>JAWNNP010002066.1:0-1200000 GCA_035044805.1 Leucophenga maculata
CTGGCATATAAAAGTTAATGAGCAAAAAAGCAAACACGTCACATTCACTCTAAACAGAGGTACTTGTCCATCGCTGACTCTAAACAACATTGTGATCCCACAGGCCAATGACGTCGTGCATCTCGGTATTCATCTCGAAAGACGGCTCACTTATCGTAAACATATTGAAGCCAAAAAAACACAGATAAAGCTAAAAGCCAACTCCCTACACTGGCTCATAAATCCGCGGTTCCCCTTAAGCTTGGACTACAAATTGCTTCTTTACAACTCCGTAATAAAGCCTATTTGGACATACGGCTCACAGTTATGGGGCAATGCGAGTTCCAGTAACGTGGATATAATACAAAGAGCTCAATCAAAAATACTTAGAACTCTCACCGGAGCACCTTGGTATATTCGCAATGCTAACATTCACAATGATCTTAACATCCCAACTGTTAAAACTGAAATAGATCGATTCAAGCAGACCTATGAATGTAAACTCAATTCTCACCCTAATCCACTCGCACGATCTCTAACACTACTACATATACAAACACGACTCAGGAGAAATGACCTCCCAGCCCTGTGATGTGCTCTTAGGGCCGCTGTAACTACATAAGTCTCCAACCGGGGGGCTTTGTGTAATACACAACTAGATTTAAGATTTGATAAATTATTGTTAGTCTCTTATCAAGAGAAGATTCAATAAAAAAACACATTTTATAAAAAAAAAAAAAAAAAATATATAAAAGTAGGATTCACAGAGCAATTAGAATAAGTAGTTTGGAACAAGTCAGCAAACTAATTCGATATCAGCGAATCAGACGATGCAACCATATCGTTAAAAAATAATTAAGTTTGGGTATGCTACAGTACTGCGTTTCGTTTTTACGAAATTAATGAAAGATTTTGAATTGCGACGTGATTTACCATACTTTAATCTGCATCTTAAGCTAGAGTTAAATCTATACGGAATGCATCTGTCAAAATGATGATGGAACAAGAAATATTTAATGTCAAAGTAATATCTGTACAACACATTAGAGCGGACCAATCACTACCGAAAAATAACTTTACATAATCAGTCTTTTTAAAATATCGAAGACATTTATTACTATCCTGCAAATACAAGTTAAAAGTTGGCTTGCAAAGTTGGATGGTTATTATCTTCTTGCATTATTAACGAAGGAATCCTTTTGATAAATATAACAAAACCAGCGTCAACGAAAACTAGATTAAGAAGTCTACCAGAACAATTGAGAACATTGTTAACCTGTTGCATGGACAACTCAAATAGATTATCATGAAACATAGAAGAGTCAATCATGTTATATATGCATGGTAGATTAAAATCACCCGTAACAACAATATGGTATTTTTTATGTAAAAGCGTGGCAACATGTGAGATGGCGGCAGCATGTTGACACTAAAAGTTTACTATCTGTCGATAGTTGAATTAAGACATCTAGTATTGTTTTTTTATGTTAGTCTGTAAACTATATCGGACACAAGCTCTATATTATGCCATAATGTCATGATCGATTGACAATTTTTTTAAGTGATTTAGATTTACTAAATAAAAATGTCAGTCAAACTTTTCCAGTATTTTGGAGGATCTTTTATGGTTGAGTTTCTTTGACATCGAAGAATGTCAGCAGTGTTATGTAGAACCAGTACATAGGTATATACTTCTGCAATTATATTTGGGTCGCCTAGATGATTAGAAACAGTATAATTTGTTTTGGAGCAAAGACCGAGGACAATACATTT
The DNA here is from genome assembly GCA_035044805.1 of Leucophenga maculata. NCBI lineage: Eukaryota > Metazoa > Arthropoda > Insecta > Diptera > Drosophilidae > Leucophenga > Leucophenga maculata. The sequence goes on from JAWNNP010002066.1 coordinate 1,753, forward strand.
TTGGCTTAATTTTTTCTTATTTATTAAGGTTGGAACAAATGTCTGATTTTTCTTTAAAATAATTTTTATGTTCCAAAAAAAAGGAGATGAATTTTTCCCTTTATTAAAAGCAAAGTATACCAAGGCTTATTATGAAGTTTTTTTTTTCAATTTAGTTTTAATGCATAGATTGAATTGGCTTAATTCAACATCGTTGTCCATTTCGCTTAGTGCGGCTCCTTATTTAAATTAGCTGATGTATTGTTGATGAAAGATGTTTGTGAACAGAATATAATCTTCTTTTTTGAATGATTGTCGCTATAGCTGATAAAATATGGCCAGTATTTTGTATCCTTGTAACACTAAAAGCAGATAAATATGCATACACATAAGCCGAATGCTGTGCACAGTTCGCATTTCTAAAGATAAATTCCTGGAACTCTATGCTAAAAATAAAAACATTAAAAGTAATTTCAGTAGGTAAATGAACGTCTTTTCGACTATTTAAAGCGTTGACATTAGGTAAGAGATGTGCAGTTGCAAGCTAGACATCAAATGTTTAACCATGTCTCTCTTAGGAAATAATATGTTGAAATTACAAGCAACCATTGACTCTAATGCAGCTCCATGTATGGTGCCTAAGAAATAATATATTTTTTTGCAGTTTGTCTGTTCTTATATGTCAGCTACAAATCTTTGTCTCGTAACATTATTATTATTCCTATGTGACCAACTGAAAAATAGCAAGCAAAATTATCAGTAGGGATGCCTCAAGATCTAGTGGTCCAATATGAACCTATATGAAATATTTCATTAGAATTAAAATATGATACACAATATTAGTCATTTTTAGCTAAAAAAAAAAAAGAAATAACAAGTTTTTCATTAAAAAAAAATATATAGAGGTAGATTTTTATGGGTACTATACATTAGAGAGTGGTTGGCACATTTACTAAATGCAACCTATTTGAAGAAGGAATAATGGATATTAATTAATAAAATTTGTAGGCTATATCTTTTATAGTCTCCAAGTTCTTCCTGTTCATAGTCAGTCAGCCAGACATGACTATATTGACTTCGCTATTTATAGGTGATGCACCGCTTTTAGTGTTCCATTTTAGTCCCTAATGAAATCTTTTTTTTAGAATTGATACCAAATTCGACTAACAAAACGCTGAAAAGTCTTACTAATTTGCATCGGGGACATCCCTTCTAGACAACCTGAACCTGAACCTAAATAGAATATTTTTTAAGTATTAACGTAAAGTAGAATAAATTTCGTATTTGTAGCAAATTAATCAATATTTATAGGAGTAGGAAGTGGAGGTAAGCACAAGTGATCTGAAAAATTATTAGGAGAATAGCCACATTTGAAGGCTGTATCTCTTAAAGTCTCCAAGTTCTCAATATCAACTCGCCGTCTAATGTTGATTCATATATTGACCCAGGGTATACTTAATTAAGCAGGACCACTAGACTAGTCGTTCTGCCATCAGGCAATCAAAATGTTAGTTCGTTTACGATAGTCAAAGGGAAAGATAATCTCCACCCATGATTGTCCTGTATTTTTACACACACATGCACACACTCACGCAAAAGCGTTCGTTCGTTTTCAATACTACAAGTCTTTGTTGGCTTCTCTCTCTCTCTCTCTCTTTCTCTCTCTTTTGCTTTTGCTACTTTTGCCGAAGAAAGTAAAGCACTTCTAAGTACATACATAGCAGTTCCACAGTTTGAGTGATTTAAGTAGGATGAATTGAGTGAAAAGTTTCGTATATTTTGAGAGTTCCGATTAAGTCTGTATCCTGGGTTGGTCGCTGCTTCAAACTTAATATACCCTATACACCAATGGGAACGGAGTATACATAAATTGGTTCATTGTTTACCTAAGTTTCGCGTAGCAGGCTTATATTTACTTAACCGAAAAAATAAAAAATACAAAATTTGAAATGCTGCCTAATAACCACTCAATATTTTTTGCTATAAAAGTCTGTCAAGTTTCTCAGCGTACATCAGTTAAAATAAAATTGTGATTTATTTCAGATGTGTCTTTGTTAATTTTGGACCATTTTTGTTAAATTCGTACGAGATGTCTTTGTTTATGTTGGACGATTATATGGTGGAGCATCTCTTCAAGTTTTTGGGTCCACGTGGTCTCTACAGTATCGCACGCACTTCACGTCGTTACCTTGGTGTTTGTGAACGTATTTGGCGTCGTGATCCACGAAATCTAGACTGCATCAGATTTCGTGTCGATGAGGATATATCTTATGAAGATTACACATTTTACATATGCACAATGGCGGAGTACCTTACTACGCTGCGTCTCTTCTCGAAGGATGTTTTTGTTTTCGCTGCTGCCTGTGAAAAATTGGATAATTTGCACAAATTAAAAGTTCTTCGTTTGGTCAACGTAAACGATGAACCAATAATGCCGGCAATGGAAGGTATACTACGCCGCTGTACATCACTTGTGCATATACATATTGGCGAGACAATGTTACGTCCTCTGCTGCCGCATTTGATGCAAATAGAAACTTTAAAGCAGTTGGAAGTGATACGTTTGTCCACTAGTTTTGATCTATTGGTGCTGGATGTTGTAAGAGAGATGGGTGCACGCATGTCTAAAATACAGTGTCCGGTTGAAGTGTTTCCACCCTGTTGGTTGACGCAACCCAACATGTCGCATTGTCTAAATCTCAAAGAATTATCTATACACACACGTTTCGCACAATCTGCTCCATTTCGCGAATCATATGAAATATTTTCGCTTTTACCGGAGCTGCGCACTTTCAAGATAATAGGCGGTAATTTCTGTCCATGGCAGCTTATGATGTTTTTCAGCCGTTGCCCCAAGTTGGGACGCGTTTCATTTTACTTCTGTGACTCGTTACAGGACGATTTCCTGCACGATGTTGTAGCAGTGCGCTTGATCGAAAAGAAAGAGTACATTCATTTTCGTTTCCACACCGACTTTCCGAGACGTCGTTACAGAACGAATAATACAACCGATTCGTTTCGTTTTTACGCATCGCCTCACATGGCCAATTTCTACTTCAACTAAGCAAAAGTAGAAAATTAGTATAAAGGATTTTTTTTTAAATAATGTGTTCATCCTATCGTCGATATATAATACCATATGATTTATTTAGTAGAACTTGTGTTACTATTTAGAAATTAGTATAAAGGATTTTTTTTTAAATAATGTGTTCATCCTATCGTCGATATATAATACCATATGATTTATTTAGTAGAACTTGTGTTACTATTTAGAAATTAGTATAAAGGAATTTTTTTTTTAATAATGTGTTCATCCTATCGTCGATATATAATACCATATGATTTATTTAGTAGAACTTGTGTTACTATTTTTAAACAAACAGTTCCTATGTTCAATGAAATTGCATTATAAGCCTAAGTTGATTACAGCTAGCGATTAATTTCTTTAATTAATTATTCTTATATAATGTAATAATAAAATATATGTAAGAACATTTTTTAATACAAATTCTATAATAAAATTTAGACTAATATTGTTTTTCTAATAAGAAAATTTCAGTAACAGGGTGCTATGTTTCCTCCCAGCACCCTCCTTACGACAACCTCCCCAAACCCCCACCCCCACATTATTCACATTACTCTTCCCTCATTCTAAAAATAAATCTTCCCAGCACACTTTCCCTCTTTCGCATTATAGCTGCGAATTATAATTTTATTTTAAAAATATGTTTCGTACTATCACTCTTACCTACAAATCACACATACACCCTTACAATACCGCCTATTATAACCACCCACTATCACACAACAAACGCATAAATATTATTCACGATGCTGTTATTATTTTGGACCGCGATGAATAACATATAGTATAAAGAAATTTGACTACAAAACAACTTAAAAAAGTTCATGTTCCATGTTCATCAAGTGATGTAATCCATAAAGGACCAACATACAGACATTAATTATTATATATGCATATATGTAGATGGTGTGAAAATTAAAAATCGCCTTTTTTCCCAATTGCTTTGAATTGATTTCTGAAAAATAGTGAAAAAGTTAATACTTAAAATATTGCACCATCTTTCTAGGAACAAATGATTTCCGCAGGAGAAGGACCGTGTGTGCTTAGAGCTAGTCCAATAATTGACGCATTTCTCCCATCATCATCGTTTCCAATTTGGCTTTAACCTATTTTCAAAACATGGCGCTGAGAAATTTCGTGCTGAAAAATGCCTTTATCACGTCTCTACTCGTAAATATCACCAGTAATAGATTTATATGGTTTTAAAAGCTTCAAATTTATATGTACTTTGCTTTGTTAATGGTTGGATCAGCTTGCTCCCCAGTCACATTTGGATGAAAAAAAACCTTACCTTTTTATCGTAAAATAACTCTATACAACAACATAAAACCCATGGCAGAAACATACTCTATTTAATGTTAGGTTACTGAACTCAAATTCTGTAAATTTATACGCTTCCAAAAAAAAAAAAAAAAAACGCGTTCAGCAAATTGATTTACTTATAGGAACACGTATGTATAACAACTTGACTTGAGATCTCAGGAACTATAAGACTTTAAGTTTACATATTTAGATTCTTCTTATTTACATGCAAATGAAGTGGTAAAATGTTATAGGTGCCACGCCCTTAGAGAAAATGAGTAAATTAGTTAATTAGTTTGTGCAAATGTATACAACAACAAAGGGCACAATAAGGCCAGAAAGACCCTATAAAGTATATGTATATACTCTTCATCAATATTAAAGGTGAGTCAATATAGACATGTCCGTCTGTCTACATAAAAATCGTTCTCTTGGAGACTATAACAGATAGAGCTTATACTGAACAAGGTTAACACCAACCTGCCTTCCCCTTAGGGTGGCAGGGGCTAAACTAGTTATTCAAGGTTGTTATCAAAAGTTAGCTAAAAACATCAATTTTGGTCTACCTCACGGTATCCAAAAAAAAAAATATTCAATTTTTGTTCACATCGGAGAACTACAAGGAATGTCCCCCATACAAATCTGTACCAGCTTTCTCGGTTTTTGAATAAATAAAATATTGTGCTTGGTGTATTTTGCGTAAATCCTAATAAAATATTCCATTAAGAACCAAATCCAACCATTAAAAAAGGTGGCTCCCTTACAAAAAGTCATTACGATACAGACATGTCTGTAGTCATCGTTCGAATCGTTAGTTAAACTCTAGAGTTCTTATAAAAATTCCACACATTATTTCGATTCTTTCCGAATTTTTTGTTTTTTTTTTTCCAAGCAACTTTTGTAGTTTTTCTTTCCATAGAAAAAATATTCGCGATAGTCCGATAAGAATTATTATTATTTGAGTCTCAAAAATCATTCAGTGTCGAATATTAATTCCATCAAACTCGGATCATCGGGCTCCAAGATGATGTGTGAATTTTACCAGAGTCGATTGCATATTTCCTTAAACTTTTCTTGTACAAAATATAATAATAAAACCTAGTTTAAATTGATTCCATATAAATTTTTCAGAAACTAATTCAAATTTTATATTTCTGGGTTATATGTTCTGATACTCAAAAAATCTTTTAAAAAAAGTTTAAGCCTGCACCAACTACAGGATCACACTTAATCGAAATCGGTCAAACCGTTTTAGAGGAGTTCAATAATTTATATAAAATTTATTATTTATTAAAATATTATTAATTTTTCTTTTATCAATAATTCAAAACCAGTGTTGAAAAAAAAATCTGTGCTGTAGAATTTTGATTCATTGAATCAAATTTGGCCAAAAAAAGTGTGTTTCATGGAAGAGACTTCAATTAAGGCTCAGTGATATTATTCATTGTGGATAGAATTATATTTCGCTTGATTAATTTTTTGTGATGTGTAATGTTTTTTAAATTTTAATTTTTCTTTTCAAAAATTTCCGTTAGAACTAATAACTGATAGATCTATCAATCTTTTAATATATCGCATTACAAAAAGTCTCATCCAATAGTCTTCTTCAATATATAAACTGCGACACTTGACAAACAATTTAGCCATGCGACAACGATGACTACTACACACTTGTCCAATTGAAGTAAAACATGCAGCAAATGCTCCACACAAGCAATACAAACTTCCATCTACCAAACATCCATTTTCTCCTCATGGCGCTGGAATTAAATAATAAAAACGAGTTGTGCTCAAATACAATTGTGCCATTATTTGCATTTGTGACACCCGCTGATGCAGTGAGATCTCGCAGCGGATGAGTACCTCAACTGAAACTAGTGAAGGCGTCACACAGTCAACACAGAGCCAGCAATATTGTCGAACGACGGCATGTTTGTATTGTTCTATATTCTAGGCGAGAATTTCAGCATTGTTATAAAAATAAAACTTAAAACATCAGCAGCAGAAATACAATAACAAAAAGTTTCACTGGACATTAAAAAGGAGTTATCACTCTATTTCATGTGTCAGACAAGTGCGGCGAAGCAATTAAACTGCAATGTGCTATGACACTCACACAAAGGAAAACAATGTACATACATATGTAGATGTGCTAGATTTGTGCGGTTTAGAAATTTTTAAAATTTTTTTGTATATTAAATAAAAAATTGTAAATGTAAAGAACTTTTAGTATATAAGCTTTCTAGAGATGATAGATCTTTGAAATTATGAAAGTTGAATAATTTGCGAGACTATTTTTGATATCTTACTAAAGTACATTTTCTCTTGCTTAGAATTCCAGCATCAAAATGATTGAATCCGAAGATTTGGATGATGCACATCTCTGCATCAAATGTAATTCGAAGATTATTGGCATTGAGCAATATATTGCACATCGTAAAACAAATTGCAGTATGGGAAATAACAGAAACACTGCATCCCTGGAAACAGTAACAACTTCGGAAGCAGCGACTCCAACAAATCTGCCGAATACAAACATATCACCGCCAACAACAATTAGTGCCAGTAATTTACACGATCAAAGCTATGAAAATTGTCCATTCGCTGAACCAGAAGCACCCTCCAGTTATGCAAATAAAGCCTCACATGGTGGCAAATCTTCAAAACATCTCAGCTATGGCTACAGCGATTTACACTGTGATTTGGCTGCCGATGAGTTCTTCTCCTCGCTGGAATTGCAAAGTGTACAAGCGACCGGAATTTCAATGAGCGGTAAGACGAGCAGCGCACTGCGACATCGTACACAAACGGAAGCTTGGCTGCATTCACATGAAACGCTCGAAAAAGCGGTACGCGATATGAGCGAAGCCAAAAAGCACTATGAGGGCGAATTTAAGCAAATTTCACAAATGGTCACTTATGCCACAAGTGATGAAGAAGAACTGGAGGATGAATTCGAAGATGATTTTGATGATAGTCTTGATGATGTAGACTATGATCCGCGCGTAGATATGGGCATGCGTCACTCACCGCCTACAGTACCACTCACGCATACCGGTGGTAAGTGGCCACCGGCGGAATTTCGTCCAAATTTATTGGCCACACAAATGTCACGTATATCGCCGAATTGGGATGAGCATGCGGATGATTTGGATAACGCAGTAGCACAGCATCCACCAGCTGAGCATACGAAAGGTAAATGGGTGCCGGGCAGTAAGTTGCAGCGCTTAGAGTATCGTGAAAATGTTGATGTAACACAGAAAAGTCTTTGGTGTAATATTTGTTGCCGCAAGCTAAAGAATCGCGCAAACTATGCACAACATTTGCGTACAAGTTATCACCAGAAACGTAGCGAAACGGAACAACAATTGGAGAAGGCAACATTTGAACCGATACGCACGCGTAGTTCGCCACTGAAAAGTATTGTGGAACCTCCTCAAACTCCAACTCAAACTGAAACTGCTGAAGCAGCACCACGCAGACGCAAAAAGCGAAAGCGTCGCGCGGTCTATTTCAAGTGTGAAGTCTGTAAACTTGCCATATTGCGTCAACAGATTGGCAAACATCTAATCTCGCACTATCACTATCGACGCATGCAGTCAGCAGACGAAGCCTCCGCCGATGCCGCCTTGCATGTGATACTTGAGAATATGCACGCCATAGTCCTGCAATCGCCATTCCAATGTCTGCCTTGCGCCTACTACGCCAATACAGAGGAAAATTTTCTAGAGCATTGGTCTACAGTGGAGCACTGCATACGCGTCGAATACGCTGGAGAATTTTACTGCAGTTACTGCAGATTTGAGTGTGTGACGAATGCGCAGATGTTAGACCATCTGCAGTCCGCCGAACACAAAAACTTGATACGCGCGCTTGGTCGTTCCATGCCGATTTGCATAGGCAAACGACGTAATATCAAGTGCAACATTTGCCGGCAGGTTTTTCTTTATAACATGGAACTGCGGCAACATTTTGCCGTAGCGCACGATATTGCACCTGAGGGTACCGCTTCGGATGCCTACCAAAGTCGTTTTCTGTGCGGTTTATGTGGCGATCCACATCGTTCACGCGTTGCGCTGCAACGTCATCAGAAGTTTAAGCATAGCGTGGCCAAGTTCCACTGCGGCGTTTGTAAACTGGAGTTCAGCACAACACTGTTGGCGCGACGTCACCGCAAGTCGATGGAACACAAGCGAAAGGCAGCTGAAACCAAGAAATATAGAAAAGCTAAAGTTAAGCATACAACTGTAACCAGCTCCGAAATACTGAAACTAACTAAACCCATTGAAAGTGCAACAGACCAAGTTGAAGCAGCAGCTGAGCTAAGCAAAGCAGAAGATGAGGTGGAACCTATGGTGGAGCAAATGTTACAAGAAGTTTTAGCGGAGGACAACAACGAAGCGATTGATGTACAGCCAATGGAGACGCACATTTTAATGGAACGCAATAGCGAAAGAGCTCTAACACCACCAGCAACTGCAACGCCAGAAGTAACAGAAACCAATGCGGAGCAACCGAAGTCAGATACGCACGAATGCATGTTGTGCAATTTATCTTTTGCCACCGGACAAGCTTTGGGCAGACATGTGCGCGGCTGTAAACCAGTTGCATCTACCTCAGCAGCAGCTGCGCATATACCGGAGGCAACAAAGGATTCTTGCTGGCAGTGTAAAGAGTGCAGCTTTAAGACTAGCTTTGAATCCGATTTGATCTATCATTGCCTTTTGCATAAAAATGGCGCAGCGACGCGCAAACAGCTACTGCAGTGTCCTTTGTGTCCAAAGTATTTTCGCAAGCATTCATTGCGTTGCCATCTACGACAACATACCAATGAGAAAATCTTCGAATGCGAAAAATGTAACAAAAAATTTGCACGAAGAAGTAATTTGAAGAATCATGTTGCGGCGGTGCACAATGAAAATGCCAAATTGGTGCCCAAGGAACGTAAAATACGTGGAAAAATAAGGAAGAAGAAACCCGAGCCAATGCTCTCATGTACTGTTTGCGCAAAAAAGTTGGCTTCAAAGTGAGTACGCTTATTATAAAATTTATTTAAAAGTTTAATATTATGTGACACATATTATATGGTTCTCCAAAAAATTATCATAAGTTGCTCTTGAAAAATTCCGACATTCTGATCAAGCCATATGTCGAGGTTCAGTCTATTTGTTGCTCTTTTCCTCAAACTTCTTATGTTTGCTATATACGCAACTAAGAAGCAAAAATATTTTTTACACTTCAAAGCATGTATAATAATTTAAAATATTTATTTAAAGGCTCATTTGAAGTTATTGTCGAGCGCGGACTCGCTTGATGTCGATACTTTACTTTTACGACGTAGGAGACCAAGTGGCTATCCAGAATATATATGTATGTATATATATAGACACCCTGTCGATGCTACACCTCGCACCATACCAAACCACTCCATACACTTGTTAACATCGTCAGTCATGTCAGTGGCGCAGCGCAGCATACTTCCGGGCTTCAAGCTTTCGAGAAATGGAGTGCTGTCGCTGTGTCGTCCTGTGCGGATACTTTGCTGCCATGCCGAAGAAGAAGAAGAAGAAGTGAGAAGTTGCAGTCATCGTCATCGCATCGCATCGCCATACTTCGTCGACATCGTAGTCGTCGCAGTTAAGTCAAGCAATTCACTTTTATTGAAATGGCGCGCAATGTTGGCTGCTTCACTTCACTGCTAGACTGCTTTTCCAATTCGTTGTCCTCGTCGTCATCGTCATCGTCGTCGTCGTTCTTATTTTTCTTTCTTTTTAGTTCGCCAGTTGAGTTTTGGTTTATTTTATTTCGTATTTTAAGTCATTTCTATGCTGCATCATTCGTTGTCCGGGAGTTGTTTCTGTTGATGGCACAAAGTGCAGTGCAATTCATTTTAATAGCTGCCGACGTCGTCTAACTTCAATACTATGCTCCACTTTTAGCTTTCTGTCTCTGACTCTGCACTCATCTAGTATGCCGTGCCATTTTTATACGCTACACATATATATGGTAGAAATGGTAATCTAGATTTTGTTAGAGAACTTGTTACTTATAATAGAACTTTTCTCTCCTTAATATGTGTTGGCAATGCCTTCAGCTTCGCTCTATTTTTCATAGTTTCCTTCACTGGAGATGTTTTTTTAATGAGTTACAGACATATCATCAAGAGAATTGTATCACTATCGATTTTTGTTTCCCGCTGCTTGTGCTTGTACCATGAACCATACGCAACTTGGTCGATAATATGCGCTTCTCACAGTTTATGTGTGATCGTAGAGGTCGTTAAATTTACGATCACACATAAATAATATGTTTGGCGACGATGACAGATAAAGTTTTATTAATAGTCTAGACGCTTTGGAATCGGTTTATCACATGCAGTCATTCGGGTGTGAAATTATGGACTAAAACTTCCTACGTACTTGATAAGTCTAGAAAGTTTCGTATTTCCGCTTTATTTGTGAACCTAGAATCTTTCGCCTTCGCATATTTATACATCAAACTATTTTGTGTGTACGCTTAAGCCTCCTTAAGTAGCGTATCTCAACTTGGTCTATAACATGCTAAACTCTATCGCTTGTTCACACTGAAACTGCTGCTGCTGCTGTTATTCCTCTACGTATTCCTCTGATTGTCGTCACTTGAGACTCAATTTAACAAAACTTGATTTCGCATTTTCAATGCTGCCGCTGACTGGTGTCTTCTTCCCGCCTTTCGATTTGATTTCACATTGCTCCTGTATTGAATTGATGCTGTACTGCTGTGTTGTAGCATCAGAGTATCGGGTTGTGTCAAATCGAATCGAATCGAGTTGTTTGAATCCATCCAATAGCGCGATTTAGGATCTCTCTGGCTCTCTCTCTCTCTCTCTCTCGTTCACTCACTTGCATTTCATGTGATTTTGTAGTTTATTCATTCAGTTTTATGCATCTACTAAAATGAGTTGGACATTTGGTTTCTTCTGAAGCTTTTCGAGTGTTGATGAGCAAATGCATGGCAAAGGCAATGTTTCTATGAAGTTGTTTCAATAGCCGCAGTGCAATGAACACACTGTCAGAACTTATAAGCTAGACCGGCTGTTATTTACTCGATTGTTTATTGTTATTTGGCAGTGAATTTGATGTTCGAAATGGTATAAAAAAATTTAGTGGAAGTTTAAGAATATTTGCTGGAGTTCTTATATGCCATAATACTAGTTTATGAAAAGCGAAACATGTTGGTATTCCTTCCTAATTGTCTAGTTTTTTATGCATTGAAATATACTCTCAATGTAATTAATATAAAACTGTCAATGGATCAGCGTATTCATTTTTTGTGGCTTAGTGTAATAATTATTATATCATTGGTGCTAAATTTCCATTACTATTTTAAGTATAATTTTCATAAATATGACAGTGCTACAGCTCTACTGTGTGGTCATGTAACATGTTTACGTGCTCGTAACTACATAAATAAATTGAATGATGTTTCAAGTTGTTATTACCTGTAAAGAGACAATTTTTCATACAAAAACTGGTAATTTATTGATGTATTTTTATTAGGCTTACTACTAAAAGTGGTTGGAACATACCCGTGATAATTAGGATCAAGAAAAGTAATTCTGTTAAGTTAAGGCTTTAAAAATTGCTTCTATAGTTCTAATATAATACCTTTCTACAGCGCTTCGATTGGAGATTATATTAGAAATAACTACTGGAACTTTTCGAATAAATTGTTTGCATGACTTCAATAGATTTTTCTATCGTCTTGCCTAGATTATTTCTAAGGTATTCAACCAAGATATCGATCATGATATTCCATAGTTTCTAGTCTATCCTGTATGTATGCCAGTGCCCGTACATATAGAGTGTGTAAGGCTCGATCTTCCAAAAGGAAGTGATGCTGCTCGCTCATTGGTACGCAGGAACGGCGAGTCGGCAAGGCTCATGGGTCTAGCGGTGAATGAGTAGAAGACAAAGTACTTGTTGTCTTATCGCACTCTGTCTTCGCGTCTTGGACGGTCAGTGACGATGGATATCTTTGATCTGAGATAACCAGCAACAACAACGTCAACCTGAAGACCAGGCGGAGAATCACTTTTGCAAACAGAAGCTCTCTCTCACAAGACAAAAATCAAAATCTATGAGATGCTAATACTCCCGGACCTATTGTATGGCGCAGAGGCTTGAACCGTGTTTAAGTCGAATGAAACAGCGTTGGAAGTCTTCAAGAGGAAGATGCTTCGCAGGATTTTCGGACCTATTAGAGTCGGCGACGAGTTTAGATCCCGTATGAACCGCGAGCAATACGAGCTATTCGAATGGATGAAACAGCTCCAGCATGCATGGTTTACATGGGGAGTCCAAACTTGATTGGAGGATGCCAAAATAGAGAACGACCGGGCACGCGTTGGAATGACCAGGTATGGAGAGATCTCTTCATACTTGGCATTTAAAACTACTGAAGCCAGCGCGCACTAGACTATGGAGGATGGCGCGGTTCACGGCCATTTAAATAATATTAAATTGACAGTTGGTAGACAAGCTAACTGCGGTCTAGAGAAGACCATTGTAATACCGGAGGGTCTAGTTCACTCGCCTTAAATTTATCAATTTGTAAAGTAGATGAACCAAAGCAGCTCATGGATTCCACTGTTGTTAGGATAGCTAGGATCTGGTTCTCAAATATCTTTTCTATACATAATTTTTATATTTGAAGATTTTAAATTGCTCCTCTGTCCACGGGTTTGCCAGTCACACAGACTCTTTCATTATCGGCATCCAGAAAGTATACGAAGCGGGTTGCGGAACTGTTAAACCACTGGCATCTACTTCGCCTTCGTCGAGCGAATCGGCCTCCTCAAACGATCTTTCACAGCGGCGCTCAATGCAAATAAGCTAATTTGTCCTTCGGGCAGCAAATCTTTAATTTTACGACGGTCTTGGGCAGTCTTGCCATGCTCGTAAAGACTATGCACACACTTTTGGTATATGAAAAAATTTCCACAGGTTGCAAATATTCTTGCCGATTTGTACTGATGAGCAAAAAAAAAAATCTTAAGGCATCTGCTTAGACTCTTTTTTAAAGAAGGTGATAGATCAAAGTACAACCTCACAAGAAATGGTGAGAACTTGCATGATCCTCTGTCTAGGTAACATGAGCTTGCTTGAGGGTTGGGCAGTGTGACCGCAGGAAAGTTTCCGGAAAGACAGATTACTATGTACTTCTCGAGCCGGAACAGTAGGATTCGTTCGCGCATTGAATCACTTCCAAAAAATATTGCGATTCATGGACGTGGGAATTAATGAAGATATGTGGGATCTCCACCATTGATTAATGGCGTTAAAATCACCACACTTGCTGCTTAAAAATTTGCTTAGAAACTTGAGCATGAGAAATTTTGTAAATCAAGGAATCAAGGTTTTGATAGTCCACAACTAAACTGTGGTTGTTCCGTTTATCCCTTGTGAAGTTTTGATTTTTGGAATTCGTAGTTCGCCTAGCTGTTTCTTTTTTTTTACTTCTAACTCTGAATGCATTTCTTAGCTTATTTAAAAGTATCTCCATCAAAGACAACCCACCAACCAGTTATTAATAATATGATTATATAAGCCTTAATAAAACAATTTAAATGCGTCTGTACGTTGCTCTTAAATAAATGAGTATTGTAGATTTTTATTGTAGACGACGCACAGCACGGTTAATACTGCACGTTTCCATATATTAAGTACAAGGATAATACTCAACGCTAAAACGTATATGCATTGCAGTAATTTTTGTCTTCTGACAAAAGTTTTACCGTCATCAGATAAAACAGCGCGAAATGAAAGGTGTCAAGTACTTCCCTAATTACATGTGGCATAAATGTTTGACGCCCATACAGCGAAGAACTAATTTCGAATGCAGCACAGAACGACGACGCATCAAAATTCAGCTAATGCTGTGCATTTCACACACATGCGGAATGTCGAACCAGCGCTCTGAACCAATTATAGAAAAGTTTCAGCGTTGGTGACGGTGACAGAAGACGAAGAAGAAAAAAAAACTACTTAAGCTACAGCTTAAGACTACGATGCTTCCGTTTCCGGTCCCTGTTCGACGCTTCATACTAGACAACCACGCCTCCGGCGCAACGCTAAACATGAAATGAAAAATAGACAAGTAGCGACATCAGGACTAAGTAGACGAACGAAGCTGAAACTATACCAGAGTATGTAGTAGGAAAGACGCCGTCATAAATATTTATGCGAGTTTTGGGAACAACAATGAACATAGAGTGCAGTCAGCGCAGCATCGCAACGATTCAACATGGCGGCGGCGCATCCTTTAACAAAAACAAACAAACAAGCAAGCAAGCAAAATTTCACATGACAGTCAGCCATCGCGCCTGTCTGTCTCTCTGTCTGTCTGTACATGCGATTGTCTCACACATCAGTATACAAACCAAGTAGATGTCTTACTTCTCCCCCCCTTCTTGATTTTTGTAATGCATCAGGACATGTTTACTTACCTTGCAAGACGTTTCGCTTCCGCTGCAACATTGAATGGATGACGTGGTGCTGAAGCTGACAACAACGCATTTCTAAAGCTGCCGCACGGTGTTGATGACAGCGACACCTTCAAGATTCACGCCCACCATTATGCAGCCATTTAGCTGCTTGTCTTTTAAGTTATCCTTCTTGTTTTCTACTTTTTTTTCTTTTCTTTTTTTATAATAACAACAGATTGTGACTGTGTTTGTGTGCGGCATTATACAACACAAAGGAAAAACTTTTCGAAACATTTCGTCAACTAATCGCATACAAAATCAGCAGCGTAGCGAAGCACACGCAAAGGCTTTAAGCATCTTCGATGTGTTTTGAATTGAAATTTTAAGCTCGAATGCAATTATTCCAGTCGAAAGTTTTCTGTTCCAAAAAATGAGATCTAAAATTCTTTATGCTGACCCAGCATATGCACATTTGCTAAGTTTATAATCCGCTGGACTTCCTCATAGGAAGCAGAGCTTGCTCCCAAGATTTTAGAAGTTGTGACAATGTGAAAGAATGTGAAAAATTTAAAGTTAATATAGAAATGAGCTCACTCTGCATTGAGTCCCTTCTTAGTTACTTAGAATTATAGAACTGAAAAAAGCGGTTGACGGAAGGTCTGGTAATGGCATTTCTAGGCTTTAAAGATAAGTTCGTTCTCTAAACAGATGTCAGTAACTAAAGTGAGGAGAGAGTAATAGAAGAGTCGGCTACGACTATTCTAGTTTAGCTATCTGCACACTAAAACCAATTTGTAGGAATATTGTTTTGCAGTCAGCACAGAATAGCATTCAGTCTCCATCCGCAAGAATAGCCATAGTCTAAAGCCCAGAGTTGCAAATATACTTTTTTGATAAACAGACAAAATGTAGTAGCGGATGCCATGTCACAACAACCATTTGAGAGGCTTCGACGGATCAGGAACCATACTGTAAACTGTCTGAAAACAGGTTCTCAGAGAACAATGACTTATCAACGGCTGAAAAATTTGGATGCACGGAAAACAAGTAAACAGAAATCAGCCGAGAAGTTGCTGACTCAGATGTCGTCAGAACCATGGGCGAATTTTGTGAGGCCTCTGCCCAAGTTATAATATGAAAATACTATGTGGTTCAGTTTTCGGATTGCTACCGATGCGTACGGTCAGGAGAAAAGTCGGAGAGTCGTTAAATCGTTTTTTTTACCATCCGAAAACGGTCTAGAACAATGTTTGCATGATACTCTTTACAAATTAAGGAAAGATCCCACTGCCTTCTGTTGGGTTTCACTTCAATTTGCTTTAAATTATTTATTATAGAATTTAGAGTTGACACAGTTTATAGACAAGAAGTTTCCCTTAACATCGGTAGATATTATTAAACGAGAAAATCCCTTTATCAGACACAGTAGATCATTCTTCAAGGAGAAACCAGTTGACCAGTAGGAATTTTGAAAAAGATTTTCTTCTCTTATGACTTTAAAAGTCCAAAAGTAACTTCCCGGATCCAACATCCATGTATTGAAAATTCTATAAGGTTCTTCGGCAAGGAATCTTCAGAATTCAAGTCTACACCAAGTTGCATCTTTTTACTAAATGTGTCAAAATCTGGCGAAAAAACAACAGTATTTCTTTCACCGATTTGAACTTCATTTATGAGTAATGAAATTTAGTTCCATTCCATTTTGGATTCGTTATAAAGTCTTTCATTTACATTTTTCCGATGTCACTCCTATAAGTTCTACAATAACTCCATAGAACTCAACTATGAATAAGTTTATCTATAATTGGGCTAAACTTTTTTAATTAAAAAAAGTTGAATAAATTTCAAATGCAAATAAGTCCTTATTATTCTATTGATTAACATAGTCCTAATCCACGATCTGATCCTTGTTCTCTAAACCAAGATTGCTCATTGAGTTTTTTAATGTTTCTATTTTAGTAGTAAATTAATATAAACTTTCCAGCTTTTATGTTATTTTACTTCGTGAAAATCACTCGATTTTTTTTTTGCATGCTACAGGTCAAAAGATTCGCTTACCTGAAGCAATTTTTGTAGAAGTATATTAAATTCTTTCCAGGATTACCAAAACAAAATATAATTTTTAAATGACTTCATTTCTACCTAAAAGCTGTGTTTTTAAATATTCCTACATTTTGTTTAGATTATTCGAATGTCCGAAATGTGGTAACAATGAAGCGTTCTCCATGCTATAGAAGGGTGAGTGAGTGTGTTGCTGGTGGTGGCTTAGTATATATTATGGTTGCAATCCTTGTTTAGTCTCATTTCACGTTGCATTGCAGTTACTCGTTTGGCAGTCAGCCGCAGGCAAGATTTGTGAGTGCATTGCATATTTTGTGGCGTTGGGCAACTAGATTCTATATGTAGGAGTACATATATCTATGGGAGATGTAGTGTAGGAAATGCATGCATGTTTCTCACGCGTGAATGTGTTTATTGTTGCAAGAATGTCCTGCACTTAATGAGTTATTTTCGGTTGCTCATTATATTCTTTAGTTTTAGCTGTAAGAGTATGGTAATATTTTAAAGGAGTTTGTAACACAATGAAGAACTAATCTTAGATGTCAATGAAGAATTATTCAAGGTATCTCTGGAACAAAAATAAAAGAAAATATTTATCAAGATTCAATTTATGAAGATTCATATTGAGATTTCTAATTATTTGAGATGACGGGTTCCAAAACTATAGATAGAACAGAATAATATGATTCGGGCCGCTTGTAGTCTTAAATATTTTAAACTTCAGGAATTGGTAGATGATTAAGCTTGCAGATGAAACCTAAATTAGGTGGCTCTTTTAGAAAAACTTTTGGAAATAAATAGTTAATGGAGTGGATGCTTCACTGATACCTGTCGTCTATTTTACAACATTTTCAAAACATGCAGCGTATTAAATATTCGGCCATGTTAAAAAGTAAAAAAATTCTGTATTGTTTTATTGCATTTTATTTTGCACTGAGTGCATTTTTGCTCTTGGCTTGGAATTTTTAATTAATGCAAAATTCGCGCACAGAAAATCATTTGAATTTAGCTGGACTGGATTTTGGTTGTTGTTGAGGTTTCTTATTTTTCTATATTAAGATTTTTCAATCGTTTGTAGTCGTTGTTATTTTCTTTTCAGCTTGGAAACTATTTGCTGCAGCAGTAAAGCATAATTTTCATGACACTTGCATATGGGAAAATTAGAAAGCAACAAATTGCAAGCTGCATCTGCTGTATCAGCGCAATCTTCCCGGAAGCAATCCTATGTATTTGTTAAAATTTTGTAATTAGCGCATTTTACAATACAAAAAGCAAAGGAAATTTTCATATTTTTGCAATTATATACACTTTGAATTTATAAGATACGAGTTTATGGCTGTGCAAGTGAAACATATAGCGGTTTAGCACTGTTAAGGGTACTCACGGTGCTTAAGAAAAAGTTGGAGTGGAAGAAAAATTAATTTTATTTTGTTTTACTAAAGTTTTGAGGTGCAACAATGGTTGCTTCTGTACTCTTAAAACCCACCAAGTACCGTGAAAACGAAAAAATATTAAAAATGCTTACACAGAAGGCTCTGAAAGTGAAGAGAGGTGATGTTCTTAATCATACCACACAGATATATGTTTTGTGGTTTTTTTTTTTTGGTAATGAAAAAAGCTCGATCTTCTCTTCTCTGACAGCCAAGCAGCCATCATTGCGCTAGCATCGTGCAAAATATTATCCTAGATAGACAAAGATTGGCTGGTCCACTTAACTTAGATCTGTGGTCTTCTCCACAGGTAACGTAGAGTGGTGTCGAGAATATATGATATCTGTTTTTAATCTTGTTTCCTCATCAGATGCCATATGGAGTGGCTTCTTTATTTCTTCGAAGACTTCTAACAAACAAATGGTTGAGCACCACTTAGAAGTGCCGTAATACAACCGACAAATTTTTGGTTTATAAAATGCATCTCGGAAGAAAAATGGTTAAGTCGTGAACATTTTCTTACGATTTTCGACATGGATTATCATAGCAGGAATGCTTCGATCAACTAACTTAGACTTTTAGCGATGAAGCACCAAGCTTAGCCACTGTGAAAAACTGATGCGATTTCGAAAACGAATTTTGAGCCAGAATCAATTTCTATTGTGCGAGAACTTTTGAAACAAGATCGACATAATATACCGTAAGAGTGATGGATCCTTGAGCATATAGTATTAAATAACGAAGAAGATTTGTTCCCGTTACATATAGCATATTTTGACCATAGCCCAAAAAAGACGGATGTCAAGAAATATTAAAGAAATACAGCTTCAGTGACTCCAAAAACTGGCTTTTATGATATCCTTCCACTTTAGGCTTAAGTTGGTAGCTGTTGATGAAACCTGGATCCACTATTATACGCCAGTTTCCGTTTTCTGGGATTCTCATGGCATACTCTTCGTAGACTATCTCGAAAAAGGAAAAACCAACAACAGCGAATATAACTGCGCATTATTGGAGCGATTGAAGGCCGAAACGTCCTCACAGTGCTCCAATTGCTTTCTCATCCACCTTATTCGGCTTTCTTAGATTTTTATCTCTTCCCAAAGATCAAAAGATGCATCATCAATAAAAAAAAAATTCACCTCGAACGAGGAGATCATCGACATCGCGGAGCAGTATTAAGCAGACCTTACAGAAAATTACTGACTTTTCGGACTTCATCGATGATAAAAGTGTATCGATCTAAAAAAAAGGCTTCATAACTTGAATAATGTAAAAAAAAAAATGTTTTTTAAAACTTTTTCTTCTCCAAGAAAACCACTTCTCACTCCACCTCTATGCTTCTACGATACTTCTTGAATACTTCTTCTTCTTTAACACTTCTTGAATACTTCTTCTTCTTTAACACTTCTTCAGCACTTCTTCAGCACTTCTTCAACACTTCTTCAACACTTCTTCAACACTTCTTCAACACTTCTTCAACACTTCTTCAACACTTCTTCAACACTTCTTCAACACTTCTTCAACACTTCTTCAACACTTCTTCAACACTTCTTCAACACTTCTTCAACACTTCTTCAACACTTCTTCAACACTTCTTCAACACTTCTTCAACACTTCTTCAACACTTATTCAACACTTATTCAACACTTATTCAACACTTCTTCAACACTTCTTCAACACTTCTTCAACACTTCTTCAACACTACTTCAGCACTTCTTCAGCACTTCTTCAACACTTCAACACTTCTTCAACACTTCTTCAGCACTTCTTCAGCACTTCTTCAGCACTTCTTCAGCACTTCTTCAGCACTTCTTCAGCACTTCTTCAACACTACTTCAACACTACTTCAACACTTCTTCAACACTTCTTCAACACTTCTTCAACACTTCTTCAACACTTCTTCAACACTTCTTCAACACTTCTTCAACACTTCTTCAACACTTCTTCAACACTTCTTCAACACTTCTTCAACACTTCTTCAACACTTCTTCAACACTTATTCAACACTTATTCAACACTTATTCAACACTTATTCAACACTTATTCAACACTTCTTCAACACTTCTTCAACTACTACTTTACCGCACACTTAGCCTGGAATGAGTTAAAACCTATTGCGAATTATAAAGAATTTTATTTTCTCTCAGACAGCAGACAAACGGATCGACACATATTAGATAAAAAGTTCGTAGGCTGACACATAGGTGGCGCTACTAGTATTATATCTACATATATGATTTTTAGTTAGCCCTATCCTTCAAAGGATATGTGTATAAATTTGACAGCTGTCGTACTATTAGTTTGTGAAGCAAGTTTGATAAACATGATATATTCTTTCTCCCTATAGATAGCAGATAAATCCATCCTAAAGTAACTTTGTTCCATATCATCTTCTGTCTGAGACATATAGCATAGGTGAAATAATACACAAACCAATCCAATTCTTTAAAATCTTCTTTAAGCCTGAACTGTCTTTTTTTTTTATTAAAGTTTAATAATTCTCTAGAAATAATATTTATTTATTTTTTTTCTGTACATTTTCTTCTATAAAATTTAGTTGGAACTAATTCACTTTCCTTCACTAATGTTACCATTATCCTGGCACAACATCGCAGCTCGTCTTGTTTCAGAATTTCCTTCTGTTAACTTCTATCGAAAATGACATTTTCCACATCACACGTTCACAAAATGTTGTTGTTGTTAGTTTTTGTATCCAATGATGTTCCATATATATATATATATATATATATATAGAAGCATCCTTTGAGCTTCAGCGTAATCATTAGAAATGTATGACAATGTCGTTGTTTGAGCATATTTTGTTGCCTTTAGAGAGAGATGTCGCTCCGCCCTTTTCTACCGGATACTTTTTGTCATTGTTTTGTTGTTGCTGTTGTTGATTTCGCTTCACCGTTAACAGGAATTTAGATTAAAGATTGCAACTTTCGTTAATGTCGCGCATTATTAAGAAGGAACTTTTACATTACGTACCACTTCTCTAATCTTCTGCACCTTTTTCTTGTTGTTCGCTTGCAGATGTTACTCTTGTAAATTGCAAATGAGACAACGTAAATTAGTAGTTGGAATATTTATATATTTTGGAAAAACAGCAAATCGGGGTATCAAAAAAAGTGTTGAGAGTTTGAAGTACAAAAAAAAAAAATAATGTTTGGATGATTTTGAGAGACAACATTTATTCAATTTAGAAGTTGGAGTACAACAATTTTAGCGTTAAGTTTTATTATAACTCTGTATGGAAGAGTCCTCTGCTTCTTAAGCTTTTGCCCAATAGATGTACATATTACCATATAGTTTTGGTGATCAGAAAACTTCTGCATGTGGCGTGTACTTAATCTGATGATATTCTGCTTGACATAGAGCATTCAATGCTATTGTCAGTGAAGAAATATATCGCAAACTGAAGTTTAAGATCCATCGCCTCCTTCATATAAGGGTTCCATTTGTACCAAAAATTTTGTATCACTTCAATTTAATTAACAGAGACGCAAGATGGAATTATCATACATGGATCCAAAAAAAAAAATCGGCCAAATTTCTGTTTGAAGTTGGTACAATTCCAGAGATGAGTAAACTATATTTTTTTGGCTTGGTAATATGGAATCATTTTATGATATTCGCTCTCTCATCTTTCTACTTCAAATTACTTTGCCAAATATTTTCACAGCAAGAGAGCGACTGCACTGTCCAGCAGAGAAATTGGAATAAAACCTTTGCCTATGAAAGCTCTTGTTTTCCAACGCCATGCCACCTACTACCTCTCCATCTTGTGAATGCTTTAGATTATATCCCCGATACACAAGTCAGCTAAACCGAGAAAATGCCGAATTATCTCACCGACTGACATATCTGCTGTCATCAATTTCGAAGTTATGGAAAAGACTGATCCTCGCACCGTGGCTTCATTGATTCTCAGGATATTATTCTTCATCACCATTTTTGCACCATCGATCAACTTCAGAAGTCACTAATGTAGTATTAGTACATTCTCGAAGCCTTTTAACCCAAAGAAAGTCATTTGTATTTACTTATTACAAGCGTTCTATATGGCATAAAGGTCTGCTGGTAACCCTCAAGGAGGCACTTGCAACTGAAGTTGATGCTTCATGTAAGATGTTGGGCTGAAAGGGATATATCGTATCCTCATCCCATGCTCTTGAACTACTCCTACTCCTTTTGACAACTGTTAAGAAGCAGATCTGAATATATCCTAGTAGACACCGTGACCGTCTACTGACAGACAAAAGCGTGCTGGCCCTTGACCCTTGGCAACTGTCCTTCCTATTAGCTGACTCAAGCTTTGCCATTTTATTTACTAGATAGATAATCCCTGCACGAATTCACAATCTGACGTTGAATTGATATCATGGAAATGCCAAATTCAATCTACTTTACATTTATCCTTTCAACATGTTCCATCTTGGTCCCGATCAGACTAATAATAAGGATCTGGGTTCTTGTTTAATATTATGATGTATAATGATATAACTCGTTAGGGTCCGAATCTGATAATCCGTCTGGCTATGAACAATAAGAACTCAGAGACTATAATAGATGGAGCCTTCAAGTTTGGATATTTCCTACTATTTCGTCTTCAGACATAAAGTGTTATATGGTTAGGTAGTACCCATAAAATACGGCTCTTCCCATCTGAATTGTTAAAAAAAAAAATTTCATTTTTCTTATTATTTTAGCTAAAAAGGTCAAATCTTGCTTAAGTTCTAATGAAATATTCCATATCGGACCACTAAAATGAGCATACCCCTTACAAATCTACACCCATGCCTGTGATTTTGTAAGAAAAACTTTTTGTTATGGTTTAGTTTAGCTTGAAACAAGAAATTTCATGTATCGTAGACTAATTCTAATAAAACATTCTACACCGATCCAGGTAGTACATACATTCTCCATACAAATATAAGGTTCAATCGTACAAATTTAAGATATCATGTATCTCGAAGTCAAGAACACTCCACTGAAAAGTTGAAAAGTGACCCAATTTTTGGCTCATAAAATTCAAAAATTTATGTGCATAATTTGTTTGCGATTGACCACAATGTTTCATCTGGCTATCCATCGATTAAGAGCGTCCAGAAATTGCTCTAATCAGAAACCCGTATCATCTGCGTACGGGCCAACTGTAAACGAAGATGAGTGGCAGGTCCTTTCGGAAAATGCTTAACATGGTACTTTGAAGAATTCTTAAGAAGATGGTGAGAGCACTCACATCTTCAACTTGTAGAGCACGCCACCATAACATAATACCTTTAGAGAGAGCAAAGGACCTCCAATATTCGCTGATGTATATGAGTCGAAACTGATGTTTGGAGATCAGTCCAACTTTGTCCAATATTCTATGCAAAAAAACTTCCCCAAGTCTATTATTCTTTCTCGCTAGCATGATGCTGTATACTGGTTCTTATTGCTTAGAAATTGCTGACCCTATGTTGTTTTTTCCTGATACAAAACACTGCAACTCTCAATTTCATGCGCCTGCTTAGAATTAATCCATTTATTTTTTCCTTGCTGCCTTTCAACATAAACATTTCCGATAATCCAATTCAATACATAAAACATATTTCATTTCAAACTTCAGTAATCGATTTTAACTGACACAAAAATACTTTTCCTTAGTCAGTACATCCCAACAACTAATTAGCAATGGAACATTTTTTAAATAGAAAAAAAAAAGGAAGATTTTTTTTTTTTTTTTGTTTTTAAATCGCTTGTGACAATTCAAATGAATTGAATGCCCACTCCATATAGAATCAAATGCACTCGTCCGCATCCAAAAAACGAGAGCAGAGAGAGAGCCTTTATGTCCGGTCGTTGTTGCGATTAATTAGCATCCGTAATTGATGTGCACAAAAGTTTTGCCTACGATTTTACATGCTACAAAAATATTCATGCCATGCCATGCCAAACCATCCGGATGACTTTGGTAGAACTCGGACTTTGCCTTTGCTTTAGCTTTGAAATTGTTGTTTAGTCAGGCAGGTCAGACCAGACCGCTGTCTGCTCTGTCCAGTTGTCCTGTTCGTCGTCGTCGACGTCGTCCTCGTCTTCATCGAACGTGCTACTCTGAGTGAAACGTGACTTTGGTGCGAATTACTTCTGCTTTAATTTAATGTAATTAAAAAATTTTAAACAAATTCTAAAATAGTAGTGGAACATACTGGCGAAAAAGAAGAAGAAGAAGAAGATGGAGAAGAGGGAAAAAAGAAATGTGACAAGCTTCGTTGCTTTTGGAAGTCTTCTTATTCGTGCTACTAATTCTGTCTGTTTTATTGTCATGAAAAATTTTTCATTTTTATTTTTTTAAATTTATTTACTGACATCAAGTAAAAACTTTTTGATTTTTTTTTCCATTTCTTCCAGATTCAATCTCAAATTGCACATGATGATACACACACAGATAGGACTTAAATTTCCTTGCAATCAGAAGGATTGCAAATATGCCGCACCTACACGGCACATTTTAAAAGTTCATATGGCATCGCATTCACAGCAAAGCTTCAAGTGCGATTATGGAAGATGCTCGTATGTGGGACGGAGTGAATTGCATCTGGCAAGGTAAGTATGTAATATAAAAAAAAATCAGAGGACATTTTTATGCAGTGCTGCCACATAGGAAACATTTTTCAGCAGTAGCAAATATTTGGTATGTTTCCAGTTGATCAAGCATTAACAAAAATAAACAAAAATAGAAAAATAAAATAATTTAGAAGTAATAGTTCTCCCCGTGCTCCAAACCCTTTTGGAAGTGAATATATTCGACCTTTTTATTTCGGACCCACAACTGCAGAAGTTTTTTGAAATTATTTTTTCCGTAATATGAGGAATCGTGGTTCCATCCATTTTTCCAGTTTATGTAAACAATATAAATTTTCATGTCGATAGAAAAATTCTCATCTCAATGATCTGTCGATTAGTTGTCACAAAGTGATGAGTTTATTCCCTCTCTTATATGAGGCGTATATGTATTCCTTTAATGCTTCAACTCTTATAAGTTTCTAAAGTAACTTAAAGTATTACTCCTAGTTGGAGCATAGGGCGAAAACAAATGCCCTCCAACGGCTTCTATCCGCTGCTAAGGCTCCTAGTTCACTCCACATTGCCCTGAACCTGATTTCAGAAAACGGACAGTACGAATCCATGTTTGCCTTGGACGACCACTCTGACGGCTGTCTTGTGGGTTTCACTGGAAGGCCATCTTTGCAATGTTGTCGTCTTCTCAGCGCAAGGAGTGATCAATCCAATTCCACTTGCATCTTTTTATTTCAATGTTGATAGAGTCGGTGTTTGCCATAGGTCAGCGTTTGAGATCGTTTCTGGCCTAAAGATACGCAGACAATACTTAGACCTGTATTAACGAAAGATTGAAGCTTTCCGCCAATCCGGTCTGAAACCATCCACGTCTCTGAGCCATGTAATTGTAAAGGTTTTAAACTTGTATTAAATATTCTTAATTTCGTTCTCAATGAAAGCGTACATGAGCGCCATACTTTGAGAGAGCTGCGTTCTCGTCAAAGAGCCTTTATGAGATCAATGATTTTGTCAGGGATCCGACCGCTGCTCAGTGACCTCCTTATCGCGTTTCTATTGATGGTGTCAAGCTCCCGCTCGAGGTCTACAAAAAGTAGGTATAACGGGGACCTCCACTCGACCGATTCTTCCACAATGATTAGTGTATAATTGTGGTCTACACAAGACCGATTTGGTCGGAACACATTCTGTTGAGTGTTTAAAGTTTGCGAGATTCTGACTTAGATGAAGAAGGCCAGTACTTTCTGAATGGATTTTAAAAGAGTTATACCACGCCAATTTCTGGACTAAGTAAGGTCCTACTTTTTAAAATGGTCGCAGATATCCATGCTGCACGAATAATGGGGTGTAGGGCGCGTGAGATTATGTGCGCTGTACTGTACTTAAGCAGTTCAGCCGTTAAACCATCTGGCTCAGCAGCTTTGTTGTTTTTCAGCTTGCTTAAGGCCAGGGTTATTTTGTCCTCAGTAGGCGAATCAGTAAAAATACTTCTGTTGGGGTTTCGACTCTGCTCGATATTGGAATTTGCTGGTGTTTCTGACTCAATGTCATCGATTTAAAAGAACTCCTTCCAGCGTGTCAGTTGGTCTTCGACTCACGATAGACTAGACCCGTCACTAGCCTTGATAGTTGGAATATTTGGCTTAACGTTCCCTAGTTGCTTTACTGCTCTGTAAGTTCCGCGTAAGTCATTACAGTTCGCTGCCTGTTCTGCCTTACTGGCTATGCTTTCCACATAAGCCCTCTTATCCAAACGGACTGATTTTTCGATACATCTTTGCACTTCGTTATATGATTCACGAAGGTTGCTGCGGTCGTGCATTGCACATGCATTTAGCTGTACTTTCAATAGCTCCTCAATCAGAGTCTAAGTGGTGTTAATTATGCCTTTCTTTCTTAAAGGCTCTTTCAGGCATACAATGCGTCAGTGCACACAATTACGGCACGTACAACGGAGGGTTACATGTTCTTCCCCTTGTGTACCTGTACGGCTGACGGCCAATATATACATTCAATTTATTTTTGAAATTTTTTATACGTTTCGATTGATGTGTGCTATGCAGCTAATAAGTACATAAGCCACATGAGAAATAAGAAAAGAACCAACAACAAATACAGAGAAAGAAATAAGAACAATAAAACTTTAAAGCATAAGTTGCTATGTTATTTGACGTAGGTTTTTAATATATTCTCATTTTTTGCAGTTTTCTTATGTAAACTCCTTACGTTCATATAATTTCTCTCGAACCCTTCAAGTTTCTTAAACATTCCATGCAAAAAAAACTAAAACCAAATAAGCCAGTGTCATGCGGCCATTACTCCATCTGATCGCAATTGTTACATTTTATTTCTACTTCAGATTCAATTCTACAATATCTAAAATAGACTACGCCATTGCATGTTGCACTCCAATTACATATCAACGAGCTACTAATCCGACGACGAAGACGACGACAGACAACAAAAGAATCCCATTTTCTGCACGAATTTAAATATACGATGACAGTCGAAAAAAAAAACACAAACAAAAATAAATAAATAAAACCAAAAAACTAAAAAAAAAATAGCCACCATAATTGCAAAGTTTGTTTGTGCAATTGCATAAATTGATGAGAGAGAAAATTCTGATCGAGAAAAGACTACTGGACAAAGCCGCTGTGATGTAGCAGCCAACAGGAATGGAGCAACGTTGACAACGACGAAGTCGACAAAAAAAACATTTACAGAACTTTAAGACGTCCTCATCTCGTACAACTGTCTCGCTCTAACTCTCCACGTCTGCTTTTGAAACAACTTGAAGAAAATCGTGACTTATCGATCGATGATATGCACATTGAATTCTTATAATATTTCGCATTCGCCTGGACTGAAGAGAAAAAAAATAAAGAAAAGAAGCAATGAATGCGATAGCGTTGCTCAACTTCTTCACCATTTGCCGCCATACTGCCACTGTGCAACTTGGCTGCCGCCTCACCACGCCTGGCTGATGAGAACGACATTTTTTTAACTGATTATTGTGGAGCTTGTCGATCCTTACTTTTGTTTCATGATCAACATGAGCAGACCAAATACCAATGTATTAAAAAAAAAAAAATTTTATGTAATTTAAGACAAGAAATATGTTCCTTTTTTTTGTTTAGGCTTTTTGAAGCACACCAGCAACATCTCTCAGATGATCATTTTCCGAATCAGCATTCCTGCTACTGCTTTTATTGACAGCTCATCAGATTTCTTTAAACTCTAAAACTTTTCTTGCACGATCTACAAAGCAACCACGTTCTCCATTCTCATTAAAAAGAAAAAAAAAAAAAAAAAAAGGAACTAAACCAGTTGAACTTAAATCACAAAGCCGTTAAATAAATTCGCCAACTACTGCGAGTAGTATTTGTACCAGGTAGGCAGTACATTTTGTTGCGCAGATCTTCAATTAGCGATCAAACAGAAGTGAGTAAACGCGCGGTAACTTCTACAATTCGAACGAATTTTTAGTCTGTCCCTCTGTGTGGAGTTCTCTGGATTGGATGTTCGATGTGCTCATTTGCTCAAAAGCGGCAACTCCTACAAAGCCATTGGCTCCGGTTTTGATCTTCAGCAGTCTTTGCTCCTACGCTGCTGCTATCACTGCACAAGTTCAACAGTTGACCAAGCACGCAGCTACTACGCTACATTATTTGCCGCTAATTAAGCCAGCCGCGCTGCTCTCCAACTTGGCTGTTTGCAGTTTTCGGCGGCGGCGCATTCCGAATTCGTTACGCAGACATTTTGGCAACGCGTTTCATTTCTTCTTTTGCTTCTTCTTCTTCTTCTTCTTTTTATTGTTGTTGTTGTTTTTGTTTTCCTTTGTAGTAAGCGAAGAAAATTGGCAATTAATTCCACGTCTGCTACCCGTTTTATCCAATTGGCCAGCCAACAGTTGAATTGATAAGTTTAAATCTGTAAGTGTTGCCAGATGGCAAAATATTGTGTCATCTCCGAGTACTTCATGATTAATTGCAAATCAATTTGGTCGTACGATGTAAAGGATCTTTCCAGTAAGACATTGCTTTTAGGAAGTTTTTTTAAACCTCTGCTAAAAAATGTCATGAGTCATCATAGGGTGAGTTGGGTAGGAGTTCACATTTAAGTATGTATTTCCAAGTATGTTTAGACAGTTTTCAGTTTGTCGTCACTTTCGAAGTATACCGCCCGAATTTTTCCAATGTGCAGCTTATTAATCGCTTCAGTTGTATTCGGTATCGAACTCCCGATATGACCTATGTCTGTGGGAGTCGGATATTTACAAAGTGTACAGAGCAGCTCCTAGCACACTACCCTGTGGAACTCCAAAATTGATATAACAAGTTTCAGATACCTCTCTCTAACCACAAATCGGTTAGCTCTGTTGCTCAGATAAACTTTTCTTATATATGTAGAAGGCATTTACGCCAGACCCCTATCAAATCACATCTCAGAAGACAGCAATGCTGTATTGTCGGTGTTCTTGGGCATCAAATATTGTATTAACATCCATGCTCGAACTTAAAGACAAATTGCTGCTCTGAAAAAAATCTAGGTTCTTCCAACAAAGGCTTGAATACTTCAATTCGAATACTTAGGAGAGTTCTATCAACAGGCTTATCGGACGTTATTTGTTCTTTAAGTTCCCAGGTTTGCAGTGGAAGTGGAAGGGAAGTGTTAGATGTGTATCATGGCCTTAAAAACATGGCCTTGGGAACAGTATCCCTTTTTTTTTTTTGGAAATCTTTTGACCATGCCGACAATTCGGTCAGTCAAATTGTAATGCTATAGAATTAAGATTTTCCTTAAAACCTCTTGAAAAGTTAAGTCCTCTACTTTACAAATTTTGAAATGCTAAAATAGTGACCTCGAAAGACTAGCAAAAAGTTCAGTTCAGTCTTGATTTTATATGGATGTGCATCTTTGAATCGATCTACCTTTTAACAAGCGGGCGCAGTTTTTTAGTCCCTCCCCAAATACTTTGACTCCCACTTTCTCGAGCAGATCTGTAAGCTATCTAGGTTACCTAGCGAATTTTTACTTAACTTCAAAATCCGAAAACTTTCTTTTATTGGAATGTTGATAGCGATATGATGTGGTATTACTTCGGAGCGGTGGTGTTGGAGTTGTGATAAAAATTGTCTCATGGTTATTTCTGGTGAAAATTTCAACAGTGTCGCCAAGGTCAATACCATTTATTATATCTGGAAAATGCCGGTAAATGCATTGTACGGCAGAAGTTTGCGCTTGGTTTTCACTATACTCGACTAATAGAGCAGAACGATCAGGAGTTCTGTATCAATTTAAGTTCTGATTCAGAACACAAATTGAGCCTACAGAAGTGGAGATGACGAAAATTATGGCGAAGTCCAGAAAAACAGCATAATTAGATAAGCACGAGTTGATTAAGCTTCAACATATTCCGTTATTTGGGTCCGAAAGTAAGGCAGATTGCAGACCAACAGTTTGATCTCAGATTCGACCTCGGAACTTTTGAGCAATGTTATCGACTAACGGCATCTAAGCATAAACCACTAAATACCAGGTTAAGAAAAATAATTTGACAATCGCGCCTGAGGTTAAGAAACAAATTATGTATTACTTTACCAGATCATACTCAAACACATTTTAACATACGGTGCACAGCTCTGAGGCAAAGCTAGCAAAACAAATGTGAAGATTCTGCTAAGATTTCTGAGCAAGGTGTTTTACACTGTCTACAACCACAATAGTTCATCACCAAAATATTCATAAGCCACACACGAAGAGCTGCTGATGCAATTAAAGACATAACTGCTGGATACCTAAGAATGTTTGGTCACTCGAATATCCGAAGACCATTAGTATCACTCTTTTATATTTACAATCGGACTTCAACTTAACTTATGTAAATTTTAACTTCTAACAATCTGGCAACACCAAATGTGCCGCAATGACTAATCGCTACAGAAAAAGACAACTAATGGATTTCGCAGCATAGCTACAATTCCTTGCAATACAACCGAAGTACAACCGAAAAGATTTCCATCTCGTTCAAAGTCTTCTTTCTTACTTCATGGTCGGGCACCCACAATCTCTCTCTCTCTCTCTCTCTCTCTCTCTCTCTCTCGTTCGACGTAAACAGCAAATTAGTTGTTTGCGACATTTTCAAATCTTGCCACGCATTCTTTCACGCCGTTAACTAAAAAGTATCTCTCACTCACCAACGAACGCCAATTAATGCTGGAATACATGGAAGGCGAAACATGGAAACATGTTTCTATCGAAGATTGGAAAAATGCAACACGCCGCACAAGAAAAAACACAAATTATTTTAATCGATTTATACTCATTTTCCAACTTCTTTTCTTCTTCTTTTCACACACAGGCATAAGAAATATCATGAATCGACACGTCCCATGTCCTATGCTTGTGATCAATGTGACTACAAAGCGCCACTGCCAAGTAATCTGAAGCGTCATGTAATGCGTCACACTAATGAGAAACCACATAAGTGCCCATACTGCGAATTCTCTTGCAATAGTCGCGATAATCTACGCAAACATATACTGCATACGGGTAAACATCCGGGAAAGTTCATTTACGTGTGTGAAGAATGCATCAAGGCGAAAGCTAAGGAGCCATACCAGACGAACAGTTTTATGGAGCATCAACGTCACATGGCAAAGGAACATTATATGTGATTGAAATATTTAATATTTTATAGACATACATCATCACATAGGAGAATTAATACTGTTTATTGTTTTAGAGAAGTAGACTAATATTATTATACAAGCTATTATTAGGAAATTGCCTTCTAAGATATTTGAAAAAAGAAGTTCAAGGCTGTGAAAGTGTTATTCAGTCGTGTTTTCATTTTCAAAATGTCAAAGAAATTAAATTTGAAAGCACGGCTTTATATCTTTCAAATTAATTACATATATTCCTTTATATATTAATCTGTGTTTGTTAACAATTATGCCAAGTTTAAGCCAAAAAAACCTAATGGGTCCAAAACATAGTTTCGTTTTTTTTTTTTTTGTAAATACTTTACTAAGAAACAACTACAAATAAGAGCACATGCATGGTCCAAATATGTTATCTATATTGAACCCTCAAATACCAATAACTGCGAAATAAAAATATATTCTTAAGCGTTACCGAAATCTTGAGACGCGTTTTGAAAACGTGTGTATGTCTGCTAATCCAAGCTAATCTCTGAAACGACTGAACCGATTTTGATGGAAATAAACTTTAGCAACAAAAATGCTTATCGCGGAGTAGTATTATTATTACGGGCACATGTGCATCTTTATATATGTCTAATATATAATAATTTTTGTTTTATGTATGACATTTTAATATTTTAATTATTTATTTACATTAATTTCTTTATTATTTTCTATACTTTTATTATATATGATATATGTCTTCATTGTAACCAAAAATAAATGTGTTGAGATTAAATTTTTAGAAAAAAAAAAAATTATTAATTTATTAATAAAAGAGTTACTGGTTGAAACTCAAACGTTATAACGGCAAACAATTTTTTTCACATTCAAATTTTTCCATAAAGAATGTATAGGCCCTTGTGATTGGTCGTTAGCCTTACAGGATTTTGTCTAACTTGAACCCAAAATGAAAGAAAGAATTATCTATCAAATAAATTGAATATGTCGTATTTAGTGGGGTTAAGAAATGAATTATTATTAGGTAGTAGGCACAGTGACCTTTACAGGTCTATTGTGCCCTAAAAGTGCTTGACATACAGCTACTCATCCAGCCCTACTGAACCCCCTGAAGAAGGCGCCACTAGGTTTTTGGGATTGAGTGCATGCACCGCTCTTCCTGTCACTTGGTAATTTCCAAGATATATGTGCCTGGGCATTCTCCCAAGATATGCTCCTCCAGACAGAATCTACAAGTGCTATCACTTTCGATTCCAATTTTACACAAATGTCTTCTAAGTCTACACTGTCCAGTCAAGAAGCCCGAAATCATTCTTAGATCGTTTCTTTTAAGACCGTTGTAAATTTCCGATCTCCTCTTGTTGTAAGGGCCTAACAGCTTTTTGCTCTGTTTTGATCCTTCACACTTTTCCCAGAAAAAGTCCCTTGCTTTATTTTCATTCTCTTTTACCAGGATTCTCATTGTTCCTGGTCCGAGCCTCTGGCTAATGAAAGGGCACGCTGCCCCTCTTCCCTGGCAAAGTTATCTGCTTGCTTGTTTCCTGTTATGCCCGCATGTTCGGGTACCCAGTACAGAGTAAATTTATTGAAATTTCCTAGGTTATTTAATTTACTTATACATTCCATGACCAGTTTGGATTTGATCACAGGCGAACGTACTGCTCTAATAGCCGCCTGGCTATCGGAGAAGATAGCGATGTTTTGGTTCTTGTACCTCCTATTTAAATTGAATTGAGCACATCTTTCTATTGCATATATTTCTGCCTGAAAGATACTAGTGAATTTTC
This sequence comes from Leucophenga maculata, assembly GCA_035044805.1. Taxonomy (NCBI): domain Eukaryota; kingdom Metazoa; phylum Arthropoda; class Insecta; order Diptera; family Drosophilidae; genus Leucophenga; species Leucophenga maculata. The sequence continues at coordinate 35,097 of JAWNNP010002066.1, forward strand.
CTAGTGACTTTTCCTTCGTCTGTTAGGGAACCATCTGTATACCAGCTAATTTCTCCTGGTTTGATATTGTAGTTCAGCGTTATGTTTCCCCATTCTTCTTTGTTGCTGATCCCTACATTAAGTCTTCTAGTGAAGTTGTTAATTATGCCCAGGTTGTCGCTAGGGTATTGCAGGAGTGGGTGGCCGTCTTTCATATTAACACTTGTTTGATTCCTGATACAGGTCTTCCTACTAGTGTTAATTCTTCCTACCCTAGCAATGGATCTGTCAGCATGTTTCAGTCTGCAAGTCATCATTGCCATAGAAGCTTTCCTCACTGCATGTTCTAAGTGAGTCTGTCATGTGGTACGCTTGTCAAATATTACTCCTAGGTATTTTACCTCCTTGGAGAATTCTAGCAGCGTGCCATTCACCTATATTGGCTTGAGTAACTTCATCTTATACTTCCAAGAGAAAGCAACGATAGTAGTTTTAGATGGGTTAATACTCAGTCCTACCTTAGAGCACCAAGATCTTGTGATGTTAATGCCCATCTTAATTTGATCACATAGTGTGTATTCATGTTTCCCTTGGCATATGATGCCATTATCTGTAAAAAGCTCTAAGAGTTCATCCACCACGAGACACCATAGGAGAGGTGATAAAACGCGCCCCTGTGGGCATCCTTTTGTGGTTTTGATTATAATATTTTTGTCAGGTAGGCTAATCTCGACTGTTCTTGAGTCCAGTTGTTGTACTATTCATCTGGTAAGGTTAGGATCTATACTCCTCTTGTGAAGTTCCTTTGCAACTTACGTGTGAGATGTGTTGTCAAAGGCACCTTCGATGTCCATGAAAGCACAAATGGGTGTTCCTTTGTCTTATATGGCGTTACGAATTAGGGTGTCTAGCTGGTATAGGGCAGTTTCAGTGGATCTGCCAGACCTATATGCATGTTGATTTCTGTGAAGTGGTTCCTTAATCAGGTAAGTGGTCCTGATGTGGTTATCCACTAGTTTTTCTAAAGTCTTCAGCATAAATAAGGTAAGGCTTATTGGTCTGAAGGACTTAGGTGAGAAGGGAATTTATTTAACTACATGCTTTTATTTGCTCATAAAACAAAGGCCTGCGAAATTTGAATTATTCTTAGTTACAAGAATAGTCGTGGTGATTCTTGTAGATTTTTTCGCGGATTCGTGCATACGAAAAAGAAGCACCCCCAATATCATCATTGGGTATCATTCCAATTCAAATTTCGCAGGCCTGTGTAATTTTCTTTAAAATAATTCTGTTGTACTGAATAAGTGACTTTTATTAGTAGATGGGTCTTAGGAGTCCTTATCATTCTGGACTATTATTATTGAAAAATTAGTAGATGGTGCATCGCTTACCGAAATGGATACAGGTGCAGATATTTGCTAACCCAATACAAGGATTTCTATCCCACTATCTTTCAATCTGTTATGCATGCCAACGACATTTGATGGACAAAAGTTCAAAATGGGCCAACACCTTTATGATTTCTGACAGCCAAGCGGTATCCAAATCACTTACCTCCTATCTGAAAATTTGACAATAAAATCTATCGGCGGTCCATAACCATAAACTTTTGATTTATCCAGAAGAAGAGTTCTGTTTTAATTAAAATTGTCTTTCTATGAGAGCTGTTTCTGCTAGTGGGGCAAAAAGTCTCCATACGATGTATCAATGATATAAGCACACAAACAGACAGACAGACTGACTTGGCTATTCTGTCTATTCAAAATTCTATGGCCTAGACACTTTTGCGGAACAGAAAGCTCGAAAAAAAGAATTTGTTAATAAATATCTTATTGATTGCTCCTTCACCGAGAAGCTAGCGAATAGATGATGAGTTCTATGGATGAATGTGAATACGCATTCGGCTAGCGTGGGGACTACAGACCATTCCCTCTCGCCTAAGATAGGAGGCCTATGGCCATTAGTGGGACTTAATTGATCAGCGACTTAATTACTTTATTAAATTTCACGGATCCATTCGATAAATTCGGTTTGGATTTGATTCATTTAAGGAACTGTGGATTCTTCATATTGTTTTCATTCACTTAAGTTAGCTCCCTTTGATCTTTCTATTCTAATGTTTCAATAAGATCAGTTGTTATTTTATTTGTTACGCTGTGAACCTGCTGGATCGTGGCGTATTTCCGACGAAAGCCGAATTGGTGGTCTGGAATACAACGTTGAGATCCAACGATTGGTTCAAGACGAACTAGTAATATTTTTTCAAATATTTTGGAGAGTATTGGTAGAAGGCTAATTGGTCTGTAGGATGATGATTGTGTAGCATCTTTTCCGGGTTTCGCTAAGGTTATAATAACCGCTATTTTCCACAATTTCGGGAAATGTTCCATTCTTAAAACTGAGTTAAATATTAACTATACGAATTGGACAGCCTTTTTTTGGTAGCTCTTTGATGATGCGTCCTCTCAGCATGTCGTAGCCTGGGGATTTTTTGTTGTCTGTTTTGTTAAATTGTTCACTTACTTCCTTGTATGATATTTTTTTTATTTTATATTGTTGAAGTTCTCCAAAGCTTTGTTGAATATTGTCAGTACAGCTGTTGAGTGAATTGCTGAATATGTTCTCAAAGTGATCCGCGAGAACATTGTCTTTGTCATGGTGGGTTCTTGCCCAGGAACCATCTACATTTTTTAACGGAGTTTGATGAATCACTTTATTGGTGAGGTTTCTTGTAGCTCTCCATAGCGAGTGGTTTGTTTCGGAAGTGGGACTTAGATTACGCAAGTATGTACTTTGTGACAGCCTCGTTTTTAAGTTTTTGTAAAGCTTCTTATTATACAGAAGTCTATGTGGTCCGCTTGTTTATTTAAGTCTGACGGCCAGTATGTTGGATCTCCCGTGCTTAAGTGCATACTTTTCATTTTTTGAATCGCCTTTAAAAAATTTTTTTCCCTTTGTGTTCGTTAGGCGAGATCCCCATTGTGAGTGTTTGGCGTTAAAGTCCCCTGCCACAATGTACCTGTCTCCAAGAGTACCAAAATATTGTATACTATATTGGTCTACAGATATGGTGTGTCTTGGAGGACTTGCCCATAATTGTCCGATAATAGTAGTGAGGTAGATTGAATATAATCTTTGTCAAAGTTTGTTAGCTCTGCATACTTAATAGTCTTTTTTATTATTATTGCAGTACCGCCGTGTGCTGTTCCGTCTGGGTGATTAGTGTATATAACCGAGTATCCTGGGATTTTAAATGAATGTTTAGCTGTGCAGTGCGTTTCGGATATTAAATTGAATTTCGTTTTTGTAAATTTTTTGGGAAACACTTGCAAAAGTCCACATTGCTTTGGAAATTGATTAAACAGCCGTTCGGGGAACAAATTCAGAAAATAAATTGAATACAAATTTAATGCGCAAACACATGACCAACATGACCTAACGGCAAATAAACTCTCTAAAAAAGGTCATCACGTTCGTAAGAAAGGGCGAATTTATCGGTTTTATTGCACTTTATTGCACCCGGTTGATTTGCACTTGTAGTGGTGAGGTGTCCAAAGTGTTCAAAAAAGTTCGAAAAAGCTCTGACTCTTCTTTGCCAAAGACGCAGTTCCGGGGGGAAAATGGTAAAGCTTTTTCGAACTTTTGCACACTTTGGACATCTTACCACTACAGGTGCAAGTACCGCTGACTCTTGCTGATTGTCTCGGCTGTACAGTTTAACACATGACCATGGTGTTCAACATGACCAAAGCACAAATCAGAAGCTTCAACTCAGAAGCTTTAGCCAGACCTTATGTTATAAATTATTTAACAATTATTTACATGAAAATATTTAAATTTTGTTATATAACAGCGATTTTTGTAGGGACTTTATAATTTTAGATATGTTATCTTAATTAGGGTTAGCAAGTTTCCATTAAAAAATTCTGTATGGCCAGGGATTCATAATAACTTTACTTTAGGTAAGAGATTTAGCAACATTGATCTAATTATAGGTTAATACCGTAGAATAGTGACAGATGGATACTGTTCAATATTGATGTATTTATTGTACGTTCGATTGATGAGATAGATTTTTTATTTACAGATATTATATGATGTTTTATCAGCTTAAAAGATTTTTGACAAGCTTTGATGGTAAAAAATCAAGTGTAGTCTATTTTAGAAATAATTGTTACAGAAGAATTAGAGTATTGCCTTTTGTAGTCGTCAGCCGTGACCCCCATTGCGTATTTTTAGCATTAAAGTCGCCGCCCATGATAAATCTGTGACAGTGCGAATTGATTAATGTCATATAGTCCCCACATTTGACTTGATGTCGTGGAGGACTGTATACGGCAGTGAGATAAATCTGATGATTCGATACACACACGATAATACAAACATATCGATTGCATCTTTGGATTGACTGCCGCCGATACTGCTTTGAAACCTTGTGATTTCAGATCATCGACTATTGTTGCTGGTTCACACGAGTGATGTAGATTTTTTGCAATCACCCTTATTGGACGCTGCTGTTTATTTTCAAAACTATACCACGAAATGTTTGAATTGGAAAGCGTTTTTGATACTTTTTAGTAGTCTTCTGCATCAAATAAATTCGCCTTGAAGACTCCATTATTTAGAAGTTTTGTGGTGAATTCCTTTTTTGAATTATTTTGCACGCCTGGTGTAGGGTAACCAAAGCGTAAGCAATTCTTACATCTCAATGGCTCCGGAATAAAGGGCAAACATGTACTTTTTCGTAACCGATCATTATGGATTGAGGTAATGTGTGTGAAGCAAATGTTAATGTGATTAATCCGGTTTCGATTAACAAGTTATTGTCTTTTTAGGCCCTGTACCGAAGGTACAAGAGCCTATTGGTTTTGTGCAAATGTATGTAACATGTAGAAATAATAATCGGAAACCCCCCAAAGTTACCCCCATTATGGTCAGGAGCGATAGAGGAGTCGATATAGACATGTCCGTCTGTCCGTCTGGCCGTCCGTATGAACGAAAGGATCTCGGAAACGGTAATAGATAGAGACTTCGTGTTTTTTGCATTCGACTAGGACTGCTCCGGAATTTTACAAGTTTATTTTAAAAACTAAAAAAGGAGGATGGCCTTTTGACCTCCGCAAATGTTTCCACCCCATTCGGCCATACTTTTGATAAGTTTGGCCGAATCTGGGCACTTTGGGAAAATGGGTTCGGGGTAGGAGGTCCGACAGGGTTTTTTGAACTTATTAAGTTCTGAGGCAGAGACGGTGGAAGCGGCCTTAATACGGCTCCTCCGCCCTCAACTGACAAACAAAAAAAAATTGCTGTCTTAGAGGAAAAGCCAGCCAATGGACTGAAGAAAATATTAGTGACTTCGGCGAATACGCCTTAAATATATATTTTCTTGAAATTTAGCTTAGAAATAATAAAAATAAACACCGTGCATATAAAAAGCCCACCCATCACTGTTATAACTGCAACGCGCCTCCGCGCACCACACCCAACACTCCCAATCCGCCCACTCCCACCCCTACCAGTACTTCAGGCCCCTTTACTATTGAGTCCACCCCAATAGGCCCCATTTTTTAAACCACCCCCACACCCCCCCCCCCCCTTTTAATTAATTTCAAAGTAATACTCGATAACTCCTGTAAGAACCCCATAAGAGGCTCCAAGAATTAAAATCTCCCAACAGTAAGTAGATGAATTCATGAACGAATTGTCGGGATACGATACGATCTGATCAAACTTTCTATAGATCGTGGAGTATACCTACTGGGGAAACCACGTTAAAAAAATACTGCTTATAAATACTTTAAGAGATCTTCCGTGCTAGCTTCTTTATGTTATATACATTTTTATATTTCAGTAAGCTCTGCTGCTTTTTGCTACAAAACCTTTTTCAGAATATAATGAACATTTTATAAAAAAAATTAAATATATACACCCAGCTGCTACCATTGGGAAACACTGAAAGAGCAAACAAAAGTGTTGCCATTTTATTAGTATTGTTTTTTTTTTTTTGCTTTAATAAACGGCAACACAGTTTTTTTGTTGCAAACACATAGCGCAAAGCTTGGCCTGTATTCAACAGTTTTCAGCTTTCCTCGAGTGCGTACGGTCGCAACGCGCTTCGCTGAGATACAAACTTAAAACCGAAAAAAAGAATGCTTAAAATAATAAAGAATATAATTAAAAATTAAATTCAAGCAGACGCACATGTTGCGTTAGTTGACTAATTGTGTGTTTGGTTTGTTAGTATTTTTTTTTTTTTTTGTCATGCTGCGCTTTTGCTTGGCTGCTGCTAATTATGTTTGAACGAGCTGTGCCACTTGATGGCCATAGAAGAAGCAACAGCAGCAAAAACAACAACAGCAACAACAAAAACGGCAACATAAACTGTAACTGTGTAATTGTGTTAATGCTAATGTTGTTGCCTTAGACTCCCCCGTGCAAACAGCTTCGCCCGGGCTGAGTGCCTCTGTCAAACGGAAGGACCGGACGGACAATTGCAGGTAGTGTAGCAGTGTAGTGTAGTGTGTGCATGTGTGTGTGTACGTACGTAACGTAATTCTTGTTGTTGCTTTTTATGTTTGTGTGCTGTCTCCATCTCCATGCAGTAGCAGTGAATAACTGTAATATTCACACAAACACAAGCACACACACACACCGAGACAGACACTCGCATCAAACACTTGTATCTGTAGGCGCTAAAGCAAACTTCGAGATACATTACACTTTTTTATGTGCAAATTGAAGACGTGCTGCCAGAATTACATTTTACTGATGCAAAGCGAATGAGATAATAAATATTTACATACAAATGCATGAATATGTATATTCGTCATCTGCTTATTTATGTAAAAAAATGTATTTTCAAATGTGTCTTTCATGTTTGAGCTTATTTTTTATTTACCTCTATGCAATGTTCATCATCTCTCCCTCTTTTTCTCTCTCTCTCATCATTTTTGGTTATATTGAGTTCTACTATTTCCGATTCCTGTCTCAGAATTTATTATTCAGTTTTTATTTGTATTTTGTCAATGATTCGTACCAAATGCACTTCACTTTTTGATCTGGTTGCGCCTGGTTGAATATAAACAAAAACTTGTTTCCCCATTTTGCATTTTGGTACCCTACCTACAAAGCGGCTCAAATGCATATTTTCAGTTTGTCGGAAAATATGTAACACGAAAAAAATTATTTAAATTGGTTTTAAAAGCTTAATAAATCTTTCATATCAAAATATATTGTGCTCATAACTTCTGTGGTTTTATTTGTTTATTTATTTATTCTTTATTACACTTTATTTGTTTTTTTATTATTATTTGTTCACACATACATATGTTCACATGGTCAGTAATAAAGGGTGGACAAGTTTGGAGTACTTAGCAATATTTCTGCTATAAAAAAAAAATAATCTGCATTAAATTTTGTTTAAAACATAAAATAAAGTGCTCCAAAAAGTGGTACAAGTTCTTCAAAGAAGGCCGAGAATAATTGAATGACAATTGCTCACCCTGGACGCCCAGCACCCCAATGCATGGAAACGTTAAAACAGTGAAGAAAATTATTATGTAGAATCTTCAAATCATGGTCATAACTGGAGATGATTCATAGTTATAAGGTTCTTACTTCGAAACCAAAATACAATCATTCTGATGGTAGCGACCAGGGCCGAAAAAAGTACAGTAAAATGTGAAGGTTTTGCTCATTGTTTACTTCGTTTACAATGGCGTTGTGCAATGTGAGCTCTTGTCAGAAGGCCGTACGGTCTTCTGCATTGTTTGCATATAGCAATACGAATAAAATACCCGGAATTATGGACAAACAATTCATGGCTCCTGTTCACTTCGTTGCTTGTTCTTGTTTGCCAATGAATTCACCGGAATTGGGCGACTTTTTCCATTTCCACATTTTTCCACGTTTGAGTAGATCAAAAAAAGCCAAGCTGGAACAGCGCAAAGCCGAGGATTGGAAAAGCGCTGGCACAAGTGTATTTCATCTGTGCGGAATTACTTTGAAGGGGACAAAATCAATCAATAATTTTTGAGAAAAATAAAACCTTGTATCGCAAGTATTGTGAGTCCCAGCAATACGAACAACAACTTTAATTAATGATTTTAAAATTTTCTATAAACTTTTCTCAGTTTGTTTTTGGCTACACTTATTAAATGGTTATGCTTTTTTTTTTTATTAACTTTTAATATCGAAATTTAATATTTTTCTTTTGATATATCATTGAATATCGGAACACAGATTCTTTGAGACATTTCCCTAAATCTATTTTAAGCAAAAACGGTTTTAATATTTCGAAAGTATTGGAGACAAGTTTTTGGAATTTAATTTTTATTAAATATTTTTTAAAAAATATTTTTTTTTATGATTCTTTAATAAAATGACTTTTGGTATTGGTTCTCAATCTTGGTGAAAGGCTTCAAAGTATTTGTCGCTTACAGCATCTTGAATTGCATAGAACAAATATAGCAATCTGTTAAGAATATCAAACACTTCAGGTGACTATAGTTTGACTAATTATTTTTATTCAAATAATTCTCCAATCGTTGGTTTCTCAATAAATATTAATGCGAACAATTATTAAAAAAATTAATAATAAAAATGGGATTCTGTATAATCATTCCTAATATTATATAACCAATTTTTAATATTTTTACAATGAATCATTGCACCGAATTTTTTTTTTTTTTTCTTGGTGAAAATAATTACAACTTTCAAGTTAAAAACATGTTTAAGTCGTGCCAGATATCTGACATAATAATCCTACTGCATAGAAAATAGTTTATATTTAGCAAATTCGAGAAAATTTTTTAACAAATCAAATTTTTGTCAGCTATCTGGCATCTGGTGAACCTGCCTTAAGAAAGGAAAGTGGCACCAACATGCGGAATCGACTTACAGTAGAGAAGAAATGGGTGAGGAAAGTTAATAAGAAATTCAAGTATCTTTAACTAGAGATGTCGATGGCACTCACAATTCTTGTTAAAAATACTCATAAACCATGCTTAAAAATGTATGATTGTCAGTGAAAGTTAGTTCCAGACAACCCCTTTTTTGCTGTTACCTAGAGTTATTAAAATATATGTCTATCATCTATACATATATTATAAAATCTTAGACAAATTTTTGTTTGCTTTTTTGTGCGAACATCACATTTAAACCGCTAAACCAATTTGTAGAAGTTTTGGTATAGAAGACTACATTTTGGGCCATCCTGCACATATAAGCGATAAAGGAAATTTGTGATAACTTTGCATCCATTTGAAGTACAGAAATAAAATTTGGTATAGATGTTAATGGGATCGGAAGAAGTAAGCCTATTAATTTTAGTCCGAATCGGAAAAGTTGATTCTCCGTGAGCCAACCCCCGCCCCCATTAACGAAAAACAAAGGTGGTCATATCTTTGCATAAATTTGAAGTACATACAGCGATGCATTTTTTTATACATTACATCCTGTTTGTCTTCTTGGAAAAAAGTTAGCCAACATCGATGGTATACCATTTTAATTACCTCTAATCTAGACTACACAAGCGAGTTTGAAGAGAATCAGTTTGAAATATGTCGCCACATTATAACTTCTGCGTTTATTTTCCCTGCTAAGGGCCATGTTTTCCAACATCAATGAAACACTTTTTTATATATGTATTATATATATTTCATGTCGTATACCAGCCGAGTTTGATGAACATCGGATGAAATAAAGATATTTACACTATGTATATAGATTACAAAAAACATTCGATTTAGTTGCTTATATATTTAAAACCAGTAGTCTGACATAATCTTTAACGAATTTATACAAATATTAAAATATACTTAACAATTAATTATATACCCAACAAAACCACAGAAACAGATTTAAGTTGAAATGGGTTGAAATCAGAGAGAATGGTGTTTGCAGCAACAAAGCAAAGAAAAAATTAGGTCGTAGGGAAGCTCCACAAAATTCCACTGTGCTACAAAGTTTTTGTGCTTGTAATGAAAACACATTTCTTTAATTTAATACACTACACAAAAAAAATTTTAAGCAGGGTATATTGGATTTACTGAGATGTCAAAATGTAAATAAAATAGCAATCATAAAGTACGAGTCGATGTCTGTCCCAACTTAAGACTGCCTGAAAGAAAAGTTAATTGAGTCATACGCTTATAGAAATCGTGAATGCGATGTGAAATATCATTTCATTTCATGAAAAATTTTATAGAAGATTCTCGTATAAACGTAGTATATATGTGAATAAGCTTATAAATACTGATTTATAAAACATACTTATATGAAGTTATCAAACTACAATGTAGTATGTGCAGGGTATGATACAGTCGCGTAACTTCAATTTTGCTCTTATTTATTTTTGTATGATTTTTCATGACATTGAGTCAAAGTTTTCAATGAGTTAGGACAGCATATCACGTTTAAAAAGGAAATTGGCTTCTCAACTGTCGAAAGTGTTTTCTTATACAAGCAGCAGCTTATACATATATACAATATATATATATATATATACGTAAAACCCTTTTTCATCTGAATTCACGTTGCTGCTTCAATTTATTAAAAAAGTTTATGGTGTTCAATTGTGACGGATGTGTTTGTTAAAAGCCAGCAGTTATTCGTGGCAAAGTTTAATCTTGTTAAAAATCAATTAAAATATAAATTTCAAATATCCTTTTATTAAAAATATTGTTGTATAATATGTTAGTAGGTATATATAAAGGATTAACAGTTTACCCAACTAGAAGTAATATATATAGTTAGTTTTGCTCCATGAACTTCACTAATTTAAGTTGAAATTTATCAAAAAGGACGTCAAAATATAAACAAATCAAAAGCGAAATAAAATCTGCATCCTTATACATACATAAGTACTTACCGTAGGAAGCCAGCCCTTCTAGTGCTCAGATCAGTATATATATTTTTTTTATTTAACAGTGAATTTTTTATTTGCAGTCTTTCTTTGGACAATAAGGATATCGGCTAATTCTTAACATTAATTAACAGTATTTTTTAATTTAGGAACCTATCTGACAGGTCCAGAGTGTGGAATCGTTTTAATATTCTTAACTTATCTGTGTTGTCTAATAATTCAAGTGCCAGATTATTTTCATGGTTATTTAGTTAATTTTTTTATACTTCACAGCATTTTTTGTAGGCCCTGTACCGAAGGTACAAGAGCCTATTGGTTTTGTGCAAATGTATGTAACAGAAAGAACTAATTGTCGGAGACCCCCCCAAAGTTACTCCCATTATGGTCAGGAGTGATAGAGGAGTCGATATAGCCATGTCCGTCCGTCTGTGTGAACGAAAGGATCTCGGAAATGGTAATAGATAGAGACTTCGTGTTTTTTGCATTCGACTAGGACTGCTCCGGAATTTCACAAGTTTATTTTAAAATTTTACCCTTCCCCCTCTTCCTCATAAAATCACCCCTTAGGGTAAAAATTTCTTCGGCACAAAAAAAAGTACACCAGTATAAAGTTAACGTCCTTCTAAGCTCAAATCAAAAAAGTTCATCAAAATCGGATAATAAATGACGATTTTATAAGCAATTGAATTTGAAGGGGGTCCCCTTTTCTTTTCATTCATATTCGCGCAGTGAGAAGTGGTCATGTGTTTGGTCATATGCTCGGGAAACATTTAATGTGTTTGTTAGGCGACCTGAACTGGTACAGGGCCTCTTACAGTCGGTTACGCCCGACTGAAATTTCCTTATTTTTTTTTAATTTCATCTTTTACAAATGGTAGATTTAGGTCTTTATTGCTCATATACCAAGGAAAATCTGTTAAAGATCTTGAAATTATAGACTGATATGTTGGAATTGCTTGATCTTTTTGGCGGATTTTGTTTTCTAGGCTAAATTGCAAATGATGTCTTGAGCTGCTCTTACTTCGCACCTTAATGTGTTGCTTCCAAGTTAGTCGCCTATCAAGGTGTATTCCCAGATATTGCTCAGTTTCGCTAAGTGAAATGACGGAGCCATTTAGCGTTACGGGGGGGGAACACTTTCCCCATTTCAATAATAATGTAATGTGCACGGACTTCTGGGCGCTCACCGCTATTCTCCACTTTTTGTAAAAATTTTTCAATTAGATAAAGTTGTTCTTGAAGTAGGTTCAATGTAAAATTTAGGTTTTTGTTTAAAACAATTATTATATATATTATATTATATATATTATATCAGCCGTAAAAATTGTATATAGAACTCGGCCAAATACATTATTTTATGGTACTCAAGCTACAGCTGTGTGTATATTAGACGACTTGTCAAGTTCTTGAACATAGAATTTTCTGTTCTTCAGGTACGACTTTATAATTAAGTAGTATGATGCGGGTAAGCACTTCCTAATTCTATAAAGAAGGGCAGTCTTTATTGATTGTTGACTTGTAAGAATACTCCTACACTATATGTACTTGTTCTTCTAAACCCAAACAAATGTTCAGGTATGATGTTTAGATCCTCCAGCACAGTTAACATTCTTCTTAAAATTATTCTTTGAATTACTTTAGAGAACGTCACAAGCAAACTTATGGAACGGTACGGTTATGTGCATCCTTCTGGTTTGTTGGGTTTAGAAATTATAATTATTTCAGCGCATTTTTCATTGACTTGGCAAATATTCCAGTCTGAGCATGTCACTAAATATGTATGTCAATAATCGAATACTTTTAGATGACAGGCTTCTGAGTAATTTTCAAATTCAACTTCTTTAACTCCGCTTGTACTTCTCATATAGTCGTCTGTTTTATGGGCAAACTCATCTGGCATGGAGATTCTAAAAATTGTTCAACTTCAGCTACGGTTTCTGGTTCATTATTCGGATTTAGTTTAATATAAAATATTTTATAATGATAAATGTAAGATAGCTTAAAGTAGCTTATAGTCCTCAAATTATCCTTGCACATACCTATAATATGATACATATAACCTTTTACTCTATGTGTACTGGGTATAAAATTTTTAAATAAACATTTGGATTACTAGTAATACTGAAGAAGTGTATAAAAGTTTCGTTCCGACCGAATTAAACATCAACTGGTTTTCTGCAATGAAATGTTCATGGTTTCGGACCGCTAATACGTAGCTAGAATTTGTTTTAAAAATCACTCAAGCGTAACTTTGTGTCACTCTGGGTGATTCTTATATTTCTTTATTTATATGCATAATAAATACATATAAAACAAAAAGTAAATGATTGGGGATTTCATTGCCAAGTTTGTAACTTATCTGATTCAACAAGTTCACAACTTAAATACTTTTACTACAGACATTAAAAACAAACGAAGCTGTGCGCTGCTGCTGCGTATTTTCTCGCTTCAGTCCGAACTTTTTACACCCACACGAATGCCGCCAGCCAACCAGCCAGCAGAGCAACCCACATCTGAAATCGAAAGACCGCTTACATAAATTCAAGTACATGTAGATACATATATGTAGATACTATACGCAAAATCGAGGTATGTTGGTTGGCATACGTATACATACATACATACATATATCAAATGCGATGCGTTATTAAATTCAAATTGTCGAGTTTTTATGCATACACATGATTGAATATGGCAATGGCAACGGAAGTACCACAGACCTTTTAAAATAAATAAACAGTCGAAATAATTACGTACTTATGTACTTACATATCTGTCTGCAATGCAAAATATCTTTTATTGCTTAAATCAAAATAGTACTTCTTTGCAAAGTTACTAAATATTTTTTTTATAAAAATATTATTGCAAAAAAAATTGAATAAATAAATAATAAATAATACTCTTTTGAGATTAGGGTCAACTGTTTTACAGCAATCGTTTCCTTTTTTATTCAATTAAAATTACACAATTATTTGCGGACAAAATATCAAATCGAATGGACTACAACGCGACGTCGTCTATAATATTCATTCAGTTGATGAGCAAATCACAATAAACTCGTCACAGCACTATTAGTTGGAATGACTTTTAAAAATTTCTCTCACATTGTTGAAACATTTTAAATTGTTTTCTTTTGTGCTGTAAGAAAGGTCTTACAATTTCTCAACTATACGAACGACACAGTTTACACATCTTCACTTTTATTCAACTGTTTGCAATAAACTTATTTTGAGAGATGAAAAAAAAATACAAATTAAATGCAGAACTAGAACTAACACAGTTGAACCTCGTTTATTCGTGACTCTCTTAACCGTGATCATCAAATAAATGCAAAATCATAATTTTTATACAATACTTGCACAAAAAATATATATTAGGCATGTTGAAATATCAAAATATATGTAACACAGCGTTGGAACTTTCGGAAATTCGTTAAAGTGTATTTTTTTTGTGTCATGTCCGTCCATAAATACTCTGATTAGAGAATAAACTAAACTTACAGCATTAGTCTAAACAATACGTGGTGGCGTCTTATCTCGATGGCCTCCTGTACAAGCTGAAGCTTCAATTGTTCTTACTAGTGAAGAGTTATTTGGCTGACAGAAACTTCTCCGTTGCTCTGAATGAAGTAGAGTCAACGGTGAGAGCAATCATTGTTGGTGTACTACAAGGAAGCGTACTAGGACCAACACTATATTTGCTCTTCACCAGTGACATGTCCAGGCATTGCTGCAAAATCACACCTTGACAAGATTAGGGAACTCCAAGCGAAGGTACTCCGCAGTTTCTCTGGCGCACCTTGGTTCACGAGAACGGCTAATCTTGAAAGCGAATTAAATGTTCCGAAAAATAGAGATGTCGACATACATGGAACGGTTTAAAAAATCATCCAAATGTGCTAGCCTGAATAAAGAGACAGTTCCGTAGAATACACACTCTCGACCTGGCAAACAGAGCCCGTAAAATATCCATATCAATCTCATTTGGTTTCTTGCAATAAATTGAATATAAGTTGTTTTTATTTTTTAAACTAGTGGTACCCGGCACGCTTTGCTGTGCTCACCTATTATATACACCAAGATCTTGAATTAATCTAGAAATCTAGCTTAAAGAAATAACATTGGCTACTGAGGCCTTCAAAATATGTATGTATGTTCTTTATAGACACCAAAACCATCCCCAATTTTTCAATTTTTCGGTCCCACTAACAAATATAACAAATTTCATCCTCAAACGAATGCAAAGATATGATAAATTTTGTTTATCTAATTTTGACCAAACCGGTTTACTTTCGTGACCTACACAAAGTTTGTCTGTAAATTTAAGCTCAATCAGTTGAGAGGTTTCGGAGTCTATAGGAAATATACATAAAAACATACATAACTACTTTCATATTAATATATATACATATATAGATAACAATATTCTCTGGCAGCAAAGCATCAATCAAACCGCTTTACTTCTGGCAAATCTGTTCCAGGCTGTTAAAAAAATGCATCGTTCTTCTGCAATAATTCTCGGTAGGCCGAAAATTCAACATTTGTTGAGTTCTTGGACACAGGGATTTTTAAGGTAACGAAATAGTAGACAGACAAACCAATTTTAAGTCTAATAGCCCCATGGTAGTACCAGAACCCTTGCGCGGTCACAGCTTAGCTCCAACAAAAACAATAATTGAAAACAAGTAAGGAAATTTCAGTCGGGCGTAACCGACTGTAAGAAGCCCTGTACCAGTTCAGGTCGCCTAACAAACACATTAAATGTTTCCCGAGCATATGACCAAACACATGACCACTTCTCACTGCGCGAATATGAATGAAAAGAAAAGGGGACCCCCTTCAAATTCAATTGCTTATAAAATCGTCATTTATTATCCGATTTTGATGAACTTTTTTGATTTGAGCTTAGAAGGACGTTAACTTTATACTGGGGTACTCAATTTTTGTTTGTGCCGAAGAAATTTTTACCCTAAGGGGTGATTTTATGAGGAAAGGGGGGGGAGGGCCAAAATTTTTAAATAAACTTGTGAAATTCCGGAGCAGTCCTAGTCGAATGCAAAAAACACGAAGTCTCTATCTATTACCATTTCCGAGATCCTTTCGTTCATACGGACGGCCAGACGGACAGACGGACATGGCTATATCGACTCCTCTATCACTCCTGACCATAATGGGGCTAACTTTTGGGGGGTCTCCGACAATTAGTTCTTCCTGTTACATACATTTGCACAAAACCAATAGGCTCTTGTACCTTCGGTACAGGGCCTAAACATTTAAGAACGGCTGCCTTTCAATACTGGTCACGGTATCCTGTAGGTCGGCATTCTAAGTCATTTATGCTTTCAATTTAATTTAAAAAAGAAATCTCAGCAGAGGTAACCTAAGGCTGCGCACGGCATATCTTACGATCTATTTAGTTAAGTTGACTGATTCCGTCGTTTAATGTTAAGTTTATCATGATTCAGATGCCATCAATGTTGCTCGAGTTGTTAATTCAAGTTGCTCAGAATGTGGTCTGGCGTTTCCGGCAGCGAATAATGTGAAAAGAAAGGTGACAAGTACACTCCCTAGGAGTACTCTAGCTTGAACCGTATGAATTTATAATTGCTCTGCCTTTCGTCTGGCTATAAAGAAGCTAACCTTTATGTACAATCGGTTAAAGGCAAAATAGGACAAAACCTGCTCATTTGTTCTTTGGCGAGTGGCGTGGTTTATTACTCAGTGTAGTTGGTTGATAGTTATTTGCACTTTTGGCGATAAATTTAGAACTGCTTTATGGTCTTCGTTGATAATCATGTGAAGTGGTGTGAGATGAGGCATTCTTACACCAGCATGCATGAAATGTTGCATGGTGTTAGCCGTGAAAAAGATTTGTTCTCGTTGGATCTCACAAAATTTCACAAAAACTCATATTGTCATATTGATTGGCGCAAACAAATGTATATAAGATTGTTATAGGTTACGAATCATGAATCTATGCATATGAACCTAAAACAAAACATCGATTGTTTGAGAAGTTGAAAGCGTTCGAAGCATTTCGAAACAAAAAGGAAGTCCTTTTTTCCAAAAAAAAAAAAAACTTTACATGTGACTCTGTACTATTTATACAACTTAGTAGTTCAATTCTGAATGGTATACAACTATGTACTTGTTTGCCAGAAGTTTTCGGAAAGAGAAGAAAACCAACCGATGATGACGAATCATCCTCTATCTCGATTATACGAGTTTTTATACTTCGGCTCAAACAAGTGAATTTTTGAGGTCTGAAAGAATAATCATTCACTGTTGAATCCTGATTTGGCACACAATGACTTTTAGCGCCCACAGTAATTTGCGTCAGCAAAAGAAGCCGAGTTAATGAGTTCCCAAACCATTTTCTGTTTGAATGGAGAAAATTATATGAAAATTGTTTCAAATGCATGCAAAAGTATTTAGGTATTTTGATAAAGGAAAATATTTTTGAAAAATATGCACACAAATATTTGCTGTGAAGCAAAAGGTATGCTCAATCCCATGGATAATAATGTTTTGTCACCCCAAAAGAACACGAGAGAGAGAGAGGGGAATACAGTGAAAATCACGTTCAGAAAATAACGATTTGGTTATCCAAATACAAACAGAGAAAAACCATTCTGCAGCACGTTAATATTGTAACACCATGCTCGAGCCTACATGTGAGAATGTAAAAGAGGTGAAGAACATATTTTAAAACGCAAACTGCGTGTGTTTGCTTTATGTACGAGTGAAGATTATTCAAGTATGAGCAGTTTGCACATTCACAGTGTTTTCAGCAGAGAAGTATCAAGTGGATTTCAGCTAAACGTATGGCACCGAACTGTTTGGCATTTCGCCCTTTTGGTCCAACTTTGTATAATAAGATTTAAAGTATCAAGAAACTAAACAAAAAATTGAGATAAACGTTTTTAAACTTTATAAATAACCACTGCGGAGAGATTTTAATTAATTAAAAAAAACTAAAAAAAAAAAGTTAATATTGTCATACAAAAATAAACATTTCTAAAATACACGTCTTCACTGTAAACTCTTTTTCTCCAGCTAAAAAACTCATTTCTGACTTTTCCCACACATACAAAAACAAAAAAAAAAAAGGCAAACACGTACATCCTCCCACTCATCATGTCCTTGATTCACACTCATTCCGTGCAGCTGAAGCTGCATCATTCGTTCAATGGCTACGGGCGTTTTCCGACATTGTCATTGCGACGATGCGATGCCTTGAATGTTTAGTAATCGACCTTGAAGTGGTCGAGTGCACCAGCACAATATTACACATTTTGACAAGCTATTGTCAGTGGATTTCATTTTATTTTTGTACTTCCATTGGTCCTGTCTGTGAATTGAACATTTGTGTCAATTGTTGTACTGAAAATAAAACAAAAACCCGCAAACCATATTTGACATTAGGAACATGCACGTGTTTTTACCCACAATTATTTTTCGATTATTTTCCAAGATATAAATATCTACATATCATACAATTATATAATATATGTACGCGAATATATATTTGATAAATTATTTATTGTTCGTTTCTAATGAATTTGTATGCTTTTCTATATCGAATTGACAGAAACGTTGACAATTACTCGAGCGACACTCCAAACCTGCGCAAGCAGTGCACACGATGTAATGGAGCAACCAAAAATTACAACAGCCAAAATGGTTAGTACTTTATCCACGGATCCAGTTCAACTGCCGACGGCACCTGTGGAACTTCAATGGCCGCCAACCGCACCTGCTTCAACGCACACAATTAATTTGCGTTTGAATATGATGAATCAGGATCCGAAGGACTTGCATACTGCACGTGCTATGATTGAAGAGCTGCGCTCGAAAGTGCGTTTTCAAACGGAACATATCATTAAATGGCGGAAGGCATATGCCGTACAGGTATTTAGAATACACATATCTATTAAACTAGGCAACTGCCAATATCATTCAAAACTGTGAATATATGCTTCCTGAGTAAGTAAGTTGGGTTAGAGTAAGAGGATATATTAAATACTTACCATATAAACCAAATAAGTTTCATATATAAACTGTCAAACCTTTTATGGGGATTGCTTATAGGACGATTTTTCCAAGTTTATGAATTATTTTGCAAAAAAAAAAAAACGTTTTCTTTCTGCCATTTTTCAGATATGTACTACGCTATCAAATCAGCCACCCATTTTTTGCTTTGTTCATATGATGGGAACTTCTGCTGGTTTGGGCCAGGTGTCAACGACCGGTACAAATAGTTGGAAGTAGCGATATCTAGAGCATACAGCGGTTGGCATAGGGCTACCTATTTCAACGTTTCCAAATAGGTCTTGGCTGTTAAACGTTTGCTGACTGTCGACTCATAGACAGTTCAGCTTCACACCTGGCAAATCTGTTGAGAACGCTTGGAGGTTTATGATTGTCAGTGTTGAGCCCACTAAACGTTCAAATATGTCCTTGTGATTATTGTGGATTTAAAGAGTGCTTACGATTTTTTGTTGTGTTGCAATGTTCTTCGGAAACTGCATAATTTGGGTTCTGCTAAGTTAGCTCTCTGACAGAGCTATTTCAGTAATCCGTAGAAAGTGACTCGGTCTGTCTTGGCTTTTTCCGACTGGCCATGGCTCCCTTAATAAATTCTTGCATGTTGCACGAAGAGCCAATGATCGTAACTTCTGTGAATGGTTACTGTACGAGGATGTCAGGGACCATACAACGTGTTATGCATCGAGCATATACATGCCGGTATTATTAACAGCCTCGCTGCGACCAGTTGGAAAATACACCCAAGTAGGTCATTTTAGACTGTTTCACCTGTCGGATTGGTTTTTTGTGTAATATTACATTGCATTGCTATTCATACATCTATACTTTAAATTTTTTGCTATGTGGGTCAGAAACCCGGAACTCTGAAGATTCGAATTGCAAAAATAACTAGTATTTGTTTTAGTTTACAATGATTAATGAAAGCCTTAAACTCGTATCACGGGCGTCAGGAGCTCAAGAAATGTACTTCAAATACGTGAAAAATTTCTTCGGAAGCTTGACATGTAGTTGCATTCACAACCGGGTATTGAGTTGGACTTCCAAAATAACATGACTTTGTCTCGGTATTTGTAGAAACAAAACTCAAGTGCGTTGATTGGCGCTTACCATGAAAAGATTAAAGACCTACATAGCACAACTGTCGAAGATAAGTTAAGATAGCTAAGATAGTTAACATTAAATTCATTTTCCGAGTCAAGAGTGTGAACAGTATTTAAACTTCGGCTACACCTCACTTAAAATTTTCTTTTGTTTGCATTTTAAATATCAAAAATGTTTTATGCTAATTTTAATGAATTATATGCATATATCACAAAAATTTAATATTGTTTGTTTTTTTGGTCGAATATCGACCAGTGAGCGACTGTACTAATAATATATTCATTTATTGTTGTTTTTGTGAATAGAATAGAGGGTTGTAGACAATTATGTTGAATATAAAAAATTATAAATAATAGGTAAATATGCAACGAAATTATAAATGAGTGAAGCTTGAACCTTTAGACTGCTATGATATTAGCGTGGGTGGCTTAGCAAACACGCTATACAGATGAGCTATCGCGGCCTTAAGTTAAATTAATAGTAAGTGACAAATATATTCAGACATTGGCTATTGTCAATTCCGCTTACTATCAAACTTAATTGGATTCATATTTTGTATAGAGTCGACACATTTCAAATTAATTATTTTTATTTAAAAAGAATTAATTAAAAGAGTACATTATCAATACAATTAAATAAATGGAAAATGTTTTAGTATAGGACATACTTGTATATTCCTCATCAATCGCAATAGTGTTTGGTTTTTGTTCATAAATAGTCTCAATATACACTTTTAAAGAAATATCTTTAAAGTGGCAAGAATAGTTTTTCTTCGTTATGTACCCAATAATTAATAAATACTGTTTATACAATTCAAACAGCTCTACAGAAATCGTTAGCGCTTCTTCACTAGTGAAGTAACTAGTCAATGAGAACTAATATACGCTAGTGAATGCTAATTTGAAGTGTCAATTGATCCTTTAGGTGACCTTTAACCGTTGTTCGGTCATGGAAGACAGACCAGCTGCTGTGGTCTTAATAACGCTGGTGCCAGTTGCTTTGAATGCTAAGTATATTCAGAACTCTTTATAACTGTTCATTTCAACGCGATCCTGGTCGTCCTCTATTACTTCGTTCAGCAATTAAGTGTGGGCCCCCATGAAAACCATACGTGCTGAAGCTCTTTCGTCCATTCCAATGAGGTGACCAGCCTAGCGCAACCGCAGGAATTTTATGCGACCATGTTACAGTTATAGAAGGTAGCGCAACTCTTACAATATATGTAGCTTAGAAAAAGAGAGAGCGCCTAGTTTGCTGTTTTTGTTGTTTCTACTATACATATAAAACGAAGGAACGATAATGCATACTGAGTGTAGCTGTGCTCTCTCAACTGTAGCTATTTTGAGAGCGCATGGCTGAAGTGGCATCACTATGCGCTAGACTATGTCAGTCTCATCGAAAAGCTCATACAGCTCGCGGTTCATGCGAGACTTAAACTCGTTGCCGACTCTAATAAGATCAAAAATTCTACGGCGAATTTTTCTCTCGAACACTTACAACGCCGTTTCATCTGACTCAATCACGGTACATGTATCGGCTTTGAAGAAAGTCTCTCCTTCTCTGACAACGTACCACGTTTTAGTCCGGTGGCTCTAGAGTAGTCCTCTCATTAATTGGTGGTTCCGGTGTCATTTCTCTTTAGGCGGTATTGTGCGCATTATCGCCACCTAGTCGTTTAGAAAAACTCCATTGTTGGAGGTAGCGACATAAAGCTAAATTTTCCGATTGTTGGATTAAAGATTCTTTGCTTTCCATTTTGACATCGTGTTTTTGGCCACGTTCGTAAAGACGTTCCAAGCGCTCGTAAAATTCATCGTTATCATCGTCGGGGCATGTGCACAAATCAGGCTTTTATTAAAATATTTAGCCTTCATGCGTATCGTGGTGAATCAGGTGTTAATCTGGAGACCAGGCTACGTAGTTTCCTACTTAGAAACAAGTAAGAAAATCAAAGTCGGGCGTAACCGACTGTAAGAGGCCCTATACCAGTGCAGGTCGCCTAACAAACACATTAAATGTTCCCCAAGCTTATGACCAAACACATGACCACTTCTCACTGCACGACTAAGTGCCTTTTAAACCATTTTTTATGTATGAAACGAAAAGGGGGGTCGCTCAAATTCAATTGCTTATAAAATCGTCATTTATTATCCGATTTTGATGAACTTTTCGGATTTTTGCTAAGAAGGACGATATCTCTATACTGGCATACTTACTTTTTTTTGTGCCGAAGAAATTTTTACCCTTGGGGGTGATTTTATGGGGAAGGGGGGGAGGGGCAAGTTTTTAAAATAAACTTGTAAAATTCCGGAGCAGTCCTATTCGAATGCAAAAAACACGAAGTCTCTATCTATTACCGTTTCCGAGATCCTTTCGTTCATACGAACGGCCAGACGGACGGACAGAGGGACATGTCTATATCGACTCCTCTATCGCTCCTGACCATAATGGGGGTAACTTTGGGGGGTCTCCGATTATTATTTCTACCTGTTACATACATTTGCACAAAACCAATAGGCTCTAGTACCTTCGGTACAGGGCCTAAAAACCGCATCCAAGTCAGTGCTTACTCGCATGACAGCTGTAGTAGATGTTACATGATGCTTTTTTAGAACAGTTCATATTTCCTGGATGGCAGCGATGTCAGCCATGTATCTTTCGAGGACACTAACCAGCTGGATATATGCACCATCGCTATTAAGGGTGCGGATATACCAGGTGCATATCATTAAATCGTGGTCCTTATATCGTTTGCTGTGTTTATCATCATGGGGTTTTATCCGAAGCTTCCTTTTTGTTTTAATTTTTTCCGCTCGCGGTTCCCGAACCCAACGCACCAGCCCCTAAATAATTAAAAATGTCAAAAAAACCGATTGCAAGAAAAGATTATTTAGAAGTAATGCACTAAAAAGACCGAAATAAAATTGAGAAAATTAAATATCAGTATTAAGTTTTGTAACAGATGGGACCCAATTGCAAATTATAATGCGGTTTCTTAGGCCGGGTAGAAACGTTTTTAAAAAATGTATTTCATTGGAGAAATAAAGCTTCAGACAAACCAACAAATGGCATATGTTATACATTTTTCATGCCGAATCAGTGGCTGGAAAAATTAAAATGTGAGACGGGGCCAACGTTCGACTCTGTTAGTTTTATTTATATTTCTTTCTCTGTATTTGTTGTTGGCTTTTTTTCTTGAAACTAATGTGTATATGTATATGTACCTATGCATAATATTTGTATGTCGTTTCTTGCAGTCTATGTGAATATTTTATTGTGGTTCATATCACTAAGCAGAACATTATTTAAAAAGCGAGAATTATGAACTATAATACAAGTACATACTCTCAGCACTCTGTGTCAAGAGTAAAACAATGAGTGGAGCCAACAGCTATTTGATGTACGTGCGGCAACAGAATAATAGAATCAACTGGAAAAGCGTGTCGCTTACAAAAAGAAACAAAAAGAAAACTATTCACGACTGCTAGTGAATAGTTTATGAAAAATAGCATTTTTATATTCCCAGAAGTTGTCCCATGACACTTCTTATTTTAGTCTTACAATATCAAATGAAAGCTCGATATCGTAGCTTTTTATAAACGAACGCCTCACATAAACATGCCGAACCCTCTTTGAAATGTAGGTTCCAATCAAAATCTATAGCTGGTATGCTATTAAAACTGCTGTCTCACCGAAGTTTAAGAATACTTTTTAATAGAGCCTTATGCAATAAACAATAAACTAGCTCGATTATACATATAAGAACATAAACTAATATGCTTTACCTCTTTTTAGGTGCAACAACATTACCGTTATCAAAAGGAGAAGGCGGATCAGATGAACTCATTGACGTCACAACTGCTGCTGTTAGAGTCGCGTCTCAAACGCAAGCAAAAACAAATAGCCAGCCTTTTGAATCATCGTGAGCTGACCATACAACGGCAACAAAAAATAATCGAAAAGTTTGGAATTTGTACGGAATCAGCAAATGATTCTGATTCCGCAATAGTACTAGAGGACATCATTGATTTCGATTGCACATTGAGCAGCAGCAGCAGCAGCGGCAACAACAATCGCAAAATTGCTGCTGGTTCACTGGGCAACGATGATGTAACCATTGTGCGCTCCATATCCGATGCAATCGAAACAAATCTAAGCAAATACGGCAGCAGTAATAGACGTAATAATTGTTTTCTACGGCGACCTGATATTTTAGAAACTGTATATTCCGTAGAGGAAGATCCTGAACCATCAATAGATGTTGCTGAAAAACGTGATAAATTTCGCAATCGTTCCGATAAAGCGTTAAGTTCCAGTTCCACAGAAGGTCATATAGATCAACAACATGCTCCAACGAGCACAAACATAAAAGCGTCCAGCATTAAGACGCTTGCAATTAGCGATGATAATAGCAATCCGTTGTGTAATAAAACCAAAGAACAAAATATTAAAACTGTCAATTGTCAGCGCAAATCTCTTTTAAAGCGTTCACCAAGTGACGAACGAGACGGCTGTGCCGCGTACGGTGTAAAAATAACACAAACTACTAATAACAAATCGCCGACAAAGGATAACGAATTAGAACGTCTAAATAATAAGACACAGGTGCACAATTTCAACCGCATCATGTCAAACAATCATCGTTCTGTGACAAAACCAAAAGATGTCAAATACAAACGCATTAACAAGGCAAAGTCAAAGAGTCTCGAGGAGTTGCGTGGTCGTCTCAAGAATTTGGTAGAACGCGGCAATACCATTGAAAGCGGTGTTGGCTGCTATGCGAGACCACAAACTGCGCATTCCTATGCGTGACATTTGACGCAAAAATCCAGATCTACAATAACATTATCGCTGAATACTACTTGTAGTACTAATAATATTAAAAATGCTACTAACGGAAGCAATAGCGCTCAAAGAAGTTTAAGCATATGAAATATGTTTTTAATTGCAATTAGTTGTTTAGTAATTATGCGTTTATTTTTCGCAATTATATCTTGGATTTTGTAAGTTTCTTTAACCCAGTGGTATATATATAAAAAAAAAAAAAAAAAATTATTGTAGTCAATCAGTATATTTGCATTGATTTGATACACACACTTTTCAGACACTCTGATGTATATTCGAGACTAAAAACTTGTAGTTTTAAAACTAAATTAATTATAGGAACCTATACACAAATACTTAAAACAGGAACTGGTTCTAAAACATTAAAGTAAAAAATCGTTGTTTCACAATATTTAAACTTATTTGGTATTATAAACGCTCTCAGGTCTTTTTATGAAAGTAAACTGCATAACTATTTGTATCGAAAGTACAATATTTTAAATTTTCATGGAAAATTATTTATTATATAACTTTTGCTTCAATGTTTTAGAATATTAATATATAAAGAAATTTTCTTGTTTTTACATACATTTACCTACTACATACGAAATCGAATAATAAATTCAATATACATATTAATGTTTCCAGTGATTGGTTACAAAACTCTTTAGTGTTCCTTTACTATTGAAAATTTATAAAAAAAAAAAAAAAAAGAAAGAAATCTTTACATTAATTTTACAAACATAAATCTGTGACAAAACTCAAAGCGAACTTAAAGATATATCTTATGCATTTTGTAACTAAAAAATTGCTCAGTGCTTTTTGCACATATTCACATATCGACTTAAACATATACTTCATATATTTATATACAATATATATAAATGAAATTATTATAAAAAAAATTAAAAATAAAGCTTATATAGATACATAAAATAAGCATAAACTAATTGCATATACATACAAACAAATGCATTTCATTTTGAATGCATAACTTGTCGATTGAGATCAAATATAAATTGATGTCAATTATCATACAAAAATAAAAAAGAGGCATTCTGTGAAAATTATTTGATTAATATTTAATATTAAGAAGAAGCATCTTTTTTGCATTTCGATAATAATGAAAATTAATAATACGCAGATATACTTAAGTGAAGTTCTAATTACAATATTATGCGTAAATTAAGTACAATACATATATAAATGTTTAAATGATAATCTATTGAATTAAACGCGCTTTGCCTTTTAGAAAAATTGCATATAAAATAAATATCTCCAACAGATCTCTTAGTATGTTTACAATTGTTTTCTTTTACACAACTATACGTATGAATTTTCTTCGGAATTGATTGCTATCAATAAAAAACTAACTTGTGAACACATAAAACATTTGCGTACAATGAAATATAATATATGTATATAGTGTGTCTCGACCATATAAAATCAGCAGTATAGATTTTAAAATCATTTACGCCGATTATAATTTTTTATTACTTTTTATTATATGAAATAGTTTTATAGTCAAGAAGCTATATAATGCTTTGATATATTGTTGCCTGCTAACAGAAGGTTTTGCAGTTACAAATGAAAGCACGGCGTTATGAAAGATGAGCTCTCCCATCTTGGTAAGTAAAAAGTTACAAGAAAAAATGTTAGAAAATATTAAAACGTGTATTGTTTTTAGGGAACTCTGCTATTTTTGATTTCTTTTGCATCTCTAATAGACATATCGAAAGCACCAACGGAAGTATTACCAGCTGGAGAGGAGACAGTAGCTAAAGATGACACACCAGCTGGAGAAGGCACAACAGCTGAAGGAGAAATAACAGCTACAGATGAAACATCTGCAGAAGGAGTAACGTCTGCTGAAGGACGAAACCCAGTTGGAGAAGCATCAGCTGAGGAAAATACACCAGCTGCAGCCACTAGACCAGCTGAAGAAGTAACTACAGAGGAGGAAACAACAGAAATACCTACAACAACAGCAAAAAGAACAGTCGAAAATACAACACTAGTAGACGATACAACACCAATAACACCAAATACAACATCATCAGAAGATACAACATCAGCAGAAGAAACAACATCAGCAGAAGAAACAACATCAGCAGAAGATACAACATCAGCAGAAAATAAACCAACAACAGAGGAACACACGGATTCTACTGATAGTGGAGCGGCTACTGATGAAAATGGTGGACACACTGTATCAAAGCCCGGTAATCTCACCAAAAGCGCTCGTCATGTCAAAGCACATGACGGCTTTCATAGTCTGAGAACTGAGAAGTATTGGGCACATTGGAATGACAAATTCACGTTTAAACAAAAAAGATCATATGGAAAGTCTAACCAGACCAGCGAATCGAGTGTAGGAGGAAGCGAAAGTAGTGCAGGAAATAAGAAAGTGAAAAAGGCCAAAGTAGCGAAAAAGAGTAAGGTAGCGAAGCAGACGAATTTGGTGAGGTTAAAGAAACAACAGATTATGAAGGATCTCAAGATGTAACTCCAGAATAAGGTATAATTACGAATGATGGACAAACACCAGCTAAAGTAAGGTGAGCAGTAAACGAAACAGCACCTGCCGCAGAACGAGAAACAGGTGAAATATTGCCAGAAGCAGGACGATAAACAAACGAAAGAACACGTGTTGCAGAATGAGAAACAGGCGGAACATTGCAGGAAGTAAGACGAGAAGCAAAGGAAATACCACATTTAGAACAGGAAGCAGTCACAAACTTGTGCAGATCGAAATGCAACCGCAAAAACAGTTTAACCAGGACGTACATAAAGCAAAATAACACCTGATACAAAACTTTTAGTGGTACAAATTGATACTGAAGATTCTAAACGATGTTAAATTGAACAAATATATTAGTGGAATTGAGTTCCCAGTCTAGAAAGTATTTTTAATGTAGGTTTTATTTAATTGTCGCATTCTGCGCTTGTTGATCAATTGCTCACATTAAAGTGGAAAAAATTTTTTTCTAAAATAAGTCGCTACAATTGTTCTCGATTCGTGCCCACATTTAGGACGGCAATGCGAATAGTCCAAATTTTTTTTCCAAAAAGGACGTGTCATCAGCGTAGGTAGTCCCAAGTAAATCTGGGTGATTAATCACCGGCAGAGCATAAAGCAACTGTTTCAGCTCCTTGGCTGAGAGCTGCTGTATCAAATGGATTACACGAGCAATGCTCGACTCTCCTGAGTCTACGTTGTTTTTCTTTTCAACGACAATACTCGGGCGTGCAAAGGTATCGCTCCCAGCCAGCTTACATTGAAGTTCTGTTTCTAGTGGTAGGAGTCGCGACCTCCCCGAGTTGAGTTTCACTTACTAGCAACTTTCTGATTAGTTTCTGTCAGTGGGCCAAAACATGGGTTCTCCTGATGAGTAAGTGTTAATGCAGTGAAGCAGAGCATAACCTTTGCGGTTGGGGTTGCCTTGAACCCCACCAAGAACTCTTTGCGTTGAAGTCACTGCCAATAAGGAATTCCAGAGCACAAGCCGTAAGCTTACTTGCATAATTTGGCTAGAAATGTGATTAGAAGCTGCGTTAATGAAGCAAATGTATCAAACATCCTCCTAATTAACACTTCTATTCGATTGACAGTGGCCTGCATAAGAACTGGAGCTACAACACAGTTCTCCAAATGATGCAAAGTCTAAATGACATCGTGACCTAACTCTTCTTGCAGAGATGTAAAAAAAAACGTGCCATAGTTTTTTTTCATCTCTGCAAGAAAGAGCAAAATGCTTTAAAATATCTTTTGGAACATTTCCGGCAAATGATCTCCAGAAAATGACTTTAAAATACATCACTGACTTAGTCTTCACAAAAAGCAGATGAACATGTCTATATCGACTCGTCTTTTGATAATCAAGCATTTATATACTTGATAGAGTCTATATCCCCCCACCCCATCCCCCATTTGCAACAGATCTCTTAGTTTGTTCACAAAAGTATTCTTCTAGAAACTTGCAAGTAATATTTTGTTTCGGAATTGATTTAATATCAAACTTATGAGTTCATGAATCAGTTGCGTCGAATTGGAATTTCATGGTTAGAAAAATATCGTCAGAAGTTAATGTATGATGTTTAGTTGCGCCCAATGAAGTCGGAGTACGAAGTCGGTTCTATAGATTGCGAAATCATTCATGCCGAATTTTATGGCAATAAAATTTATTTTATTACTAGTAATTATCTTAATTTGATCAGCGTTCAAAAAGTTATGGTATATAAGGTAGAATCACAAATTGTTGCCTTTCAATAGAACTTTTGAAGTTTTTGATGAAAACTTGACTTCATTAAAGATGAACTACCCCGCATTGGTAAGTAGAATATTAAAAAACATAAATCATTGGTAAGCTTCACATTCCGATTGCTTTCAGGGAGTTCTGCTAGTTTTATTTTCTGTTATATATATAACAGAAATTGTGAATGCAGATACAGAGGAAGAAACACCAGCACCACCATCCGGAGAAAACCCTGAAGGAGGAGCTCCCGAGGGAGGAGAAACTGCACCACCAGAAGGCGGAGAAACGCCTGAAGGAGTAGCTCCCGAAGGTGGAGAAGGTGCTCCACCAGAAGGCGGAGAAACGCCTGAAGGTGGAGCTCCCGAGGGAAGAGAAACTGCACCACCAGAAGGCGGAGAAACACCTGAAGGTGGAGCTCCCGAAGGGGGAGAAACACCTGAAGGCGGAGCTCCCGAAGGGGAAGAAACACCAGCACCAGAAGGCGGAGAAACGCCTGAAGGTGGAGCTCCCGAAGCGGGAGAAACACCAGCACCAGAAGGCGGAGAAACGCCTGAAGGAGGAGCTCCCGAAGCGGGAGAAACACCAGCACCAGAAGGCGGAGAAACGCCTGAAGGAGGAGCTCCCGAAGGGGGAGAAACACCAGCACCAGAAGGCGGAGAAACGCCTGAAGGAAGAGAAACACCAGAGGAAGGAGAAACACCAGAAGAAGACACGACAGAAGGTGGCGAAGTCACAGACGAACCCGAAAGTGGTGGTAGTGGAAGCGGAAGTGGTAGCGGTAGTGGGAGCGGTAGTGGGAGCGGTAGTCAGAGTGGAAGTGGGAGCGGCAGTGGGAGCGGTAGTGGTAGCGAAACTGAGAGCGGTAGTGGTAGCGGCAGTGGTAGCGGCAGTGGTAGCGGTAGTAACAGTAACGGCGGACATCCTGAAACATTGCCTGGTAGTCACACCAAAGGCGCTCGTCATGTCAAGGCTCATGACGGATTTCATAGTTTGAGAACTGAGAAATATTGGGCACATTGGAATGATAAATTTACAGCTCTTCCAAAAAAATCAAGTGAAGCATCAGGAGAGAGTAACAAATCGAGTGATGAAGATAGCGGAGAAGGTGGTGCAGGTGGTGAAGGTGGCGAGGGTGGCGAGGGTGGTGAAGGCAGCGAAGATGGTAGCGAAACTGATGAAGGTAGTGGATCAGGTGAAGGTAGTGGATCAAGTGAAGGTAGCGGAACAGAAGAAGAAAACGGATCAGGCGATGGTAGCAGTATTAGCATAGGACGAGAAGACGGTTCTAAAGATGAAACTACACCTGAGGCAGGGCGAGAAGCAAGCGAATCAACACCAGAAGAAGGAGTAGAAGCGAGCGAAACAACACCGGAAGCAGGACGAGAAGTAGGCGAAACAACACCGGAAGAAGGATTAGAACCTGGTGTAACAACGCCGGAAGCAGGACGAGAAGTAGGCGAAACACCAGAAGAAGGTGAAACAACGCCGGAAGCAGGACGAGAAGTAGGTGAAACAACAGCAGAAGGTGAAACAACGCCGGAAGCAGGACGAGAAGTAGGCGAAACACCAGAAGAAGGTGAAACAACACCGGAAGCTGGACGAGAGGCAGGCGAAACAACACCGGAAGCAGGACGAGAAGTAGGCGAAACACCTGAAGAAGGTGAAACAACACCGGAAACAGGACGAGAAGCAGGGGAAACACCGGAAGATGGTGAAACAACACCGGAAGCAGGACGAGAAGCAGGCGAAACACCTGAAGAAGGTGAAACAACACCGGAAACAGGACGAGAAGCAGGGGAAACACCGGAAGATGGTGAAACAACACCGGAAGCAGGACGAGAAGCAGGCGAAACACCGGAAGATGGTGAAACAACACCGGAAGCAGGACGTGAGGCTGGCGAAACCGCACCAGACGCAGGCTAAACAACACTAGAACCAGGACGAGAGGCAGACGAAACAACGGCTGAAACACCAGCCGAAGGAGCGTAAGAGAGAAAGGAATATTTAACATCAATAGATTAATTTAAAAAGATTAATTTATAAAACCCCAACATACCGGCTGAATAAAATAATTTCTGTTCATACTTGTAAATTAAAATTAATAAAGTTTAAAAATTTTGTTATAAAGTCAGGGTTAATCTTCTTTTCTGCTATGAATGTCATTAATAAAAATATTGATTATGTTTCGAAATCCATTCAATCTGATTGACCATATATTGACTCGACTTTTGGAGCTGATCATGAATATATGTACTTCATTGGTACATTAACGATGTCAAAGGTAGTGTACGCATTTCGTGCGTGCCACGGTACAGAAGAATACTATTATGTAAATATATATGTTTATGTAGAAAGTGTGGCAGTGTCCAGGACGGAGTGCCAAAAACAGCAAGGGGCCAGGGGAACCACTCTGTCGAAAGGAACTAATGAAACTGTCAAGTCAACTAAGTTTTTCCGGAAACACTATGGCTTCTCTTAAGAACAGCGCATCACCCTGCCTGAAAACTCACTTGTTATCTAAGGGTTCGGAGAGGTTTTTCCCCAACCTGACAACGCTTTGTGTGTTAGATAGCGTCGTCATCCAAAGGGAAATATTTAGGTGATAATAAATCTTCCCAATATGGGTTAAGTCGGTATTTTCCTCCTTATAATTTGATATTTGGAAGATTAAGACTAATCGATTATCAAAATCGGACAACATGTTTGGTGTCTAGAGTACACACACATAGGCATTACCCTTCTTTGCATCGCGCAGTCGGGTAATAAGGTAACACATGTTGGTATTTCAATAAACCAAATAAAGTCAGATACAAACAGTTTTCTGTGTAGGATACAAAAATTATAGTATGCTTACAAGAAATCTTAACACACGGCTTAATTTCTCTACTTTACAATTATTTCTCTCTTCACATATTTATCCTTATCTTAAGCCTTCTAATAATTCATTTCTTGCGTACTAAAGGTCGCTAAAAACTTAATAAACGAGATACTCGGAGCATCACGAAATATAAATATTCAGTAATTGCAATAAATTTAATACATTTATATAAAAAATACTATGGAAAGTTTTATATATTGTAATATTTTTAAATAAAACTAAATTTCTAAGAAGTATTAAAATTAAATACATCATATCTCCAGCACATGTTGGCTTTCAAATCATTAAAGAAACCAAAAAGTTATAAAATTATAACGAAAAAAATCAAAAATATAAATGTCAATTGTCAAAGTTTTAGTTTACTTTAACTGAAACGTTTTAAATATTTTTAAATTCAATTAGTAAAGGCTGATTTGCATAAATTAGTTGCATCATAAATGTTTTACTTAATACATTTTGTCATTGCAAGTAAGTACTTTAGTCTATACGTAATGGCATTGGCATCAGCATTCAAGCTCTTAGTTCTGGTAGCTATTAAATAAATAAATATTCTAATAAAATTTCCTCACTTTTAGTAATATTTTTTTTTATATTTTTTTATTAATTGTAGTTCGCATTTGTTCATTTACTTCTTGTTCGCTCCCAGGATGATGGCGAAGAGATTGAAGAACAAACGAAACAGCCATACCACAATCTTGCAGAACATTCGCCGGGTGATAGGCCACGACACAGAAGACCACACAACATGCAACGTGTACCGTACAACGGATACGATTGGCACAATGAGTAAGTAGTACCTATAAACTTCAAATTTATTTCTATATAAGCTTATGCTATAAAAAACCGAACTCAGTTCTTTTACTCCAAAGTACTTGTGGGAATTAAATCAAGATTAACACTTTTGACGGATGGAATGGCTGAGCAATTGCCTTTTAGTTTGACATGTGCCCGGTGTGATTTAACTACTAATAATTCAACTGCGTTCCGATGATCTTAAATAGTCCTATTTATTTTAAATAATCTTTAAATTATATATTACATAATATAAATGAACACACATCTACAAAACTTAACAATAGAGACACAATTTTACAATGATCTGCATTGGTCGTACTATTGGAAAAATTTCTAAAAACTATTAAAATTAAATACAACATTTCTCCAGCACATGTTGGCTTTCAAATCATTAACGAGAGCAAAAAGTTTTAAAATATAAGAATCAACTTGTGTAGAAAAAGTCTAAAATATAAATGTCAAATGTAAAAGCTGTGGTTTTCTTTAAATAATTTTAAATTCAATTAGTAAAGGCTGATTTGCATAAATTAGTTGCATCATAAATGTTTTACTTAATACATTTTGTCGTTGCAAGTAAAGTACTTTAGTCTATACGTAATGGCATTGGCATCAGCATTCAAGCTCTTAGTTCTGGTAGTTATTAAATAAATAAATATGTTCTAATAAAATTTCCTCACTTTTATTAATTTTTTTATTAATTGTAGTTCGCATTTATTCATTTACTTCTTGTTCGCTCCCAGGATGATAGCGAAGAGATTGAAGAACAAACGAAACAACCACACTACAATCTTGCAGTACATTCTCCGGGTGATAGGCCACGACACAGAAGACGACACAATATGCAACGTGTACCGTACAACGGATACGATTGGCACAATGAGTAAGTAGTATCTATTAATTTCTAATTTATTTCTATACAAGCTTATGCTTCAAAAAAAAACCAAACTCAGTTCTTTTACTCCAAAGTACTTGTGGGAATTAAATCTAGAGTAAACATTTTACCGGAAAGATTAGCTGAGAAATTTCCTTTCAGTGTGACTTGTGTCCGGTTTGATTTAACTACTAATAATTAAACTGCATTTATGTATCGAATTAAATGTTAAATATTTCTATAAATTGCACTAAATATATATAAATAAATTGCACTTAATTAGAATGTTTTGCATTTACTGCACTACTGTAGGACAGTAGGCGTCTAAACTTTCTCAATTTCAACAAAACGTTCTCGCTTATACTGATCATTAAAACTGGAAATAAATTTCAAACGGTCCTGATATTTGAGATTTATAATGGTCTTTACTAAAGGCGGATGTTCGTTGCCCAGTTCTAGCCAAAGTTTTCCTTTGGGTCGTAAATGTAAACAGGCTAACTCAAGTACGAGGCGCGCAACACGTAAACCATCTGGGCCACCATCCAATGCGTTGAAATTCTCATAACTACAAAATAGAAAAACGTTTATAAGTAACAACCAAAAGTTGTTTACCTTTTGTAGAATGTACTTACACTACAACCTCCGGCTTCAAAAACTGAAATTCTTCCGTCTTAACATAAGGTGGATTTGAAATAATCAAATCGTATTTTTTATCCGCTAACTCTGGTGGCATATATTTATTTTCTTCCATTGTATGATTGAATACATTAAAACGTTCATGTAGTCCCAGTAATTTTGCGTTGTCCCAAGCTAAAGCAGTTGCCGCCTTGCTACGCTCTATGGCGGTAACTTTTAAATCGGGCAGACGATTCAACATCGCCAGCGACATTGCACCGGAACCACAACCAACTTCCAGCATATGACCGATCTTTTCATTGCTATATGCTTCCAATACTTTATGAACGAATTCCTCCGTTTCGGGACGTGGAATGAATACTGTTGGCGCCGTTTTCAATGTTATATCCATGAAATCCCATTCGCCGATAATGTGCTGCAATGGCATACGCGCACAGCGAGCCTCACAAAGACGTTCGAAATCTTTCTTTTGCGTTTCTGTAAACTTCTCATTTTCAAAGCTATCGGGCACCGTATTCTACGCGTCCATGGCGACCACGAATGTATACAAAAAGTGCGGTTAGGTTAGGTAATAATAAAAAATAATCAATATTTTCAAGCTTATTGCGAAATTAAACTTACGAATTTGCGCTGTAAGACATGCGCCACAATGCATTTTAAATTGAATTCAATATCTCCGACGCCGGCATCTTTAAGTTTCTGATTCCAACCACTCAAAGCATTGACCACTGGTATTGTTAATTGCTTCTGGTGGCTAGCATCAGAGGCGAATGTTGCACGGGAATGAATGAACGCGCTGTTTCCAAGCAAACGCAACGTTCTCCTCATCATAAACTTTTGCATTTCTTACAAATATTGGATTGAAAATCAGTATTTATAATTTTAAATACACTTGTAATTTTGAATTTCGATTGACGACTCTGCTGCTTGGTTCTACGTTAGTCGATTCAAGCGGGAGCTGCTTCAAAAAATCAGCTGGTTGTCCAAACGTGCAGCTACGCGACCAAGTGCTGCCAGATAGTTGCTGTAAAAAACCTCTCAATCTGGCCACATTATTTTGTACCCATGCCCTACACGTTCATCCAAAATATTTCATAAGAATTTATTGCTCTTACATATTTCATACAAAGTGTGGATTGTTACACAATTTAATTACAAAGAAATCATCGCAGCATGTTTCTCTATCTGACTATATGAGGTAAGCACCTATACAATAGGATGACTATAGGTGAAAGATCTATATAGGTGACCTGGATAATGAAAAGGGAGCTTACATATATATAAATGTCTGAAACCTCAATAGAAATGGTGTAAATATCCAGCTGGTTGATAACTTCGAAAGATGCAAGACTGACATCACTTCAAAGCAGGAAATGTAATGGATAGGACAGGGTTCGCCTAAAAAAGCATCCTGTGACATCTACTAAAGATGCCATGAGAGTAAGCACGAATATGGATGCGGTATTATGGTTAGTAGGAAACTACGTAGCCTCGCTTCCAGATTCAAGCCTGTTGACGAGCGCAAAGCCGCGATTCGCATTTTGGCTAAATATTTTAATTTAAGAGAAGGACGACAATACTAAAAATATGAGTTCTATGAGCACTTGGAATTTCTATACGAGCGCTGTTCCAAACAGGGTAACAGTGGTGCACGCCGCACGTCCCAACATGCCACGAAAGATAGACGTCAGCAATTCACACTCTGTATGAAGAGTATAAAACTTATTGTAATGTAAATTAATAGTGTAAATAACGCTTAAACATATGTTACATATTTTGCCAGCCCTCGTTTAACTACTTCATTAAACAAACTAAAACAAAACAAAACGCATTTTATTTTGGCTAAATTAGTTGCACAATTTAAAAAGTTGCACAAATTAAATAAAAAACAGAAACAAAATATTTAAGACACTACTAAGCTATCGGTAGACAAACTAAATTGGTCTATTGACTACCTAACGCGATGAGGCCTAAAAAAGATGTAAACAAGCCAGAATCGACATTAAACAACGTAGACTGGAGGCTCTGGTGCCGCCTTTGTGCTAAAGACAATAATGAAAATAGCATTAATGTATTTCTTAAAACAGAGCAACAGTACAGCACCATCGGAAGCACATCCTGTAATAGTTTTGCCGACAGTTCTTCTCTAGCTACAAAAATCGAAAGATTCTTCTGTGTGAATGTATGTATGCATTCAAAACAAATTAACAAAAACCATAAACCTTTACTAATTTTATAAATGTATGTTTTTTATTAGATGACATGTAATGATGACTTGCCGCAAAGTATTTGTACTGAATGTAACTCTGTAATGGAATCACTAATTGGTTTTACGGAACGGATAGCTAAGGTGCAGAAAATGTTTAACATACTGCAAAGCTCATTTGATGTAGAGAATATTGATATAAATGAACTGCGCTATAAGCATGGTCTAGAACATATACAAGGTGGAAGGCATCCGGTAATGGCAGAGCTGTACTTAGTAGAAGAAAATCAGAGCAGTCAGAGTGTATCACCAGAAAGCCAATATGATGAAAAACTGGAGGCAAATCCTCTAGCATCGGAATCCGCTACTCAAATCAAGAGTGAAGAAGAAACAGAAGATGAGCATATGGACTTTGAACAAATGAGCAATGAGGAAGACCAAATAAGCTTTACCGATCCTATTCAGACAAAGGAGGACCTTATTGATACACTTCCGTCGTCGAAATTGTTGGAAATAAAAATAAAAAAGCCAAGAAAACCAAGAGTGAAGAAAAAAACACTTCCGAAAACAAAGTCAGCTGCACTATATGAATGCAGCATTTGCCCAAGTAAATTTCGGAATAGCAATCATTTTGAATCACATATGAAGCGCATACACAAACTGGATGTGCGAATTGATGAAGAAAAAAAGATTGCTCACTGTTCGTATTGCGAAAAGAAATTTAAAAACAAATGGCAACTGGACGCGCATATCAACAGTGTTCACAAAACCGAGCGTCAATATATTTGTGAAGAGTGCGGTTTCTCAGCACGAGCTAGTTCAACGCTTAAACAACATATGCTAACACACACCGACTTTGCGCCGTTTGAATGTGATGTATGCAAAAAATTCTTTAAAACAGAATATCGACTGCGCGTACATAAAGAGATTCACGATCCTAATAAGCACATATGCGCCGAGTGCGGTCTTGAATTGAATTCTCGTACCACACTCAATCGTCATCTACTTATTCATTCGGATAAAATGGACCACAAATGCGAACATTGCGGACGAGAGTTTAAGCGGGCAAAAACTTTAAAGACGCATTTGTTGTTACACACAGGTAACATATGCAATTAGAATGTTGAATTCTTTACAGTCTCAAATTTATACAGGTTTGAAACCATACGCATGTGATTTTTGTGATCGTACATTTACCAATGGTTCTAATTGTCGCACACACAAGAAACGAACCCATCCCGATGAATTGGCTGCGCAAGAAGCATCCGGTGAATTTAAATCATCACTTAAGCTAAACATACCGAAATTTGCAGCACTTAAAGAAATGTAAGTTGATATCTTAGGAGTTTCATTTAATCAATAAAAACTTTTTTTTATTTTTACCAGTACAAAAAATAAAGATATTTTGTCACCAGTTGTCTCAAAGCAAAGTGGCAATTTTGCTTTTGGAAAGAAGCCCAAACGTCTGGCAAAAACATTGAACGCAAACTTAAGTGAAGAACAAATCAAAAAGAAAACTGCATGCAACAACACAGAACTAATGTCTAATGCTTCCTTACCTCCAATAGACAATTTCTATCAATTAACCAAACAGGCTAATATGTTGCACCAGTCAGTTGCAACAATTCCTAGTACATCGATGTCGTCGCCGTCTTCTCAAAACATTCCAGCGCCAATTCAGGAGCACAATCCATTGCCGCAAACCTTTTATACAAACGAATTAAACAAATTGGAAGGATTTCTCTAAAGTTTTTTAGCAAGCTCAAGCGATTTTGTAAATATTTTCCATGGGTCACAAGCATATTGTATTCTTAATTAATAAAAAATATTACATACTACTTGAGCAATTAACAATTGTGTGAAAACAGGGATCCAATCATATTCGTCCATCTGTTTGATTCTATCAAAAATAGTCCTATATTAAACAAATCCGGCAGGCTCTAATAAGTGATTTTATGAAAAAATATTTACTACTTATTACTTTTAACTTGATGCTAGCTAGTCTATATGTGGTAGCGCTCAAATTTATCATTAACCAAAACATTTTATAAGATATTTTAGGTAAATATATATAAATTTCCGATTTTTAGTATGATTGGATAAAAACTGATCGTACTCACATACGCATTCACAGGATAGATTTTCTCGTAGAGGTGATCAAGAATATATATACTTTATGGGGTCACGGTTGCAACAAAATTTGTGTAGAGTATAATTAGAAGGAAGTTTTTACTGTTACATGTATCTAATTTTTGTATACTCTTCACACAGAGTGTCTATGCTGACGCCAACAACAACACAAAAATGAGTGAACCTCACAGACATAGTTTGTCACAATTGAAGTAAAACTTTTTTAATCGTACATACATACTTATATATATAATCATATATGTATATGGTAAATATTTCACCATTAATATTTCACCATGCACAAACCTAAACAGCAACAACAACAGCAATAGTATCTTTCTCTTACTCATGAATAAGCACTCATTCTTTATGCTTCAGACTTTCAAGCCAAATATAATTCTTGCTTAAGTATGATTTTCTTTTGTTTCAATATTTTGTACAATACTAATTCTGTGTTAAAATTTTTTTTCAGTTATTGTCTGATTTATCTTATTTATTAATTCGGAAATTCACTTGAATTTAAAGTCTTGTACAGCAGCCTTCCTTTCCACTCATACTACAAAAAAACTTTGGAAACTTAACTACTGAGCGATATAAATATAAAAATATTTTTTAAATTCAAATTCTAAAATTACAAACCCTCCTTCCCTTTAACCTAAACCCAATAAACCTAAGCCTAATGGATTCATTAGCCACATAACTATTTATTATTATGGTACTTTAATGGAATTGTAACCGTACATTAACAAATTCGACCAATAACAAATTTTAATTAAAAAATATATCCCTCCAAGAAACCCACACATCATCCCACCACCATTTACCAATTCCAATTAATTACCAAATGTATATCCAAAACTCATCACAGGGATCCTCAAGAGAAGTCGCTCTCCTTATTCATATATCCATTCAAAACGAACAGATAACATCCAACACTGTCGGTATTAAAATACACTCCAAAGTATCCTTTAATATTTTTTAATGAAGACGTTTAACAATCCACTGTATTTCAACTGATATCTCAGAAACTTCAATTACAAATATCTTGCTAATAGCAGAAAAATTCTGCTCTCATTGGTCCTCAGAATCTAATGACTCCAAATTCAATCACGCTTTCCGGACAAATAAATACAGTACCACCCCTTACTCCAACTCCTACAATCCTTCTTCCACAGCCGTCCAAATAAAGTCTGCAATCACCCCCATCGAACTGTCAATAGCACTTTCCAGACTGAAAGGCGAGAGTCCAGGTCTTGACAAAGTATCTTACCCAATGCTTAAAATCCTACACCCTTCAGTAAAAACCAGACTCCTCGACCACTACAACAATATATTTAACTCTAATATACTTCAAAATCATAAACTAAGCAAAATCATTCCATTAAATAAACACAACTGTTTCATGTGTTTTGAGATGCAACGGCTGCAAACCGTCAAGCAAACAAGATGCTTTAAAACGTACCACATAAATAAATACCTTTGCCATGTCGTGTAGTGCAGAAGCCGCTTAAACATATGTTATTAACTAATATAAACACATTACAGAAAAAAACTGTTTATGTTGTATTATTGCGAAAAGAAATAGATCAAGAGTTGCAATAAATTCTACCAAATATTTTCAGGTAAATTTGTGTGTTACAAAGTGATTCGAAAAAAATATTAAATTAGTGCATTAAATTTCAGCACGCTTCTTTACAAAGCAATGAGACCCAAAAACTACATGAAGGAACAAGAATCTGAGCACCTATGCCGAGATTGGAGGCTGTGGTGTCGCTTGTGTGCTAAAGAAACCATGCAAAACAGGCTAAATGTGCTTGTCAAGAGAGAGCAAGCCTGCAGCAGCAACAGTAACTCATCCGAACACATTGATACCAGGGCACATGAATTGGCTTCTGAAATTAAAAGATTCTTTTCGGTTGATGTATACCAGCGCTATACAAACTATAGTTGATATGCTTTTAATTTATTTCTATTGTATTTTAGATAACACCTGAAGATGATCTGCCGCGCAGCATTTGCAGTGAATGCAACTCACTAATACAGTTGCTAATCGAAACAACCGCACGAGTTGCAAAAGCGCAGAAAATGTTCCACATGTTGCAAAATTCATTTGATTTAAAGGACATCGATACTAATGAAGTGCGCTATAGGTATGGTCTATCAAATGTTGAAGACGAAACGTATCCGATAATAGCCGAGGTGTACTTGGATGAAAAACAAAAGATGCGAAGTGAATCACCAGAAAGTCAACATGTCGCAAAGAATGTTGCAAATCCTTTAGCTTCAAATCACCCAGATTATATTAAAAGTGAAGAAGATACAGAAGATGAAAACAATCAAAATTCAACAGATCCAATTCAAACAGTTGAAGATGTCAATGATTACTTGACGCCATTGCTACCTTTAAAGATTAGAAAATGTTTACGTAAATCAGGACAAACAAAATCAAAGCAAAAAACTGGCCTGAAGAAAAAGTCTATATTACTGTACGAATGTATTCTCTGCCATATTAAGTTTCGATACACTAGTCATTTCGAAGATCATATGAAGCGCGTTCATCAACAGAATGTACACATTGACGAGGATAAAAAGATAGCACCATGTCCACATTGCGAAAAGAAATTTAAAACAAAATTTCTCCTCAAATCGCATATAAATAGTATACATAAATGCGAACGCCCATTCATTTGTGAAGAGTGTGGGTACACTGCAGGAACAAACGGAGCTCTTAAGAAACACATGTTAATCCATACAGACTATGCGCCCTTTGAGTGCGATGTTTGCCACAAATGTTTTAAATCAAAAAATCGTCTGCGACGACATAAAGAAATTCACGATCCTACCAAACACACTTGCACCGAATGTGGTCTTGAATTGAATACTCGGGCAACGTATAACCATCATATACTAATACATTCAAAGAAAAAAACTGACACACGGTATGAATGCGCCGTATGTCATAGTAAGTTTCGAAATACTAATCATTTCGAAGAACACATGAAACGTGTTCATCATCAGGACGTGCAAATCGACGAGGATAAAAAGATCGCGCCTTGTACATTTTGCGAAAAGAAATTTAAAAACAAGACGCTTTTGGAGTCGCATATTAATAGTATTCACAAATCTGAGCGACCATTCATTTGCGAGGAATGTGGTTTCACTGCAGGAACAAGTTCAAATCTTAAACAACATATGCTAACACACACCGACTATGCGCCATTTGAGTGTGATGTATGCAAAAAATGTTTCAAGGCGGAATATCTTCTGCGCCGCCATAAGGAAATTCATGATCCCAACAAACACGTTTGCGCTGAGTGTGGTCTTGAATTAAATTCTCGAGCAACACTTAACCGACATCTACTTATACATTCAGATAAAATGGACCACAAATGCGAATACTGCGGGCGAGAATTTAAACGTGCAAATACATTAAAGAACCATTTACTTTTACATACAGGTAAAATATATCATATCAAAATATGATATATCAAAAAACACTACGTTATATTCATACAACCAACGATAACCAATTAAAAACTTAAGCATTTAAAATATTTAATTTGATTTTTGCAGGTCTGAAGCCATACGCTTGTGACTTTTGTGATCGTACGTTTGCTAGTGGTTCTAATTGTCGAACACATAAGAAAAAAACTCATCCCGTTGAGCTGGCTGCACAGGAGGCATCTGGTGGAGCAAAATATTGCACACAAAACATACCGAAATTGGCTGAACTGAAGGCAATGTTAGTGTCAATCATATAGCCACATACAAGTAAATAACTATATCATACGATTTTCAGCACTAAAAATGACAATCATTTATTGCCAATTGGGTCAATGCAGCATGGAAATATTGGAAGGAAACCGCTGGAAAAAACTTTAAAAGCAAAATTGAAAAAAGATAAAAACCAAGAGATTAATTTACGTGAAATCACACAACATTCGTCAGAGTCTAATGTACCCTCAATAGATAGCATCTATCAAATGACAAAACGATCAACTGCAATGTCACAGTCTGTTGCAGCAAGTTCAAATATTGCTCTATCGTCAACATTTTCTGAAAATGTTCCGTAAAATTAATTCAAATTTATATTCAAGCGTAAAATTGTATTTATTTGAGCAAATTTCTTTGCTGTGGCAAAGAATATGCGCACCACTTGGAAAGCTGTTTTACTCAGAACGACTGTTCGTTCTTTGTAGTTTATAGCATCTTGACTTCACTCTTAAAATTTAGGCAGCTACTGCCATCCAGTTCAAATCAGCCAGTACATACTTACCGCGCTCCCATTGCACAACTTTTGGCGTTAATTATCCTTATTCGTATCAAATACAATATTGATAAAAAAAATGCTGAAATGTAAGCAGGTTTCTGTTCTGGACATGTTGACCATATATGGGCAAGTACGATTTTTACGAAGACTACATTGTGCGATATTCAATGATTGGAAATCTCTTTTAACAATTAGTACGTCGACGTGGAGTTCACATACGACTTGTGGATTATCAACTAAAATCGAAATATTATCCAACCTATACTTAAATTGAAGATCAAGTAACTCATACATATATTTAATATATTGTAATATAATAAAATTGGTGTAATATTCACTTTTTCAAATCAATGTCTCAAATATGGTACGAATATAGATATAAGTATAGAAAAACTTTTTGTTTCTTCTTTCTACAAATTTATATCAATTAACAATAGGATTCATAACAGAAGACACTCTTAGCTTATCTAGTGCCCTTTTAATAAAGCCATGGTTAGTTGGATAGTCATGAACTTTCAAGCTTGTAAGGATATTGTGAAGACTATGTTTCCCAGCTCAGCTGGTTTTGACAACAACAAAAAAATTTAATAGCAAACATGAGACAAATAATCGAACATACACCATTTCAACGCTCGTCATGTTGCGTAGTGCAGATGTCGCTTAAACATATGTTAAGAAACACGAATAACTAAAAACCAAAACTAAATACATTTTGAAAAACTTTACATACTTATGTATGTATGTTTATGAGGTATTATTGTGATAACTTTAAAATAGATCAGGATATACTCTAATACATTGAGGAGTATCTACTCAGGTATCATTGTAACTAAGAGTTCAGAGTACTTATTAAATTTGTACATAAGCAACATTTCAGAACGTTACTTTCCAAAGATCCAAAAACGACATGAAAGAACAAGAGTCCTACAATCGGGATTGGAAACTTTGGTGTCGCTTGTGTGCTAAAAAAACAACGCAGAATAGTATAAACGTGCTTCTCAAGAGTGAGCAAGACTGCAGCTCATCTTGGAACAGTAATACCTGCGCGCCGGAACTGGCTATTGAAATTAAAAGATTCTTTTCGGTTAATGTATGAAAGCGATTTACTAATTTGTGTTCTTATACCTGGAACTTAATTCTGCTATATTTTAGATAACGCCCGATGATGACCTACCGCACAACATTTGCAGTGAATGCAATTCTCTATTAGAGTTGTTGGTCGATACCTCGGAACGAGTGGCAAAAGCGCAGAAAGTATTTCACATACTGCAAAGCTCATTCGATATAGAGAGCATCGATATAAACGACCTGCGCTGCAGATATGGCTTATCGAGTGTTGAAGATGAAAAGTGTCCGATAATAGCGGAGATATTCTTGGAAGAGAAACGGAAGACTCGCAGTGTATCAACTGAAAGTCAACTTGACGATAAGGAAGTAGTAAATCCGTTAGCAACAAAATCGCTATCTAATATTAAGAGTGAAGAAGAGACCG
Organism: Leucophenga maculata; assembly: GCA_035044805.1. Classification (NCBI taxonomy): domain Eukaryota; kingdom Metazoa; phylum Arthropoda; class Insecta; order Diptera; family Drosophilidae; genus Leucophenga; species Leucophenga maculata. The sequence goes on from JAWNNP010002066.1 coordinate 79,447, forward strand.
AAGGTGAGGACCGTAAAAACTCAGCCGAATCAATTCAAACAGATGAAGATGTCAGTAATACGTCGACTGTATCGCTGCCATTGGAGAATCGAAAATATGTACGTAAATCAAGACAAAAATCATTGAAAAAAAAGACTGTTCTGGAGAAAAAGTCAATTTCACTCTACGAATGTACTCTCTGCTATAGTAAATTTCGTTACACTAGTCATTTCGAATCTCACATGAAACGAGTTCATCAACAAAATGTGCAAATTGACGAAGAGAAAAAGATTGCTCCATGTCCACACTGCGAAAAGAAGTTTAAAACTAAATTTCTGCTGAAATCGCATATCAATAGTATTCACAAAACCGGGCGTCCATTTATTTGCGAGGAGTGTGGCTTCACGACACGAACACGGCCAACTCTTAAACAACATATGCTAACACACACCGACTATGCGCCGTTCGAGTGCGATGTATGCAATAAATGCTTTAAGGCGGAATATCATCTACGACGCCATAAAGAAATACATGATTCTAACAAACACGTTTGCGCTGAGTGTGGTCTTGAATTGAATTCGCGGGCAACATATAATCATCATATACTTATTCATTCAAGAAAAAAAACTGACACTCGATATGAATGTACCTTATGTCATAGCAAATTCCGAAACAGTAACCATTTCGAAGAACACATGAAGCGCGTTCATCAACAGAACGTCCAAGTCGATGAGGAAAAAAAGATTGCTCCATGTCCACATTGCGAAAAGAAGTTTAAAAGCAAATGGTTTTTACAGTCACATATTAACAGTATGCACAAAACCGATCGACCATTTATTTGCGAGGAATGCGGTTTCTCGGCAGGAACAAGTTCAAATCTCAAACAACATTTGCTAACACACACAGATTATGCACCATTTGAGTGTGATGTATGCAAAAAATGTTTCAAAGCAAAATATCTTCTGCGACGTCATAAAGAAATTCATGATCCTAACAAATACATTTGCACCGAGTGTGGTCTTGAATTGAAGTCACGGACAACACTTAACCGCCATCTATTTGTACATTCGGATAAAATGGACCACAAATGTGATTACTGCGGTCGACAGTTTAAGCAGGCAAAGACGTTAAAAAATCATTTATTGTTGCACACAGGTAAAATCGAACGTAATGTATATCCTGTCCGTATAAATGTTAAACTTTCACACACTAAAAAAACAGAACCGAAGATCGAAGTTTTTCGACCTAAAACATTTTCTGTTAGTAATATAAAATGTACAAACACATACACAAACGATATCCAATTATGAAATTCGATCAAGAATTTTTTTTTTTTTTGATTTTTCAGGTCTTAAGCCATACGGTTGTGACTTTTGTGATCGTACATTTGCTAGTGGTTCTAATTGTCGGACACACAAGAAAAAGGCTCATCCCGTTGAGCTGGCTGCACAGGAGGCGTCTGGGGCAACAAAAGTATGGACACAGAACATTCCCAAGTTTGCTGCACTGAAGGCAATGTAAGTGTCAATCATCTAGTCATGTCTATTGCTATATCATCAGCAATATTATTTTAATTTTCAACAGCACTAAGAACAAAGATAATTTATTGCCAATTGTGTCAATGCAGAGTGGAAATTTTGCATTTGGGAAAAAGTCAAAAGCGTTGGAGAAATCATTGGAGGTAAAATCGAAAGAAGATAAGCTGAAGTTCTCTTCAAGTGATATTACAAAGCAGACGTCAGGGGCTTTTATACCATCAATAGACAGCATCTATCATTTGACAAAACAAGCTATTACAATGTCACAGTCTGTTGCTGAAAATGTCCCATAAAGTTGCAACAAATTTATTTTTTGTTCACGCCTAATATTTTATTTATATATTTTTGGCTAAAAGTATAAATATAGAACACCCGATTAGTAGATCTCTTAAGTTCTGATTATAACTTGATCGGTTTAGAGAGCACTACTCTGCTACGCTTAAAATTATACTTTGCAAAATGGCACTAATTGCACTAATTTGCAAAACTGCTTTGTAGTTATAGCATTTTCACTACGCCGCCAACATTAAGGAGATCGAAGTGGCCATTGAGCAGATACTGCCTTACAAACTTATCCGCACCATGCTGCCGAAGTAGTTAATAATTAAACATGGAAACTATTAAGTTATCTTTCTGGGTCAAGAAGTAAAAGTTGTCTGTCCCTAACCATTACATATTAGAGTGATACAACCAAGTTCATTGTCTAGGTTATTATTTTTTGATCACTTGAACACGAATGAATTTTTACAATCCGCACGTCGGCGTTTATCCCGCACACAATTTGGCTGCAATCAACTCAAGCGGAAATGTAATCAATCAATCGAAGAGGTAAGAACACAGCACTAATTAGCAAATAATTATAGAGTGCATGCGATGAAGCTTCTATCAAAAGACAATGTAGCAATTTTTTTTTGATTTCACAAAACAAAAATTAATTCAATTTTTTTTATTTTCCAGGTTTTCATTTAGATTTAAAAAAAATGGACGATTGAATTCCGATAGTGCGTGTATACCAAAGAGTATTTAGGCGTTGGGTGTCATTCCTCCGAACAGATGGGTTGTGGTGAAGGTAGTAAAATATGTTTTCGAGTATGTGCCAGTCATAGGGTCCAGAAGACCTTCGCTTGGAATTTTTCCAGAACATAATTCAAATGGTTAAAGGAGACCATTGCTTAGCATATGTAAGAGGCTCTGTCGATGTTTGTAATTTAAGTATTCGCATATTTGATGAAATAAAGAAAAATTATAAGAGATACCAAACTTTGACTTATTATTTTTCGTATATTATTTATTGCATAAAATCGTTAGAGTACGGTGAGACTTCTCCATACCTGGTCATTCCAATCCGTACCCGGTCGTTTTTTCTTTAAGGTATTTTGTTGCTCCCGAGTTCGCTGATAGGAAGCGTTCTTATCTGTAGTAGCATAGTATACAGTAGTCATGGAATTAATCTTTAGAGTCGTCGTATTTCTCTACCGTAAGGGCGTGCCCACAAATCGGGCTTATATTAAAATATTTAGCCTTGATGCGTATCGCGGATAGGCACTCGTCAACAGACTTGAATTTGGAGACGCGGCTACGTAGTTTCATACTCACCTCAAAACCGCATATAAATTCGTACTCACTCTTATGGCAGCTATAGTAGATATCACAGGATGCTTTTTAGATCAACCCTGTTCTATTCATCGCATTTCTTGGATTGCAGTGATGTCAGCCTTGTATATTTCGAGGACATCACCCAGTAGGATATTTGAACCATCTCTGTAAATCGTGGTCCTTATATTGTTTGCGGAGCTCCTCATCATAGGGTACCATACGAGGCTTCCTTTTTCTTTTCAGTATAGTAATTTTTTTTACGGTTCTAGTGCACATGGACGGTTGGCTGAATGAACGGTGATTTCAAGAAAATTATAGCCTCATTTGGATGAGCAATTTTAGCTCCAGCTTTTCTGCAACTTGAATGTTAGTGAACAAATTTTCTATGATGATTTGCTAATACATTATATTTATTTATGTTTTCGTTGGGATATATTAATGGGATATACTATTGGATGTAAAATTTTATGTGCAGAGCATAAAAGTATCGGTTCCACCGAAATTAACTAAGAAATTTAACGAATTTATAATTATCTTTGATTTAACTACATTAACATACTTTAAATGCAAAAAACTAAACTTTTTTTTACAAAACATTTGACTTTTTCTGTGAAATATAATTGTAGTTTTTTTTTTTTTGGAGCGTTGCATTAGTTAGAAAAAGTAAAGAAAAGAACATGCCCGAAAGATTACATGACAAAGCGCTGCTGCGTAATTATCTTCTAATTGTTGTTCTATATTGCCGATATGGATGTAGTTAATCTTTGTGTGTGTTTTCACATGCAGTGAATTTTTGGCAATTATATTCTTCGTTAAGGTTTGCATCAAATGTCTTTGACAGTGGTTTAGTGTTTTTGCCAAATGCAAAATTTCCACTCTGCTTTGAGACAACCGGTGACAAATTATCTTTATTCTTTGTGCTGCAATGGATGGTGAAATTATTTGTTTTCTACTAATAGTAAACATACTATTATTGATACTTACATCGCCTTCAGTGCCGTCAATTTGGGAATGTTTTGCGTAAATGATTTCGTTTCTCCAGACGCCTCCTGTGCAGCCAACTCAACTGGATGACACTTTTTCTTGTGTGTCCGACAATTAGATCCATTGGCAAACGTACGATCACAAAAGTCGCAAGCATATGGCTTAAGACCTGCAATAATACGGACTATAATATCTAAGAAAAAAAATGTATCTGCCTATTACATATACCCTATTACCCTTGAGTACAAGTATATAAAAAATCTTTTAAAAACAAGAGACAGCGATGGCATAGGTGCCTTCCAGTATATTTGTGTTACGCTTAGTTATCCGAACGTTAAGCAGAAGTGGATACAGCACATTAATGTGCATTTAAAGTTATAAAAAAAAATTTAGTTGGTTTGGTATGAGGCTATCCTTTTTAAATAGGAATGGCGTATCAATTCTAAAGAGTCTCCATAATGATTAAGATAAGATGAAAATCGAAGAAAAATTGTATTAGGGTTACCATTTAAAGTAGACGGAACATGCCCATGATATTTTTGTGTAGAAAAAATTTAACAGTGGAAACGTGGAGCTGTTTTTTTTACCTGTGTGTAACAATAAATGTGCCTTCAAAGCTTTTGTACGCTTAAATTCTCGACCGCAATGATCGCATTTGTGGTCCATTTTATCCGAATGAATAAGTAGATGACGACTAAGTGTTGCCCGTGAATTCAGTTCAAGGCCACACTCGGCGCAAACGTGTTTGTTAGGATCATGAATTTGCTTATGTCGTTGCAATCGATATTTCGCCTTAAAACATTTTTTGCATACATTACACTCAAATGGAGCAAAGTCTGTGTGAATTAGCATATGCTGTTTAAGATTAGAGCATGTTCCTGCAGTGAAGCCACATTCCTCGCAAATAAATGGACGCTCGGTTTTATGAATACTATTAATATGCGACTCTAAAAGCGACTTGTTCTTAAACTTCTTTTCGCAAAATGGACAGGGAGCTATCTTTTTCTCTTCGTCAATTTGCACATCCTGTTGGTGAACGCGTTTCATGTGTGATTCGAAATGACTAGTGTATCGAAATTTAATTTTACAGAGAGTACACTCATATAAAGAAACCGACTTTTTCTTCAGACAACTTTTCTCTTTTGCTTTTGGTGTCCTCGATTTACGTACACATTTTTTAAACTTTAATAAATGCGATGTTGTCGACGAGGATGTATCATTGACATCTTCATCAGTTTGAATTGGATCGGTTGACTTTTGGTGTAACTCATTTTCACTTAATTGTGAACATTCCATATTCTCATTTTCAGTAATTTCTTCAACCTTAATGGGCGCTGACGATTTCGATGCAAAAGGATTTGCAACAACCATTGTATCATGTTGACTTTTTGGTGTTGCAGTGGGAGTAGTCTGTTTTTCTTTTAAGAATACCTCTGCTATTATTGGATACTTTTCATCTTCTACAATCGATAGACCACACCTATAGCGCAATTCATTTATATCGGCGGTGTCTACATCAAATGAACTTTGCAGCAATTGGAACAATTTCTGTGATCTTGCAACTCGTTCCGAGGTGTCGACCAGCAGCTCCATTAGAGACTTGCAGTCACTGCAAATGTTGTGCGGCAGATCATCATCAGGTGTTATCTAAAATAGAACACAAATAAGTTACAGCTGTACAAGGAAATTTATTAATAACTTTCATACATTAACCGAGAAGAATCTTTTAATTTCCATAGCCATGTCACGCACACCGGTATCACTTTTCTTGGGTGAGTTATTGATGCTGGCGAATCCTAGCTCTCTGTTGAGGAGCACATTTAGCCTATTATGCATTGTATCTTTAGCACACAAGCGACACCAAAGCCTCCAATTACGATTTTGAGGCTGACACTCTTGTTCCTTCATGTCGTTTTTGGGTTTCATAGGTTTAGAAAGTACCGTTCTTTTTTTTTTTCAATTTAATAAGTTTTTCGTTCACTTAGTTATAAGCTTTTAATACATTTCAAAGGCTTTATGTTATATTAGAGTATCTCTTGATCTTATTTGTAGTTTTCAGAAAAATAGTACAATGCTGTATTTTTTAAATTATTTTTTGTTTTGTTTATTTGATTTAAGCTATTGATTGTTCGTAACATATGTTCAAGCGGCCCTTGGACTACACATCGGGCCGAGGGCTGGACTGCATTATTTGTTTCAAAAACGACCAAAACATGGGACCAGTAATTAATCTGACAATCATTTTCCGAAGAAGGTATATCCAATAAAAAGTTATAAAACATCTCAATCAATTCTACTTATTCTAAAACTGTTGACTACGCTTTTTATCTTTGATATGCAGGAACAAAACAAGGCATTCGCTGTCAAATCAAAGTTGAAAGACGCGTGATAAATCAATTAAGTTTTGTTCATACAAAGGACTAGATGAGTGAGACCTGGCATATTCATGATGCAAGGCGATTAAACGGTTTGCAAACATTTAGAAAAACCCCTCTATTCATTCATTTGTTTTGTAATGCTCTGAAAACGAAATAACTTTATTCGACTTGACACATCTTGGCAACAAAGTCGCCAGAAGCCTACTTGTATATTACCAAATGTGGTATCACAATGAAATTTGAAGGAGATCAGTATAATTTGTGTGCTACTAGTTTCTCAATTGCTAACAATATCCATATGTTCCCACTGTTGCACTTCTTAAAATCACATTTTTGTTAACTCGGAAGAAATATGATTTTCCTGTCCTTATGCTGATCTGATTACTGGCAGGATAATTTCGGTAGCAAGGAGTGGATTTTTTTTTTAAATCTTGACGACAATGGATTCATCGATCTGCGATAAATGCTGGGTGTGATGTGGGCATCCTTTAAACTTCAGCGCTCTATCATAGAGAACATATTATTAAGGACAGTAGACATCTAAATAGTTGTTCATAATCTAAACAGGTCTTCCAATTAGGTGTACAATAGTTGTGGTTAAACAAAAATATATAAACAAAATATTAAGTCCTAGCATATGAACAAATATGATTTATTTATATTTTCTTTCAGTTTGTTGTAATATTTTGTTGATATTTGAAAATACATACATTTATTTAATATTTTTATGAAGGTACAAAAGACTCTGATGGGAGTTTGTGTTATCAGTCTTAATAAATTCTTGGCACTTATTTATTTTTTTTAATTTATTGCAAGGGTTTTGCCCAGCGGTTTTGGCTTCTTCCTAAAAGCAAAGTTTCCAGTATGTAACAATAGGCGATAAGTGAACGTAATCGTTGGTGCTGTGCAAATATTACAAAAAAAAAAAATTAAATTTCTTATAGCATAGCGTGTATGACTGACACTTACATTTCCTTTAGTACAGGTAATGTGGGAATGTTTTGTATCCATGCTTTTGTTCCATCAGACCGTCCTGTGCAGCCAGCTTAACGGGATGAGTCATTTCCTAGTGTCTCGGACAATTAGAACCCCTAAACAAACGTCCGATCACAAAGATCATAAGCTTACTGCTCAAGACCTCCATTGAGGAACATATTTATGATTATGTCTGTTTCAGTTCATGTATGAATTATAGTTCTGAGAGACTTCGAATAAAATTAATTGTATACAAGTTTGCGCTTATGGTGAAGTTGGCGATTTCTCTTCATTTTCTGAAAATGAGATTAAGAGCGTTTAAGTTTCAATGTTTCTTGGCGTTCATACGGACAAGGCTATATTTTAAAGCGTACACAGTATAATCAAAACCAATATTAATGTTTTACGTTAGATTTTACCTGTGTGTAACAACAAATGATTCTTTAATGTCCTTTCCGACTTAAAATCTTGCCCGCAGTAATCGCATATGTAGTCTATTTTATGCGAATGTGTTCGTAGATGGCGGTTAAGTGTTGTCCGAGACTTCCATTCAAGACCACACTCAGGACAACAGTATTTTTTAGAATCATGAATTTCTTTATGGCGCCGCAGATGGTATTCCGCCTTGAAACATTTTTTGCATACCTCACATTCAAACGGCGCTTCATCGGTGTGTGTTAGCGAATGTTGTTTAAGATTTGAATTTGATGCTGCAGAGAAACCGCATTCCTCGCAAATAAATAAACGTTCAGTTTTGCGAGTACGATTCGGATCACGTTTTCTTTGTTTACCATGTTTTCCTCTTTGATCTGGTTCCAACATTTTGTTAGCGAGTTTTTCACATTTCTCAAAGACGGTTTTAATTGGACGATCGTTGATATCCAGAGTGTTTTTAAAAAACAGTTTACAAACGCGCACAAGACTATTGCCTTGTTTCAGAAAAAACGCATTATTATTTTGACGAGGACCTCTTACTCTGGGAATTCGCAAGTAGCGATATTTAGGCTCGACGATATGCATAGAGTTGGCAATAAATTGTCTTTGCTTTTCAATGTCTCCAAGTGCCCAATATGAAGCGAAAATTTGTTTTCTATCATCTTCGCTAAAATTTTTGAAACATTCAAGTCTGCAAGTCTCGGCACATGGAGGTTTCATTTTTCTTTCCGGTCTAAGTTTTTTGTTTGATTCATAGTCTTTACCACTATTTCTTTTCTTTTTAATAACGTTTCTCTTCCACATTTCTGACTGTTTTGATATTTGTACCACTTTTTCTAATGTATCAGTTGCTTCGTCCGATTTAGTAGAGGAGCCACATAGACTATTCTCTAAAAGTGGGCGGAATACAGTCTTTGAAGTGCCTGATACTTTAAATATTTCTTCATTGCTATCATCGCTTTCATTACCCGAACCTGAGTAGTCTTCGAAAGACGATGAGGATCTAGATGATGGCGAAACTGAAGCTAAAGGATTTAATACATCCATTTCATTATGTTGGGTATCTGATGATTTACTCCGAATCCTCCATTTTTCATTCAAGAATACCTTTGCTATTTTAGGATATGTTTCATCAACAACATTCGATATACCATACCTGTATCGCACTTCATCTATATCGGTGTTATCTGGATCAAATGAACTTTGCAGCATGTCGAACATATTTTGCACTTTTGAAACTCGTTCCGCAGTATTGATCAACATTTCCATTAGGGAGTTGCACTCACTGCATATACTTTGTGGCAGATCATCATCAGGTGTTATCTAAAATAGAACACATATAAGTTACAGGTGTACAAGGAAATTTATTAATCACTTTCATACATTAACCGAGAAGAATCTTTCAATTTCAACAGCCAGTTCATGCGCATCGGTATCACTGTTGCAGGTTGAGTTACTTGGGCTGCTGCAACCTGATTCTCTCTTGGGAAACACCTTTAGTTTATTCTGCACTGTTTCTTTAGCACACAAACGACACCAAAGCCTCCAATCTCGATTGTGGAGCTCAAACTCTGCCTTATTCATTTCGTTTTTGGGTCTTATAGTTTCGACAAGTTGTGCTATAAAATTTGATTTACTGATTCGATGTTTTCTGTTTGTTTGCCGTAAAAATCAACTAATCAAATGTCTTAATTTCGAAAAAGGTTGTTGTTTTAAGCACTGTTGAATAGAAGATATAAAGAACAGCTGATTATTGCAGTGTTGCAGGGCGAACGTAAATTATTTTAGATTTTTTCATCCTCGATAAATGCGTGCACGGGCACCCGCCAGCGTAAAAAATAATCACTCCAATGAAAACAAAAATGAAGTCTCGGATGGAATTCTAACGATATTTCCTGCAATCCATGAAATACAATAGATACGATGGATTCGACTATTTTAAAAAGCCTCCTGTGAGGTTGGTTAGTAGGAAACTATGTATCCTCGTCATCAGATTCACACATGTTGACGAACGGATGGTCGCGCTACTCATGAAGGCTAAATATTTTTAAATAAACCTGATTTGGGCGCACGCACTGACGAAAGAGAAGGGCGACGATGCTAAAGATGAGGTCCATGAAGGACTGAATGTTTAGCCCAACCGTCGGAAAATTAAGCATTCACGACTCTACCTCCAATAATGGAGAGAGGCTAATCGATTTCGCGGCAGATCGGAACATGGCACCAGATTTCAGCATCTCAACATACACAAGGCTACGTGGCTAGATCAAGGTCAAATTTTCCGCAAACAATTTGATCATGTTGTGATTGACGGTACGGGCGCAACCAGCGTGTTGAAAGTGCGAACGTTGCATCAGCCAGGTGCACGACCCCACATGTAGCGAAAGCTAGATGTGGTTAGGCTGTAAGCACAACAGACCGCCAAAGCCGTCGCAAACTCTCTCAACTGCTCTGGTATACCTCTGCGCCCCTCAAGATATAAAGGCTTGAGTTTGAGGATGAAAATTTTATCAAAAGGTCAACCGTCTAACCGAAGGTTTTAATCACGGAGTAACTTTCTCTAAAGACAAAAGTGGATATGTGGTTACAAATACAAAGGAATCAATGAGATTATGGAGGAGTCATTTTTCTAACATACTTCGAGGTGTCTTCACCTCCGCAGATAGAGAAATGACACCGGAACCACCAGTTAATAATGACACCATTGTAGAGCCATCGGAGTATAACGGGTTCGATTCGGTTATTAAAGCTGAAAAATATCAAAGTGGCAGTCTCTGATGGGCTGCCAGCAGAGTTATTCAAGACCGGCAGGGAAGAGTTGATTAGGACTAGTCTAGTTTTCCAATCTTCTGAGGAAAAGTGTATTCTAAATCAACACATTGTATTTATATGTGTTAATCCTCATCTTGTAGTACTAACTTTTATACACCTGTTCATTAGTATTACTATCTTTAGCTCAGCCTTCTATGTCTGGAAGCCTTTGTAGATTAAAGAAAGTTAAGTCGCGTTTATTAAAAAAAATATACAATAGTAGTGTCTCTTTCTTTTTGTAAGTGTTGCATCCTATCTGTTAGTATACAAAATTAATGTTCTAGGTTTATTTAAAAAAAAAATATTGAATTTACGTTCTAAAATATATACTAGGAGATAAATACGACGTGACGCAGAATATATACAAATCGTGCTAGATGACGTTCGAATGAATATTACACAATAATTTTGCCAAACTTTTGGAAACTTTCCCTAAATCCCGCCCTAATGACCATTTCCACCTTAAAATTATCGTTTTCGGCTGTGCGTTGATAATGAATGAATGTATAAATCAGTCAGGTAAAGTATTCTAATGTATATTGAAATGTAATTTTTTTGCTCAAAAATAGAGCTGAATAGATTTATAGCTGCACTTCTAGGCTCAATCGTTTTGGGTTGAACCAAAAAAATATATATAAATAAAATGTAAGGCTTAAAGATAGAATAAATTTTCTTCTTTTCTACTTGTATGAAATTGAAATGTTGTTGATCTGAGCTGCGAGTTGTTACATAATAATAGCTGATGTTTAAGTTGATAGCTTTAAATAAGTTCTTCTGGCTTATTTATTTCTGTGTAAAAGGGCTGCGGCGAATACTTTTGCTCCAATGCTGGCGATGACTGCGAAACACTTTCGGCAAATGGTGATGATAGAGACACGTTCGAACTTCCTGCCACAGATTGTTGCATTGTAATAGCTCGTTTTGTTAACTGATAAATGCTGTCTATTGATGGTATAAAGGTCTTCGACGGCTCTTGTATATTATTCCTTTCAATGAATTCTTGGCTTTGATCTTCTTTTAATTTTGCTCTCAAAGTTTTTTCCAGCGGTTTTGGTTTTTTTCCAAATGCAAAATTTCCACTCTGCTTTGAAACAACTGGTGCTAAATTATCGTTGTTCTTGGTGCTGTTGAAAAAAATAATAATAGTGAATAATATATTTTATATTTTTACGTAATATGATACTCACATTGCCTTTAGTGCAGCCAACTTGGGAATATTTTGCGTACATGATTTAGCTGCACCTGACGCTTCCTGTGCAGCCAACTCAACAGGGTGAGACTTTTTCTTGTGTGTTCGACAATTAGATCCATTGGCAAAAGTACGATCGCAAAAGTCACAAGAATATGGCTTAAGACCTGCAAAAATAAAATGAAATTTTATATATGTTGAAGATATAAATTTGTTGTCGTTAGTTGTAATAAAGTGTTTAATGATCTACTTGCTCTAGAAATATTTTCTAAAATAATTTCCCAATCGATAACGCTAACAGCTCCTACGCATTGTTAATCAAACTGCTGGAATGCAACTATATCGTATCACGTTAGAACTTACCTGTATGTAACAATAAATGATTCTTTAACGTCTTGGCTCGTTTAAATTCTCGCCCACAGTGATCGCATTTGTAGTCCATTTTATCTGAATGAATAATAAGATGACGGTTAAGTGTTGCACGAGAATTCAATTCAAGACCACACTCGGTACAAATGTATTTGTTCGGATCATGAATTTCTTTATGACGTCGCAGATGGTATTCCGCTTTAAAACATTTTTTGCATACATCACACTCAAATGGCGCATAGTCGGTGTGGGTTAGCATATGCTGTTTAAGAGTTGAACTTGTTCGTGCAGTGAATCCGCATTCCTCGCAAATGAATGGACGCTCAGTTTTATGAATACTATTAATATGCGACTCTAAAAGCCATTTGTTTTTAAACCTCTTTTCGCAGAACGGACACGGAGCAATCTTTTTTTCCTCGTCGATTTGCACGTCCTGCTGGTGCACGCGCTTCATGTGAGATTCAAAATGATTGCTATGTCGAAATTGACTATGACATATTGTGCACTCATATAAAGGAAAATTTTTCTTTTCCATGCCTGTTTTGCTCTTAAAGTGACGCAGTATGTGACGGTTAAGCGCTGTCCTAGAATTCAACTGAAGGCCACACTCGCCGCATACGAGCTCCTTTGTATCGTGACATTTTTTATGGCAACGTAATTGATAATCTGTCTTAAAACATTTGTTGCATATATCGCATTCAAAAGGCGCATCGTCGGTGTGAGTTAACATATGAGTTTTAAGAGCACCATTTGTTCGTGCCGTGAAGCCGCATTCCTCGCAAATAAAAGAGCGCTCGCTATTATGTATATGCTTTATATGCGATTCAAGCTGATATTTTGTTTTAAACTTCTTATCGCAATGTGGACATGGCGCAATCTTTTTATCCTCGTCAATTTGCACATCTTGTTGGTGAACGCGCTTCATGTGAGATTCGAAATGACTGGTGTATCGAAATTTACTTTGACAGATGGTACATTCATAAAGCTGAACAGATTTCTTCTCCTCAACAGATTTTTTCTGTGCTTTTGGTTTTCTCGATTTACGAACACATTTTCTCACCTTCAGTGGCAATGATACCGTCGATGATGCTGTATCATTGTCATCACTACCATCCTCATCTGTTTGAATAGGATCGTTTGACTGTTGATAACTCTCCTCTTCGCTTATTTCGGCACATTCCATATCCTCATCTTCTGTTTCCTCTTCACTTTTGATGTCACTAACAAGTTTTGGTGCTAGGGGATTTTCTTCAACCGATTTATCAAGTCGACTTACTGGTGACACACTGCGTATTTTCGGTTTTTCTTTCAAGAATACCTCTGTTATTAACGGTTGCTTATCCTCTTCAACATTCGAAAAGCCATACCTGTAGCGAATTTCTTTTATATCTTTGATTTCTACATCAAATTGGCTTTGCAGCACGTCATACATTTTTTGCGCTTTTGCAACTCGTACCGAAGTATCGAAAAGCAACTCCATTAGGGAGTTGCATTCACTGCAAATGCTTTGTGGTAGATCATCATCGGGTGTTATCTAAAATAATAAGCTGAAATTATTCACAGTTCATGAAAACTAGGCAATTTATAGCTTCAATACATTCACTGAGAAGATTCTTTTAATTTCAAAAGCCAGTTCAGGCGTGCCGGCGTCGAAATTCCAAGATGAGTTACTGATACTGCTGCGCGCCTGCTCACTCTTAAGAAACACATTGAAGCCATTGAGCATGGATTCCTCAGCACATAAACGACACCAAAGCCTCCAGTCAGGATTGTGAAGTCCCAATTCTTGCTCCTTCATGTCGATTTTTTGGTCTTATTGAAGCGCTCTGAAATATTGATTATGTACACATGTATTTAGAAAGTTTGCTAGTTACTTTCATTAATAATTTATATTCTGAATTAGGTTAATTTTGGATATGTTTTACAGTTGTAAAAATAATAATACATATAAGTTTTTTCTTTTTTTTTATTTACATTGTTTCACCTAAATGCTGCCACCCAATTAGTTCGAATATACAGAGTTTTAACGCCACATAAAAGTATATTTATTAATTAATTTAATTTTTGTTTGAAGCTGTTGTTGTCTGATAGTCGATTGTTCGCAACATATGGCTAGGCGGCCTCTACACATCATGAGTCCACGAGGGCTGGATTGCCTTTCTTGCATTTGTTTTCTCAGAAGCGGCAGTACGATTGCTTGCAACAATGGTTCCCTGGGTGGTTCCTTTTTCACAGTTTGGGGGAATTAAGAGTCTATTAAGATTGCTCTGAAGTGGACTGGGTGATGCTCCGCTCTTCATACGAGCGATAAACAAAAATGGCATCCATTTAACGTACAGCGATGAAAATTGGTATGCATGGTAATGAAATCGAGAGAAGTAAGATCCATTGGTCAGAAGTGCTTTAATAAACACGGGCGATGAAGGCATGCTTCAGCTGGTAGAGAAATAAATATGTAAATTTGAATGAAATGGCGGCGAAGGATATCAGCTGTTTTTTAAATGAACATAGCAAGGAGAGCAAGATCTTTTTCGGCCATCTTTTTCGACTGGAACAAAAAAATTAAAAATTTTCTTTCTTCTCACTTTCTTTTGTTCTCTCTGGCAAAACTTTAAACCGCAAAGAAACAAATCTTTTTTATTTTCGTGTGGTGTTCTTCTGGGCTTATAATCTGCTTACTGTAGCTGTTGCTACTATGTCATGTTGCAGATTTGTTTGTTGCACTTTTTTGTGTCATTTAAGGTGCTTCTTCTGTACACGACACCTTTTATTCGGTGTCATTCCCGAGTTTGCCGCCTTAGACCATTTAGCTGAATCTTACTGACAGAGAAGATTATTTATTTTAAATTTATATATTTTTGGTATAGTGACTGTAAATCAATTTGATATGTCCACCCTAAGATGTTTTCAAAACAAAGTGGCTTTAAACACATTCACTAAAAAGCGAAAAATGCCTTATTTACAGAAGCCCTATTCTAATAATTCAGATATATTTGACACCGACTTGGAACAGATCATTAGGTTGCAAAAAAATTAAAAAATCTGTCCCATTATTGACAGAGAAATCGGAAAACAAAAATATACAATCGGACGAACTTAATCTACTCGTTTTGGATGTCGGTAAAACGAAATTGCGCATAAGATTTGGTTGGTTTGGTTGCATCTCGGAACTCATTTTTAATACACTTCAACGTTTCCAATTTAATGAAAGTTTAGCATTTTCATGTAAATCCAAAAAAAATATTTCGGATGTTTTGGGCATTGCTATTTTTTGACCAAATGACGTTCCAGTTTTGCTTAACATCCAACGGGTCATAACTGGCGACCAAATATGACGTCGCAACTAAAGCACAAACCTCCTAATGGAAGCGGGCAATAGAGCCAAGACCAAAAATTTCAGTTTTGGCTTTGCAGAAAATAATTCTTGAAATAATTCTAGCTTGAAACCATCAATCAGATACTTGACCTTTTGAATTTCATTTCTATTGCTTAACTTTTCACTACTTTTAAGTTCTTCTAGCCTCTTTTTGTTGCGTCTGAAAAGGAAACAGTCTTTCCGTTTCTCTCAACATCGTTTTATAATAGCTTGCATTGCTCCCGAATTCAAAATTCTTTGTTAGGCTGCAATAGCATTGCGAGACTTCACGACATAATAAAACTTAGTCCCATATCTGGCATATCCAATGACCTCCATATCTATGGAACGGGTAATTATTTGTACTGAAGATGGAGAAGTTTCCCGGAGCATTAGAAATAGTTTAGCTAAGAAGGTTCGGCGGTTCGTTATGATTACACCTTTCCGATGTTTAGATTTCGTTGGGTGTTGGAACGTGCGAAGTACGCCACTTTGAGGTACTTACCTCGGAAATACAAAAGTATATATGCTGCGTGATTCATAAAAAAGGTATTTTTAAAAAGATCGAGTAAGATCCTTATCATAAAAAATTTAATAAAAATCTTTATGTTCTCTTTTATTTCAGACAAAATGAATTTCGACCTTTAGTGCCTGGTACATAGATAATTATCACCTAAGTATATGATCATAAATCGAGTCGTAGCATATGTTCAACCCTTTTTAAAACTTAAATACTTTAGTTCGGCGCCATCTGTCATCCAGTAATCATATGCATTGATTTCGCCAAAACTGGTAGCGCCCATCCAAAAATATACAACTTTCTTTGCACTGAAGAGTAAAATTATTGTGACTACAGTAAATTTATAGGTGTGTATATAAGCCGACCATGTACGTACAAACCGTGGCGTTGATTAAATTCACAAAACGGGTATGTTTGATAGAACTGAGGGCGGTGACCAGCGTTATACCCTGTTCTTAACTTTTGAAGTTGGTTTTGAATATACTGCGAAAGTGACTTATGAGTCGCGGAGGAAGGTGTTCAAATTTTTGAACGAATACTATGCATTTAGAAGGATTTTTTTACTGCAAGTCATATATCTGATAGATCTGATATGATGACATACATATATGACTTAAAGTAAAAAAATCCGTCTAAGTGCGTAATATCGTTCAAAAATTCAAATACCTGTCGTCATGACTCGCAAGTCATTTAATTATTTTTGCTTCTGCTATTAGAATACGAATAACTCTGAACTGAATATCTGATTACTCTTAAAGATGCTCTTTATATACTCGCCATGACGTGGCGTTTGATCGAAAATAGCTAATTGGTATGGAAATATAATTTCACAGTAATAATTGCAATTTTTTTTGGTTAATATATATTTGTCTTATATTTATAACTGTAAATCAATTTGTTACGTTAACAACTAAAAAGAATATGACAGACAATCAAAAAAAAATGTATTAGTTTAAAATTGACAAAACAATGTCACGTTAGAAACACCTTCGGTTTTGACTTTACTATCAAATCTGATACAAATTTAATCGTAAAATCAAAACCGAAAGTATTTCTACCGTGACATTGCTTTGTCAATATTTTAAGCTATTATATTGGATACAAATTTAGTATACCAAAAATACGAGAACTACAGAGAATATTTATAAAGCATTTTGACTAAGAAAATCAAACTTTCAACGATCGACCGATTCGAAACATCATCGAGGAGCGCATCTTAAGATGACTTCAAAACAAAGAGGCTCTGAAAATATTCACTAAAAAGCAATCAAAACTGAATTACAGATGCAATATCGCAATTTTTATCTTAACCTGTTTGCCACCGACTTCAAACAGAACAGTAGGCTGCATCGATTTTCAAAATCGATGCAAAATTGCCGGAGAAATCGGCGAACGCACACAAAAGAAAAAAAATACAAACAGACGAACATAGAATGTCCTTTTTGAAGTCGATTAAAAATAAAAATTATTGAAAAAAACATCGTATGTATTTTATTTAAACTGTACTTTGAGCCTGCAAGGATCCAATTAGCATACTCTTTATTTCTATTGTACATACATATGCAAATATTAATGGATATCTTTGGTATATATAAATATAAAGCTAATGCTGCTCTTCTTCGCTTCGCTTCGACGGTCTTGTTCTCTACGTTTCGAACTGCATTTAAAGCGGTGATACGAACTACTCACATTCTCGTGTATTTGTGGTAAACACAAAAAAGTTCATGCTTTTCCTTAATATTTGTTTCGAAAAATCACACAGAATCCGGCCACTAGCCGCATCTGTGTCTATGGCAAGAATATTGTAAAATAAAACCGAGAAATTTCCATACACCGTTTGAATTGTTCAAACTAAGTGGTGCATCATAGATCTCCAGCTGAACTTCTTATCGCTAGTTTTAGGCTGTTGCTAATAACTTTAAATAGATTCTTGCGATTTAACAAAAGATTTCCGGTGAAAATTTTTGCTCCAATGTCAGCGATGGCTGGGATGCATTTTCAGAAAATACTGATGATAGGGTCATGTTCGAACTTGCTACTACAAATTGTTGCATTGAATTAGCTCGTTTTGTTAATTGATAAATGCTCTCTACTGACGGTATAGAAGCCTCCGATGACTGTTGTGTAATGTCACTTGTAGTGATGCCTTCGCTGTGATCTTCTTTTAGTTTTGCGTTCAAAGTGTTTTCAAGCAGGTTTGGCTTCCTTCCAAGAGAAAACTTTCCACTTTGCTTTGTGACAACTGGTGATAAATTATCGTTGTTCTTGGTGCTGTTCAAATTGAAAAAGAAAAAAATAATAATATTAATGCTTAAGACTTTTTTTACTATAAAGTTTTTGCGGTAGAGCAAGACAAAATTCTTTTAAAGACTTGTAGTGTGATGTAAAAATCATATGCAACTCTACAGGAGTAATACAGTTTTTTATTCTGGGTCAACTTATTAGGTTCTTGAAAGATTCTTAAGTGTTAATAGAGTTTTAGGTCATAGATGTATATGTGTGTATTTGATCCATACTTACAAATCCTTCAGTGCAGCCAACTTGGGAATGTTTTGCCTTGATTTTTTTGGTCTACCAGACGCGTCTTGTGCGGCTAGCTCAACGGGATGACACTTTTTCTTATGTGTACGACAATTAGCTCCATTGCCAAATGTACGATCACAAAAGTCACAAACGTATGGCTTAAGACCTGCAAAAATTAAATGCAATTCATTGCTAAATTATTTTCTCCCTGGTTTAGATTGAGAAGTTCAGTAATTAAAAGTGAGTAAGAATGCTGAAATTGAGATTACACGTTGCCATGTAAACTTAGAACGTATAAACCTTGATATTACTTATTGTGCGTGCATGCGTTGCTTACATTTCATATGCTCTATCTAAAGAGAAGATTACGAGCGAAATCTTACGGAAAAAGCTACATTTGTTTCAATGTTTGCTAACATTAGACTCAACCATAATGTTTTACGTTAGAACTTACCTGTATGTAATAATAAATGCGCCTTTAACGTTTTCGACAGCTTAAACCCTTTCCCGCAGTAATCACATTTGTGTTCTATATTATCCGAATGAATGATTAGATGTCGGTTAAGTGTTCTCCTAGACTTCAATTCAAGACCACATTCTGGGCAAATGTATGTGTTAGGATCATGCATTTCTTTATGGCGTCGCAAAAGATATTTCGCCTTGAAACATTTTTTGCATACATCACACTGAAACGGTGTATATTCGCTGTGTGTCAGCATATGTTGTTTAAGAGTCGAACTTGTTCGTGCAGTGAATCCGCATTCTTCGCAAACGAACGGGCGCTCGGTGCTATGTACACTATTTATATGTGACTCTAAATGCGACCTGTCTTTGAATTTCTTTTCGCAATGTGGACACGGAAAAATCTTTTTTTCCTCGTCGATTCTTACGTTCTGTTGGTGAATGCGATTCATGTGTTGTTCGTATTGGTAAGTGTTTCGATATTTACTATGACATATCATGCATTCATACCGAGTATTTGATTTTTCCTTTAAATGAATAAGTTTATGCCGGTTATACGTTGCTTGTGAATTTAGTTCCAGTCCACATTCGGCGCAAATGTGTTTGTTAGGATCGTGTATTTCTTTATGGTCTTGCAGACGATATTGCGACTTAAAACATTTCTTGCAAATATTGCATTCAAAGGGCGCATAGTCTGTGTGAGTTAACATATGCCTTTTAAGCGCACCATTTGTTGGTGCCGTGACGCCACACTCTTCGCAAACGAATGGACGTTCATTTTTATGAATACTATTGATATGGGTTTTGAGCAAAAAATTAGTTTTGAACTTCTTTTCGCAGTGTGGACATGGTGCTATTTTTTTATCCTCGTCAATTTGCACATCCTGCTGGTGAACACGTTTCATATGAGATTCGAAATGACTGGTGTATCGAAATTTTCTTTGGCAGATAGTACATTCGTACAGTGAAATCGTTTTTTTCTCCGGATCAGTTCTTAGCTTCAATTTTGTTTCCCTCGATTTACGTACACATGCTCTAGTTTTTAATGACAATGAGGCCTTCGTAATATCGTTGACATCTTCATCTGGTTGAATTGGATCGTTTAAGTTTAGATAGTCCTCATCTTCTGTTTCGTCTTCACTCTTAATACAACCGTCATCATGTTGACTTTCTGGTGTTTGATTACGAAT
Source organism: Leucophenga maculata (assembly GCA_035044805.1). Taxonomy (NCBI): domain Eukaryota; kingdom Metazoa; phylum Arthropoda; class Insecta; order Diptera; family Drosophilidae; genus Leucophenga; species Leucophenga maculata. Next base: position 99,751 of record JAWNNP010002066.1, read on the forward strand.
CATTTGTCTTTCTTTGAGGAATACCTCTGTTACTATCGGAAACTTTTTATCTTCGAGATTCGATAGACCAAACGAGTAGCGCACTTCATTCATATCAGTGATCTCTATATCGACTGAACTTTGCAGCATATCGTACATGTTCTGAACCTTCGCAATTCGCGCCGAGGTGTCAATCAGCAAATCCATTAGAGAGTTGCACTCATTGCAAATGCTGTGTGGCAGGTCATCATCGGGTGTTATCTAAAATACAGCATAAATAAGTTCCAATTATATGAACACTAGTTTGTTAATCGCTTCCATACATTAACCGAGAAGAATCTTTCAATTTCAATAACCAATTCATGTTCTTCGTCATCAGTGTTCTTGGATGAATTACAGTTGCTCCTGCTGGCTTGCTCTCTATTGAGAAGCACATTTAGACTATTATGCTTTGTTTCCTTAGCACACAAGCGACACCACAGCCTCCAGTCCGGATAGTCGTTCTCAGATTCTTGCTCCTTCACATAGTTTTTGGGTCTCATCGCTTTGGAATGTTGCGTACTGAATTTTTGTGTACAAATCTATTTAATAAGTTTTTTAATCACTTAGTAAAAAACTTGCCTTAATATATTTCTGAACCGTTTTATTGTATTGCAGGTTTGTTCATAATTACACACATATATAGTTCTATTATTTTTGTCAATATTTATCTCATGAAAATGCTAAACAAAAAACAGCTGTTGTGTTGAGGGATGAATTTTAGTCGAGGTGGGTTGATATGAATGTGGAGCAGGGCTGGTGCGTAGAATATCGCAAAGGTAGTCAAAAGTGTAATGAATGAAAATTTTGTATTTTGAATTTTTCTGTATAAGAGAGCATTATTATTACTATTAACAGACCGAAACTTAATTTTTTTTTTTGTAAGCACGATAAACAATAGCTACAAACTGTTACTGAGGAAAAGGAATTTTTAATTATTTAATGTATCTGCTATATATTTGTTAAAGACGAAGTGTCTTCTCGAACGCGATCATCCCGTCTTAAACGGTCAGTGTGGCCGACAAAATTCAGGACGACCGGGCACACGTTGGAATGAATGGAGAGATCTCAGCATACACAAGATTACAGAAACTGGCGCGTCTTACTAAGTAAATAAGTTGTTAGCCCTCTATGTATATACGAGAGTCCAATTCATTTAGTTTTTAGTTTCAGCAACTAGTTTACGTAGATCAAAATTTGGTTGTAGACAGGAACCCTTATAAGAAAAAAAGTGCGTAGCAGCGCAGTCCGCGTGCGGCTAGTAAATACATATTAAAAAATTAAATGGCTTTCGTTGGCAATAGCATTCTACATCAACAGCTGAACCGACGGAAAAAAATCGAAAAATCTAAAAGAAAACTGACTTCATAACCCATTCTCAATTTCAAAAATTTTTACATACAAATTTTGAATGTTTGGGTGGTTCCGCTCCTTATTGCAATAAGAACCAAACATGTGATTTGGTTTACACTCGTATATGGTGGATTTCACGTCATCTGTCCTCCGAACAAAAAAAAATTTCTTCAAAATTTTCGTTCTTACCGGACTTCAAAATCTTGAGTATGTACTCGTTGCACTTGACTTGGGAAGTGAATACTTTGAGGAACTGTAATCGATTTAAAAAAAAAAATCATTAAAACTTCTTTTTTTTTGCTAATGGATTACGTGTCTATACTCGACATGACGTGGCGTTAGATCGAAATATTGCTAATTGCTATGAAATTATAATTTCAGAGTAATGTTTGCTAATTATTTATTTTAAATTTATATATTTTTGTTATAGTTTAATTAACTGTAAATCAATTAGATATGTCCTCCCTAAGTTGTCTTCAAAACAAAGAAGCACTGAAAACATTTACTAAAAAGCGAGATGACCGAGAAGTTGCTGAAGACGTATCGGTTGACTCATGCTATGCAAATAGTTCGGATGTTTTGGGCATTGCTATTTTTTGACCAAATGACGTCAATGACTATCCAGATTTGATTAACATTCAACGGGTCATAACTGGTGACCAAATATGACGTCGAAACTAAAGCACAAACCTCCTAACGGAAGCGGGCAGTAGAGCCAAGACCAAAAAGTACGCCAAGCGTTGCTCCCGAATGCAGGCTGCAATAGTATTGCGAGACTTCCCGGCATACTAAAATATAGTCCCATCTCTGGCATATCCAATAACCTCTATATCCATGGAGCGGGTGAAATATTTCTATTAAAGATGGAGAGGTTTCCCGGAGCATTAGATATAATTTGGCTGAGAGGGTTCGGCGGTTCGATGTGACAAAACTTTTCCGATCTTTAGGTTTCGTTAAGTGCTGGAACGTGCGCCGTAAGCCACGTTGAGCCTAGTAAGTACCTCAGAAATACAAAAGCGTAAGCACTGCGCGATTTATATAATATAAAAGGTAATTTTAAGAAGATCGTTTTCATAAAAAATTAAACAGAAAACTTTATGTTCTCATTTATTTCAGACAAAATGCATTTCGATCTTTAGTACCTGTACTAAATTATTTATCCCAATAATGATGGGTAAATAGACCATTTTTATGTAAGTATAGGATCATAAATAGAGTTCTTAGCAAATAGTCTACCATTTTTAAATTTTAGTTCGGTGTCATCTGTCATCCAGTAATCATATGCATCGATTTCTTCAAAACTGGTAGCACCCATCAAAAAATATACAACATCCTTTGGTAGACTTGCCAATAAAAAAAGAGTAAAATTATTTTGACTACAATAAATTAATAGGTGTGTATATAAGCCGACCAAGTACGTACAAACCATGGCGTTGATGAAATTCACAATACGGGATTGCTTGATATAACTGTGAGCGGTTACACATATATTTAATTTTTAAAGTTTAAAGCCGCTTTAAGTGTTAACAGATATTCAGTTTTAGTTACTCGTATTATATTTTAACAGCGAAAAAAAAAATATGTATATGTTATACATATTTGCTTTAAAATTAATTTATTTCGTTTGATAGAATCGTGGGCGGTTGCCCATATATTTAATTTTTAAAGTTGTTTTCACGCATACTGCGAAAATGGCTTGCGAGTCGCGGAGAAGGGTGTTTCAAAGTGTTTGAAATACCTTTCGCCGTGACTCACAAGTCACTTTCGCAGTATGACTGTAAACAACTTTAAAAATTAAATATTTGGGCCACTGCACACAACTCTATCAAACAAAATAAATTAATTTAAAAAAAAATGTATCAAGTTAAAATTTAGCATATTTAATTTTGTTTCGCTATTAAAAATTCGAGTAACTAAATCTGAATATCTGATTACACTTAAAAATGTTCTTTATATAGTCGCCGTGACGTGGCGTTTGAACGAGAATTGCTAATTGCTATGGAAATATAATTTTACAGTAATATTTTTTAATTTTTTATGTTGATATATATTTGTTATAGCTTAATTAACTCTAAATCAATTTGATACGATAACATTTTTAGTTGTATATGACAGACAAAAAAAATATAATAGTTTAAAATATTGACAAAACAATGTCACGTTAGAAAGATCTTCGGCTTTGACTTTACTATAAAATCTGATACAAATTTAATCGTTAAATCAAAACCGAAAGTATTTCTACCGTGACATAGTTTTGTCAATATTATAAACTATTGGATATAAATTTGGTACAGTAAAAATACAAAGGACTGCAGAAAATCGACCGACACAAAACATCATCGAGAAGTCCATCTTAAGGTGACTTCAAAACAAAGAGTCACTGATTTGCAGATACATATATAATTCCGATATAGAAATTCATATGTAATTGAAATAAATAAAATATTATATGTGCATCCTACTGATCTGATTGACACCGATTTCAATAGGTTATAGGTTGCACATTATTTCAAATTCGGTCCAATATTTAATTAATTTTTTTTTTATATAAATCAGGTTTACTTTATGTATTTGCAATCTATTTACATATATAGGATAATCAGCATAATTTAAGGGAAACAGACAATGTATCGGCGGAACCGTTGTGGGGTGGAAATAAAATAGTGTGTTGTAGAGATAGAGGAAGGGGAGGAGTGACACCTTTTAAGTCTTCTAGTAGTCGACAGCTTCCTGGTGAACCCAGTTCTTCATGGACCACATTGTCAGTATGGGACAGGTGAGCGTTGGAGATAATTCTGAGAGTCCTGTTTTGAAATTTTCAAATAGAGCGGTTGCTCCTGTTGGCAGTGCTGCAGACCTTCGTTGAAATCCACAGATCAGTCATAAATGCGTTTTATAACTTTCATTGAGTTGAGTCCTTTTGCAAAATGAGGACGCCATTTGATACGCCATGGTTACGTCTGCAGAGAGGTGAAAATAGAATTAATGAAGATCATTTACATGAGGAAGAGGAGATGCTTTTTATTAGACAACATAATAAATTACTCTCAGAGAAATTGATTTTAAGTGTGTATATAAGTAATCATCCACTCGTAACCGTAATAGCAGCAGAAGTAAGAAAAATTCGGATAAAAAGGCTTCTGAAGTTTTTGAGAGAAAGATTTAGATATTTTCATAAGTACATGTGAAAGAATTTTATATTCGATTGAAAGTAGACGTAATCTACGGTAGTTGGCGCAAAAATGCACAACGAACATTGAGACTCTATTGATTGAGTGCATATTGATATTCTTCAGTTTTTTAATGAGTGTGACCACCACCATAGTTCAGTGGCTTTAATAAAAAATCTTTATTAACTAGCATTGCTTCTCTAGCGGCGAGATTGTGACTTTCAATGTCCTCAAGTAGGGTAGAAGGGTAGCTTCTCTATATTATCTGTGATTCCTATGATGCATCAGTGATTCCTATTCCTTGGTTTTTGTCTTTGCAGACGCTTAACCGTTTCAACCATCTGATCAAAAGTAATTATTAAATAATATTAAATAATAATGCAGCTGCTTATATTTAAGTGTTTTGATTTCATTTTTATTTCTATATTGTTTAGCGTTTTGTATTGCGTGTGTCCTTTTTGTAACTGATGGTACAAACTAAAGCAAACTAGAGATCGTATTACTCTAGTTTTCTATGAAAAGTTACCGAATCACGAACAAAAAATGAATGGCTATTAATTTAATACATTTAACAATGTACGGACGCACAAACAAATAAAAAAAGAAGAGCTTGCTGCACGGATAATACATTTACACGGTGAACAAATTGTACAGTTCATAACAACATTTAACCGTCGATTTAATTATTTAATGAATATATTATTTTCTTTCAATTAACTATAAATATTTAAATTATTATGCCGTGAATTCAACTTGGTTGTAAATTACACTTAGTACCCTATGAAACATCATTGGGAACTTGTTGATGCACGGCATTAGCTGCAATCAGTAGCTGCTGTTGATGCTGCGAATTTTGGAGGAATTCTTGTGTTTTGTTTAAGACGTGCGTATATAAGGCTTGCTGCGATGGTTTGCGTTCCTGTGTCGGTGACTCTTGTGGAACGTTTGGATAATGTGGTGACGACATGGACATGCTAGGAGGACTTACTGCTTCTCCGCGTTGCTGCATAACAGCCTGTTTCATTATTTGATAGATATTGTCTATTGCCGGTATGGAAGTTTCTGATCCTTGCTGTGCGTTACTACCACTTGTAGAAGATTTTAAGCTTATTTGTTCGTCGCTTAAATTTGCGTCAAATGGTTTTATCAGTGGTTTTGGTTTCTTTCCAAATGCAAAATGTCCACTCTGCTTTGAGACAACCGGTGATAAATTATCTTTATTTTTCGTACTGCAATTGCGAATAAAATGTATTATTTTTAACTAATCTTTAGTACTCATTATTATTCATACTTACATCGCTTTTAGTGCTGTCAATTTAGGTATATTTTGCGTAAATGACTTTGTACCACCAGACGCCTCTTGTGCAGCCAACTCAACGGGATGCGATTTTTTCTTGTGTGTTCGGCAATTGGAACCATTGGCAAATGTACGATCACAAAAATCACAAGCATATGGCTTCAGACCTGTAATAATGAAAGAAAATAATTAAAGGAAAAGTCATGATGCATTATTGTAAAAGATATTATTTTCACAGGAAAAAAAATTTAAAAAAAAAATTCTGAACAATTCAAACTCGAGACAAAGTGGTAACGTGCACCCGTCCGTCAATCATTTCTCAGCCACAATCTACAAACTTTAATAATCTGACTATGCTGAAACCTTTTCGGCCTAAATTAAATGTAGCTTATAGATGCACCCTAAATAAAAAATTCCGCCGCCTTTAATCAGCTACAAATAGCTTCAAATGTTATGATAAAATTTAAGCTTTTTAAACCATAAATTGATTTTTTCTTATTAGTTTAACAGATAGCAAGTCTTGATCACGTGCAAACATGAAATAACACATCGAGAATCAGTAATTTACTTAATCATTTTTTTGGCAATTAGTTATTGTACATATTTACCTGTATGTAACAATAAATGTGCTTTCAACGCTTTTGCGCGTTTAAATTCTCGCCCGCAGTAATCGCATTTGTGGTCCATTTTATCTGAATGTATAAGTCGATGGCGATTAAGTGTTGTTCGAGAATTTAATTGAAGGCCACACTCGGCACAAATGTGCTTGTTGGGATCGTGAATTTCCTTATGGACTCGCAGACGATATTCTGTTTTGAAACTTTTTTTGCATACATCACACTCGAACGGCGCATAGTCTGTATGTGTTAGCATATGCGATTTAAGAGTTCCATTTGTGCGCGCCGTCACACCGCACTCTTCGCAAATAAATGGTCTTTCGTTTTTGTGTATATTATTGATATGTGACTCCAGCGACCATTTGTTTTTAAACTTCTTCTCGCAAAACGGGCATGGAAAAATCTTCTTCTCCTCATCAATTTGTACGTCCTGTTTGTGAACACGCTTCATGTGTGATTCGAAATGAAAACTATGTCGAAATGTACTTTGGCAAACATTACATTCGAAAACGTGTTGCGTCTTGGAACTTTTCTCCAAAACAGTTTTTTTCTTTGCTTTTTGTTTTTTCGTTAAACGTCCACGTTTCTTAATTTTTACGGAAAACGATGCCGTTGATGAAGCTGCATCATTAAAATCATTTCCATCATCATCCGTTTGTATTGGATCAGACGTCTTAGCTTCGTTCTCCACTGTTTCTATTCTCTGTGCATATTCAATGTCTTCATCGTCATCACAAGAAGAATATTCCTTTAAAGGCTTTGCATCTGTTACTTTTTCACGCTTTATTCGAGGAATAGTTTTAGCTGCCAGCGGGTTCTCATCCTCCATTTCACTGCGATCAATCTCTGGTGATTCATTTTGTATGTCTGGTTTTTCCTCTACAAAGTATACCTCAGCCATTACCGGAAATGAATGCGGAACACGTACCGTATGTTGGTCCTGCTCAGCATTCGAAAGACCACATTTGTAGCGAACTTCATTTAAATCTGTTTTTCTAACATCAAACGAGCTCTGCAACATGCAAAACATTTTCTGTACTTTAGTAACTCTTTCGGTAAAATCGACCAGCGACTCTACTAAAGAGTTGCATTCACTGCAAATGCTTTGCGGCATATCGTCATCGCGTGTCATCTAAAAAACAGCTTGGATAAGTTGCAGGAATTGGTTTGTTTATAAATTGCATACATACATTGACCCAGAAGAATCTTCCGATTTCTGTAGCCAATCCGGGAGTGCCGTCGCCATTATTCCAAGATTGGTTACTAATACTGCTGCAGGCTTGTTCACTTTTAAAAAATACGTTGGTACTACGCTGCATGTCCTTTTTACCACACAATCGACACCAGAGCCTCCAGTCTTCATTTTGGAGTAAAGATTCGTGTTCTTTTACATCGCTTTTAGGTCTCATTGCTTTCGCAAGCAATGCTTTAAAAATCGATAGATTGTTTCTCTATCTTTTCTGTTACGTTTTTAACGAATTTCTGTTTTTGAATTTGAAGTCCGTTCTTATTTGAACAGTTTTTCTTTTTGTTATTGTGCGACTTCAATGTTTCTAATTTGGCTTTTTTCTTGTTTTTCTTAATAATTGTCGAGGGCTGCAAGATGTTTACCATATGCTTAAGCGGTCTGTACACTACATAATAATGAGGGCTGCCATATACAGGGTCTTGTATTGGAAATAAGTGCACATTGGGATATGTGACCAAAAAAAAAAAAATTGATATATAATAATAATAAATAAGTGGTTTACCACTGTGGGCACTAGTCCACGCAAGTGGCGAGAGTCCAGTAAATATGAAAGAATGTGTTTATTTAATGGAAAAATGACGAGATTTATTGGAAACTTAAAATTTAGAATATTTTATTAAGCAAATGTTTTTTTAATTACCATCAATTATATTTTTCGATGACTGGAGAAAGACAATTATTGTCCTTTTGAAAGATTGTGTTCGACATATTCTTTATGTACGGGCACCGGCGTAGGATGTATTCCATCAAAATACTGAAGTTATCGGACGACAGCGCATCAAACTGGCTGAAACCTCTTTTGCTTTCAGAGAGTTCGGAGAGGTTGTCTCCTAGCCTGACAACGCTTTGTGAGAGTGATAGCGTCATCATGGAAATGTGAACGATCTTTGTCGGCATACCTAATGCAGAGAGGACGTCCAAAAACTTCGATCGTTTCGGCGTGTCGAAAGCTGCTTTATAATCGACGAATAGGTGGTATGTTTCTTTTTTAAACTCACGGATCTTTTCCAGGATTTGTGCTAATGTAAATTTTTGGTCATTGGTCGATGTTTTTCATCTGAAGCCACACTCATATTGTCTTATCAGTGAATCCGTATATGACTTCAGCCATTTACACAATACGCGCGACAGAATCTCACATCCTATAGCAAGGAGACTTATTCTGTTGTAGTTGACGCAAACAGCGGAGTCTACTTTCAAAAGATAGCACAGAGAATACTGAGATTTCAGTCATTTGGGTATGCGTTCATCTTGCATAAAAGTTGGTGCATACTTCCAACCAACTCTTCGGCGTTGTCCTTGAATAACTCAGCTGGCAGCCCTTCAGAGCCTGCCGCTTTGTTATTTTTCAGCTTTTTTATAACCGAATCGACCTCGTTATAGACCGGTGGCTCTACTATAGTGTCATTATCAAATGGTGGTTCCGGTGTCATTTCTCTATCGGCGGAATTGTACGATTCATTGCCTTCTAGTAAATTAGAAAAATTACTCCTCCATAATCTACATTTTGGATCTTCATTTCTGTCGCATAACCTCACAACATCCTCAAACTCACGCATTTCCTGCTCCTTTTTCTTGCGTCTGAACCGGCGCTGGTTCTCTCCACTGCTCATATATATTTTGTGAAGACAGAGAGGTTCCAGGAGCAATCGGAAGAGTGTGAGAACGTTTCGGCGGTCTGTTGTGACTGCAGCTTGCAAACGTCTAGCTTTCATTGCATGTTGGGACGTACGACGTGCACCATGCTGTGCCTAGTACGTATCTTAGCTGAAAGAAGATAGTGATGCGAGTCGATGTTGAGACCACGTAACTTTCGCACTTCCGACACGCTTGATGTGTGCCTTCCGTCAATCATAACATGATCAAGTTGGTAAATTGACCGGGACTTAGCCACGGAGCCTTGTGGATGTTGAGGTGTTGAAATTTGGTGCTGCATGAAAAGATTGAATTTACATTTGTTATATTTTACAAAAAAATTAAAACGACTTAGTTTGCAAATGAAGTAGAACTTCACTTGCTGCCGGAAAATAAGAAATATGGTGAGTTATAATAAAGTCATTTTTTTTTTTTTTTTTGTTTGCTACCAAACAAATCTCAACAGCATTCACATTGATTCACTCAAATTTAAAATTTGGCGCGCTGCACAAAATCACTTACACAGTTTTTGGTATTTTATGGCTCATTTTTGCACACAAATACAATATCAAATTAGTTTCTCATAATCAATCCGGTTACATTGGTCGATTGGACTGCTGTGTTTTTCGTTGCTCCGCTGTAGAGTAAATAATATTATTAATAAATAATGGTGCGCGTTGTTATTAAATAAGAATTTAAGCAAATAAGTAAAGTTCAACAATTTAAAGACATTTAAACGCTGCCACTGGCATTTAAGTACGTACTACATAAAATGTCGGCACTTTTGTTTGTGCGCGCGTGTGTGTGTATGTTTAAGAAAGAAAAATCGATTTGCACAACTTTGCACGAGTTTTACTGCGGCTGCTTCTACTAAGCTTAAATCGGTGGTGGTGGAGTAGCTAAAAAGTGTATTTATTTATGCCAGTGTAATAGCTTTAAAACGGCACAACGACATTGTGCGGACATTATTAAATCTTCTACTTGTCGTATTAACTCCCACCAGACGACGGGAACGGCGACTCCGCCCTCAAAGATGAATATCTTGTATCTGAATGTTTAGCTCGATAACTGCTACTACTATAAGCTAATACTTGGCTTTAATACTGTGCTGTGCAGTGAAACTAGAACATGTGTTAAAAGTGCGTTCGACTAGCGCTGGCGTTGAAATTACAAAGTGAGCGTAGGAGGATTCGAATCGATTTGATTGAGTTGCTCCAAAGCCAGTTTCGACCGCAACTAGTTTGAGCAAATCGCATTCGGTTTACTACTAAATCTGACGACGACTCTGGTATGTAAAACACAATTTGCCTTTTTTGATCAGATTGTTTTGTAGCTGTAGCTGTTCTATGTAGTGTGAGTGTGTGTACATATATAAATAATTGCAGATAAATGCATTTCTTAAATTCAGTAGATTAGTGCATTAAAATCCCAGCAGCGCTTTTAAAGATTGCAAACGTTTTTAAGTAAATTTTTTAGTTATTTGTATTTAGTTTTGTTTAAACATTATGAAATTCTAGTTGGAAATATTTCACATTAAGTTTAAATTACATGCTATAAAGTATAAACAAAACGTAAAATTTACTAAGATTTAATCATAAAAATTATTAATGAAAGCAAATAGAAACATTGGAATTGGAGAATATTTTATAGAAGTTATCACGCGTATCAATTAGAAATGGTTCTATTTTTGGAATAATAATAAACGCAGCAATAATTATTATTAATTTACTTTGTAATAAGTTAATTTACTATCTATATAATTACTAAATACTGTACTATATCAATTCGATTAATGTAAACATTTTGTATTAATTTTATTAGTATCATCCTTATCAACTTCGGTCTCTAACTTGGCATATATTAGAATCATTTCCATACCATAAATTTATATTGAAACAGAGTTTCATATTATTTTGAATTATTATTTATATTAATTTAATTGATTAATTAAATGAACTGATCCATAGGTCCTAATTAATCTGAAGTAATTTCGTATAATTTTTTACCAAGAATCCATTGCTCGATATAAAAATTGATTAAATGACTTAAACAATGCATAAATTCTTTACTATTATATTATTAAAAAAAAAAACTAAACAAAAAAAAAAAAAAAATGATGCAGTCAAGTATGTCCGAATTCGAAATACCCTCTACTCCTTGGAAAATTAATAAAGGTTCGACGAATTCGGCGGTTCTTGGTAACTTAAAATCCGAGTACGAATTGAACCTTTTTGGATTTCATGTATGAAATTGACTAAAAAACAGCAAATTACTCAATTCTGAATGATTTAACCACAGAAACAAAATTTTTTACATATAATAATCCAGAAAGAAAGGATGAAATTTTATAAAGGCAAATATTTTTTGATAGTATTAATGTAAGATTCAAAGTACATCATTTTAAGCTTAATTAATACCAGTAAGTTTTAAAAGGAGCATCCCTTTAAGAATGGGTTAACACGTTCATTGATTACTACTTACCTTAAGAGAAATTAGGAGAGTCAGAATATCGAAACTTTAAGGAATAAGGAATATGTCATTCAAAACATCCATAAATATATTTAATGATGTCTTCTTTGATCTCCTTTTGCTTTTTAAAAACATTAACACAAAATTAATATTCCCTTTTAAAAAGATCAAAGTATTAAGTCGGTTTGACTGAGTCTATCTTCATTGTACGTAATTAGTTTTTAAAGTTTAAACCGTATTTTGAAAAACACTTTTATAAATTAACATAATTTCATCTCCAAAGCATTAAAAAGTTTGCTCTTTTTAGAAATATGGAAATATGGATTAGAATACGTTATGATATTTTGGTCTTATTCACGAAAAAATATAATATTTTCTACCATAATCATTTTGTGAACAAAAATAAGTTTAGGCTAAGTTAGCGGATTAGTTTTTCGCTGTTAATTTGAGTTATTGTGGTATAAATCTCGAGAGTATCTATCAATGATAAGAACATATGCTGTGAATATTGATTCTATTTTTATAAAACATTTTGTTGATCATATTAAAGATTGTTATTATTGATTATTGGGACTATCTAATACCTTACAAATATTGTTTTGCGGGCTTTCAATAGTTTAAAAATTATCAATAGTATTGAGTTTAACATTAATTATTAGATATCCTGTAGAAAAAAATATTTGCAGCAGAGTATATATGGGGTATTTTGGGTTTGTTGTCAAAATGTATGCAATATAATGAAGGAAGCATTGCAGAAGACCCCATATAGTATATACAAATATCGGTCATTAGCACGTTGCGGCAAGTCCATCTAGCTTTGCCCGTACATGAATGTCCGTTTGTATGTCTGTCCCCATGTTCTTCTGAAAACTATACTCACGGAATAAGACTCTATATGATCGAACTGTTACGACGAAGTATCTTTAAATTTTATTTAATTAACTGTGGTAAAAAAAATAATGCATTGAAAGAGTATTGAAAGTTTATTACATTTTAAAGTCCAACTTTACTGTCCTTAAAACTGTTTTTGTTTTATTTTCTTAATCTACTTAATAACGAGTATGTAGCAATCAAAATTAGAGGGAAATTAAGGAATCTATAAAGAAATATAGTGGTGTGCAGTGTATAAAAAAGTCGGGCTACTCAATTATGTTTTTTGTTTAAACTTTGATTTAAAAATACAATAATTCAAGAAACCAGCTTCTAAATACTTTCATTTAATATAATCTTTATCGCTGCGCACTATATGATATAGTTTGGTAGTTTACCTACAGCTGCTTCTATAGATATGCTGTATCCAAAGGGACATAGGTACAACAAGTTTGTGTGTATGAATGTAACAAGCAGAAGGAGACGTTATAGACACTATCAAGTGTACATATTATTGAACAGCATCGAAGACAGGATTTATATACCAAGGATATAGAATTAAATTTTATTTATTTTGATTATTTTCCTCCATACACAGACGAAACATATGAAATTTTTATAAAAAAGGCGTTGTGCAACATGGTCCCGAGATATTTAAAATAAACAATAAAGCTTTTCCATCTTTTTGGAGGTCCAGCAAGTATTCGAACGCGTTCAATCGATGATAGTTTGCACTTCCAGCTAAAGTCTCCTTTCTAAGCTGATTCAGTATCTTCTATTTAGGTTAAACATGCTTGGATGTCGTTTTACGGTTGAAGTCTAGAAAGAGCGATTGATCATCTGCCGTTTTAGAGCTTGTATCTCAAGGTATTACCCTTTAGCTTGTCTGGCTTGCCCGCAACAGTTGCCGATAACTTATTTTGAGCTAAATACGCTGATGACACTGCGTTTATCGTCAGCTCCTTCAGCATCTGTAAGGCATCTGAGCCCACTCAACAGATCTTGAATGGTTTCAGCAGGTGGAAAGACCGCTGAAATATAGCCGTTAGCGGTATTTTGATGCATAAGTCGGTCATTCTTCAGGTGCACATAGTCCGTTATGATTTTAGACAGAAAACTCTCATGGTGCAAGCACTTTGTCACTAAGTATTGCGGAAACTGTTCTTACAGATCAAGAGCCAATTTTTAACCTTAGTAAAAAAATAATATTTTATAAGGCTATAGTGATGCCGTCCTGATCATATGGTTTTCCCATATTGGGATATTGTTTCTGAGACCAATGTCTATCTCAGAACTTTGCTCTTTGTCAGATCGTTAACGCATCTAATAAGAGCGATATGATGCCATTTCCCGGGAGTTGGCAACACTCTCTATACTTGAGCAGTTCAACTATGTCACAATCTGGTATAGTAACCGAAACAGTAATAATTTTACAAGTTAGCATTCGCTCTGGCTATAAACGCTTATAAGAGGAAGCTCAGTCACTTTTGCTTTCATTGTTATAACATTTTGGTACTCTAGGCTTAATTTCTGAATATCAAATTTTTATTATCTTTGTCAAATATTTATTGTAAAGATTCTATGCCATCTGTCATTTATTAAATTTTATCAAATAAATGTTATATATCCGTTTAGATTGTGGTTAATGTTGTTCAATTAAAAAAATTGTGGTTATATTTTGTTTTGTTATTTATTTATTTATTTATTTAATTAAATGCAACAACAAATTAATCAGACAGTTGCTTAAAATACTATATCCTAACTTAAACATTTTCTTACAATATTATATAACCTAACATATAAACATTGAAGACCCATCTCCAAATGAAGAAAGTTACGACCACTCAGACCCGTTGTTATATAATGTTAAAGGCTTCGTTAGCAACAATAACTGATATTTTGAAGTTATTTATTGCCGGTTTTGAAGTTATTGGAGATATAAATTCTATACAGTGTAGTACTTAAAAACTAATTAAAATCATATAAGGATAGACTAGTTGCCAACGGGCTTCACTTACTTTATTTTACATTCTATTTAATTTTTTTTATTTCTTTGTTAAAATTATCATCTATATGTTACTGGACAGATTCAATAAAAGACATAAGTTTTCATTGATTTTGCAAAGCTTTAATACACTTAAAACAAACGTAATCCAATTTGAACTATTGACATTATGCATCTTTGTATTGACTATTCTATACAAATGTATTATTTATAAAAATATTTGTTAAATATTTCATTAACTTGTTTAGAATATAATAAAATAAATTGAAACCGGTTTTTGTATGACAACTATATCTTTTATTGATGCTATCACAGTCATATTTTTTAGAATGTGATGCTTCTAGTACCAAATGTTAAATTGAATGAAATAATGAAATACAGACGGCTAAACTGACACACCTCATCGAGCTGATCTAACATGTAGCTAATTTATAGGGTAGTCAAATTAGAATACTAATGTGTAACAGGTATTTAAAAATGATAAAAATAGTAAACTAAATTTATATATGTACATATATATTATTAATGATACAAATAGTATACCCGACAAAAATCAAAATTATTCAATTAAATTAGAACAAATTTTCCCTTATCTACTATAGCTGAATTAACAATTGTCTTATGTTTCATCGAAATGCATGAAAGTTTGAAAATAATTCAAATACGCAGAGTAGGTCGATCGGTTTCGTTTGGCTTTGTTCCTATTTTAATATAAAGTTTGTTGTATGAAACAAACGTATTTTGGTTAATGTACATAGTTACTTAAAAAATGAAGAAGAACGATCAAATTTGTTAAAAAAATTTATTAATATAAAAATTTAAAAATGGGTGTAGTCTTTGTATGGGGTGTAGTGCCATTTTATACGGTGTGTCGGAAGAATTTATAGTAGAGTAAAGATTTAGGAAGATTAATGTCTTTATTTAATTTTAGTCGCCAAGATATCGAATTTACAGTTCCTTTTTCTGTTACATATGCAAAAACTCATACTGCTTACTAATTCAAGCATTATTATACACTTCTAATATCCTGTACATAGATTAGAGTATATTTAGATTAGTATCTCACAAGGTATATACATATACATATACTCTTGTTCAACATCACAAGTCAAATCTATACAGACTGATCCGTTTGTCCTACTTATCATACAAACAAATTTTAGACAGATCTGTAGCTTTTAAGCTTGAATAGTAGGACTCTTCTATTCCCTCTTTAGATAAAGTGTATTAAATGTAAGTGACTATAGCTATTAGATAGCTCATAAGCTAGAATTTAGTTAAAAAATTAATGGCCTAGAACCGTATTTTTCTATTGTTGTATTACAGTGCATTGTTGTATCAATTTGAAGTAAAATCTGTTAGGAAAAATATCAACAAATGTTCGATAACTATAATCGGATAATAGTTAGTGCAAGAAGGGAAATTAGTTAGTCCTGCGTATGAAATTCTATGTTTTAAATAAAGGACATTTTCTTATAGCAAACCAGTAACTTGACTATATATCCCAAGGTATTTTTAAATGTTGAACAAGTGCTTTTAATATATGAGGACAATAAGCTTATAATTATGTATTTTAATGTTATACATTTAACTTGAATAAAGAAAACTTTCAAAGAAGTAGAAGAACATTTTCATATTTTGCAAAAAGTATGACATATAGTCCTAGGAAAGTTTTTTTCGTATTAGAAATATAAAACGAAGAGCTTTTGTAGTTATATAAAGCTTTGGTATTGAAGAAAGCTTTTTGGATATGTATAAAATAGATTTAAAACTTATTCAAAGTTTCGTAAAGCTTAGCTCTGGATCTGTATAAAACTTATAGAAGAAGTTTTTGAAAGTGTTATAAATAATGTTTATTCTCATGGGTTTCTAAGGATATATTTATGTGTTTTCGACATATTTCAAGTTGTGTATAAAGCTAGATATATTAGAGTATACGAGTCTAGCTTTATAACTCTCATGTGCATGATTAAGGATTGCGAACTAGATATGCAAAATGTTATAAATTTACGCTGTTAGGCTATGCGGTTACATTTTTATAACAGTTTTAGAAAGCTTCAGCATTCATACTCTCCTCTTATAAATGTATATAATTAGACTTTATTTTAAGGTTTAATATGAGTAATAAGGATGTATAAGTTTGTATAAATCTCATACAAAAAGGTTTTTTTAAAGTGTTATAAAGCTTAAGTAGTCCCATATAAAAGACTCATGTATTGTAAAGTCCTGGGAATGGTTTATGAATTAAAAGGAATATATGAATATATATGTATGTATTAATCTCATATAAAATTATGTTTTAAAGTGTTATAAAGCTTAAATATTCTTAGACGATAGAGTTTCTTATATAATAAAGCTTCGGAATTTTTTTTATGAACTTACAAGGATATATGAGATCTTATATAATAATGTTATTTAAGATGTATGTACGTAGTCCCATAGAAAAGACTTTCATATATGTTAAGTTCGGATACACTTCTATTAATAAATAAAGATATATGATTCTGTGTAAAAATCATAGAAAAAGTTTTTTAGAGGTGTTATAAAGCTTAGGTATTCTCATATGATACATTTTCTTACATTGTAAAGCTCCAGGACTTTAATGAATTATAAAGGATATATGTATGAGTTTACATTAATTTCATACCAAAGGCTTTTAAATATGTTATAAAACTTTGTTATTCTCATATGGAAGAGTTTATTATAATGTAAAGCTACGAATCTTTTTTATGTATTAAGAAGGATATATGTATATATTTGTTTGTGTAAAAACAGTTTTTTAACTGTTATAAATTCAGTATTGTCATATTATAGAATTTCTTATATTGAAAGCACCGTGATTCTTTAATTAACTAATAAGGCTATATGGGTATGCATAAATATTATATAAAAAGTTTTTTAAGTGTTATAAAGCTTTGGTATTCTCTTATGAAATATTTTCTTATGTTGTAAAACTTCTGGACTCTTATGAATTAAAAAGGATATATGAGTATGTATAAATCTCATACAAAAAGTTTTTGAAAGTGTTATAAAGCGTTGCTACTCCAATATAATAGACTTTCATATATTGTAAAGCTTCGGGACTCTTTTGAATTAAGGAGTTATATGAGTTTGTAATTATTTCGCATAGAAATTTTTTTTTAAACTGTTATAAAGCTTCTCATGTGAACAAAATTAATAGCAATATTTGAGTATGTATGTATAAATCTAATACTTAAAGTTTTATAAATCATTGGTATTCCAATTAGACTTTCATATACATATTGTAAAGCTTCGAGGGCGTTACAAATTAAGCAGAATATATAAGAGTTAGATTACTGGGCCTCCAAATGTTGCCAAACCGATAAGTGCCGATTTTGTTTTCCATTACTCTGACCAGGTATACGAAATATTGCTTTGAATCTAATTCTTCTTCGTACAAAAGAAGAGTAACTTAAGAACTGTAACCGCTGGACACTATTATTCTCTCAGTGCAGTGCAGAAGAGATCCATGTATGAGCATCTTGATGATAAGCTAAATAGATTATTATACAGTTTTCCTCCAGTAGCATTCGAGTAGCATACCTCTAAGTAAAATGGCTGTGACAACTTTGCTTGGGACGATAAGAAGAGTTATTCCTCGGCATTTTTATAAGATCGTCTTCGTTCCAAGTTCTCTGATGTTGTTCACGAAAACAGATGTATCTAAGATTGACAAACAAATATGTAGATGCATATAGCTCGGCGTCGCATTTTGTCATTACCCGGAGATGTACAAATCTTTATTGTTTTTTTTAAAATAAAACGAATAAAAATGTCTTTAAATTTTTAGGTGGTTTGATGAATCATCAGTTAGGATATTAACATCCAATTGGTTATTAAAAAATCCGGCTTTCGGCTGTCCGGCTTTTGCATAGCTCCTTCAACGGACCTCATTTTTAGTCTACTTCTTCAAGCGATGGGTCTAAGATTTTTTGTCCTGTGTAGCCTACATTCAGATGCGCATAGAATTTTCAACATATAAAGTGTTAAAGACTTAGGTTGTATGGACTAGACTTTGTTTTTAAAAATTTTATATATTTCCGTTATTTTTGCATGAAAGAAATAGGATATATGAATATAGAAAACATTCAATTATATTAAAAACACTGAAAATCTAGTTTTTCTAAAATGTTATAAATTTTTTCACCATTTCTGTTACCCAGGAAATGTTGTAGAAATGTATATGTGTAAGCGAATTTTTAAACTAAAAATGCTTTTACAAATATGAAGTTCCTACTATAAAAGTGTACAATTATAATAAAAAATCTTTTTACGAAACAAAATATGTTCTTCAAAGTGTTATAATGTTTTACAAAATTTAAATATATCCTTTTGCCAGAAAACTAAACGTTTAGAACTCTCCAAATATATTTATTATGCCTTTTAATAATTGTTAAATTTTGTACCGAGTACGAGTATAACAATTTTCATTGGTATAAAAGAAGCACAGTTATAATTTTCATACACTTTGACAAATAAGCATATCCTTCTACCATTTGATCTAAGACAAAAACCCGCCTCCTCATTTCAATGAGTTCCATGGTTTTGTCCTAATCTCTGAAGGGGTATCAAAGTGGATGTTTGCTTTTATATGTTGCTTTAAGTGAAATATAGAAAAAAATATCCTTACTAAGTGTTATACGAAATAGTATATTATTTGTACACATTATTACTCCTGTGCACATTATTCTCCTTCATGAACAATTTACCAGTATTTAAAATTTGTTGAACTACATTGTGGATTCTTAAGAATTATTGATAAAATGTATAAATATATAAAATAATTAATTTTTAGAACTTTTTTTGATATTGGAATTTTTTATTTAATCTTGCAAAATATTTAAAATGTATTATTGATATATATTTATGTAATTATATTGTTTTATTTGTTTTTATATATAATGTAAGATATGACTTATTTTAAAAAACCTTGAATAGATGAGTAATGAAGACACATGTTTCGATTTCCACTAACCAAAAAATCATATCTTACAAAATATAGGTCGCTTTGTTACAATACTTAATAAATTGTTTATTTCCTATACAATAACATTTCATTTCTGTAAAAGGTGGCATTATAATGGACTTATTTCATGAATATTAACTAAACTTAGCTCTCAAGTAAACATTATATGGTGATGTTAATTCCTAAGCTCTAAATATTAAGTCAACATAATTATTGTTAAAATTTTGCTTCTTTTGTAGCCTTAAAAAATATTGTAAGAGTCATTTATAGCTATGAACAAAGTTTGCATTAAAGTTAGCCATTTTTAGAATAATTATTATTTACGTATGTAGGTATATAATATATGTGTATACACTTTCACGTTTTGTGTGTGTGTTAGCCTGTCCAAGTCACATTAATTAATGTGTACAAGGCTACTATCTAACTTAATTCAACTGGGAGTCGAGAAAACAATAGAAGAAAACGCTAAATAAACTTATATATGAGATAATTATAATGAATAAAATGTGAAGTAATTGCAGTATAATTAATTCTAATTATTTTGGTATTCCGTTTATTTTTTGTTTTTTTATTTTTGTTTTTGTTTTGTTTCCTTGTGTGAATTATATCCGATTTAACACAGTCATTGACCGTAAATAAGGGTTGAGAGAAATGACTATTAAAAACGCATTAGCTTATTAAGCTAAGCACATACATATGATGGAGATATGCTACCAAAATAAAAACGGAGATTTACAAAAGATGCTAAAAGAATATTGTATTAGAAATTATAAATCCTTGAAGCGCACTGATAAATTACATGTGCATATAATTACAATTCAATAGGATTTTTTTTTATATGTATATGGAAAAAATATTTGTTATTGTATGGTTTATGATAAATATTAGTTAAATTCAAGAAGTTATAATGTTGTAAAATATTTAGAATTGTAGTTTTATAGCATATTGCAAATAAGTGTTTTTAGTAGAACTTTCTACCGTTTTCCAAATAGTTTTTAACCGCTCCTGCAACATGTGGCCGAGCGTTGTCATGATGGTAATTTAAAGATTCATAACTGGTCGTATATTGTGGTCCGTTTTCCGCGGTCGCTCGCTTCAAACGAATCAATTGTGTTCGGTAGATCTCCCCTTTGATAGTTTATAATACAATACACCATTGTGATTCCACCAAATATCTGGCACAAAGTTCGACATTTTCAAATGAATAGAAAACATTTTTGTTTACGCTTTAACCAAATGACATATACTAAAAAATACCCGCAATGACAGTAGCTTCCAAATGAATAAAGTCACGGATAAACACGATGCGAAGAAGTACTAGTAACGCCCTCTCTTAGAAAACCGCACGAAATAATGCATAATAGTTCCGTTGATATTTGTAACGCTTATAAAAAAAGATCGCAGTCTGCACATTGAAGATATAGACGAGACAGCTAAGTTCCCTCGCTTAACCAGAAATCATATTGAATTTTGGTTTATAAATTTTTATAAAAGGATGCATGCAATGAAGCTCATTTTTGGCTTAATGGCTTTGTGAATAGCTAAAATTTTTACCTAGGCAGTGGAGTACCATTGCATATACTAAAAGTTACTATATGGTGTGAATTTTATACGGAAGTTTGATTTGAACATATTTTTTCGTCGGTGAAAATGTTTGTCATGATATGATTCTCTACCGTGCCATGTTGAAAGATTATATTTGGTCAAAATTGATAGAGTTGATACGTGTTTCAACATGATCGTAGCACAAATCACACAGTTGGTCAAACGATTGATCTATAGCAGGGAAAGTTCGGTAACAGTTTAATCTCGAGAAATGGTTTGTTTGGACGACCGCCACGCTTTTGCGGGGTTATGTTAAGTGGTTGTTTTATGCTAAAAACATTATAGCAGCTCAGGAGTAATCGTGAGCCCGAAGTTGCCAACATTCCGGCCGATATGTATGGAAGAGTTGTGCGTAAATTTGGTTCTTAAGAATGATACAGTGCAAACTTGTTGACGGTGTTCATATTAACGAGATCTAGTTCTGTAGCATAAATAAATTTCAGCGCAATATCTCAATTATTATCCATAGACCGTGCCACCGCGTTTCACAAATATACAATATGTATATTCGTAACATTCGATTAATTGTGACTATAAAAATAGTTCGGTTTCTTTGCTGGTTTATCTCATATATGTCTATAACACGTTTAACTTGGTTCTAACTAATACTAAACATTTTCTATGCACGCATAATTTCAGTCAAGACGCAAAGCACCTGTTTAGAATTCGAAACTAGTTCATTTCCATAAACACTAAAAAAAATAAAAAAGAATCCTTACGCGCTTCTTGGCAAAACGCCGCGAGCCGCTGTAGGCGGGCGGAGCGATACAGAACGTTCTAAACTTTTTCATTTCAGCGAAATGAATTTTGCAACAAAATCTTACTTGGTTTGTTCGTTGTTCGTTTGCCTATGGCAATATTGTTTTTATGTCTCACGCATGTGTGTACTTTGGTGCTAAAGCTAAACACGTACTATCCATACATACTACATACACTACATACTACCTTATCTACCTACCCTACCGCTGCTACTCTTGTATTTATGCAAGTTTGGTTTGTTTCGTAGCATCACTAACCGACCGAACCCTAATGAAACAAACGCCTTGAAGTAGGCAAGATAAAATTTATTTACCTTCTGCAAGAAAATGCGGGAGTAACACCTGCGTTTTTAATGAAACAATCTCAGAAAATGCGATATTTTGTATGCAAACCAATGCAAAATAATGATTGTATTGCGCTGCGCTAGTATAAAGGATACAACATACTTGAGTTGTTCTACTAAACATGTATTAGCTACTAAAAATCTGTTTTACGTATTTAAACTCGTTTTTTTTTTTTTTTTTGTTGAAATAGTTTTAAGCAAGAAGGTATTCTAGTCAATATATAACATATCGAATAGAAATATCGAATTTTAGTTATTTAAGAGATATGCCGAATAAATTAATCCAGTACTGGTCGCTTGTTTTCCATTAATTTCTTTTAACTTGTTACAACCTCAAAAATGTTCTTTGATATTCTCATCGAAGTATAATCTTTCATTTATAATAATTTCTACAATCTATGTGTGATCAATATAGATGATTTGTTGAGTAAAAAACCATTTAATACCATTTTATACCAATAGCTCTTGGATTCTACTGATATTTTGTAATGAAAATGATGCTGAAGTTTTTTTCAAATATTATAGCCGATACTCGACCAACAAAAACATATTTTTTTTTCATGATACTTTTGGGCTTAATGTTAGCATGTACTTAAGTTCGATAGAAAGATATCCATAATAAAAAATTTTATGATTTAAAAATTTTAAAGTACATATTTATTACACATTTCGGCAATTTTTCAAAAAAATGAGTCCAAAATTTTGTACTCATAATTTGCTTGGTAAAAAATGGCTATATTACGCATATTTCGATATACCCTACATATCTGTAAAAGTTCACAGAGCTGAGATGTAGCCTCGCAAATATCAGATTGTACTACATTTTGGTGTTTTCTGTCACTCACTTTTAATTTAAAATAACTTTAGAATTATAAAAAGCAAAACAATTAATATGTCTTACATAAGTATCTTAGCACACTATTGAAGTGAAACTGCTGAAAAGAATGGTATCAAGTTTCAAGAAAATTTAATAGTAAATCTTAAGATTTTTTGCAAAATCTATATTGAAATCTTTTATGAGAATTGTAGGATTTTTTTCTATGACAAGTTTAAGAATGTTGTGTAGAATTTTCTTCTTGATTTGCAGCTACAACTGACAAATACCTATATTTGCTTTGAATTCTTAAACCATATTTTTCAGTAACACAAAAGAAACGAAAGAAACGGTACAGCAAGTTATCTATTTCTTTCTGTTTCACCTCTCTCAAGCATTCATTCGCTTGATTTAGACTCACAAGCTAATGGTTTTCCCCTCTTGAATTCCGTTTCACCATTGTTATTGCAGTAGCACAAAAGAAACGTAAGAACGGTATAGCATATTATTTATTTGCTTTATACCTTTCTCTCTCACCTGTCTAAAGCATTCATCTCTCCCCTCTTGAATTCCGTTTCACCATTGTTATTTCAGTAGCACAAAAGAAACGTAAGAACGGTATAGCATATTATTTATTTACTTTATATCTTTATATCTCTCTCACCACTCTAAAGTATTCATCTCTCTCCTTTTGAATTCCGTTTCACCATTGTAATTTCAGTAGCATAAAAGAAGCGAAATAACGGTACAAAAAATTATTTATTTACTATATACCTTTCTCTCTCATTTCTCTCAAGCACTCTTTCTCTGTACTTCTTACACACAATCCAATGCTTTACCCCTTTTGAATTCCGTTTCACTTTGCACACTATTGAAGTTCAAAATGTACTATATTAGGCCTGTACGATGTTAGGCCTGCTACGCGAACTATATTCTCTTGCGCGATACACCTTTTTTGTTACAAATCATTTAAATTTAGACTCCGTAAAGAAGTTTCACTTAAAAAAATATACATAGCTCTTACTTTAATAGTAAAAAAATATAATCAATTTAACTATTTTTTTTTTTATATCTTATTTACATTATTTGAAGGGTTGAGGGATAAATTTGTCGAGTTTTGTCGGTTTGTTGATCGAATATATCTCGTTCTTTCATTTAGAAATTAGCTCCCCAGAAAGGAACGTTTTCTTTTACTTATGGCCGGACAAGTGCTGAAAAGATTAATCAAGCCAAGGTGTTTCATCGAACGTGTTTCGTCGCTTTTGGGCTATATCTTTATTATTATGATATTTTAAGTAACCAATAGCATCTCAATTCCAGTTCTTTTCTAACAGATTCTTCATAGTTATTCCTAGCCAGCAATGTTCAACTGATTTTTCTTTTCCTGTGACTATTGTCTAAGGTCGTTTAACCAGATAAGATAATATAAGAACTGCTTATCCATCTCATTGGAATATGTACATACATCACTTAGAAATACAAGTTTTAGCCAAAATTTAAACTTGAAATGCATTAATTCGTTATTTTTTTGGAGCTTGATATGTCAATGAGGTCTCACGCAATCGGAGTGCGAATTTTAGCGCAAACTGTTTACGCACTGACTTCACTTTTCGAACAAACTCTTGTTGGTAAATGTATCTTACAGCGAAGGACTTCTCCTTCATCTATGCCAAATTAAATCATTTGCAAAACTTTTCATGCAACCACTTTATATTACTTTAATTCAGGTGAGACATATTCTAAGTTTATTAACACCGTTTCGTTGCTTTGAGGCCTAACAAGCATTCCATTGATGTTTTTTTGTGATAAATCTATTCTATCTATTCTATCCATTGATGCATATTTGAAATAATTTGCTTATTAATTATGCATAGGAACATTATGGCGTATAGAGCTATTCTAAAAACTTTGTATCTGCTGAAAGCATATTTTTTCTATTTTTAATGACATCTCCTTAATTTTTTTTAGCCAACCACTTTTCGGCAGCATACTTTTTTGTTTCTAAATAACATTCAATACTATCTACATTTTGAAATTCAACCATTTTTTATTCCAAAAACTGCTAAAAAAAAAAAGATGAATAAAAAATAAATAGACTCAATTTCATTTGTCATTCGTGGTTAAAATAACGAGGAAATTTAATATTTTTCTTTGCTTCAAATTGGCTTGGTTGCCCCTTAAATTTTTTTTTTTTTTTTTTCAAATTTTGCTTCCACTTAGTATGAATAGAAATAAAAAATTGGAATGATGTATTTTGATGTTTTTTGGCTATTTGATCTTTTTGATAAAATATTTTACTTGGAAATATAGAAATACAGCAACGTATAAAATCCAATTAGTTGTTGCCGCCTGACATTGTGTATATATCTTCGCACTCAATATATTCGTAGCGTATATATGATGCACGATGTATGAGCAAAATATATATTTTATATTTTATTTTGAAGCTTTTGATGTAGTATCGCATTAATCGCACAAGCGTAATTTGATTAAAGAAGCAAGTTATTCTAGCCAAAATTTCTGTATTATAAAAAAATAAAAATTCGGATTGAATGAACAAAGCTACACCTGGACTTCTGAAATATGCCATAATTTAATACTCTCTGATTAAAAAAAAAAATATATATATATATATATATATATATATATATGTGTGTGCATCTCTCAATAAAACACAGAATTAATTTATTTGTAAAAAAATATTTTATTATTTAATTATTTATTTTGTTTCTTTTTTATGTATGTATATATGAATCAAATATGTTTGTTTATTAAGTTCTTAAATTATTGCTCGCAACTGCTGCTTTGCTGCTATTGATGACTTTTTCCTTAGTTAGATAATCTGTAGAGTGCAAAAAAGGATACAAAAAATAGTTATAAGTATTATTTTTTTTTTAATATAAATTTTAATAAGAATTTTCTTTCATTTTCTATTTTAAGGTTTTACAATGAAGTCGATTGCCAAGATTAAGAGATGTTGACATTTTTTCACGTAAGTATTGCAACAATATTTTATATATTAAATTAAAAAATACTTTTGACTCAAGCAATAATGTTAAATTTTGATACAAGAACAAAGTGTATAAAATTAATTTGTCGATGCGAGAAAATTTTAATTTTATTTTTAATAAGTACTTAATAAGTCTTTAAGCAAATAATTAAATAAGTATTTCTATCAAGTTATAATTAGTATAATTTGGAGATATTATTTAGACTAAAGTATTCTTAAGTATCTACAAGTTAAAAAAAAAAAAAATAAAAAACTTGATAGTTATCTTTAGAGCTTATTTATGAGGTAAAAACAAAGTATTTTAAAGTTAAATGGAAATGTTTTAATTATTAATTAAATTAAATTTACACCTAAAACTATGCTATATATTTATAAGAATATGAACAAATGTTTCGAGTTATTTAACAGTTGAAACTCGAAAATACTCACTTTTATGAATCCAGTAATCTAGTCTTCACTTTCGGCAGTAATCGGTCTTAATTTGGTATTCTCTAGTCGACAGCATCGTTGCCAAATAATTCGCTTTACATCGACTTTTTTTTTTTTTTTGTTGGCGACGAGAGTAGTTATTTCTAAAAAGAAAAAATGAAAAAATATATAATTATAAATAAAAAGATATTTCAATGTATGATTCTCTGAAATTTTTCAACTAATTCTATTAAAATCGACTTTCGTCTCAGTTTTCATAGAGAATACCGATTTGATATCGAAGTTAGTACGACATGAAATGCGATACGAAGACGAAATGGACAACAATAATGCTGAGATTATACATTTTTTTTTTATTATTTATGTGATTTTTTTTTATTATATTATTTTTTTACATGAATTCCACAAACTAAAAGATATTTTGTGGAATTAATAAAATAACTTTGAATTATTTAAAATTAAATAATATATAAAATAATAATTGAGTATAATCAACAGCCGAATCAACCAAATTTCAATAAATAATTAAGTTAAATAAAATAAAAAATATAAAAAAATTAAGTCTTCACTTTCTGTAAAATAATTTCAATGCTTGAATAATTTTAAAATGTTTCATAAAGTAATACACATACAAACATATGATGAATTTTTCCCAATCCACTCCAAACTAATTTCGATGATATAACTATTTTTTGGTGTGTTTCATACGAATTCTGTCAAATTGGGTCTTACAATATTCACCCTAGATAATAAAATTAACAATAATAAATAAAAAAAATATTGTCAATAGTAAATAAATAATATTTTAAATAAAATAAATATTCAATGGCTACTCATTGTTAGATAGATAGGTCAAGTATAGATTATGTTTTCATAAAATACAAGGCAGCATCTTTTAAACTATTTGATTAACAAAATACAAAAATAATTTATATAAAAACGATGTTTAAAGACTTCCAGGTAGAGGGAACTTAAGCAGAAAATACTTCTACTAAGTATTTGTGACAAGAAAGTGACTAAAAATATAGGAACTCTTAGATGAGAATTGTCTTAAGAAGTTTTCTTTAGGAAAAGAACAATCTTCTTTGATAGAAAATTATTTTTATATAGCGTTTTTAATATAAGCTCTTGATAAGCAGACAATAAAATTCAATCTAAATAATTCAAAAATTATTTTATTTAAAAAGAGATGGAGTTCTGTATGAACTATATACCTATATATACCCTTTTCCGAAATTTTTTTTTTTTCGAAACTATATTATTAGTTGCACAATTGTAGTCCAAAATATGTTTAATATATTGCTACCTTAGGTACAGAAAATATAATAAACTGAACACTTATAAAAATGATCTATAAAATTCTGATCACTTCTTAAAATGTTCCCTTTAACGGATACTTCTGCACTCGGTTAACATTCTCCCATATGTTTTTATTTATTCATATCCCTTTTATATTATAAAAAACAAAATAGTTGAAACTTTATCCAGTAAATAATTAATTGAAAAACAAATAACAAAAACAGAAAATAATATTAACAAAGAAAACATTAAATGAAAATAAATCGTGTTTTATATAATGTAATGAAATTAATATATGTACACAAATATTTCTATAAAATAAACTTACCGTTTTCTCATATAGATTTTTGACTATTTATCCCAAAATAGCAGTCGATCTAGGATTCCTAAAAGTAAAAAAAAAAGAAAGATTTTTTTAATGGTACAAATATATAATTTAATAAGCATTTACGGTTGTGCTAAAAAATTTTATTTTTATTACAGTTAGTAAAGTTAACATATGTTTAATTAAATAAAAAATAAATAGCGAAAAACTAAAATTAATTACAAAACTTTTATATATTAAAAAATATAAAACAAAACATTAAAAACATATATACGACATATATTTTAAAAAAATATTTTATAAAAAAAATGTTTTAAAAAAAAATATTTGAAAAAATTATATATAAAAAAAAAATACTAAAACTAAAAATATAATAAAAATATAAAAAAAATATAAAAAAATTTAAAAAAAAATATAAAATTATAAAAAAATATATAAAAAATATAAAAAAATTTAAAAAAAAATATAAAAAATATAAAAATATATAAAAATATAAAAAAAAATATAAAAAATATAAAAAAATATAAAAAAAAATTTAAAAAAAAATTAAAAAAATATAAAAAAATATAAAAAAATATAAAAAAATATAAAAAAATATAAAAAAAAATATAAAAAAATATAAAAAAATTTAAAAAAATATAAAAAAATATAAAAAAATATAAAAAAATATAAAAAAATGTAAAAAAATATAAAAAAAATATAAAAAAATATAAAAAAATATAAAAAAATATAAAAAAATATAAAAATATATAAAAATGTATAAAAAAATATAACAAAAATATAAAAAAAATATAAAAAAATATAAAAAAATAAATAAAAAAAAAAAATACAGCTGAAGGCCTTACTAGCCAGCGCTACCATTTATTTATTAAGTCTTACGTTTACTTATTCTGATACTACTTAATGACTAAAATAAAAAATAAAAAAATAAATGAATAAATAATTTAAACAAATATTAAAATAAAACATATAAAACTAGTTTTAAAAAAATAAAAAAAAAATATAATAAAAAATATTTAAAAAAATATAACCAAAAA
The DNA here is from genome assembly GCA_035044805.1 of Leucophenga maculata. NCBI lineage: Eukaryota > Metazoa > Arthropoda > Insecta > Diptera > Drosophilidae > Leucophenga > Leucophenga maculata. Next base: position 129,042 of record JAWNNP010002066.1, read on the forward strand.
TATGAAAAATATTAAAAAAAATATAAAAAAGTATTAAAAAACTATAAAAAATATAAATAATATACAATTAAAATATATAAGAAATTAAAATAATAAAACATAGAACATAAAAATTAAATCGGAAATCGCATTTCAAAAATATTTCGTTCGAAACAAGCTTTTACGGCCGGATAAGCAGTGTTTTATGTTGCTTTCCTATTTTTTTTTTCATGCTCGATAAAAAGTTTTATTGTTGCACCTTTTTTTTCCATTTCGAAAGAAACAATTTAAATGAATTATTAAAAAATTTAAATTTAATTATAAACTAATAAAATTTTGCATAGATTTATTTATTTAATAAAAATAGTGCGTGTCATTAAATATTGAATAACTTAAAAATAAAAAAATAAAAAACGTGAGTGCCAAAAATAATTAAAAAACTAAATAATTAATAAAAATTATAAAAAAATGAAAAATCAAAAAATAAATAACCAAATATATATAAATTTAAAAAAAAAAAAATGCTCAGCATTGCATATAACAAAAGTATTATTAAATACTATTAAGATAAATATATAAAACTGATTGTCTGTCAAACAAATTAAGCTTAATTTAAAACAAAATTATCAGCTATAATAAAAATAAATTTAAATTGCCAAATGTTTTAAAATAAAATATTAAATCAGTGATATAATCCTTTCTTACACATACTTACACTACGGAATTACAAAAAAAAAAAAATACATTTATTTTTAATCATATCATACAAAGAATTTATTGCAATTAAATTTATAAATCTTACTTTTTTGTTTATTGTTTATTACTGTGAAGTTGTGTTAAACCTAAATATAGTTAAAAAAAAAAACATATTTTACAATAATTAAACAAAAAATGCAAAAAAAATTAAAAAAAAAAAAATAAATAATAAATAAAACTAATTAAAAAAAAACATTAAAATAAAAAAAAATTAAAGAAAAAAATAAAACATATTTTTTTTTTTTAAATATTTTAAAAATTAAACGAAAATTAGCTCACGCGTAGTTATATTACTGTACAAACGCAACTCGTTACTTCATAAAAGTATAATTGATAATCCTTTAAAAAAAAAATATCAGTGTTGCTACATAATTAAAAATAAATAAATATATTAAGTTAAATAATAAAAATTATATATAAAAAATCATAACAAATATTTGTTTTATATTCAATATGCAATAAAAAACAATCAATTTGAAGCAGATAAAAATATTTTATTAAAAATATAAAAATAAAATTAAATTGTGTATAAATTTAAATTAAAACTTAATAAAAATAAATAAATAAATTAATAAAAATAAAGCAAAATATTGAATAAGTTTATAGCGCTAAATAAATATATTGAAATTAACGTCTGCAGCCTTGTTTATGTAATCTCGAGAAGTCTTAAATTTTTTTTTAAAAACAAAATAAAATGTTTTTTCTATAAAAAAAAAAAAAAAAATTTAATAATTTTGTAATAAAAAGACAAAATTATGAAAACAAACTTTTTGCCATCTAAACGGCCTTAGTCATGTGACGGTCGACGGTAGACATAATATCCACAATATTATAAATAACTCGGTCTTTGTATAAAAAGATCTGTGCATAAGAAGAAACTAAATATTTTTGATTAATCTGTATATAATATAACTGATATCTTTTGTTTTATACTAGCCATGATAATCAAAGACTTGCTAAGTATAGAAGCATATGTCCAAATCGACTGGAATTATCGAGTTGATTAATAATATATTCCTATTATTTGGCCTGTGCGACTATTTCGCATCGTATGCTCATTTTATATATAGAAAACCGAGAGACAATATGTGGCGGGACGCCAGAAATTTGGAATATTTTTTTTTACAAACTTATATGATTAATTTGTGCAAAATTAATAGATTTAATTAGTTATTCAGTTCTGGCAATAAAAATATCTTTAAAGTTTTATTTACTTTAAATGAATTATTAAATGATATGGCGTGCCGATAGAAAATGAAACACCTTTGAGAAATAATTTATGTATGTTCCACTGATGCTTTTAAGACATTTCATTCAAATGGTCGTGTGTTAATGTTTGGTTAAACTTTACGATTTATTTTATTTGCATTGAGTAATCACTGCTATGGGAGTTCAAATAATGATATTCTAAACTGTTTATAAATTTTTAAACTATAATAGGTTAAGTGCGATTCTAATACAAATGATTTTATTAGCATTTGGTGACCAACCATAAAATTTGTAATGCTTTCAGTAATGTTCCATATGTGAAATAAAAATGTCTCACTGTAGGGAGTATGCTAAAGCTTGACAAAAATTAGTGTCACGAGATTTGTGAATGGTCCCTTTATAAAATCGTTAAATTGATATTTTAATAATAAATAAATTTACATTTTAAATAAGCAGCGTGTATTAGATAAACATTGGATATATATATATATATAGATTTAATACTAAGTGTTTATACACTATAAAATGTAAAGCTGCAGAAGGTACTTAAATTTTTATGATTTTGGTTTTGGTAAAGTAATATAACTATTATTTAAAATTTATGGCACTTTTTAGAGCACAATTTATTGTGGCTGTTTGACAATTATTTCAATGTTAGCTTCAAATTTAACTACCAGTTGTTGCACAACATATACTAAATTAATTAATATTAAACAGCGAATTTAGAGAGAGAGAGAGAGAGAGTCTAAGCTTCTTAATCAAAAATTATTAAACCAAAGTTGCACTTCTTTATATAAGATTTTAATAATAAGTAGTGGCCTATAAAATATAATTAAAAAGTTTAAACATTAAAAAACAATAAGAAATGCTTTTTTATGTCTAATTTTTAAACACTTGAATCAACTTCGTTGATTTTGTTGTTAAAACAAACAATTTCGGCTTTTTTTTTTTTATATTTCACCGACTTTAAAAAGTTTTTAAATTTGGTTTAATATTTTATGTTTTGTTAGTCATGTGTGAAGGTGAGAAATTTAAGTGATGTGAAGTTTAAGTAGGTGCTTGATGTATAGTTCAGTGGGTTATTTGAATAAAAGCAAAATATTTCGTGTTTAAGTGCATTGAAAAAATAAGAATTGTATTCATTCAATAATAATATTATCGTAAATAATTCGGAAATTTATTTAATTTACAACAACATAATTTAAAATAATAACAAATATCTACAATTGAAAACAAAAATATTTTTCAATAATAATATTTAAATAATTCTTTAAAAAAAAAAACTCAATTAATATTTATTAATAATATTTAATAACATTTTAATGCAAAATTTATTTTTTTTTAACAAAAATAATTAAATTTTTGTCTTTCATTTATTTACACAAACATTTTTTTGTTACTAAATAGTTAAAATGCTAATATTTATTTATTTTAGCTTAAAAGCAATAAATTTCACTTATTTAAATTTATTCATATTTTTTATAGTTTTATTTAATTTTTTTTTTTATATATAAATTACACACACAAATATTTAGTAAATGTTTTTTTTTTTAAATTAATTTTTGTATAATTTTTTTGTGTACTTACATTTAAAAACAATTTTTTATATATATTTTTTATTATTAAATTTTTATAAAAAACGTATATATTTCTTCGTCAACTCAAACACAAAACAACTCGCGATATTTCGTAAAATTACGATGACTTGAAACACAAAAATTTGAATATAAATTCTACAGAACTTCAGTGAGCACTTCACAGACAGTCGTTCAACTAAGAACTAAAACTACAAATCGAGTCAAATGTTTGGCATAGCTATGAGTGCAGCAATATTTCCATGCAGTATTCACCACACTCAGAAGCTTTTGCATGTTACTCAAACTGTAAGTTGCTCAAACGCATGCGTTGCACTTAAGCATTATTACAATGCTGAAACGTTTTGCTCTTAAATGCCTTCGCAAACGTTAGCAAAATGTCTGCAAAGTAACATTGAGAGTGAGTTTTTCTTTTGAGTATTACAACTCTTAGCTATTGAGTATGCTCTTCAAGTTTTTACTTACCATAGCGCTGCAATACTCATACGTTTACGCTCTAACAAAAGACTTCAACTTCGCTACGACAGCGTAGGTGCTCTCTTTACCTCAGCCAATCGTAAAAGTTTTGGGACATTTTAGTACAATTTCGGGTTTTGCCAGGATGTAACGAACGTCTTAGAAATAAACGCGCACGGACGTAACAAAAAACTAACTAAAAAGCAAGAAAAAAATGTTGAAATTTGTTTTGAGAATAATTAATAAAAAAAATATGAAATAAATGTGCTAAAAATTTAAAAAAAAAAAACCACAAGTGTTTTAAAACTTACATTGTACCCTACTATATATACATACATATATAAATAAAACATTAAATTATAATAACTATTATAATAAAATAATAATAATAAAAAACACCGTGTGTAATATTATGTTGAAGAGAAATGTTCGTTTTTTGTCGTAACAACGTCGTCTAACGCTATGTACCGCTACAACCCTTCGTCAACAACATTACCGTTGTTGTTCGCGTACTCGGAGTTTGGGTTTCGGTTTCGGTTTCGTGCGTGCGTGCAAGTAATCGTGCATTCGTTTTAACCGGTCACTCTTATGACTAGTAGTAGTAGCCCTTTACATTAAAAAAAAAAAAAAAAAATAAAGGCTACTTAGAAAAATTAAAATATATATGTATTTCTTCAAGCTAATCAACTGGTTTTGTGAAAATTAAAAAAAAAAAATCCTATGAAAAATAAAAAGATTTAAACTTCTTCGTATGCAATCTAAAAAATGGTACAAAAAAATCTTCGACATAAATGCTACAAAAACAATCTTCTTCGGTAGCCAAAATAAAAATATTTTATGGCATATCTGCAGCTGAAACATGATTAAGATGTTCTTTTGAAATTTGTTGACCTAGAAAAAAAAAAAAATAATGAAAATTCGAATTCACTGACACATTTTAGTTGCAGTAGACATTAGGATTAGCAAAAGTTCAAAAATGCAACTTAAATGTGTCACTTTTTGGGGTTTGTTGAAGCATAGAGCAAACAACATTTGTAGCAATGCAGGAATTTTAGTAATAATCTATAGCAGGAAAAGGAAATTGGTTTAGAATGAAAATATACAAAAATTTTAATAGAGTAATTCAGTGCAAAATTGATTACTGTTCGTCTATTTGTTTTGCTTGCTTAATTGTAGGCAGTTTTTTTTCAAATTAATTTTGTTTCGTGTTACTAAATAATAATTTGCTTAGTTTGAGTTATTTTTCATTTAAAAATATGCTAAAATAATAAGCGAATCGTTTTGTCGTTATTTAGCGTATTTTTATTTTTAAATAAAAGTGCCTGAAAGTATGCTATATAAAAATTCAAATTCTCAAATAAATAATTTCGTGTCGACTTTTGACAAATTTTTTGGCAAATTTTTCGCAAAAAAACAATTTGTAACAAAATTTCAACGAAATAAAAATGCTATTAATTTACTTCAAGTTATAGCCCTCAAGCTAAAATCAATTTTATTATACAGTGTTATAATAAATCTCTGGAATTCTATGGAAGCTATTTGTTTAATGGGGATTTCTCCTTAAAATTATTATGGAATGTGTAGCAGCTTTAAAGTGTTTGGTTGCTAGAAATATATATATATAAGAATTAGAATTAGAGCAGTTTAACTAATTGAGCAGCACTAATACTAGTAATTTATAGGTCGCCGGTATACATTTTTTACTTTAAGTAGTCTCGAGCTTCGGTTTTTTACCAAGAAATATATTTGTATTTAAAAAAGTCAATTTAAATAGATTAAAAATTTTATTTAATTAAAAAGTATTAACTATGAACTCAAATAAGTTTAGTTAGGTATCTGCTTCATCCAACTTTATCCAATTAACACAGAAACATATTCCATTTTTTTAGCGAAAACTTATTCCACTGAAATTTAATAACAGCAAAGTCAAAAGTTTTGTGCGCAAAATTAAAATTTAACACATTTTAAATTTTGTAGCTTTAAATTATTGGAAATATTTGCTTCTCGGTTATATACTATTAATTGGTTGTCTAATAATTAGTTGTATTAGTGGTTCATTTCGCTTAAAAGCAAAATAAATATATATAAATATAATATATAAATAAATGCATTCGAATGACAAAAAATATTTTGTTTGTCAGTTATTTTTGCATATCTATTGTAACTGAATGAATTATTATATTAGAATGCTAAAATATATAATATATATATATTATGTATTTCTTTCGTACGCACTAATAATTTATAACGACATGTGGCAAATATTTAATCAATTACAGAAGATCTTATGATGTACGAAATATATTAGTGAGGCTTGCACGAATGTATTCGATTTAGTGTTTTATACAATGCCTGTAAGACTTTAGTATTAATTCTAATCATTAATACTAATACATACAAGCAAAATGAATAATGTTTTAAAAATTATATCCTTACACAGCGTGTGAATAGTTTTATAATTTAGGAACAAAATCTAAAAGTAGGCATCAGACAGCTCTTAAAATATATATGTATAAACTTAAAAAACGCCATAAGGCAGGTCATTTTAATCATGTCTGTCTGTCTGTCTGTCGGTCTGCCTGTATGTACGTCTCTCTGTCCGTGTGTACGTACGTATGTATGTACTATATTTTAACAAGCTTTGAGTTACTTGTTTGACAGAGGATATATAGAATTTTTATATATTTTTATTTTTATGTTTAGTGAAATTGCCGCAAAAATAATTAAAGCAATTTAATTTTTTTTTTTTTTTTTGATTATATGTATTTTTTTTTTTATTATTATTTAAATTCAACTTTTTAACTAAAATAAAAATAACAACATTAAAGTTAATTTTAATAAAACGAGCACTAATTAATGTCTAATTTAATTATGTATAAAATTAATGTTATGCTATGTTTTATATAAACAAGTATTATTAATTTTTTTTTTCTTTTAAAAATAGTTTAGTCTTTCAAGAAATTAAAGATTTTATTTATATTTGTTGATAAAACTGTGGCTAAATAAGTTGAGGCTAATATGTATGGAAAATAGGCTTTCCTGCTACTCTTCAGAACACTGCATAAATCCAAAATATGTGTGGTTGAAACGTCTTCTACGAATAGATGGCAACAAGGATAAGAGTTTCCTGTGACAATATGAGAGCGCCGTGTCAATTGCGGAGACGAAAGGAAAATGTGACATTTTGTCTGGTGGCAATCGGCAGAGTATCAAAATTTCGGAAGATTTGAATTAAATAGTTTGTATCTGTGTTGAAATGTAGACCATTCGTCGAACCTGCAAAAACGGAGACGCGAAAAAGTGGCTCTTAGAATGTCCTTCACAATAGAGGGTATAAAGGTGAATGTGGAAGATTTTGCTGTCACTTTAGCTGCCGCATTTATTGGCAGCAACCCAGAAAAGTTTAAGTTTATCCGGAGAGAGCATAAGAGCATTTCGAATATGATCAATTGTTGAATTTGAGTTTCTAATATCGATGCACTACTACATACAAAGGTGAAACCAATTAGCTTTGATTAATGTCAACCTAGGCTGCAATTCTTTATATTATTTCAAATTTACAATTTAAACAATATCAACTATTATTAACGAGACTACAGATTCAATTCAATAATAATTCTTAATGTAGAAATTTGTAAGTTTTTATCGATACGACGTTATTTTGTCCTTCCCAGTCTGTAGGTTGGTGCAATAAGCTTATCTCTTTATAACATAAGTCTAGATAATAGTATTTTATAGGGTAAAAGACATTATTTGTGGACAATGTTTGACGTTCTAATATTTTTTGGTAGCAAAATGTTCTGTTTCTTGGGAATTCCAATTCGTGATAAAGCAACATATATGTACATAGTTGACCGTGGGAAAGACAATCTTTTCGTAGCTCGATTCAAAGCAAAGAGAAGGCTTAACACTTATGGAATAATTGGAATTCTCGGGATATATGCCAGCTGTCCAGTTGCACAATCAAATTGTCTTTCAAGTCTTTAATAAGTATCCATGTGCCATTACACATGTTATATTCCTTGAAAGCATGTTAGAAGTATGTACCTACTTTAAATGATAGTTCGTGAGACCTGAAGGATTAAGCCAATTTAAAAATTCTTAAGGAAAGTGTACAACATCGTCAAAATTGGTGACTGCGCTATATCCAGAGGTTTTTGATTTGGCCAAGAACTCTTTGTATAATCAGGTTTTATTGACAGTCCTAGATAGGCTGGTCCACACTGTGAACTATCTGACCTAGTGTCTCATTTAAAATGACTTCAGCAGAATCAGTCACCAAATTAAGAAAAATAAAAACTGCTTCTTCACGATTAAGCAAGATATGCTCTCATATTCGTTCGCAAACTTAGTTGTGGTATAGATCTCTATAAGACAGAGTGTCTGCCGAAGTGTCTACCCAAAAATCCTCAGCAAACACGAAAGTAATTCCTCCCATAATGACAGTAGAGCCTCTAAGGTCTTTTAACGTTTGATTCACAGTCAGGAAAGTCTCAAAAGAAGACTCTTTTCCCAAATTTAGTTAAGGAAAATCTTCTTTACCAAAATTGAGCAATTGTTGCCGGAAATCTGCATGCGAGTCTCCACCAAGATAGGCTGTCATATTCGTTCACAAATTTAGTTGTTTGCCGAAAATCGCAAGCAAACATGAAAGTAACTCCTCCCATAATGGTAGTAGAGCTTCTTAAGTCTTTCAATGTGTGATACACAGTTGGCTAGTTTCAACTGAAAACTCTTTCGCTCGACGTATAGATGAAAGTTGCGAGCGTTCATCGCTAAATTCGTTGGCACGGGTTTGTGAGCTTCTTACATTTTAGCTAGTGAGCCGCTGCGTGAATTCTGTACTGGATTCCATATCACGCGCTTGTGAGATGTATTCTCTATGACTTGCAAGACTCAAAAGTTTCAGAGGAAGACTCTTCCGCTCGACATATATGAGCTGCTCTTGTCTGAGATGATTGATTAATTAAGTTAACAACACCGCAATATAAATACGAATAATAATAATAAGAATAAGATTTATTTTACTATTTTGACATTATTTCAAAGCATGAATCTTTTGCAATTGATTTTACTTCTCCATGTATACCAAATTTCATCCCTGTTCATTTAATTGATTTTATGACCTAACCAGGTTCCAAATTTTGTCTAACTGAAGTTCGTCTGTGAATTTCATCTCAAACGGTTAGACATTTTGGCTTTCTATAAGGAACATCCATAGATAGATTCAATCACTCATTCATTTTTCTATATATAGTATATAGATAGTCAAAACACAAATCTATGATTCACTGATACAGCCTTAGACTGTGTACAGCGTTTCTGATATTTCAGCCTACTTGACACCTCACTTGACTTGTAGAATAGTTTCCTATAAGCAATTATTTGTTTAAAAGTTGTTTCTACGCCAAATCGTGAGAGTATGAAATATGTTAAAACCAGACCAAAAATTGTTTTTAAATAACTGAGAACCATTTAATTGTTTTTTTTTTTTAGTTTTAAATTTAAATACCTATTAAAGTAAATATATATGTAACACAAAACCTTTCAATTATTTTGTGCTGATAGTGAAACATACAAAAAATACATCATTGCCCATTTTTTGTACGACTTTTATTTTATTTTGTAGGCTTTTAACTATTTGCACAGCTTCTGCCGAAATTGATTTTACTTTTATGCAGAAATAAAGGTCGGTAACTCCTGTATAGCGCTAGCAAGTTGTATGATATAAAAAATTGTATTTTCAATCAATAAATAAAAATATTTCATTTATTTTGTTTTTATTTAATTTTTATTTAAGCTTTTTAAAGATACATCACTAATGAAACATTATGCACTACACCATTAATAGACTGTTTCCATTAACAAACATTCTTAACATTCTTTACGGTGATTGTTGGACATTTTAAGAATGTTGCTTATATAAGGCAAAAAAATCAACATTTTAAAGATTCTTCGAGAATGCTGAGCATGTTCTCATGCACCCCAAGTGACGCGTTCTTTCGATAATTTTTCGATTAATCACATGAAACAGCTGACATTAATGTAAAAGGCAGCGCAACTTAAATTTATTTTGCTGGTTTCATTAATATATTCTCTTCCTATGAACAACAATTTGAAGTCATGCTTTGTAAGATATGGGAAAACGCACAGGTCCATTCATAGGTCCAACGTTTTACATTTCTTTGTTGACAGTATTAATGCATTCCGCAATAATTTAAACGAATTCTTTATACAACTCATGGAACTTCATGAGCTAATAATGATGTGGAATGTGGGATTCATTTAAAATGAAATTTGTTTTGTTTGTTATAGAGCCTCTAATAATTGAGAGATGATGTATGATTTTTAAAGAAAGTTACGGTTAAAAAGTTCGTAGGCTAACATAGGAAAACATCTATTTTTTTTATAAAATTTTATTTTATTATTCAAAATAGTTGCCTTCGAGGGCGATACAATGTTTATATTGGTCATACAATATTCGATACAATTTTTAGGCGCTTTACCGAAGGTACAAGTGCCTATTGGTTTTGTGCAAATGTATGTAACAGGTAGAAACAATGGAAATAAAGTTAGCCCCATTATGGTCAGCAGTGATAGAGGAGTCCATATAGCCATGTCCGTCTGTCCGGCCGTATGAACGAAAGGATCTTGGAAAGAGTAATAGATAGAGACTTCGTGCTTTTTGCATTCGACTAGGACTACTCCGGAATTTTACAAGTTTATTTTAAAATTTTTTTCCTCGCCCTTTTCCCTAAAAATTTATATAACGTTCCGTCCCTCTAAGCCAAAATCCAAAAAGATCAACAAAATCGGATAATAAATGACGATTTTAAAGTAGAATATCTAATTACTTTTCTTATTTTGCCTCATTTGTGAAACAATACGGGGGTGGTGTACCGCCCCTCTAATTTTGTACAAACTTAACAGGTTGACTTCTCCTTATCCTCTTAACATGTATTAACATTTCATCGCTGTACCTTAAATAGATGCAAAGATATGACAAATTTTGATTATCGCTTATATGAGGGGTGGGGCAACACCCCTTACGATTTTGTCCAAACTTAACCCGTTTACTTCTCCTCAGCCTCTTAACATGTACACCAAATTTCATCTCTGTAGCTTAAATGGATGCAAAGATAGGACAAATTTTGATTGTCGCTTATATGGTGGGTGTGCCACCCTTAACATTTAGGGGGATGAAAAATAGATATTGTCCGATTCTCCACCCTAGCCGATATGTACGCTAAGATTCACGAAAATCGGTCGAGCCGTTTCAGAGCAGTTCAATAACTTACCACGCTTTGAGGTCGTTTCAGTCCATTCGGATGACTGTCGATTGAATTCCGGTATGAAATGATGGAGTGATGTTTCATCTATTGTCACATATCGAAGCAAAAATTTTGGCTTATTACGATAGAACAGTGGCTCCAAATACTGCTCAGAATCATCAATTCTTTGTTGTTTTTAGTCGATTGTGTGCTCTCGTCGGTACTTACTATGAACACAGCTGTCGCATACCCAAATATTCATTCACAAACTCCACTATCTCGATCAACTTTACTTTACTGTTATCCAACAATTTTTTGTGGACTTTTTTGACGTTGTCTTCGGTAAAAGCCTCTTTGGAACGTCCACTGTTTTCCCCTCGTTTAAACTGAGCAAACAAAATTTCTCAATAGTTGATTTTCCTGGTGCAGAGTCCGAAAAATATTTATCAAGCCAAACATTGGCTTAAACAGTATTTTTTTTTTTTTTTTACAAAAGTTGCTTCACTGGAAATGTTATACATATCTCACAAACTAATAGTACAAAAGCTGTTTAATTTAAAGACATGTCTTTTAAAGTTTAGGGCTAACTAAAAATTATATGGATATAATACTAGTAGCGCTATCTATGTGTTAGCCCATCTAATATATCATCTTGTGACTTTTTGATGAGCGAAATTTAATTAGCTTTGCATTTTGCCGCACAAGACTGTCAAAATAAGGTTTAAACATTATGCTCTGTGGTATTTTTTAGCACTAATTATTAATTATCAGTGCATGACAATAATGAAGAAGAAAAATTAAGTACATAAATGGTAAACATTTACTTCTCTACGCACAGTATTGCCATATTTATGAAATTTTAAAATTTCTTAGCACATATTTTATTTTTCAATACCAAAATAAAGCAGAAAAACATGCTCGAAACGTACACTGTTTGTGCTAAGACCGAACAAGTGTATTTTACTTAAACATATTTGTTCAAAGGATTAAAAATTCCAAGCTATTATTGAAACTTTGTGGTTGTGCATTGCATTCTTAGTTAAACAACAATTATCCTCTTACATTTATGTATACACTATGCCGTCCATGCAGCTAAGCAGGTTATCAACGAAATGAACACCTTCGTCTAGAGTACACTTGGTTTGGTAAAATGTAATAAGTTTCCCTTCGTGTGGTTATACTTTTTCAATATGAGTGAGTAGCAGTACATGCATGTCAGCTTAGCTTATTTCTTTAAACAGGATTTTTTTCACTTTATTTTCTCTCCATTTTTTTTTTTTTTTAACCCTGCTAATGCTGCTTTTGTGTATTGGCTTCATAAGTAGTGCTCGGCACTTCAGACTCACTCGTTCGTTCGTTCGTTCGTTTGTTCATTGCTGTCATGCAATAATCAACAGCAGTGTTCAAGTCAAACAGTCATTTTAAACCACGCCAAATGAATCAAAGTAGAGGCGAATGACGGGCGATGACATCCGCCAAACTTTTCGCCATTTGCTATTCGCATACGCGGCAAACCGACAACCCGGCAACCCTTTTAAATCCTTGCAAACGTTTACGAAAATACTTTACGTGTTGTTGACGTTTACAATTGGTGTTGAAAACTTCAGAAAAATTTGTAACAATTGCTTGCTTGCTTGCTTGCTTGCAGTACGTTAAGTGTACAGCAACAACAACACATATAGTGTTTCGTATATATATATATACATATATATATATATATATATACAGATACATGCATATATGTACATTGTTATACATATATAGATACTATTATAGATATATATATTTCATGCTCGTGCTGACTGACTACTACCTTAAGTGAGCTCAATGAGTAGTGCATACTATATATGACTGACTAACAGAGTATGTCTGCATATATAGTAAAGAAATTTTTTATTTTTTTTTTTAATTTTTCCGTAGAACAACTTGGTTATGCTTTACAGTATGTGAAAAATCCAATTATTTTAAAACTTTTGACAACTGCAGAAATAACAAGTACAACATCGACAACAACAACAAAATACTATATATATATAGGGGAAAAATGAAAGCTATAGTAATGGAAATATACTTATAAGTACTATATATATGTATATATATATATATATAAGAGTTTGTCTACTGCATGTGATGTCTGTTGGCTGGCATCAATTGCTATAAAAGAAAACATTGGTTTGTTATAAAACAATTGCAATAAAAATTCAGCAAAGGGTGTAGTGTGTGTGGCATGGTTGGGTGGTCTATCATCAAAACAATGCTACTTAAAAAAGTTTAATTGATTTTTAGCAGCAAATAGTGTATATATTTGCATATATTGCATATTATTTCATTTCATTTCATATCGTGTTGTAAAAACGTTTCACATGAACGTACAATTTTCTGTTTTGTTTAAGGGTTAGAAGCAGGTAGCGCAGTATTCTTATTTTTAGATTTAATAATTATTCAGTTATTAGCTACAAAAGAAGATTGTTGTAATAATATTTAATAATAATAATAATAATAACAGAATAAATCATATTTTAATCATACAATTAAATTTTGATGAAAAATAAATTAAATAAATTATACAATAATATATAATTTTTTTTTTAAATAATTAAAATTAATTATAATGCAAATAAAAAAGAATAATACATATAAGTGTACAAAATAAATTAAAAAAAAAAAAAATGTTATATATATAAAATATGAAAATTATTAAATAAACAAAAAGGCAGTACATTGGAATTGAAATTAAATATTGTTTGTTTGTCAAAAAACTACAGAGAGTCTGTGATATTATTTTACTGACAATATGTCATAAAAAAAACTGACTTTAATTATACACTTCAATTAATTATTGATATTATTTACTTTAATTAATTACCTATTACTTTGATTTGGCAGATAAGATCTAACTGAAATTTACAAAGTATTTGAGCTCAAACAATTATAACCCATTGTGGCTTGTCAATTTTCTCTAGTTTGATATTTAGATTTATATTATTATTATTATTATGGACGTCACGCACACAACTTTTTTATAGTTGAAAAGATCTAGAAACATGCAGTTAAGTTAGTTAAAGGGCGGCAATATTACTCACACCCAAAGAATATTGGGTCTCATTAGGTTGTATCGACTTAAACGTATTTTTTCGAGGTCCTCAGTAAATTTCAAGACCAAAAATCTGTTGAATCTATTAATTTATATTTTATTCTATTTTATACTTTTTAACGAGCTAATGGAATAGTTTGTATGTGTAGAATTGTTTAAAAATCCTACAGAAACTTTTGTTCTATATATATATATATATATATATGGGGTGGGCCAACATCCCCTCCGATTTTGACCAAACTTAACAGGTTGACTTCTCCTTATCCTCTTAACATGTATACCAAATTTCATCTCTGTACCTTAAATAGATGCAAAGATATGACGAATTTTGATTATCGCTTATATGAGGGGTGGGGCAACACCCCCTCCGATTTTGACCAAACTTAACCCGTTTACTTCTCCTCATCCTCTTAGCATTTATACCAATTTTCATATCTGTACCTTAAATGGATGCAAAGATATAACAAATTTTGATTGACGCTTATATGGGGGTGGGCCAGCACACCCTCCGATTTTGACCAAACTTAACAGGTTGACTTCTCCTTATCCTCTTAACATGTATACCAAATTTCATCTCTGTACCTTAAACGGATGCAAAGATATGACGAATTTTGATTATCGCTTATATGAGGGGTGGGGCAACACCCCCTCCGATTTTGACCAAACTTAACCCGTTTACTTCTCCTCATCCTCTTAGCATTTATACCAATTTTCATATCTGTACCTTAAATGGATGCAAAGATATAACAAATTTTGATTGACGCTTATATGGGGGTGGGCCAGCACACCCTCCGATTTTGACCAAACTTAACAGGTTGACTTCTCCTTATCCTCTTAACATGTATACCAAATTTTATCTCTGTACCTTAAATAGATGCAAAGATATGACGAATTTTGATTGTCGCTTATATGGTGGGTTGTGCCACCCTTAACTTTTAGGGAGATGAAAAATAGATATTGTCCGATTCTCCACCCTAGCCGATATGTACGCTAAGATTCACGAAAATCGGTCGAGCCGTTTCAGAGGAGTTCAATAACTTACCACGCTTTGAGGTCGTTTCAGTCCATTCGGACGACTGTCGATTGAATTCCGGTATGAAATGATGGAGTGATGTTTCATCTATTGTCACATATCGAAGCAAAAATTCTGGCTTATTACGATAGAACAGTGGCTCCAAATACTGCTCAGAATCATAAATTCTTTGTTGTTTTTAGTCGATTGTGTGCTCTCGTCGGTACTTACTATGAACACAGCTGTCGCATACCCAAATATTCATTCACAAAATATATCCAACACGTTTCTTTGATATCTTTAGCGTCTCCACTATCTCGATCAACTTTACTTTACTGTTATCCAACAATTTTTTGTGGACTTTTTTGACGTTGTCTTCGGTAAAAGCCTCTTTGGAACGTCCACTGTTTTCCCCTCGTTTAAACTGAGCAAACAAAATTTCTCAATAGTTGATTTTCCTGGTGCAGAGTCCGAAAAATGTTTATCAAGCCAAACATTGGCTTAAACAGTATTTTTTAGGCCCTGTACCGAAGGTACAAGAGCCTATTGGTTTTGTGCAAATGTATGTAACAGGAAAAACTAATTGTCGGAGACCCCCCAAAGTTACCCACATTATGGTCAGGAGTGATAGAGGAGTCGATATAGCCATGTCCGTCTGTCCGTCCGTCCGTCCGTCCGTCTGTATGAACGAAAGGATCTCGGAAACGGTAATAGATAGAGACTTCGTGTTTTTTACATTCGACTAGGACTGCTCCGGAATTTCACAAGTTTATTTTAAAATTTTGCCCCTCCCCCCCCTTCCCCATGAAATCACCCCTTAGGGTAAAAATTTCTTCGGCACAAAATTGAGTACACCATTATAAAGTTAACGTCCTTCTAAGCCCAAATCAAAAAAGTTCATCAAAAACGGATAATAAATGACGATTTTATAAGCAGTTGAATTTGAACGACCCTCCTTTTCTTTTCATTCATATTCGCGCAATGAGAAGTGGTCATGTGTTTGGTCATATGCTCGGGAAACATTTAATGTGTTTGTTAGGCGACCTGAACTGGTACAGAGCCTCTTACAGTCGGTTACGGCCGACTGAAATTTCCTTACTCGTTATTAAAGAAGATGCTTACGATTTGAAGGATGCCAAAGTTAGAGGGTAGATTCTTGTGACATTCCTTTGTATAAGGGGAGACAGAGTAGCTGTTGCTTATTCTATTTATTGAGAAGCTCTAGACATAGTTGATGATTTTGGTGCCGATTTTCCATTCTCTGAGTTGTCTAGTATAATCTGTATACCACTTCTGTTAAAGGTTTTATCAAAATCAATTGAGAAAACCATTAAACCATATTGAGGTGTGGATATAGATTTACAGAAATACAGGTAGTTTATGAAAAGTAGGTTGTCTATGGTACATTTATCTTTTTTTATAGCCATTTGGAGTTGGTAACAAGCCACCACAACCTTTCTTTGACAGGCAGTGATTTATAGAGAGCGAGCGGTATGAGGGCACTCTTATCCGCAGCGTGCTTTCCTGTTAGATCTTCATTTAATAAAGAAATAGTTTAAACATTTCTAGATAAAAATTTAGACTTTAAAGCTTTTTGAGATCAGAGTCAGCTACTTTTGAGATCAATATATAATACTGTAATTAATATAAAGAAATTAGATAATTAAATTAAGTCGAGCTGTTCAGTATTAGTATTAGTTTCTCCACGGAACACATTTTTTATAGCCAAGTTATGTTTAAATTAAGAGTTTTAACTTTCAAATATTATTGACAAAGTTTATTATCAGGACTACTTGAAAATCTTAACAGTTTTTCGATACAAAAGCGTTAATATTAGACATGGGATATAAGTGAACGACACGTTTAAACTTTAAAGGTTTCCATTTGTTATAAATCCAGTGGAGTTAATTCGAATGTATTATATAAATATATAAAACTTCGCATAACTATTTTCTGTTCCATTGTACAAAGCCTAATAAATGAAGCATACAATAAATGAAGAATATCAATAAATAATAAAAGAAAGAAATAAAATAATAATCAAATAAAAACTAATTAAGTTTCAATTAAAAATGTGTACATATATTAAAATTTATTTTATTTCAATTATTTACAGAGAATGTGCAACATAAAAACAAATTTAAAAAAAAAAAAAACTCTTAAAAACTTAATCACATACACCAATCACTGATTTAAGTCCATTAGGCCTATATTAAGTTCTTATATTAATATTAAAGCTTATTGTTTATACAGCTTATTGCAATGAGTCAAAAGTATTTTTTAATAATTTGTATGCAGCAGGTAAATTGAAATGTAACAACAACAAAAAATATCTTTATTCCACAACTGCAACTTGCTGCTGCTGCTGTATCTACAACAACTCCATCAACAACAACAACAAAAACAACTACTGCGTTTATACGGGCAATATATGCAACATAATGATGATTAACGATATCTGGCTAATGAAATGAAATGCTCAACAAAAATAATTTAATATTTTTATATGCTTTAATACCTGGTTGACACTTTGTATAATGTTGTTGTTGTCGATGTATACAAAAATAATAACAACAACAACAACAAAAACAATTAATTGTCTTCGATTGGAATATCAACAATTTTGGAAAATAATACAACAATACGACGACATCCAACAACTAAAACAACCACAACAACGTCGTGCGTGACACATGCGACAAATTTCATCAAATCAAATGTTGCTATCATGTCAATAATGATGATGACATCGCATTTACTAACACATCTTGTTATATCCGATGATTTTCGGCTTGCGAAAATGTATTTAACGAATGATTGAATACATCTATAAATGAATGAACGTATCTATATATATATATATATATATAATACCTATATATAATAATAAAAATAAACAACAACAACAACAACAAAATTTGTGAAATACATATGAAATCCTCACACACACATACACCCATATACCATAAACACACATACACACGCATCTATACACATTTTTATAACTGCGCATAATTTACTAAAACTAAAACGAAACGCATTCACTCACGCATATCCTTTGTTTTATCCTTATAAAACGTTAAACTTGTTTGTTGTCAACTATAAAAAAAAAAACAAAAAAAATTCTGTTTTGTGTGCCACGCCTCCGCCGAAACAATATATAAAAAATTGAATTGTCAACCTACGCCTATAAATAAATATTGATGTATCTACTGAATGCAATTAGTGCAGTCCAGCGCTGTGTTACTATTAAAGATATAATGCACACATGCAATTCTGGATAAAAGCGCAAAAAAAAAGAGTATAATAAAAAATAAAAAATTCAGCCATAGAGTAAGTCTGATTTGAGGCAATAACATCACAGTTAACAGCGGCAGTTATATACATAAACAACGAACGAACGAACGAACGAACGCACATTCTATCAGCGTACGGACACACACTCTATCGCACCGTATACGCGTTGCTTTATTGTCTATAAACCCATATAACAACCACCCAAACACCCAACCATTATTAAAATATTGGCGCTTTATTGTTGTGTTCACCTTTCGCCTGTAAATAATGGGCCTGCAGATGGCAGCAGCCAGTTTTGCAGTTACAGCAATCTTCGTACAGTTGCTTCTCTGGTCACCAGCGGTTATCGATGCATCCCGTGAGTATAAAACCAAATTAATTATTTATTATTATACTATAATTCTTAGGCTTTAATATTTATGTTAAATGATTTTATTGAACTAAGTTAGTAAGTTATGTCATTATTTATACTTAATTGTTTAAATGTGCAAGCTAGAGGGTTGACTATTTAGAATATGCGTGAAGTTGGTAGGGAATTTTATTTTACTGTAACTTTTGCTTAGAAATATTAAATTAGTAGTTTATAATTCGCAATTAGTTTAAGTCTCTCTTTTTTGTCATAAAATCGAAAAAAAAAAAAAAAATCGTACTTTTTGAAGGCATCAACAGCTTCTTAGGATAAAACTCAGGCGGCATCATATAGACCCATAAGTCTTCTATCATGTCTGTCCAAGCTCTTTGAAAAGATTTTTCTCACAAAAATAAGCCAGTACACTCAAAATATCATCCCTACCCATCAATTCGGTTTTCGCGCAAAGCATGGCACCATTGAACAAGTCAATCGTATTACCTCAGAGATTCGAACTGCGTTTGAGCACCGTGAATACTGCTCCGCAATCTTTCTCGATATTGCCCAAGCGTTTGATCGAGTTTGGCTCGAGGGGCTTAAGTACAAAATTAATGTGTTGCTCCCACAAAATACTCACAAGGTTCTTGAGTCCTATCTCAGCGAAAGAACCTTCGTTGTGCGACAAAATGATTTTCTAACAGTAGAGTCGGAAATTAAAGCTGGTGTGCCCCAAGGCAGCGTACTCGGCCCCATGCTATACGTGCTATACACATCAGATATCCCAATCAACCACAACCTCACAACATCAACATTTGCTGACGATACTGCAATATTAAGCAGATCCCGATGCCCAATACAAGCTACAAATCGACTAGCAGATCACCTCACCCATCTCGAAGAGTGGCTGGGCAATTGGCGGATAAAAGTCAATGAACAAAAAAGTAAACACGTTACATTCACGCTCAATAGAGGTACTTGCCCTACGCTAACTCTGAACAATATTACGATCCCACAGGCCAATGAGGTCATGCATCTCGGCATTCATCTCGAAAGACGACTTACATACCGCAAACACATTGAAGCGAAGAAAACACAAATTAAGCTGAAGGCCAACTCCCTACACTGGCTTATTAATTCACGATCACCCTTAAATCTGGATTACAAGGTGTTGCTTTATAACACAGTAATAAAGCCTATTTGGACATACGGATCCCAGCTATGGGGCAATGCAAGCGCCAGCAATGTGGAAATAATTCAAAGAGCTCAATCTAAAATTCTTAGAATAATAACTGGTGCACCGTGGTACATTCGAAACGATTGTATTCACAGAGATCTGAATATCCCAACAGTGCAGTCTGAAATAGCTGGAACAAAACGAAACTATTCTCAAAAACTCCACTATCACCCAAACCCACTCGCAAGAGTTCTCACTCAACAAAATAACACAACGCGACTCAGGAGAAATGACCTCCCAAGCTCAGTGTTAAGTTCTTAGAGCCGCTGTAAACTACTAGCCTCCATCTGGATGGCTAGTACATATTATAAGTTTAGATTTAAGAATTTATTGTTAATTATTGTTAGTCCTAAGAAAAGGAGATACAATAAATAAGAAAAAAAGTAGGAAAAAAAAAAAAAAATCAACAGCTTCTTCGGGAGTTGGAAACCGCTGTCCGCGCAGTTTATTTTTGATGTGAGGGAACAGAAAGAAGTCATTTGGTGCCAAGTCAGGGCTGTAAGACGGATGACCCATCAATTTAATGTTTTGAGCGTCCAAAAACTCATTTGTTACGGCAGAAGTGTAAGAGCTCGCATTATCGTGTTGAAGTATGATTCGTCTTCGTCGGTTGGTTTTTCTCAGTTCATTAAACACTTCAGACAAACAAATGGTTGTATACCATTCAGCATTAACCGACCTTCTTTGCACAAGCGAAACGGTCGCAACATGTCCAGATTTCGAGAAGAAACATGCGCTCATTTACTTCGATGTGTTGCGCGAGCGAGTAAATTTTGTTGGATTTTGCTTGTCTTGAAAGATTCAGACGATCGACTGCTGTTTTGTTGCAGGCTCATACGCATGTATTCACGTTTTGTCACCTGTCACGATTTTGGACGACCTTCACGAAATTTGTCGGTGAGTGAACTGCAGCCACGATGTCAGACTTTACGATGGAGACGTCAGATTGCATCTGGCAACATGTTTTGTTGCTCAGGCTAGAAATATATGTAGTAACCCTCGTATAAGATGCGAATCCACACTATTATGCCCCTACACGACTATGGTGACAGGTCAAATAGTGTTCTTCCTTCCATATGTCATGGAAGTAGTAGTTGAATCCATTTGCTCCATCCAAATTAAAGCAGTTTTCATTAGGAACAACGATTTGGCCACTCGGTCTTCGATGTCATGTGAGCAAAAAGGGCGCGAGCATGCTTCCGAACGTCAGTAAGGGATGTTTTTTTTTTAATTTAATCTTTCTAGATGTTTTGCTTTCCATATCACTTGCTGTACTTGCATTTATTTCCAAATTCTAACGAATTTTGACTGCAGACCATATTAAGTGTGAGGCTTCTAGTAGAATTCTTCGCGTTTTGCAAGGCGTAAATGCTTTTTTCCATAATTTGATGGATGACAGACTGGCATCTAAAGATTTTTCTTCCATCTATTCCATAATTTAATGGATGACAGACTGGCTTCTAAAGATTTTTCTTTCATCTATCTGCCTGGTCGTAAGATTGTTGTAGTGTTAGGTCAATAATCAAAAAAATGGTGAATAGTCATCAATATGAAGTTACAGACCCTCGCTAGACATAAATTTTTCCCAGCTCTCGGGCAATCTGTAGATACCACGCTTAAAGTATTCCTTCCCTTTCGGGACAAAACATTCATCAAGCTATTTCCGAATATCTTCTTGAGAAGTGACAGATGGCGATCGCAAGAGACCAGCTGTGGTGAATAAGCTGCATGGGATAGCAACTCCCAGTTATCCCAGTGATCCAATCATGACGAGTACCCAGTTAAAATTCGTTGCAGGAAAGACTTTCTTTTTTGTGTGGCTGCAAGATTTCGCATGTGTGTGGAGTCGCTCCATTTGCCTAGCGTGCAAGGAATGAGGCATCCATTTTCCGACCCTTTTAACCGTTGAGTAACACAAAATTGATCGGGTAGCAAATTTTGAGAGTGGCTGTCGTCCACGTCTGAAAGAACTTGCAATTGATGGTCTTCAGCCTTCCTGGACCAAATTTCTCGCTCCTTGTAAGTCAGGTCAAAATTCCCGACTTAGAACCGACGAAATGACTCTTTGCATGTTGTTTCCTATAAATCGCTGTCGCCATAGAACTCCACAAGCATTTGAAGCTATTCGACAGTCCGTTTCTTTAAATTAAAGCAGAAAAGCAGAGTTTCCCGAGGAGTTGATTATCAATATAAAAATTACCGTTGCTTTATAAATTGCTAATGAGGCACTGATTAATTTGTTGACAGATGTCCAGCTCATAAAATCGCACCATCTATGAGAAAACAGCGGATTTAAGCATATGCAACTGGTATATACATATATAATTTTTTACTAATTATCAGCTTTAAAGTCGACTCATTATAGAGGTCCGCTTTATGTTCACATACTATTAGGTGTATCGCCTACCATTTTTGGGTAGCGTTCATACAAACCCAGCTGATTTTGTATGAAAACAGATTATATTAAATCAATATCAGCTTTAAAGGCAACTTATCGACTTTCTTATGAATACCTGCTTCACATATATATCTTTATATGCGTAGATCGTAAATTTAACGACCTCTGCGATGACAGATAAATGTGAGCTTGTACTTGTACGCATATTATCACGCACAAACAGCGTGTAGACTTATATAATTGAACATCCTTTAAGAAGCTGATGTCTGCTGTTTATACACGATAACGCAATAGCAGCAGGAATATTATATATGTATTATTTAAATATGTTTTTTTAATATTTAGTATTAGCACGAAGTTAAAGTTTTTTTGTTTTTTTTTTTGTTTTAGTGAGTAATGTTGCTTTTCTCGCATTTATTGCTTAAACACTTTTC
The DNA here is from genome assembly GCA_035044805.1 of Leucophenga maculata. Taxonomy (NCBI): domain Eukaryota; kingdom Metazoa; phylum Arthropoda; class Insecta; order Diptera; family Drosophilidae; genus Leucophenga; species Leucophenga maculata. The sequence continues at coordinate 152,126 of JAWNNP010002066.1, forward strand.
TATACCCGTCTAGAAACTGATTGTATATAATCGATAGAAGTTGAAATTTTTGAAGTTTTATTACCACGCAGCGAAAATATCGATTTATCTCTAAGAAGAAGAGAGAAAATAAAAGCATATTTCGCGGTTCTTTGACAACTTTTAAGTTTTTCGCTTGACAGTTTCTTATGCAACATGCGAAGAAGGTGGTTGTGCTCTGCTTGCTTCTTGCCTGCTACTTTATAGCCTTGAGTGGCTAATTTTTAGCGCCTTGACTTGTTTTTCAAAAAAAAAAAAAATGCAAATTTAAATGACTTCCTACAACTGTTGTCGAACATACTTAAGATGGGTGTAGGTCAGGCTATTCTCTATATCTATTGAGAAATAGAGTATGCTAATATATATATATATATATATATAAACCTTTTTAATTACATAAATTAATGTTAATTACAAATTGTATTTGATGAACATAAGAAGAAGTTTATCTCTCAACAATACACATAAGGAAGACGGACGGACGGACTATCAATTCTTTTTGTTTTAAAATCTACAAACACGCTCTGATTTTTTATTGGATTAGCGCAATTTCTCTACTACATCTTACCTAACAAGTTTTAATTAATTTGCCGCAACTACAGCCAGCCAGCCAGCCAGCCAGCCACTACTACTCGTTGAATATTTTTGTATTTTATGCTTTATGGTAAAAAGTTGAGTCTAGGATAATTTGAAAAGTTTTTGGTTAGGCGATGCAGTAGATCAAAAAAGCAGCGCAGCAACATAACACGGGACGTTGGGACGGGACGGGTCTATGAATTCGCTGCTCTTCTTAGTCGAACTCAGTCAGAACTCAAAGGCTGTGAATACGACGAACGACATGCTGTATTAAGCCTCAAATAAATTCACCGCCATAATTAACATATAGAAAAAGTTTTGTAAGCCTTTCGCAATCTGCTCCTGCTTCTGATGTTGATGTTGATGCTGCTGCTGCTGCTGCTTGTTGCCTGCTTCACGATGCGTGTTAGCTCGTTGATTCGGTTGAATGTGTTCCGTTCCGTTCTACAATTCTATATTAAGGTTTGTTTGCTTGGTGGTGTAATGTTGGCTAACACACACACACACACACACACACATACACATATATAGAGTCACACACACTTACACACTCGTAGGCGAAAAAAAAAAACACACATGAGAAACATTGCACTACTATAAAATATTGCCCAAGTGCTCAAGTACCGAACTCTACTTAGTATGTTATAGCACTACTACTAGTAGGTTAGGGTAGGGTAGGTAGGGTATATATATATATATATATATATAGCAGATCGACAAGTAGCACCAAGGCAAATGAGCTTGTAATAGATAGCATAGAATGCTTCTCTACTGCCTTATTGAAGTAATTTCAAATGTACAACTTTCAGATTGAATACGAATGCTGTAAAAGTTTGTCAATGACTATGTGCAATTCAAATCGGAGTTTATATATACATATATATATATATATATATATATGTATAAGTATATATATACTAATTTAAAAACTAATTGGAACTATTGTACATAGAGTACATTAAAAGCAGTTGTTTGTATTTTTGCAATTAGAGTTGTTTAATGCTTTTAATAGTCAATAGTTAGAGCTAATAGTACAAAGTGCGGACTTTATAATAGTATTGATAATATGCACATACTTAGAATATTGCATCGGGAAGCATGTTTCATTTCATCAACTTTATTTTAACTAGTCGTAAAATATTGATTTTTTTGCAGCTAATTAAATGATTGGCAATTGAACTAATTATTACACAATAAGTGACGAAAGAAGTCTATTTTGTCATAATATGCAGCATTGGTTCGAATATCAGTTTTCTCCAACGAAAACATTTTAACATATTTTATTTAAAAGAAATAACATTTTGAAACTATGAAAAATGTCAGGATCTATTTATAAAAAAAACCATATTTCTGTGCATACTTTTTTAAGATTACCAATTTTTTAATATTTTTAAAACTTTTTACATTATTAAGCATTATTTTAAGTGTATTTTGCTAAGTTTTCAAAAAAAATTATTGTTAAATAAGCCAGTTGTAGTGGTGAGAACCGACTCCGACTCCAAAAAAAAAGTTTCCATGCGGTGGTCAGCATAACTCTTGACTCATAACTCAAAAAGATTTCTTAAGTATATAAATTTATCTTAGATTTGAACGAAGGAATTAACAAAATAATCATTTTTGTATTTTTGGTAAAGGTGTTATCAAAAAACCTATAAATTTTTACCATTAATTAAAAAATAATTTAATTAAATAAAAAATTTGTAATTGAAAAATAAAAAAAATCCTTCGTTCAAAACCGAGTATTTAATATGTTAAAGAAGTAAAATAATAGTAATATGTAATAGTAATATGTAATAGTAATATGTAATAGTAATATGTAATAGTAATATGTTAAAGAAGTAAAATTTGAGTAAAATCGATCTAATAGTTTTTGGGAAGTTTTGTCTACCGACTTAAAAAAAAGCTCCATAAAACAACTCACTTGCAGCTGCTGCATGATTCAAAGCATGCTTTTGCTCCATTAGAAATTTGAAATATAGAAACAAAAAAGTGCAACAAAGCACTTGCCACGTCGAGCATGGTAAAAATATAAGTTTAAGATGGTAAAAATATATGTTTAAGATGGTCAAGGGAGACCGACCGTCCGAAGAATCAATTGTCTGTCTGTAACTCGAAAAATTTTGCTTCCATTGAGTTGAAGTTTTCTAATAAAATGTCTTATGTTCTAGTATCACAAAAAAAAAAAAAAAAAAATATATAAAAAAAATAGATTTTCCGACCCTTTACTTTCCCCTTAAACAAAAAAAAATTATATTATTTGGGTGCTTAATTTCGGTGATATTTTCTTGACATTTCGGTGCAACGTTTTCTCTTTACAATGCAAACATTTTCAAAATTGTTGTCATTTGTGAAGATGCCACTGAATTGCTATTTCTTAGAAAATGGAGTTATGGCTTTCTTGCATCGTGCTGTCATTTTATGCAGAGAATTACTTCACTTGTTCCAACTGAACATTATATAGTTTCTCTTGTGCGTAATCATCACCCAACCATTCCATTGCTTAGTCAAACAATTATGCGTGTTCGCAAATCTTGAGCGAGGCTTTAACCTTTTCAGATTTTTGCTGTTATATTGTTTAGTGTGGAGAAGTGATAGAGATTCGAATTTGTGAATCAGATAGCGTATCATGGTGTCTTTATTGCATCACTGCAAGAAACTAAACAGTACTTGACTTCAATACAGAACAGAGACAGAACCAGTGTTTGAGATTTGGCATTCAACGTTTGTTGCCTACTGACGTTCGACAAGATCTCTGCAGCTGACTATCTTTGAAGTTTAGAGAAGTAGAGTTTTGGCTGCTTATACACGAGTCAACAGCTGTGATACTGTGTACTTTCGTCACATCGAGTTATTCTTGGTAATTTCATAACATACTATGACTAATGGTTGTCTACATTGGATAATAATTTAAAGGCTCTAAGTGTCGCGAACAATTAAGCATACAAAAAGGATGAATAGCTTCTTTGGTGTGGCTGAACTTCAGTAACTTAATTCTCCTATAAATTAAGCGGTCGATTGATATAGTGCTGTGTACGGCGCATATCCATTTTATGTTTGACATTAGTCGTCTGTAAGATTTAGATGAATTCTGAATTTAAACAAGGCCAATTGGTTGGAGTTCACAATCTCTATCAAGCAATCGTTCGCGAGCCCTTACTTCGTATGACAAACAACTTAAACTTCAGCATCTTATCTACTTCAGCTAACATGCAGTAGGACTTAAATTAAAGCCAGATACGTGCAATTTAAGATTCCTTTTTGCTGGACCAAAAACAAATTAAAGGATTTTGCAAATAAATGGGAGTAAAAGCCCCAACAAGTGGTTTCTAATAGACTGTCTGCTAAACTCAATCCTGCTAACAAAATTAAACATCACGTCAATATTTTATTTATTATTTTTCAAGACCGAAATATTTAAAAAAAATGTTTCCTTTGTTCTTTTTATTTTTAAGATTGTATTATCGATTGATTTGTTAAGATTGAGTAAGCAGAGTCTGCTAAAGTCTATACAAGAAATATGACCGAGTATTCTAATTAGCTACTTACTGAGGTTTTTACAACTGGTAACCTACAGCATGTAAAGAGAGACGACAATATTAAAATTGTTTACTTGAAAAGAGTAACAATTATTTATTGGTTTAACTGTATTATTATGCCCCAAATACAATACAATATAAACATGCTAACATATATGTTGCCCATCACGTTGAAGCATTAAACTAAGTCGTTTCGAGTGCAATATGCTCATCGCGAATGTAGTACAGTCTAAAACTTGTAATGCCTCATTAACATTTGCATTATTCATTTCATATTTCGTTTACACTACGACTAGCAGGTGCTCGGTTATACGCACTTTTTCACTATGTTCCATGAATTGCAAATACATATAAATATTTTTTTTTTTCATCAAAATCTTGTGAAATATGTTATATTGCTATTAAAAAAAATAATTTTTAATATTTTCTTTGATATAATTTGGTATTTTTTTTTTTTTTTTTTTTTTACTAAAAAAACTTCATAAACTTGTAGAATCTCAGCTCGAACTAAACAAATATATTTTACTTTAAACTTTAAAATTTAGAAAAAGCAATTTGCCAGCATCTAAGCTTTGTATATTATCTTCAGAATTTAAATTCACATTTAATACTTTTACGAGTGGTTGCAACATCTCCATCAAAGATGTAGACACAATGAAAAAAACTAACATTTATAATATTTGTTTTTCCCATTCAAATAAATGATTAAAACCGAGCATTTGTAGGCAAAAACTTAAAATTTACATTTGGTCCTTTCTTGCGAGCTTTCTTTCTAAACATATGCTCAAACGTGCAGCAGTTTATGAAGGGAGGGAGACAGACCGACCGACCGACCAACCAGACAGAGCTTAATTAGAAAAAATTAATTTAATGCTCTGTTGATTTTTCAAGCACTAATGACCACTTACGAATGCGCTTAACAAGTTTATATACTTCATTTGGGTATTGCTTTCCTTCTTCAAGTGTTGTAGCCTTTTATAATAGCTTCTTTCTTTTTATTTGTTTAAACTAAATTACAATGTGAATTGCATATTGAGAAAAAAAAAAAAAAATGAAGAAATAGAACAGGTTTCTCATTTGATTAGCATTTTTATTGATACTAGCAGACTTAATGCATTTATTTGCTGCGGGTACAGCACATTTTTAAAAGAGCTCTACACTTAGGGGAACACTCTAAGCACAAAGCAGCAGAAATCCTTGAGAAAACTATCAAATTTTTTATTTTTTGAACAATATTAAAACAAATAATAAATAGCAGCAAGCATTGTATAAAGAACAAAATATATGCAAAGAAAGGAAAACTGCTTTTTTGCGGTTAAGTGATCTGTTTTTCTTTTTATTTTTATTTTTTTTTTTTATTTTATTTTTATATTTCTGAATAGGGTAGTAACGCTCTTCAGCCAGTCACCTGCCAAATAGTGTGGCTACAAAGCAAATGTAAAGCACGGTGACAGAGTCAATTTGTAGCACGCTCAGACAACCACACAAAAATGCTGGCATGAAGGAAAGGGTTAAAGGCAGTAAAGGACAACAGATACGAACTGAACGAATGACTAAAAGTACAAACATTCAAGTAAGGCCAAACAGAGCGTTTTTGTTGTTGTTGCTGTTGTTGTTGTTATTGTTATTGTTACATAGTTGACATTGTTGAAGTTCCTTTGTGCGATTTCAAAAAGCATTTCAAATTTGGGTTTTTTTTTTTTATATCTTTTTGAACAGTAACAATATATTCATATGTTGAAATATAAAGAAATGTATGTTGGGAATGTATGTAAAAGTTACTTTTTTATAGAAATGTTGTTCGCAAAAAATTCATTAACCTTTACGTAAAGCAACATCTTTTTTTTATGCATAGTTACGAGAATAACAAGTGACCACTTCTTTGTTAGCCGAACTAAAAACTCAAAATATAGTTTGATGCTTTGGTATGAATTTTAGTAATATATGAATTCTAATAAAGTTTTTACATCATTGTTCCAGAAGATGTATTATCTCGAAGAAGCAATTTTTACTTTGTAGATGCATGATATCAGGTATCTTCTTTTAGAATAATAATCTTGGTTAAAAACTGTTTATAGCGAAGTTTGTAAATATCAGCGAAATGAAAGATCTTTAACTTTGACATAAAAATCGTGCAAACTATTCAGTTAAAATTTCTCATCCTTTAAAAACTTTTCTTTTCGAAACAATTAAATATGTATGTATGTATGAAAGAGTTTTCAAGCCTATAAAGGTAAACTTTCATGCTTCCTGCATATACAAATATAATACGAGGCTTGCTACATATATAATATTTCTAGTCTAACCATGAAAAACGGTAATTTATGAGAAGAAATCACTTTATTGTTTTTCAAAATATTCACCATATTAAAATCGATACTCTTTTGCATTCGCCCGAATCATTTTGTGAAGCACACTCCAAAAGAGATACCTCCAAAACATGCATTTTGAAGGCATCAACAGCTTCTTCGGTAGTTGAAAACCGCTGTCCACGCAGTTTACTTTTGATTTGAGAGAACAGGAAGAAGTCATTTGATGCCAAGTCAGGGCTGTAAGACGGATGAACGATCAATTCGATGTTTTGAGCGTTCAAAAACTCATTTGTTACGGCAGAAGTGTGTGATAGCTCGCATTATCGTGATGAAGGTATGCTTCGTCTTCGTCGGTTGGTTTTTCTCAGTTTATCAAACACTTCAGGCAAACAAATTATTGTATACCAATCAGAATTGACCGTCCTTCTTTCTACAAGCAGGACGGTTGCAAAATGTCCCGATTTCGATGTGTTGCGCGAGCGAGTAACTTTTGTTGGATTTTGCTTGTCTTGAAAGATTCAGATGATCGACTGCTGTTTTGTTGCGGGCTCATACGCATATATTCAAGTTTTGTCACCTGTCACGAGGCATCTCGCATGAATTTCTTCAATAGTTGCCTGCACCAATCGATTATTCCAACGTGAACAAACCATTCTGACGACCAAAAGTTCATGTAATATGCTTTATCAGTTCACACACAGCATTGTTGTTTTCCGGCACAATGACCGATTTTGAACGTCCTTCACGTTTAAATTCGTTGTACCAGTTGTTCACAGTGGCCAAGGATGGTGCTTCATCACCAAATGTTGATGTAATTTAATTGGTGCACTCTTTTCTTGAGAATCCACGTCGAAAATCGTAATAAATCATCGCACGATAATGTTCACGGTTTAATTCTATTTTTTTGGCCGAGATGAACTTTTTAGGTATCTGTAAAGAAACTAAATTGCGCTTTTACGTCAAAGTGTTCACAGTAAGTTAGGCCTAAAAAATGCCAGACTTTACGATGGAAACGTCAGATTGCTTCTGGCAGCATGTTTTGTTGCTCAGGCTAGAAATATATGTAGCAACCCTCGTATAAGAACTGGAAGAAAGATATTAATGTCTTTGAAGACGATAGACTGTGGATTGACACAAAATCAGCTTCTAATTGAAGACTCCAAGGTACAATTGCGTGCTTCGTGTATATCAACGGATTCGTCAATTGTGAAGCGACAAACCACATAAAGTATGTATATTCTTGATTAGCAACGAAAGGCTGGTTAATATAGACATATTCGTCTGTCTGTCTGTCTGTCCGGATGGCGGCATGAAAAACGAAATCTTGGAGACTATAAAAGAAAGAAACTTGAAATTTTATTATATAGATTCTTCTATTCATTCTTCAAATAACTTGTATTCAATGAACAAGCTAAACTCCTTACCATGCAAACTACTTCTCTTTTTGTATTATTGGAAAAAAAAAAAAAATCGAGCTGTCTTAGCACCGCAATAGGTCATATCTAGATTAATATAGAAATTTTTGCGTTTCTAAGTTGCCCTTAGCGATGGAACGGCAAGTTTATTGAATACTAGTTATCTGAAATGGGTATACGATAATCGAATTGTAGGTATACACAGTTGAAGGGTGTATCTCGTCTATGTCGACTCATTTTTTTATGCTGTTGCTTTTGATGCACGGTTTGAGTGAAGCGGCTCAAACGGTTGCGAAGCCCGGATTAACGGTTAGAAATGTTTTGCAGTTTGTTTGGTGGGATTGGCAGGGAATCATCTACTATGAGCTGCTCGCCTATTGCCAAACAGTCAATTCGGTGCTCTACTGTGAACAACTGGACCGCTTGAAGGCAGCAATCGCCTAGAAGCGGCCATCTTTGGTCAATAGGAGAGGAATTGTGTTCACTCAGGAGACAACGACAGAGGACACATTTCGATTGTGAAGCGCCAGAAGGTCTGGTAGTTCGGTTTGGAGGTCTTCATGCATCCACCAGATTAAGATTAATATCTCTACCTGTCAATGTCGAAAAATTTACATCAAAAAAGAGGCTTAACTGTCTAACTTTTTTGCCAGTAAGGAAGCAAGCTTCTATGATGCTGATGATGATTGGGCGACTGTGCGTTTAGAAGGAAGCACAGTCGCTTGCCGTAAAGAAAACGATTAAAATGTGCTTCAATAATGTAAATGTTAATAAGGTATTGCAAACCTTAGACTATAGAACATTCAGAACAAACACACTGCAGTCGTAGCGATGTCATATCTGTGCTCAAAGCTTTACCTTATTCGAAACCAGGTGCGTTGGCATGATTATTTTATAGTAGTGATATAGTCATATAACAGCCCTGCAATTCGCCTCTTTCTATAAAATAGGTTTTATCGAATGTTATTATTTTATTTTTTGAGCATTTAGTGCCTTTTGCATGGATGCTGCGTTCTATAATAATTGGTTAAAATAATTCAAATTGTAAGAATTATTTGAGTTTTTTGTATAAAAGTATAAAAGCATTTATAACATTTTATTCAGCTTCATTAAATAAATAAAAATAAATACTTTTCTCTATAACTAAGTGATATGTCAAACTGGTCAAATGAAAAACCTGTATATTTAATTTAATTTTTGCCAAAACGAACCAAACGAAGATGCTTTTGTTTCCGTTCTTAAACCGTTGAAAAAGGTTGCTTTACAATTTATTATAATTGATTTTTTTTTTGCATTTGTCAACTATTTGCAAACAGCCTTAATAGGATTTGTAAAATGAAAGCGAAATAATGTATCTCCAAATCAAACAAGATCTTATTTAATCTTGAAAAAAAGGGGTCATCAAATGATTTTACATAAACAGGAAATTTGCGTATGCACAAATATTTTACTGGCTTTCAATACATTTGCTTGCTCTGCTGTGTTCATGATTCAATAATGTCACAAAATGTTCTACCAATAGATAACTCATTTAATTTCAATGCAGGAGTGGAGTTTCTTTAAACAAAATATGTGTACTGTCTTCATTTTTCGTCCGCTCTGGACTAAGAGTACTTCAATCAAAACTTGCTTCAACCAATTTTTTTTTGTTTTTTTTTTTTTTATTTTGTTGCTTATATATCCTTTTGCGTTTTCTGCACTGCGCACCGCTCCTTGAGCGCCCTCTAACGGTAGCTACAACGCTTTGCTTTCACTAAGCAAATCCTTTTATCCGATTTAAGTAAATGCAAACAAAATAAGTAAACAGCAAGAAGCAACACTCTCTTCTGCCTTGCCCAGTCTTGTTTTATTCTACAAGTATCCGGATACTCTGTATTTGGTGCTATATAGTCTGCTGCTCGCCAATCCGTTTTGTAAGTTTAAATAATTTTTGTTTTTTTTTTCTAAAAGCTTTTTTAAGCCGTTTCTATTTAATGTTTTCTTTTAAAATATTTAAATGTTGTTGATAATGGTCGACGCAACGCGACACGACTTTTCTTTAGGGCAACAAACAACTAATTACTTAAGTTTAATTCTAATAATTTAAATGCGAATGTTTTTTTTTTTTTTTTTTCAAATCTACAATTTTGTTCAGTTTAGTTCGTTCGATTACTAATTTCTATCTCGATATAAAAGGACTCTTATTGCTGCTTGCATCTTAGTTTACTTTTTCCATTTCTTTTTGAATCTGTGCTCTTTGGCATGAAATTGCTGCCACTGACAACTTTATTCTAAGATAATCGACTTGTTGTGCTTGCCCCGATGTCGTTCTTCAATTTCACGCAGGCAGTGATTTAGTTGGCGTTTTTTCTTGGCTTCAAACTTTTTTCATCTTAACTGCTGACAACTAGTAATTAGCAGTCAGCATGGTATCGCTAATGGATCTTTTGCAGTTGACGCTTTGATTGTACTTTTAATAAGTTTTCTAAAATACAAAAATAAAACAAATAGTAGCGAGCGAGCGAGCGAGCGAGTGAGTGTGATGAAGGGGAGAGAGAAAATTTTTAATTGAAAGCTGCTTGAAAATAGATGTGTTTTATTAAATTGATAAAAAAAATAAGAACTATTTAATTGCATTTAATATATTCGATATATATAGGTCTGATAGAATTCATTCAGTTATTCAGGCATAGAGTGCGGCCGAAATTTGGTGAAATTTTCTGTAGAAAACATTTCAGTACCATTGTGCATTAATAATAATGCATTAATTATTGACAATAAAATAGTGGAAAAGAGCATAAATACAACAAAAAAATATCACTACAAGCGCGTAATATTTAGTGACAGGCTTTTCACACACACAAATTTACCTTCGAGCTGTAGTCGTGTCAACATGTCGGTCCCACCACCTTCGCAATATGTTAATGGTTTGATTAAACATATTTTAAAACGTTTATAACATATCATTCAGACACTAAAAATATCATTATGATATTTTTTAATATTAATATAAACAAGTAATTGCTAAAAAGACACATTAAGCAACTACTTGTGTATGGAAGAACTAAATGAGAATTATAATGCAGAGAAAGAACGTATGAATGATAGCCAACCAACTTTGAATCGATATAAATCAAAAATGTTGTTAGGCCCTGTACCGAAGGTACAAGAGCCTATTGGTTTTGTGCAAATGTATGTAACACGAAGAACTAATTGTCGGAGACCCCCCAAAGTTACCCCCATTATGGTCAGGAGTGATAGAGGAGTCGATATAGCCATGTCCGTCTGTCCGTCCGTCTGTATGAACGAAAGGATCTCGGAAACGGTAATAGATAGAGACTTCGTGTTTTTTGCATTCGACTAGGACTGCTCCGAAATTTCACAAGTTTATTTTAAAATTTTGACCCTCCCCCCCCCTTCCCTATAAAATTACCCCTTAGGGTAAAATTTCTTCGGCACAAAAAAAATTGAGTACACCAGTATAAAGTTAACGTCCTTCTAAGCCCAAATCAAAAAAGTTCATAAAAAACGGATAATAAATGACGTTTTTATAAGCAATTGAATTTGAATTTCTTTTCATTCATATTCGCGCAGTGAGAAGTAGTCATGTGTTTGGTCATATGCTCGGGAAACATTTAATGTGTTTGTTAGGCGACCTGAACTGGTACAGGGCCTCTTACAGTCGGTTACGCCCGACTGATATTTCCTTACTTGTTTTCACTTGGCTCTTCTCAAGAGTGTGTTCTCTCTTTTCTGTTCGCAATTCTATCATTCACACGCATAAGTGACCAAAGTAAGTTCTGAAGCATTGTTCTGTAGCGATGGAGACCGCTAATCCGTAGTCTAATTTTCAAAGAAATAAAGTCCGTAAATCGGTCCCAAAATTTTCAATTTTGCTCATGCATTAATCCGTTCAGATGAAAGTGAAAATATATTTAGGACAGCTCTGAAACAGAATATAGGCGGCATACGCTTCTCACATCTTCAATGTTTCCACTTTGTGGAAGTATGTTATAAACTTTAATAATAACTTTAAAGGACATGGCTTTATAAAAAATTTCAGAATCTCAAAAAGCGATAAACCAATGCAAGAAAGGATGTATTAATATGTACAGCTTCGTGTGCCGATCTTTTTATAAACTCCAACGATATTTAAACCGATATATCTATAATATTTAGCTTCAATGTCGTTGGTGCATAGTCAAAAATTTAATACATAAGGCAAGATTAGAATTAGAATACCTATTGAAGCAGATGATTTTTTTTTTAATATGGTCTTTAAAATGATTAAAGCTTCGGATCTGATAAGCAGTACGTTTTGCAGTCCCAAATATGCAGAATTATCCACTCTACACGACTAAAACCATCAAACATGGTTGGTTCTGGTAATATTATAGTGTGGGCGTAATTGATTGGACACGGTGCGGGCTCCATATATAAAATAGCCACATGTATGAACAAAATATTTACAAGAATATAATCGCAGATATTATGATACTATAAGCACCGCAAATGGAAGTTCATGTATGATGATCCATAACACACAGGTGCCGTCGGTTCAACTGAACAATCGAAATGCAACGTGAAGTAACAAATCTCAAAGGTATTGAGATACAATAGTTCCCTATATTACGCCTCTCATAGGTATATTGTAATAGGTTCAATGGACCAAATATGTAATCTAACACAACCATTGAGCGCTTTACTCTCGATCACGAGTCGATCACTTTCTGAACAACATTTGACATATTTTGAAGCAACTATATAAACTGGAAAATTCCGGTAATTCCCAGAATTCCGATGATTCCGACTGGCATTTAACTTTAACCGACTACAGTTTCCCATTCGTCTTGCTTTTGCTATGAATATGTTGTGTGTAATTAAGCGTGAGTTGTGTGCCGAAATAAAGAACAAAATATCGTAGCATACTTTTAGTTGCTAATTTCGTAGTTGCTTAAAACGGAATTTTAAATATGTATTCCTCAAATGCTTTAATATTTGATTTAAAAAAGAAACCCTCAGTAACTCTCTTCAGAAATATATCTAAATATTGTATCTAATAATTATAATAATAATGCCTACTAATTCAAAACACACATACGTAAATCATTTCTACCTAAATAGCTTAATGCCTATACACAATCCTTTTTCAATACGCCATATTAAAACCATATGCAAACCTCATATAATAAGCTCTGCCAACAAAAGCCGGAAAGAATTATATTGACATTGCCGCCGCCCGAACCCAAATTATTTTATATGTACGTGAACGTATGTATGTCCGATTTTTTTTTTTTTTTTATTATAGCCACACGTTGTTTTGCCAACCACGCTTTGTAAATAAGTCGTTAAAATGTTTGCCGACAATTTTCTACACAATTTTACGCATTTTTTATACACTTGCGTGAAAGTCGGTGAATTAGCTGGGGGTGCATGAGGTCATATTAATGTGGTTAATTACAATAATTAGGAATTTAATTAAGGTGTGCTGTGCAGGAAAGCCGAAACTGAATGTGTTCATGTTAAAGAGCTGTAAAAGCGCGGCACGAGCTGAGCTGAACGAGCGGAATTATAATATATTTGCCGTAGTTAGTATTTGTTCCACATTATATGCGGAGAAGTAATTTAAGAGAATACCATTAAACATTATACTTTACGGATTTTATACACAATAGTATTCTTTTTTTTATTTTTTTTTATTTTCGAAATATATGTGATGTGCTGCTTAGCTAAGTGATTATGTACAGAATTATTCAAATTTTTGTATTTAAGCTGAAGTCATGCTTTTATTTTAGGCATTTCAGCTTTGTAACTTCCTTATTATTTCGAAACTAAGACAAATTGATATGCTTTAACGGCATATTTCCTTGTTTTTTTAACATGATCTATTTTACACATTGTCTAGAGTACATTTAATTAGGCTGGTAACAATTTTGGTTTAGCTATACCACAGCGGACACCATAAATTGTAGCACCTCTTAGAGCAATTGAAAAGGATATACTCGTACGTAGAATACATAAGTATGCCTTGCATTTCCGTAATCGTTTAAAATTCCTTGCCGTAAAATAGTAGCCGTGTTTGTTGCAGCGTTTACTGATGTTTTGCTTGTTGTTCGCAAACAGTCATTTCCTATTGTTTTGTTTTCTTCCTATCGCGCCTTAGGTGGCGCATATACTGCGCCGAGGACGACGCTCCTTCGTCGTTCCTTTGCAAAATGTTGGCTGGTTGGCATATATTATTGACCTGAGATTTGTACAAAGAGTTTCATGGCATATTTAGAAGAAGACGGTGCTGTCCTGTCCCGCTTCAGTCATTCAGTCAGTCAGTCAGTCTGTCTATTAGCTGCCTGGCAGGCACTACTGTTGCTGATATCCGTATATCCGTTGCATAAAAAACAATCAGCTACGATTTGTTGTGGAAAGTTTGCAAATTGCATAGCGAACAGAATGAGTACAAAACCAACGAACGAACATCTGTTCGTGTTCGGTAGGCGTTAGTGCGATTCTACAATCATGGCAAATTTTAAGTACATAATCGTTTGATTTATCGATGGTATTAAACACTTTAGTGTTGAGTTTTTCATGTTTCAATAATTATTTGATTTGAATAAGCACAAACATGTTTATTTAAAGAAGACTTGGTGTTGTAATTTAAGGCTTTAAATTTTTAGGCCCTGTACCGAAGGTACAAGAGCCTATTGGTTTTGTGCAAATGTATGTTACAGGAAGAACTAATTGTCGGAGACCCCCCAAAGTTACCCCCATTATGGTCAGGAGTGATAGAGGAGTCGATATAGCCATGTCCGTCTGTCCGTCTGTATGAACGAAAGGATCTCGGAAACGGTAATAGATAGAGACTTCGTGTTTTTTGCATTCGACTAGGACTGCTCCGGAATTTCACAAGTTTATTTTAAAATTTTGCCCCTCCCCCCCTTCCCCATAAAATCACCCTTTAGGGTAAAAATTTCTTCGGCACAAAAAAAATTGAGTACACCAGTATAAAGTTAACGTTCTTCTTAGCCCAAAATCAAAAAAGTTCATCAAAATTGGATAATAAATGACGATTTTACAAGCAATTGAATTTGAACGACCCCCCTTTTCTTTTCATTCATATTCGCGCAGTGAGAAGTGGTCATGTGTTTGGTCATATGCTCGGAAAACATTTAATGTGTTTGTTAGGCGACCTGAACTGGTACAGGGCCTCTTACAGTCGGTTACGACCGACTGAAATTTCCTTACTTGTTTATATTCAAGTGATATACATAAAAAAGAGTTCATATGGACTTATTGCGTTTTAAAGTTTCAATTTTCTTATTCTCAAGCTTAGTTTCTTCACATTAGCTCCAATCAAAGTGGAGATATCACGCTGAAAGTGAGACATATGACATCCACAGCTACAGCGTAGTTGTTGAGAATATAATTAATTTCAAAAAACAAAATTTACTTTGAAAAACTAAACCAAACTGATTAACCTCTGTCCATGTTTACAAATTACTTCTTAAAATTTACTTCTTAGTTTTTTTAAACACTTCAAATTAAACTAAAACCGTTACAGGCCTACGTGCGAGGTGATGAAATCAGTTCTAAAGACATGGTCAGCTACTCAAAATGTCACTTTTTAGTTTTGAGCCTTACCTCAAAACTAATTAAGTTTCTACTAAGCTTGACAACTAATGGGAGAACGTAATTTTTTAGACACAATATTGTCAAGATGAGGCATTCACTGTTCAAGTGGGCTGTTTGATTACTTTTAATGTCTCACAATAGAACTCTGCATCAGTGAATGTTCTTGTTCCACACTGGATGAAGCACTATAAGTTCTTTTTCTCCTTTTCCTTCTTAATTTTATTGCAAAAAACAGAAGGAAAATTACATCTTAGTGCTGTGATACCTTTGAATTTTTGAGAATGCTCCTACTCAAAAGTAACTTTTATCAAGTACTACTGTATTTCAACTACCATATTTAATATAGAATATAGTGTCTCAATCCCAACTAATTCCAATAAGGCATCCTGCTGCTACATCCAACAGATCAGCAATATTTAAACGAATGGAATTAAAGAATGTTTCAGACTTCCCGACCGCTTAAGTGTATACAAAGCAAAAGTGTTAATGACCCATGATGCAATTCACTTTCTTAGACTGCACGCAAGGTATTGAAGTAGCTAAGAAGCAACACTACTACACCATTACCGAGCAAATTGTCTAAGCAGTACGGTGTCCAAATCATCTGGCTAACTGGAGAACGGAACATAGAGTGAAACTTCGAAGCGGATTTATTAGTCAGAGAGGGTATCCCTACCATCATTTTTATACGGAAGTTTATGGAAGATTCCTTTAAGCTACTTGTATGATATGGATTACACCTATTAATATCTGCGGTTTCTTGGTCATGCTATAATGAGGCATGACATGTCATGGATCTGTCATCTCTCCATACAGTTACCGTTAAAACGACCAACGATTACTCAAACACGTAAGAGATAGGCATCACGAACTTGCAAAGGAAGGCATGACAGAACCAATACATGTCATGTCTTTGTCATGCCTCATTGTAGCCTCCGTCAGAGGCATGCCAAGGGCATGACATAAAAATATTTTCCCATATATCGACACCATTAAGTATATATTCTTTTAAGCGCCATCTATGAAACAAACTTATCTTTGGTTTTCTGTGCATTTTACGGTTTTAAATGTCCTTCACAATACACAGTAAAAACTTCACCACAACAAATTTAACATTTCTAGTTAAATTCAAAATCTTTCATACCACCCAAATAGTGTTTCTATTACCGTTAAACCAATAGACTACCTGCAGCGATATGGATCTACTTTTACTTTAATTATATCAGTACGCCGGAAAAAAATATTCCACGTGTTTTAAAATGCAAATAAAGGTCACTATGACGTAGTAAAAGCCATGGGGGGAACCAAAAAAAAAAAAGTAGAAAAACATCAAAATTGGCTGAAGTGGAAAATATCCGCACTCATCGCATGGTAGGCATTGCGCATACCTAAATAGCAGCAAGGGAACAACAACTGTTTCTTGCTGCTACTTGGTTTTGGCACGTTGCGCTTAAAGAGCCTAAAATTATGCTAAGCATATTTGCTGCCCTGCTACTCAGTCAGTCAGACTAAGGGTAGAAATAAGGAAATGATGTTCAGGACTCTAAACAGTATATGACTATGTTTGTATGCTAGAACAGCGTCAGGATAATGACGAGGGATCAACATTCCAAACGGTTTTCAAAGTAAACCTTAAAAAAAACAAAAAAAATAGAGAAAAGCAACGCAAATCGTCGAGAGAAAGGACAACAAGGTTTATTAATGTTTTATGTGAATTGTGTCTTGCATACTAATCTGCTGCACGGCATTGACAATTGAAAATGAAAGAAAAATCACGGAAAATATTTACGCATAGCTATTCAATAAGATTTTCTTACGTATTTCTGCTCAGCTTTAAATGTTGAGTAAATATATTGAACAATCTAATTAGACTTTAATTGTGTTTGACTGTTTGATTCCATGTCGTCGTTTGCACTTTTCTATTATTTTATTGAAGTTAATAAATTTTGAACTGCTGTCAACTTTGACGCGTCGCATATCTCCGGCAAAATAATTTACTTCAACAAAATTTATTCAATGTTGAAACATACACACACACACACACACACACACACACTATTATAAAATAAAATAAAGTACATTATTTTGCCGAAACTGAAAGACCACAAAGCATTTTTAATGAAATTGCTGCTGCTGCTGCTGGGAAAGTTGTAAAATAAATCTCCGCCGGAAAATATGTAACAAACGTATGCAATTAAAATTCAAATGAGACACAAGTAAGTCTACGGTTGCTTGTTTCCGTAAAACTTCTCTCTGTGTGTATGTGTATGTGTGGTAAACAATAGACGTATATTCTTAGAAACCACTGACATAGACGAACGTTACGCAAATAGTACTTTGCACATGCATATTGTACGGAGCGATATAGAGTCCTGAGAATGTCAAACCTAAATGTACAGACAGCCGAACATATATACATATATCACAAATGTAATAAAGCTTTTCTCATGTTGGGGGAAAATGTGTGAAATGTGTCGAATTCAACGCTTTCAGGAACATGTTCTATTTTTCATATAAGCTGCTCTTCTTAATGGTTAAATTGTTTGAACGGGGCAAAGCGTTTCTAACTACCAAAAATATCATCACGCTTATTACTATGACAGCCGTTGTTTTTGTTCTTTTTGTGTCACAATTAAAATGAATAGAGACATATTTGTAGGTTTATGTGATAATTAAATTTTTTTATTGCTTTACTTGATTTGGAGAACATATTTGTTTGGTACTCATAGCAGATTTATTTTTGGAATATTTTTATAATACAATTCGCTATTTGAAACAAATAATTTTGTTTGGAAATAAAACTTTTTATAGCATTTATTGGACAAAAATTTAAATATTAAATCATGTTCGAAATAGTGATAAAGAAGTTTTCATGGCTATATCAAGAAAATCTTACAGTTCCGGATATCTGAAAACAAATAGTTTTTTTAAGCAAACTTCGTACAGTTTGCCATCACTTTCAGTTTTAATTTATAGAAATTTGACAGGTTCTTTAATGCTATACGATAAATGTATCAGGTTATAACGAATCGACACCGGGATCAGAAAACCACTTCGTTATACATATAGGAAATTCGTTATACGAGGATTGTTAAATATTTTTCTAGCTTTACCATGAAAAAACTATAATTTATGTGAAAAAAAAAACGGTTAATTGTTTTTAAAATAATCAAAATTTCGATCAATACACGAACCATTTTGTGAAGCAGTTTAGTCACTGCAAAATAGATACCTCCAAAACATACATTCGGGAGTTGAAAATCGCTGACCGCGCAGTTTATTTGTTATGTGAGTGAACAAGTAGAAGTAATTTGGTGCCAAGTCAGCTGTACGCCGGATGACCCATCAATTCGATGTTTTGAGCGTCCAAAAACTCATTTGTTACGGCCGAAGTGTAAGAGCTCGCATTATCGTCTTTATCAGCTGGTTTTCCTCAGTTCATCGAACACTTCAGGCAAACAAATGGTTGTATACCATTCAGAATTGACGTCGCTATATATTTTTATTTGACTCACTCTTCTAATACATTTAAAGATAGTCGGTTCGTTGCTCTTCATCTCTAGAAAATGTCAAAATACGTCAACTCATGAAAAAATTTACTTCAATATGGATAACACCGTATTAACATCGGCCAATTATTCTTCTTCATTTTCTGCATCTGTAAATGTAGATGAATTCAAATAGGTGTGTATGTATGGATATACAATCATACAATACATAACTGACATATTCCAAAACACTTCTGTGGTTAATGCCTTGGTCCATTGGCCGAAGTAATGAAATTATATTGGGTGGAAAATAGGCAAGCTAAATAATTTGTTCAATTTATGTTTTACATCCTTGGGATGCGCAATGCAGTTATCATAATCCACAGCTAGATATTTTATTCTTTTAAAGCATCGTGGAGAAGCAATTTAAGCCACTCCGACCGGGTCACAATATGCTGTTTGTATTAATGAAAACGGTATGAATAGGCCTCTCTCCGACCAGTTTGTTTCACCTGTCAGTTTGGTGTGTGTGTGTGTGTGTGTAACATCAACTTACATTACACGTATATTTGTATGGGTCAGCAGACTGGAACTATTTGAAGATCCGAATTGCCACTAACTTGCATCTGTTCTATTTTACGAGGGTTGATGAGAGCCTTCATCTACTAGTGTACTTCAGAGTTACTTCGCTCTGAACGTTAGTGAGGCCCTTTGGGAAGTCACGTGGTGGCTGTGGTTACTGCCCAAATGCGGCTAAAGTTTCTTCGGAAGCTAAACGTCGAGTAACGTTCACAACTGATTATTGGAACCCAAAGACCAACAGAGGTTTTAGATACGCCTCGATTCCACTTAGAAAGAAGCAAAGTTGGACGTATAAATAAGGTGACTTCGGTTTGGTACTAGTAGAAGCAAGTCTATTGGGATGTTGATTGGCGCTTCGTTAAACCAATTGGCTGTTCTGTCCGTATGAACAACGAGAACTTGAAGACTATAAACGATGAAGCTTCAAAGTTTCTATATTTAGATTCTGCTATATCTTTCGAAGCTTAGCTGTCTCTGTTTTCGAGTTGTAGATCTAAAACTAAAAAATTTTCTTCAATACTTTTTAGGCCCTGTACCGAAGGTACAAGAGCCTATTGGGTTTGTGCAAATGTATGTAACAGGTAGAAATAATGGTCGGAGACCCCCAAAGTTACGCCCATTATGGTCAGGAGTGATAGAGGAGTCGATATAGCCATGTCCGTCTGTCCGTCTGTATGAACGAAAGGATCTCGGAAACGGTAATAGATAGAGACTTCGTGTTTATTGCATTCGTCTAGGACTGCTCCGGAATTTCACAAGTTTATTTTGAAATTTTGCCCCTCTCCCCCCTTCCCCATAAAATCACCCCCAAGGAGAAATATTTCTTCGGCACAAAAAAGTATGAGTATGAGTATGCCAGTATAAAGTTAACGTCCCTCTTAGTCAAAATCCAAAAAGTTCATCAAAATCGGATAATAAATAACGATTTTATAACCAATTGAAGTTGAACGACCCCCCTTTTCTTTTCATTCATATTCGAGCAGTGAGAAGTGGTCATGTGTTTGGTCATATGCTCGGGAAACGTTTAATGTGTTTGTTAGGAGACCTGAACTGGTACAGGGCCTCTTACAGTCGGTTACGCCCGACTGTATTTCCTTACTTGTTTTATTTGGAATTACTTCTACGAGAAATATTTTCTCACAAAAATTTTACTCACTGTAAAAATTCAAATTAAATCTGATTAATTCTATGAAGACTTTCATGAGGCTTATTAAATTTAAATCGATTTAACAAAAATACATAAATGCTGGACATTAATTTCGCAATAAAAATTTCTTGACTATTTCTACATAATTCAAATACTTTTGCACATGTCTATCGAATTTATTTAATAACGCAATTTCTGTTATATCTTATATATTGAATTTAAACGTATCTGGCATTTTTCTTATGTTTGTTTTTTGTAACATTCGATAAAAAAGAAAAAAAAACAAAAACAAAAAACAAAAAAAGGCGAAAATAAAACTCCCAAATGAAAACAATTCATTGAATTTGTGGCCACTAAATCAACCATAATAACAACAACAACAACTACAATAATATGAAGAATATATGATAAGTGTGTGGAGAGGGGGGGGGGGGGGTTTTGGAATATAGTCCATTTGTCGAATAGACCTAGAAACCCTCTTTCATAGCAGCACAATTTGTGCCGCACTGATGCTTCCGTTGTCAATAACAATTTACTGCAGCTCACACGATAATCGAAAACAGCAGCGGCATCAGCATCATCAGCATCAGCAACAGCAACTACGGCAACAGAATCAGCAGCCGGTCATGGTCCACAACTTGTTCTCTCTAATATTAATAATCTTCGAATGGCCTGTCCTTGTCAGCGCCTTGCGTCGTCGTAGTCCTTCACAGTAACTGGAATTGCTATTGCGTTTGGTTTGGTTTGGGTTGTGGCAGTCAGCAATCGAGCTACCGAACGAGGCCTATAATATGTCACTGTTGGTGCCAATAACAATAATAAGCAGCAAAATGAAAACGTCGAAGCTGGCTCAATAAATTTTGGAAAGCCGCATTCCATTGTGAAATAGTAGAACCATTAAAGAAGGTCGGTCAGCATTAGCGCTTGGCTAGCTGCTACTGCTGCTATTATTTTTTGAAACTCATAAAGAATGATGCTACTACGTGAGGGCGTGAGACTTTTTTAGATTATATATTTTTATTGTAAAGTTTGTGTTATTTATTATTAATTTAATGATATATTATTGCTTATGCAAGTGTTAAAATTTTGTGTTTCAAGCAATTTTTCGTAGGTTGGGAAATTTGTTTAAAGTTTCAGCAATTTAGAAAGCGTAAACCATTTGTTTTATTTTAAAATAATACAAATTATTATTATTAGGTACGATTTTTTATACAAAACATTTGCACCATGAAGCTATAATGTTTACTAATAGCTTAGAGAATACTTCTAAGTTATGTGTAGAACTTTAATATGCAATATTTCGAACATTGCCGAACTAATTCCAAAACACAAAAATGTTTCTTCTTTTTCCATCTTGTGGCTATATTTCAAACTATTTTATTTTTCTGCATAAACGTCTTAGGCTTCTCTGTAGTTTTTTGTTCTCCAATTGTACAAAAGTTTTTCTGCTTTAAGGTTTTTAGTATAATTTATTTTTCAGTATATCATCCTGTATAAAGAAAAAAAAAAAAAAATTTATATAACACGTACGCAGGTTATTACTCATATTTGAGCATACAATGTGTGTGGCTTCATATACAGAACATACTTTTTTGCTGTTATTGTTGTTCTCCTAAGAAGACTCTCCCCCAAAGGAAGCAGCACGGCAGGAGTGAAATGAAAATGCGCCATGACCTCTTTCGGCTGACCTCACTTATCTTACTTAAGTTTAATACTTTTTCTTGCTCATAAGTCGTTGGACATTCAAGTTGCAACTATATACTCGTACTTCTGCTGCTAGGACAATTTGTGTCAACAGATGTTAGCACACATACTTATTGTAGTTCTAAGTCGGTCGGAATCGTGTGGAAGGTATATGTATGTGCATGTGTAGCTACATTAATAGAGCAACTGACATCACTGACTAAATAGTGTGCTCACTGTTTGAGTTATGAAACGAATGCAACATTAAGTTGTTTTTCGCTCAAAGTTTTTCATATTTTGTTGAAGAAACACACAGTTCATCTTTTGTAGTACTTCGGATTGACATTTTTATACGCTGTAGCAATATATAGGGATAAGGAATTAAGTCTAAGAAGTAACACATTTGACCAGTCCAATGAGCTCAGATTATTTCTGCAAACCAGTATGGTTCTCCATTTTCGTAATATTAATTGTCACTTGATTAACTGATTACGAGTTTGTTACTATTTTGAATAGATGTTTATTTGCTGATTAAATAATCACTAAGAACAGGTTCGGTTGCTGAGGTATGCGCTAACATTCACCCAAGCAAGCAGTCATATCAAATAAGGCTTTAACTCACACCCAACCACGTAACTTCAAAATTTGAATGGAATATAATTCTCATACAGTTTATTCATTGTATTTTATTCTTTAATTTCCCTCTTTGCCCCCCGGCAGAGAATGTCTTATACGTACAAAATGCGTACCAATAGCTAAAAAATAGATTTTTTACACAAAATCTTCAAGACCTCTATAGGCATTAATATTTCTTCTATAATGCAGTCATTGCCTCGAAGTGCTCAATGGAAAACCTCATTTCAAGCTGTTGTCAAGGCAGCTTGAAAAGATTGAATGTTGTCACAGCGCAAAAAAAAGCAAATGAAGCTAGCTTGGGACTAAAGGATGGCAAGAAAATCACAGACTCACTCAGAGTACAATATGGCAATGTACAACCGTTTTTAAAATGTTCAGAAATAAATACTTAATTAATGGAAAAAACTCAATAAATGACGCAGACGAATCATATTATCATCATTCTACTAAAACTTCTTCAACCATATTGTAACTCAGAGATACAAGTACTTCTGGAGAAGTGCATCCCATTCAAGCGTTTCCATTTCCTTGACGGGCTTTGCAATAGGTAAACCTGCGCTGGCATGGAAAAAAAAATTCTTAGCAACAATACACACAGAAACACCATTGTGCATGTTGTTCCTGCTTTTCTCTGAATGCTCGGAACAATAGTTCCTCAATGATGTACTCTATATATATATTAGTACTTCATCCTATCAAATATTTATGTTTAGGCTTTAACATTCTGCATCGTGCTCACTATCATCATGTTTCTTCTTTCTGAATTTGTTGTTAGATGGAAAATTGATGTAACTCTACTGTGGAGACTATGGTTTTATCTCATGAATGTAATCAACCACGCTAGTGTCATATGCAATCACAAACTAGCTCAAGAAGTTCTTAATTTCCTTGCGACCCTATTGGGATCGTCTTCTTTTATCTTTTTCCATATTTTTTTCCTTCCAAATAATAGGTTTTATTAAGGTGCTCTAAATAGGGAGTTTGTTTCAGTGATGACCTCTACATTTCACTCAAATTCCGTACCGCCCTATTATTACTTTTGGAGTTTGAAAAGAGAAAATAGTCACAGCGGTGTAAATCTGCAGAATATGCAGAGAGGGGGAGCACATTTTATGGAGTTTTGCCATGATAACTATACACATGTGCACCCGTGCATTGTTTTGATGGAACAGCACTTTTTTTTTTCTTTTCTAAATGGGGTCATTTCTATTTCAAATCAGCATCAAATCTGCCCAAAAACATTGAATTCGCCGGTTAATCGATGTAAATGACTCTGCGTGTATTCCATGTACATGTTCACCCGAAGAAACCTGTCTTTATTGTTTCTTGGTCTCTTGATCTTGTGCGATTACGACCATAACGGAACTCTGTAAATCTCTTCTTAACCATTGAAATTGAAGGTACAGAGTCCCAATAGTATTTAACAAGCCTTTCCTTGCTTTCGGTGATGATTTTTTTACGCAAGGAAAACAAAAGTTTTTTATGCAAAATTTCAAGAAGGAAATGCAATTTAGAAGAGCTGGTTATCTGATGAGGAAATTGGAAGATCTCACGTAAATGCATTACCTATTATAGACGTTCGTGTTTATATCTATTTGACTTTTGAGGCTGATAAGAAGTATTTATACTTTATGGGATGTGCCTCACCTCTTTCTGCCTGTGCCATACATTTGCACAAACTTAATATACGCACGCCCTATGGGTAAAGGGTATGTTAATCAAGCGATTATGGTTTTTAGCTTTTCTTTATAGATTATAAAAGATTTATGTCGCTATAATATGGTAACAGTCACATTCTTTATTAAAATCTATCAAAATTTCATTGTTCGGTAGGCAATTTGTTTTTTTGGTAATTGAAACCTATCTGTAGGGTATAAAAGTTTCGCTTATACACCCAAGTCAATGTTTCTTTTTCTGTTTGTTTTGTTTTTTAGTTTCCTTTCGCATTAACATTGACAAGCAGCAAACATGGCATAATCAAATAGGAGTCACTTTTCACAGGATCTCCTTGACGGGAGCACATTATTCAAATTATAAGTGTATTTGCTGGCTTAATATGAGCAAAAATAACGTGACAAAGTTCTCAAAAAGAGTAAAGTACCACGCACAGATATGTCTACAGCTACGGCAGCGTTAGCGGCATATAACACGTCGTCGTTGTCGTCGTCGTCATCTCAACGTTGTTGTCCTTGTTGTCTATACAACTAGAACGATGTAGTACTATGTACAGATTTTCGGCTAATCTTGCATATAGCATATAGCGCTGTTTTGGTTGGCAATGTCTGATGTTGCTGCTACGCTTGCTGCATAATAAATAAAGTGAATAGTAAAAGTCATATGCCGCCGCCTGCCTTCAAAGATGACGAAGACAGGACGACTTGGCTGAAAATAGAGCCGAATGCTCCTGTAAAGCAGAAGAAGAAGAAGAAGAAGAAAAAGAAGAAGGCGTACGATTTACGAAACAATAAAAAGCAAACAAGAAAATATTGCATACTTTATGACTGACGAGGGCTTAGTGGCACAACATTTATTTTCTTAGAGGATTATACAATTGTTGCAAGTTTTGTACTCCGAACAGCAGCAGCCATAAGTACTTACTGTCATACTTCTCTAAAAAGTGAAGCATTCAAAAAGTTCTTGCGTCAATAAATGATATGTATTTGTAAAGGAACATATTACCAACTTGAGGTTTTTTTTTTTTTTTTCTTCTTTATATATCTATAAGAGATAAATTTCTGCTTCGTTGCGTAGTCAATTTTGTACAAACTTATGTGCGCATCGGTTTGAATGAATGTTTATAGTAAATCAAACATATCCAGACCATCAATAACTACGAAACACTTGTCAAAACTTGTGCAAAACTAAGCATAATTGACAGCGACTAGTCACAGCTAACTACAATATTTATAATATACACGTAAGACACGGAAAGTTTTGCCGCAGCATACTACTTCCTGTCTGTCAGTTTCTGAAGAGTGAAGCGTATCTAAAATTGAACTCACTCCCACGCCGACATCTCTCAGATTGACTGTCGAACTGTGTTACAATATTTTCATGACAAAATACGAGCAGAGCAGCATATATTGTGCTATTATTTTGGTGGTACACAAATTTCCATTCTGGCATTACACACATTATGAATATTATGACAAGCCCCGGAAAAAAAAAAATAAAAATAAAATATGTAAGTTGCTTATTGGGGCGAAGATGGAAACGTGCATAACATAAAAGTATAGAAACAAAAGATATATGTCGGAATATACATATGGCAGCAGTGTATGTATGTCTTCTTTGTTTGCTGGCAATTTGGAAAGTGTCTTGCAGATTTATGAAATTGCCAGGTTGTCTTCAACTTTGACAATCTCCGCTGATACACTTTTTTGCCTCCTTCTCCTCTCTTTAGTTTGGTTTCTTCGTTTGTATGCTGGCCGTGTGCTGGCGCACATTAACGCCGTACCCAGCCCGTATCCCAACCCCAAACTGACTGTTGTCTTGTTTTTGTCTTCTTTTGTATACTGTCCTGGCAACCATAAATTGCCGAGCACGTGTGTTGCGATTCATAAACTTTGTGGTATTTTAAGCTAGCTCTGCTTACCTTGTAATCCTAATAGAAAATAATGAATGCTTCTTTTTTTGTTATAAATGTTAACAGAAAGTAGTTTAGTGGTGATAAGAATGTCACAATATATTAGTTTGTTTCGTAGATCAATAAACTGACAAAAGCTTCAAATAATCTTTATGACTTGTCTGCAACTAAGAATAAGAATGGTCGTTTTTATATACGGACTACAGAAATTAAAATTTAATACAATGCTTGTAGGCTCCTGAGGCATATGGTTCAAATAGCATAGAACTTTTCCTCTCAGTGACAAGCAGAACCAGTGAGTACACAAGACATCAGGGTAGCCAAAATAGAAAGTTACCAGAAAAGTTTTTCATATACATATACAGGAGTAACTTCCATTAAACAAAAAAAAGAGAAGATTAGGAGATGGGGTTCCCAATTCGTTATGAAGTTTATTATAAGTGGAGTTCAAAATGCACAATAATCTGGGTTCTTTAACCTAAATATTTTTTCTTACATTAGTATCGATTGCACATATCCTAAAAGAATGTCCATCTCTCAAAACATCATACACCGAAATATTTAAAGATAAAGACCCCATACAATTATTATCCCAACCCACAACAAAAAATTTTACAATTATTCTAAAGTTCCTTAAACAAACCAATATTATAAACAAAATCTAGACATAACAAAAGAGTTGAAGGCCTCAGCAGCCAGTACTCTATTAAGTTTGCTATAATTTAATATTATATGTTAACTGTATATAAATATAAATAATCAAATAATTTTTTCTTACATCAAATATATAAGTAAAACTGAAGAATAGTACCAGTTCAACTAATCTAAACTAGGTGTGCCAGCAACTATTGTTTAAGTGGTTCAGTATATATATATATATTTTTTTTTTTATTGATCAACATCCACATGTCCGTATGACCATCGATAACTTAAAGACTATAAGAGGTAGAGCCTCTACTATTCTAATTTCGGAAAACTAGTATTCAAAGATCTAAATACTCTAAAAGATAGCCGTCTCTTAAGCTTTTTGTATTGAAACTTTTTGTTGTTGTTAATTTTGTAATATTCCATATAGACCCAGATCGAACTACTAGAAAAAAGTAAAACCAATACAAATCTTTCCCAGCTTCCTGAGAAATTTGATGTTCATTAAAAAATTGCATATTCTACATAGGTTCCAATAGGATTACTAGAAGGGGAAGTCTCCACACAATTATGTCCATCTTTTCTGTGTTTTTTTTTGTATGAAAAACAAATTTGTTGTTCTAAACTTTGCTAGAAGCACCAAATGTGGCGTCTCTAGATAGATCGGAATACATCCTACATCATTAAGGTTCAATGGAGGTTTTTCTCGTAATTATATGTAGGCATTGCTCAACTCATTTTTCCAGTTTCTCTTTCCTAGCGATAGTCTCGTCGAAATAATAAATAAACTTTAGAAAAATCATTTCCTACGAAATTACAGAAAGGCATTTTATATGTGACTATGTATGTTTCCTATAGGCAGCCAAACTATCTCCACTTTTCCAATGGATCTAACTTTTCTTGTTCCCATTAACATGTATTTTAAATATCATCTCTGTACTTCAAATGGATGCAAAAATATTGCAAATTTTATTTATCGTTTATATGGATAGTGGTGCATCAGCAGCCTCTCCAATTTTAAATAAATGTAGCCTAAGTTACGCCTTATAACATTAGCTTTAATGCTTTGAAAATCCCATCAAAATCGGTTCAGCCGTTTCGGAGATTAGACGGTACAAACAAAGTTGATTGCAATTAGCTGTGCTATTGTTTCGGAACATCTTCCTCTTTTCCTAAATAACCTGATTAATTTTTGTGTACAACGTTGGTAATAAGATTTACTTTTGATTCAAATGAATAAGTATATACGAGGGTGGTTTGATAGGTCAGTCAGTAGAATTTATCCGGCAAATGAGCGTTTTATATCTTAACATGGTCTGCTTTTAGTTCTAAACATTTTTGCTGCGCTATCATAATTTTTTAATTCCTTCCAAATAATAGGTTTTCTCAAAACTCTCAAAATAAACGTTTGTTTTAGTGATAGCCTCTCCCAAAGCTCTTGCCATTTCTTCAGGTTTTAAGATAGTAAACATTCACAGATGGCTAAATCTGCGGAATACACTGGTTTGAGTGGCAATTTTATGAGATTTTGCAATGGTGATTTAAATAGTTATTAGCTTATGAAACCACCCTCATAGAATCGAAGCATAGAAATTCACACGAGTCATTATTTGGAAAGAGTGACAACTGTTCAAGAACTTGATTCTAATATTATTAATACATATAATAAAATCGTAGATGAAACTTTTGTCTGTTTGTTTCAATTGTATCGCATAACAGCCACTCATTGAATTCAAAATAGAATTAGTGAAAGATAAGAAGCTTTATTGGTGTAATATTTAGCGTTTATTTCATCAAAATCGTTCTGCAAAGTCAAAAGATATTAATGTTAAAATGAAAATTTATTAACGCTATTCAAACTGTATGATAGAGCTTTAAAACCTATGGCATACGTGCTACTCAAACTGCAAGCAATTCAATTGCTTCAAACTGTAACAGAAAGAACATAAAAATGTGGTGTACGCGGCATCAGCTAGAATTTTGCACAAATATTTTGCAATTCGTAAAGAAGTTCCACATATATGAACTAGTTTCCATGACTTGCTTGAAAGAAGAATGTTTTAGTTTAGAAAAACTAAACCACAACAAAATTATTTCATGGCAAGATCTTGAAAGGAGGGCAGATTTGTATGGTGACTACTTATTCTAGTGATCCGATGTGGACATATATAGAATATTTTATTACAATTGATGGTAGATACAGCAAATTTTGGATTTTTAGCTAAAATAAGAAGAAATAAAATACATAATCAGAAAAACAAAAATTATTTCATTGAAAACCCCAGAAAGGAACGGCAGGTTTTTATTTAATATTCGGAAATGTGGATTCTAGTGTAAATACGGCAATAGGCTCCAAGTGCTCGTTGTTCAAACGGATAGCCAGACAAAAGGATAGAATTTTATCGAGTCGACTTTTGATGATGGTGATGAAGAGTATGGGATCTCTCTTACCTACACCCTTCTGTCTAACGGTACAGATTTTGACAAAAAATTATAAAATGCGATTGTTTAGTGTGCCTACATTTAAAAAATACTTCAAAAGGGACTGTGTTCAAGCAGTTATAGCTTGGATAAGCTTCATGTGAAAGGAGATCTATAGTAATTTATATTTGAAAACATGTATGAGCAAGTTTAATTTTACTAGAGTTCTCCAAGTGGCTGAAATTCAACGACAATCCAATTTTTTTAACACTCTAATTTTATCAAATTGAAAGAGTAAAGGACCTAGTCTTTGGTCAAGAGTTTCACCTGTATATTGACTGACAACATTTTAGAAAAAATATTGCAAAAAATATATCAAGCTAATATTTCTTGTTTAAGGGTTTTAAAAAGCGTGCTAAAGTTTTTCATTTGCCTATTTATAAGCAGTTGCCCTATCAACCAATAAATATGTCCTTTGCTGTTAGCAATATTTCTATTTTTTTAATAACAAAACGAGGATACTACGAACGCCACTTGGCTCGATATTGGTTTTTCGTTTCATGGCCATTTTCTGCATTGAATTCTTGATTATTATTTCAAACTGATTCAAATCGTTTTACTGACGTGACGTACAATTTTTGAATTAATATGACAGTATATTATTTCTATATAAATTGTGTGTAGAGATGTAAGTCTTTTGTAATAAGAAGAAGCAAGGACTAACATACATATATGTAATCTTTTTACACAGCAGCAGGATTTCACCTGTCAACAGCAGAAGCTGCAGCAGCAGCTATTCTTCAATTGCAATTGCATTGAAATACGATGCTAATATTAGCGATTGAGTACATTCTTCTCCTTTCTTTCTTTTTTTTTTTTGTATATTTTATTTCTATTTCTTTTCTTTGCAACTCGTATATTTTCTTAAAAAGAACATCATCCACATCTCATTTTCGAGAAGAAATTGCAACTCTGTTGGATACTATTGTTGCTAGTGCAGTGCTCACTTGCTTTGCTGGCATAGTTGTTTGTATTTTTAATGTTGGCAACTTTAGAGGAGCAGAGTATTGCTAAATCTGCTGCACTGGCAGATTGTTGTAACAGAAAACGCTGCAGCAGCAGCAGCAGTGGAAAATACAAAAAAAAAAAAAGAAGCTCTCAGTAAGAACATAAAATCTGAGAAAATAAAATATAAAGTGTGCGCAGCATAGTTTTACGCTAGTTTTATAGTTATTCGCGCTGTGCGAAGAACGATCAAACGTACAAACGAACCAGCGAGCCAGCGAACGAACGCCCCGTAGAACATGAACCGAAATTTTAATGTTTCTTGAAAGAGTAATGCAGATGAAGTTTGTAAAAGTTGCTAACGAAAAAGTGATTATATTGCACTGAAAGTAAGAAGTAAATTTGGTCAGAAGTACGCACACACACACACACACACACAAAGAGTGAAAGATGCGACGAGACTCCAAGAAATATGCTTTGCAAAAATTTAATTAAAAATTACTTTTTATATAGGAAAGCGCATTATGAAAACGTATGGATTACTTAAATTAATAATCTCACTGATTGTGCGCTTCTTTCTTTACATCTTAAAGCGACTAAGGAACATTTGCAAATTTACACCAATGTCAAGTGCTGAGATATAAAAAGGAGTATATATACTCGAGAACAAAAATAAGCTCTACTTCTTAAAGTAGTTTTTGAATAAAATTCTTGAGCTGCAATATACATTCATAAAGCTCGCAGTGTTGCCACACTTTTTATTTTCATTTGCTATTCACAGAAAAGCCAAACCTTTTTAAAACTGCTTTAAGAAACGTTAATTGGGACAAGCTTTATATGTGATACAGGGGTAGGATATTTAAACCTTTTGTTTCGAAAAATAATATTACATACTTTAACAATTGTTGGCAGTTCCATTTTTGCAAGAACTCCAGTCTAATGAGCAATTTACCATGAAGTACCATGCGCCACCCGAATATGGTGAATTTGTACAGCATTACATCTATAGCCGCCTAATATGGTGAAAATAAACCCTTAGTTAAAGTTCGAGAAATTTCCATCCGCAAACTTATGTTGCTATACGAAGACATTTCATTATCTGGTTTACCTAGCTTGGGTATTAGAATTATCTCCACACAATGCTATTGATTTGGAAAATGGCCAAGCCTGGCGCAGATATTAAAAAAAAGATGAACAAGCAGTGTAGGCATTTCTGAAGAAGTGTTTACGTTACTTCTTTTAGCTTTTTTAATATTACCGGTGAGAGATTTTGCTCTTCATAGGTTGTATTTAGATCCATAAGGTTAAATATTTTGAAGAAAATCTTCAATTGCAAAATTTTTAAGATATATGAGCCTAGATTTAAGCTTCTTCGCGATTTTGTTTTGAACAATTTTTATCTTCGGAATATTGTGTTTGCTGCCATATTCGCCAAAGCCATACTTTTTTCGATTATCAAGTCCTTTATCTGTCTATAATCTAGAGTCTAGCTTACTACGAATAGTTTCGGTGTGCTCGAAAATATATGTTCTCCTCAAAGGTGTAGCAATATCAGTGGCTTCGTGCATTTTTTTTTATTAAGCCATTCTATTATTTACGAAAGTCAACATCCTGTCTAATTTTTAGTTCAATGTTTAGATTAATTTTACAGTCTAACCAGCATCTGAAGAACGCCAAGTCGGTATTCTTTCTGTTTACATTTTGTCTATTGAGAACTTAATTCAGAGACATATTAATATAGGTGCCAATAGCTGAGTGGTCTGAGCATAGGTCTTGTAGATCTGCGATATTACACTTGTCGTGTACGTGAAAAATCGCTATGAGTCCGTAGAATGTTGAGATTCCTGTCGTAAGAACTGAGTAATTTTTTGAAGAGACACTTCGAAAAGGCGGAGGTTCTATGTTCTTTTGTATGTATGTTTTTTTTTTTTATTCTATATAAATATTAAGAAAATATATTTAAGATACTTATAGATCATAAATTATATAATGCTCTAAGAATAGGATTAGTTTGTTCTAATTTAAGTTACTAAGTTAAAGCTTAAATTTAATATTAATTCGTACTCAAAACTAATTCAAAATAAATACCAACCAATAAAAATATACAACAAAAAAATGGCTCAACTTATAATCAAAACAAAATCTTAAATTAATCGTAACTAAAAAAAAATAAACTAAAACAAAATTGAACAATTTAAACAACAAATAAAACAAAATTAATATGTGTCCAAAAATTTAATTAAAAACAAAAACAACCAACAACGCAATTAAACTTCGTGATTGCAGATGCAAATTTTTCGGATTTCCCTTATATACAATATCTGACACGTAAGTTCTACAGCGGTGTAAAAAATAAACAAATAAATAATTACAAATAATTTAACTAATAAGCACCAAATAAAACCACAAATAAATCTTTATTATTGAACAGCAAATTTTTATAATCCTTTTTATACATTTTATTTTCACAGATCCACCGGAGATAATAAGAAAACCCCAAAATCAGGGCGTACGCGTTGGCGGCGTAGCAAGTTTTTATTGTGCTGCGCGCGGAGATCCGCCACCATCCATAGTCTGGCGTAAAAATGCCAAAAAAGTGTCAGGTATATATATAAATTTTTATTAATATTATTTATAAAGAATTCGTAATTAAAACAAACAACATCTTTATCAACAGGTACCCAATCACGTTACACAGTACTAGAGCAACCCGGCGGTATTTCTATACTTCGTATTGAACCTGTACGCGCTGGACGAGATGATGCACCATATGAATGCGTTGCTGAAAATGGTGTTGGCGATGCAGTTTCTGCAGATGCAACGCTTACAGTGTATGAAGGTAAGTTATGTACACGGTAATAAGAAATAGAAGACCTCGATTTTGGTAAATTATGTTAAAGAAATTTTTTGTAAACACATCAATTGAAAGTAAGTTGCTCATTTAAATGTCATCTGCTGGCTGCACTGCACTTTTAATCAAAATCTTCAACTGCAAAATAAAGGTCAAAAACATTCAAAATATTTTATATATTTTATCCCACTGTTTGCTTTAGCAAAGGTTTCACACCACAAATCCGTTGTTAGAAAACACCTATCGAAAGACAAATCTTTACACAAATATGTAGACACAAATATATAGAGTGCGAGTTGTATAGATTGCAGCACCTGCAAATAACGTGACTGACTGGCAAGTAATATCTGAAGCGTGGCTGGAAAAATAAGCAGCTTCGCTAAAAACCCTTCACTGCCATCTGACGTGTGTGACTACATCTGCAGTACACTTTTTTATCCTTGCATTTACATAAATACTCGTACGTATCTATGTATTGTTTGTGTGTAACAGTGTTAGTGGCACGAATTCGCTTATATCATCGCTAGTCAAATACGAGAGGAGGGTATAAAACGTGTGAACTAACTCAAGAAATATTGAGTCTGATTTAAAGCATGACTAAAGAGAAGAAGTTTATAAAGCTTTTAATTTTATTTTATTGAATAAACTCGTTTTTTTTTTTTTGTTTTTTTTTTTTTTGCGGCATTTTGTTGTTTCTTGAGCAGTGCAGCTATGGAATTTATTACAGAAGTTTTAAATTTTAAAAAATATGTTCGTTGCAGTATTACTATATGTAAAATATTGTGAAGTTAGGCCCTAAAAGTGTGGCATAAAAGTAGGCGATTGCAATTGCAACATTTACTTAATTTGTTTTTCATTTCCTATATTTAAAGATTATGTTTCTTTATACCTAATTGCAATTAATTGGTTATTAATGAAAAATCTATAGGAAACATTAACTTGACTGTAACCGAAGCTGATATACTTTTCATATTTTTTTTTCTATACTAAAATTATAAAGAGCAATAATTTGATTGATTGATTGGTTGTTAGCATGGAATAGGCTCCGAAACTACTGGACCGATTTGGAAAACTCTTTCACGTACTCTCTGGTTGACATAAAAAATTTGCAATCTTTACTAAAATTAAGAATTAGCTGGAAAATCAAAAAATTATAAATTGGAAGTTTGGTATGGGAATCGCTACTTCAAATTACTTTTAATAGATGGCGTTCGTGGTGGAGCTTTGGGAATTTAGATACAAGATATTACAAACAATTGCCGTTTACATCGAGAGCCTTTACAAATTGTTTTTGAGGCCTTAACAAATATAACAGAAATTGTCAAGATTAGAATCCACAATAGCCAAGTCAACAACTAACGTGGAACTGCGGCCGCTAGAGGTTATCTCACAAATCTGAGCTGATGGGGTTAAATGAACCGCAAATTCAAATTCCTCAATGCAAAAAACATATATAAACATGTTCCCAACTCTGGGTCCGAAAGTACTTTTTTCTGTTATCAACGAATAAAGTGAGGAGTTTTCTACCTCCTAGATGACGAAAGGCAAAAGTGCGTAAATTTTTAAACGTATTAAACGTACGCAAAAATATGTAAATTATGAATTTAAAGCTACTCACACTACCTGTTACATTAATCGTATTTTAAGTGATTTTTGTAGCTTCTTTACACTAGGTACAAATTATATTGTATTCATTTTCTTGAGGTAATAAAATTTTATTAGAAACATCCGCCTCGATTCAATTTAATGATATTTTTTATCACGATTTTAAAAGAACATAAGCAAGTATCACATGAAATCAATCAATAATAAATAAACATAAATGGCGTCCGTAACAAAATGCAAATTACTAGCAACTTTGGACTTTGGTGAAGCGGTTTTTTAGTGTTCAATAAATTAATAAATTTTTTTTTATGTTTCGGAGTTTATGGTTTTGTAGTGAAATTTTGTAAAGTTACATTTGAATGGGATCTTTACTGCAGAATCAACTATTTCGTTAAGCAGTGCAAAACTAAAAGGTAGGAAATTAATAACAAAAATGTTATTGACGAATAGTATTTTGCTCCTCCCAGAGTACGGAAACATAGGTTGTTCAAATTCAATTACTTATAGAATCGTCATTTATTATCCGATTTTGATGAAGTTTTTGGATTTTGGCTAAGAGGGACGTTATTTCTATACTGGCATACTTATTTTCTTGTGCCAAAGAAATTTAAGCCTTAAGGGTGATTTTATGGGGAATGAGGCGTGGCAACATTTTAAAATAAACTCGTAAAATTCCGGCGAAGTCTTTGTCGAATGTAAAAAGAACGAAGTCCGGACAGACGGACATAGTTATATCGTCACCTTTCTCGCTCCTGATCTTAATGAGTTTAATTTTGTGGTTTCTTCGGCAATTATTTCTACCTGTTACATACATTTGCACAAAACCAATAGGATCTTCAATACAGATCCTAACTAGTGCTGGTAGATTCTTAAAATGGATTGAATGGTCCTTCTTTAAGAAGTCTCCATGTGATATTTAGATTAGTATCTCAAAATTAATATCTTAATATCCAGTCAGATTAGCATGTCAAGCTGAGCAATATTACATATACTTTATAAGATGCCTCCTTTTGGCTGTTACAAACTGCATATCAAAAAAAATTAATATTTGTACATGAGAGATATACATATACATACATGTGAGATATACATATACTCGTATATTATTATATTTTCTTTGACTTTGTTGCATCGCTTCTATTTAAAATATTTACCTACTGCAATTGTGTAAGGACCCTTCTGCTTATAGCAATTTTTCAGCTTTTCAACAGCAACAAAACGCGTAACACACAAACGAAATTTCACACCTACCAACAGTTTGTTAGGGTTCATTAACATCTTTGCAGACTTTACACAAGTCACAAGGCAAGGCAGCCTTCGAATAAGCCTGAAAAAATACGACTACGATCTCATTAACTCAGAGTAAACACTTGTGATGACAGCATTATCCTAGACAAATTGTATGCTTCGCGTTATTATGAGTGATTTTTAGAAATCCTTACAAGTTTTTTTTAATGAGTAACACAGAAGGAGCAAACGATTTAATCAAAAACAAACTTTGTATAGAAATATTTTAAACATAAGGAAAGAAAGTTCTTTTATGTGCCAACGTGTTTTAAATTGTTCTCTCTTTTTTTATTTTGCAGGTGACAAGACTCCACCCGGTTTTCCTGTTATAACACAAGGTCCTAGTACACGCGTAATTGAGGTTGGACACACGGCAGTCATGCAATGCAAAGCAATTGGAAATCCAACACCGACAATTTACTGGATTAAGAACCAAACCAAAGTCGACATGAGCACCTCGCGTTATTCCATCAAAGAAGGTAAGTGACTTCATATATTCAAAAGTATATATTATTATTTTCCGTAACTTATTATTAAAATGTGTAAGTATATGGCGAAATGGTTGTCATAATGTTGAACGCCCACCAACAACAGAACAACCGGTAAAGAAAATGTTGTCATTAAATGTTGACGCCCATTAACGCACAGCCTACAACAGCAGGCTGATAAGCGCAAATGGTGGAAATGTGGAAATGAAATGTTTTGTGGTCATTAGAAACGCAAATATTGACATTAATATGCATTAAACGGGCATTCAAAAGTGACAACAATGGTCAGCTGAATGAATGGAAGACGACAGGTAGCGCGCGATTCAGGAATGGCCAAAGTTTCGCTGATAATACAGAATAACAAACATGACGGAAAGGCAAATACGAGTCAATTGTTGCAAGTGCTTTTGACAGGACATGCCGCGTTCGCGTTCGCGTTGGCGCTGGCGTTGGCGTTGGTAAAAGGAGCAAAAAATAAAATCAAGTAAAATAAAACCAAAACTCGAATGTATCAAATGAGGCATGGACAAATGGCAAATGACAACCAAAGGACTTATAACAATATAACAACGTACCGCGCGAACGTTACAAGAACTTTTAATAAATTTATTTCCCACGAGTGAAATTACTTCTATCTATAAAATGCTGTCCTGTCGAAGCTTCAAAATTTATCAGGTGTAAAATTGGAAGAAAAAGTGTTGTTGTTTATGAAACTATTTTATTGATTTACTTGCGTATATAAAAGTGTCTTGCAAACTAAGAAATTAATTTTTCTAAAGTTAAAGTTTTCTGCTGTGTTGGTATTTCTTTTCGTGGCAATTATTTTCTACCAATTACTAAAAAAATATTACTAAAAGGAAAAAATGAAATGTTTCAAAGGAATATTGTTTGGGCAAAACGTTGAAAAATAATTGGTTAAATATTTGTGACTAATGAATATTTAAATTAGTAAACAAAAATTAAGGAGTAGACCAATCCTAAGTTTGTACAATTATATGCAAATTCACGACCAATGACACAAAAAAAAATGTGGTTTTTAGCGCGAAATCTCCACTTCCATAGAACCGAATGTCATGAAATTCCGCTTAAAACTAGGGAACATCATTAAACTTTTGAGCCCAATAGAAAGGTATTTATTGAAAAATCTACATTTTCTATTGGGTACACCTTTTTATGGCATTGTATCCATGAGCACTTCACTGTTGCAATTGTCCGCTAGGATGCTTTGCATTGCAGTTGATCAATTCAAAGCGGATGGAGTAAGTTGGCGTTCGGTCTGCCACATCTTACTATTGTTTCATTGACATTCGCAAACTTAACTTGGTCCGTCTTGGTCATACTATATCTTGATCCGATAATTGTATTCGTGTTGAATACAAATTTTC
Organism: Leucophenga maculata; assembly: GCA_035044805.1. Lineage (NCBI taxonomy): Eukaryota > Metazoa > Arthropoda > Insecta > Diptera > Drosophilidae > Leucophenga > Leucophenga maculata. The sequence continues at coordinate 190,397 of JAWNNP010002066.1, forward strand.
GTTTTGCGGAATTCCATCATTCATAATTTTTGTGTTAAAAATAGTCATTACCGATTGCCTGCTTGTAGGTGAAAGTGTTGCATAGTTCTAAACGTAAATTGCTGGCAATCAACAAAGAACAATGGGAAAGGCATCCATCGTCATTGATCGTCCTTCAATGGTAAGCGCAACTGATGCGGAATGCTTCGTTGAATTCGAAATGCCGTAAAATTGATGGTGTCAATTTTATTAGAGTGAGTACACTCAATTTGGGTGAAACCATCCATTTCCGGAAGCAAAGTCACGCAAAGAGACTACACGCTGCCGTTTAACTGGTGTTGGAACTTAGTACCAAAGAATTGGACAAGGAAGTGACAGCCGCAGTCAAAACAGTTGACATTGAACATGGTCACGGTCGGGTTCATATCATCTAAATGTCGAAATAAAGTGTCTTCATTGTCGGTAAGGGTCTTCCTCTTGAACGATAAACTAGAAGTTAGCTATGGAAGAACTTTGTCCTTTTTTTATTAGTGAACTTAAATATTTGATTATGGTATATGTTCTAAATATAAATTTAACCCTTTATCTTTTTCTAATTCGTATTCCATTATGTCTGCTGAGTATTATAAAGTCTTTTTGGCAAATTTTAACACTATATAACTTTCACGCATTCTCTTCTCTGCTGTCTTCTTCTTAATAATATGTATATATAAAAATGAATCATTTCCATGGTACCATGGTAGAAATGAAGCTTTGGGCTATTTGAATCGCGGACAACTTCTGCATAGCAATAACCAAATTCGCCAAAAAATTTTCATAATCAAATATGCCAGTCATGTTCCGTTGTATTCAATTAGCACTTTATGGTCTTTTATTTTGTGTTCATTTTTATATTCCTTAGTGGTGTTGTTCCATCATGCAAAACTTTGCTCATGGTCATAGAATAGAGGAAGGAAGGAGCTGTGGCTGTAAGGCATATAAATTTTTACATTGGGGTTGAAATGCGCCGCTTGCTAATTAAAAAAGGACACTCGGCATAAGTTAGGTTTACGCCTTATGTGAGCGCAATAAAATAATAATTGCGAACGTAAGAAGCTTATTAGGTTCCTTTTCTTTCTTCTCTTTTTTTTTTGGCTCTCGCTTTAGATAATTTAATTATAACTTTATTATTTAGGTTTTAAGCATAAAAACAAAATTCAACTCAACTCATGGGTTTAATAAATAAAATAAATGACATTTTAGTAAAGTGGTATTAGGGGCAATACACGTAAAACTTTGCTGCATTAAAAGCGAATATTTTAAATGAATTTGCTTTACTAAAATGTCATGACTTCGGCCATGCTAAAATTTTATTGTAAATGCTTTATTTGAAATTACTTTTGGGTATTCTGCTGGCAAATGCACTCTACACATAGTATTTACTACCTTTTATTATAAGCCAATATTGTTAAAAAAGAAACACTAAAAAGCCAAACAGAAAACGAAATTTGAACAAGTTAATTCGGTGCGCATGAAATGTTCTTGTTTCGAAGTTCTTTTTTTTTTTTTATTTTTATCAAAATGTCCCACTGGGATTTAACCAATAAAAATTTTTGTGAAAGGATTGTGACGCAGTTCTAAATGCGTGTCAACTTGGGAAATCATATTATTGCTGCGGTGCTTAGCTCTATATACACGCTTCGAGAAAGTGAAGTGCGTCAGTTTAGCCAATATTCACGCACAGCATGCTATAAAATTCCACTTTGCCAAATGTTGCGATGAGCAGTTGCTTCTCCAAAAATTAAAAAAAAAAAAAAGTTTTCATTATAATTATATAAATTTCCACAATCAGCGAATTAACACTTTTGTGTATTCTTTCTTCTGAATCAGTTTTCACTAGAAACGACATTAATGAGCAGCCAATTATTTTAAGTGCGATAATCAGAGATGTTGTTCGTTGAAAAGACACAATTTCGACTATTTCTTTGGCAATTAATTTATTTAAGTATACTCAAGTGTTTAGTTTTTAAATTTAAGTAATTAGGACTCATTTTGGTTACGAATTTTATTTGCAAAGGACTGACTTTGTAGTAACTAGTATGGAACATAAAAATGCTATGCATCACTTGAGCAAAAAAAAAATATGTCAAATTCGACATTTAAAATTTGAATGTCCTGCAATTAATTCTAGCGCTTTGTTTCTGAACAAAACTACTAGAAGATAAGCTGAACTGAAGATTTTGTATTGATGAACTCGTTTGAAAGAATGGAGACTTCATGCGAGCACTAATATATTTGTCATAAGATCTTCTCATTCCGCGGTAGAATAGATTCGATTTATGAAACGAATGCATTTGTTTGTGTTCTAAAAAGTGACACGAGAGCGATACGTTCGCCTCAAAGACACATAGAATCATTATATATTGTAAATACAACTGCGCTCATAGTGAAAGAGATAGTGTGAAGTAAGAGCCCCAAGTAGCCTCCAGAGCTGAGCTAGTTTAGTCACAGTTTCAATCCAACCCATAGCTTTGATAATTTTACTATTAAATAACTATTTGAAGTCGAAATTAAATCTAGACAAATTATTATGCCTCTCAGGCGAAAATTTACTCTAATGTCAGAAATGTTCTTCGATACGAAGCATAATGTACTATCATCGTCCGTTATCCAAGCCAATTTAATGAAAGAACGTAGATTTGTCTTAAAAACAATATGTGCGATGCACTGTAGTTTGAATCCTAGGACACCGTGGTATTCGAAGTACTTTCTTTGAAAAAATTATATAATTTAATTAAAAATGTTTGACGAATTAGAAATAAATCCTCCTTTCCAATGAATCCTTAGTTTAGACTTATATTATGTGATAGGATTTGATAATTAAACAGAAAAGACATTTGTATATACATATTTCTTTATGATTATGTATTTATTTTAAGCATTATATATAGAATGTTTTACAATGTTTAAACTTTCTTATACTCTAAATTGTGCAATGGCTTAGCACTTTCTTTTTTTTTTTTTTATTAGAAAATTTTCAATGGCAACCGCATTCTTTGGCAACAGCTTTGTGATACTTTGTCAAATCGATTATATCCTCATTTAGGTACCGCAGTATAGTAATTGCGCCGAGTGTTGTAGGCACACAGCACGGTTTCGGCAGATGCGGCTGCTTTAAATGCATTAGCGTCTGTACAATGGCATGATTTGTGGCATTCATTTTAGTACCAAGCGGAAAATTGCAACCGCCACCGCAGAAATATGCTTCAAATTTCTTTGGCGCTATAACCCAGTTGTGCATCTGGAGCTCTTTGAAGTCGACAGTGAAGTTCAAGCGTTCACAAGACTGCGGCGGTTTGTGTATATCGCCAACATTTCTTAGTAAATCAGCCTGCAAATGTGCGGCGGCGCCTACATTTCGCTTACGTTTGTTTACATCACGTTTAAAACGCAATTTGCGTATTTTCACCAATAGTTCGGGTCCATTGAAGTAACCGATTATGAACGGTTGCAGATTTTGCATCTTATGCTGCGCTGGAACAATGCCACATTTCGTAGCATTTAAAATTGCATTTGTACGCCAGGCTGATGCTACCGAAATACGTAACTCGTGACCGTTTTGTATCTCCTGAATGCGACGATAGTGAAGCCAGTTTCGCAGAGTCGGCGTTATATTGAACTCTAGCCAACCCTTATAATCTGCTGTAGTATTTACGGAGTGAAGAATGCGATACTCCGCAACGTTGTCTCGTTTGTTCATGCGGCGTGCATAAATCGAAATTGTTAAATTGCTGCGGATGTGTTCGAAAGTGCTGCGTTGCTTGTAGATGCGTAGCACTGAATGCATAAGTATCAAATCGGATGGAACATCATTAGTATTGAAAGTGATGTGCACATCTTTATCCACTGGCGTTGTTGCTGCTCTGCGACTGGAGAACGTTAAAATGCTATTGGAGTTTTCGATATCCTGGCGGTCCTCATGCGAAAGCAATATCTCGTCATCCGCCGAGCGTCGATGTCTTTGATGCAGCACTTCTTCTGGTTCTTGTTCCTCGTTGATTTCATTGTAAACTTCAAGCAAAAATTTGGATGCCGAATTGCGTATGGTTGGTTCGCGTTTTGCACGCTGCGGTCTGTCGCCCAAATCAAGCAAATCTATCATTTCAAATGGAAATTCACTTGCTTCTGCATATTGCGTTTCGTAAACTTCATTATTAGCACTGATAGAAGGATTTAGTAACTTTATAACGAATGCCAAATATAATAATTTAATTGATGATGAATGCATTGTTGCTGCACTGAGATCCGCTCTGTTGCAATTGTCTGCACAAACTGTGACAATTTTGAAACGGCGGCTTAATTTATACATGATCCTAGCCAAAAGTTAACTACCTGACACTACCTGTTTTTTTATGATACAGGCTTAAACTAGTTACTAAGTAGTTGTCACATCCTTGCTGCCCTTTTTCTTACAATATATGTTTTATGACTTGCGCACGCGTGCGTGTGAGCAGGTAGCAAAAACTATTTAAACAAACCTTTTAATTTCAAATTCTTTAAATTAAATCTTTCCAGGTGGCCTGCAAATCGAAAATAGTCGTGAAGAGGATCAAGGAAAGTACGAGTGTGTTGCTGAGAACTCAGTTGGCACAGAACATTCGAAGGCCACAAATTTATATGTAAAAGTGCGACGTGTACCACCCACATTCTCACGTCCGCCAGAGCCTATAAACGAAGTGATGTTGGGTGCGAATTTAAATTTATCCTGCATAGCAGTTGGTTCACCAATGCCGCTTGTTAAATGGATGCGAGGTAAGCACAAGCATAACTGCGGGTTATATTAAATATTTAATTATAACTTTTACAACTTACAGGTGCCTACGATCTTACGCCTGAGAATGATTTACCCATAGGACGAAATATATTACAATTAGCAAATATACAGGAAAGTGCCAATTTCACTTGCATAGCAGCTTCGTCCTTGGGACAGATCGAAGCGACGTCTATAGTGAAAGTGCAATGTAAGTTATATTTGTTATTTTATTTCAATTATTTTATTACTTAATGGTTTTATTGCTTACAGCACTACCAACTGCGCCTACGGATATACAAATCTCAGAAGTAACTGCCACATCTGTGCGCTTGGAATGGTCATATAAAGGACCCGAAGACTTGCAATACTATGTCATACAGTATAAACCAAAAAATGCCAATCAGGTGCGTACATTTTTTTTATTTTGTAATAACATAATTGAAATAATTAATTTTTTTTTTTTTACTAAAGGCTTTTAGTGAAATAAGCGGCATTATCACGATGTTCTATGTTGTGCGCGCTCTTAGCCCCTACACGGAATATGAATTCTACGTAATTGCTGTAAATAACATAGGCCGTGGACCGCCTTCGCTACCCGAGACTTGTACCACCGGTGAGACAAGTAAGTAAAACTTTTAAATAGAAAATAAATTACTTAAAAATAAACTAATATATGCTGTATTCCTTTCTAACTTTTTGTGCTGCTAAAGGATTTTTAACCAATTTACGCATTTAATTTTTGTTTTACATTTATCAAAAGAATTATTAGTTATAATTGTAGCATTTGTATTTGTTCGATTCGATCATTATAAAAATTTACGCCTGAAACCTTACATTTTAATTGCATTGCAAAATTCCATTTATTTCTTTCCATTAACTAACATTATGTGGGATGATTAGGCGATTTTACTTTCGGTGGTGCAAGTAAGTAAACTTGAATGTGTAAATTTTGTTGCGAAACTTTGGAAAACAGTTGTTTGCCAGCAAAGAGTAGTACTTAACCATTAGAAAAAGGATTTATTATATGGTTTATCGCTTGAAATAACTAAAAACTTTTATTATTAGAAACTATAATGTACTATAGCAAATAATAATTTGTTTTACTTCAATTTAATAGAAATGGAAAGCGCTCCAAGAAATGTACAGGTGCGTCCGCTGAGTTCTTCCACAATGGTTATAACTTGGGAACCACCAGAGACACCAAACGGACAAGTGACCGTAAGTATTAAAGTCGTTAATTTAAATTTATTATAGTAATTTATTTAATTGTTTTTTTTTTTTTATAGGGCTACAAAGTGTATTATACAACAAATGCTAATCAACCGGAAGCCTCTTGGGACTCTCAAATGGTTGACAATAGTGAACTGACAACTATATCTGAATTAACACCGCATGCGATTTATACCGTACGTGTTCAGGCATACACTTCAATGGGAGCCGGTCCTATGTCTACGCCAGTACAGGTGAAGACTCAGCAAGGTAAGGTGTTTTTTAAGAATAACACGAGACGACAAACAATAATACAAAATTGTAAACAGAGTTAGCTTTATATAATAAAATATAATAGAATTAACTGTATGAAAAACCGAAAAAAGACTGTGCAGACTCCAGAATTATATGTATAATACTTAATCCATTGAACAAAAGTTGAGCTAGCTAAAATGGAACTCGTGCCTCAGTACTCTGGCACGAGTTCCATTTTAGTACTTTTTGTTAAAATTTAACATATTTTAAAATATGTTTATTCCGTTATGCTAATGGTGTCTGATATATTTAACCATCTGAAAAGGGGTAACGACTTTTAGTTATTAAAGACAAAATTGTGTGTTCTATAATTTATTTCAAATTTAAATCTCACATTGTTTAGCCATTTATTCTCTCCTCACATACGGATCAAGATAGAAATGTATTCACCATAAAAATTTAAGTTTCAAAAGGGGTACAGCTCTACGGGATCTTGAACCCGCCCACACTGAACCAAAGCGTTCTTTCTTGTTTTTATTTTAAAGCAAAATATTTTGTGAGTATTTGTCGAAGCGCATTTACAAATCGGCTAAAATTGTAAAATGTGGACAATTTAACGAAAGTTAAAACAAATTTTTATTTAATACATGAAAAATTAAAAAAAAATATGCTGTGATAATATGATATGATGATATTGTTTCTAAACGCAATAATAATTAATTTTTTCCTATTTCTAGGTGTTCCATCACAGCCCAGTAATTTCCGAGCAACCGATATCGGCGAGACAGCTGTCACACTACAGTGGTCTAAGCCGACACATTCCAGTGAGAATATCGTACATTACGAATTATATTGGAATGATACATATGCAAATCAAGATCATCACAAGTAAATTATGCTTAAAAAGTGTACGAAAATGTTACTAAATTTGTTTATTTATAGGCGCATTTCGAATTCTGAGTCGTATACGCTTGATGGTTTATATCCTGATACACTTTACTATATATGGCTGGCAGCACGTTCACAGCGTGGCGAAGGTGCTACTACACCACCCATACCCGTCCGTACGAAACAATATGGTAAGTTATACTTTTTGCTGTTTTACTACTCTTTATAATGCATATCTTAAAATTAAGAGCATTTAATATATACAACATATATATACATCTATATAAAATTAAAAAAAAAAAAAAAAAAAAGAACATAAGCTGTAGTAGTCGAAAAAAATTTAATAGTCGGGTTTAATTTTAAGTAACACATAAAACATTTTCAATTATTGACAATATACAAATTACATACTCTCAGTTTATGTACATATATAATGGTTACAAATTATTGAAAAGTAGTTGTTATAAATGATTTTTATTATCATTATTATTCTTATTATTATTACTATTAAATATGTATGTGTGTGTTTTGTGGGTATTTGAAGAATTCAGTTGATTAATGCCTCGCGGAACTAAAGGTAAAATGCTGAAATGAAAAAATGTTTGAATGTTTGGTGGATTTATATACATACAAAAGAATTCAGACCTGAAACATGCACAGACATTAGGCCTACATATATACATAAGTAGTACATAAAAATACAAACATGCATAATGGTTTATAATTAATACATATATACTAAGTTAATATTACACGCACTAGCTCACAATACAATAGTTTACATATAGACACGTTAATACGAACAATTAAAAACAAAACATCACCCATCACAACAAAAAATGTATTTCCAAAATTACTTGCACAAAAAAAAATTAAACATTTACAAAACAGTGTGTTTGATTACATATGAAAAAATAGAAGAAAGAGAATGATTGAGCGTTTGATATTTTAGACTGGGAATGCATTTTATATAAAATAATTTTTTTCTTTTTACAAAAATGTATCTAACTGCACTGCACTAGCACCATGCATGTTAATATATCGTAATATAAATATATTATATCGTAATGTAAAATGATATGCTTAAAACTTTTCCAACTTTTTTTGTTTGCTACAAAGCTATTCGCTTCTCAACTTGCATATAAAACCCCTACCTACCTACAATGTATGGCATCTAAAAAAGATAATTATTAAAAAACGCACTTTTAAATGTTTTGATTTAAATTGTTTCTATTGTTGTTTCAAATTATAATTTTTCGTTAGAGCAAAATCAAAAAAAAATATATGTATATAATTTAAATAGTTGAAATAGCATATTTAATTTTAACTAACTTTTTTGTTTTAATGTCTGTTCATATTCTGCAAAGCGCTTAAAAACGAAACCATTTTGTAATTGTGCAGTTTTAAAAATTGCATTTTGTAGTATGTTGAAATTTAATAAAATTAAAATAAATTTTGTTTTAGAAATTATTCTAACGTATTAAGTGTTATTATTCGCATGTTTATATATATGTATAGGTAAATTGTACGAAATAATGTCCATGATAATTGTTTACCTCAACAAATATATTTAAAATTAGTTTTTAGTTGAAAATTTATTTCATGGAAATGGTTTATGCAAATTATGAACATAAATGTTAAATTGTGCATGCATACGAACGATGTTAAATCGATGTAATGATGTGTTTGCATTATGTTTGAAATGTTTTAAATATTTCTTGCTTTTCGATCTATTGTAAAATGGAGGGTCTTGCGAAAAGTTTTCACTTTGATAGCAGTATTGGTTACAATTGCATTGAAAATGCCTTTGTATAACTTTAGCAAAATCGTATTAGTGTTGAGAGATATCACCTAACTTTATTCGTTAGGGAATTTCTAGCGATCTATTTTTAAAATGCGGAAAGTTATTTGCATATAATTTAAAACAAAACTTAAAAACCATTCGTTTGGACGATATTGACTTCGAAATATGTATTACCTTTGGTGGTGTGCTGTTCAGTGAAAGGGAAGTGTATATAGACAAAATTATTAATAGAAAACCCCCTCCCTTTTTTTAATACTTCAATATAGTCGCCCACTCTCACCACCTGCCAATCGATGATTTATATATAGTATATAGTTTATGCTTATACTTGTATAGTATAGTGCTTAAGCCAATAAGACAGAATTATTTTGTAGTTTAACTTTACTTTCACCGTATTATTCAAACTTCTTTTAGGGAGAGAATTGAACAACATAACATAGAGATTAGGAAAAAAACAAAAACAAAAATAACTACACGCAATTTATATGAAAAATTATTAGATCACAGCCAGAGAACTTAAGAAGGTTCGTAGTTGAATCTAAATCAATTGTCTTCGTAGCTATCTAACCTTTGTAAATAAAACCGTTTTTGCTATTGTTCTCTCAGAATAAAAAAATAAAAATGTTTATTTCAATGTTAATTAATAAAAAGCTCAAAACATTTTTTTTTTTATAAAAGTCAGAAAGCCGAGATTCTTTATGTGAGTTTCATAGTTTCTAATTAAACTCAAGTTATGTGAAACGGCCAATTCATATTATTATGAAATTAAATTAAAGTTTTTATAGTTAACTTGAGTTTATAGTAAATTTAAATAGCCTTAATATAAACATATATGTATATACTTCATTTGACTTATGATCTTGATTTTGAAGCCATGTCAGCTTATTAACTTAATTACATTTTACGTAGGGTTTACATGTGATTGTGGATCCAGCTGCTATTGACTTTCGTGGAATATACTCCATAAAGAGTTTTAAAATTTTCTGAATTTGCTCCGTGCTATACAAAAATTTAAAAGACTAATAACTAAGCTTTCTTGGTCCTGTTGTCTCCGATATTCTCCCCAAAAACGTATAAAATGAATTAAAATAAAATATTATCTTTTTGATTCTTTGAAAGCTACAAGCAGAATTGTTTCGAATGCAGCTACTTATGTCTGTCTAGTCTCTCCTATCTATTATATGCATCGATGCATAAATTTTGCTGCATTATTTTAAATTTCTAGTACTATGATTTAAAGCTGAAAGGTTTTTTTTTTAGTTGTTTGTATAAATTCAAATATTTTTAGTGCGGCATGCTAAGCATAATCTTTAACTAAATCAATTTATCAATATTGTTTGTGCTGCATACATTATATTATTTTTTGTCGCTCGTATTTTATTTGTTACTAACTAAGTTGCCTGCCATTGCATGTATCTAATAATCTTAAAAAAAACTTTTGCTCCAAAGATTTAATGCGCTTTGCAAGATATTTCAATATTATTTAACCAAAAAATATGCAGAAATAAATACAAAAAATTATTATAAATCCATAAAGTTATATAATCAAATAATGATTAATTTGCATAAACCATTAAATTTAACATTACTTATGCTTTATCGTTTCGTTATTATTTAAACTAAATATTTATTTTGCTTTTGTTTTAATGAACTTAATTTTATTTTTTCTTTTCAAATGTTTATGTAAAACCGCCATATACACGAAATCTCTAATGTAACTTTGGTTCATAAAAAAAAAAAAAAAAAATATAAAAAAATATAAAAAAAAAAAATCACACATTGCAACATGAAACGAATTTATGCATAAAACCCATGCAAACAAATACGTTCCGATCTAATTAGTACCAGGTGCACCGCCACGTAATATCACCGCCGTCGCCACTAGTTCAACCACGATTTCGGTCAGTTGGCTGCCACCACCCATAGAGCGTTCCAATGGACGCATCATATACTATAAAGTATTTTTTGTTGAAGTCGGTCGCTCCGATAGCGAAGCAACGATATCCACTCTTAATCAAACGCAAATCATGCTTGATGAACTAAAGCGCTGGACTGAATATAAAATCTGGACATTGGCTGGCACATCCGTTGGCGATGGACCACGTTCACATCCAATGATTGTGCGTACGCAAGAAGACGGTATGTATAATTGCTAGAAAAGTGTACTAATAATACCTTTTATTGTTTTTAATTCGATGCTTAAGTTTATTAATATACCTAATTATTATTTTAAATTTTACGTTTATTTATTTACTGTTCCATTGAAAAAAAAAACAAAATCATTCAATTTAAAGCTTATACTAATCAAGTACAAACCTTTTTGAATTTTGATAAACAACAACAAAAGCAGCCGGAATTATTTTGAATTCTTATTTCATAATGAATTCCTACATCTTTTTTTATATAGCCGCACACGGAAGTGAAGTTGACTAATTAGTTTTTGAAGTCAACACTCTCTCGTACATAATTATATAACAAAATTTTTTTACATCCATATACGAGTATATATAATATATATTTTTTTTTAGTTTTATAGTTAATTTAATTTATTTTTTATTTAGTTATATATATTTATTTATTATCAAGTTTCAATTATCGGACTATATAATAATAAAAAGGGAACTTTGACTTAAATGACATTTATTCGAATCCAATCCGAATTTGTGGGTACTCTTTAGTTTATAATGTATAGAAAACCAGTAGATGATACATTTCGAGACTACAATTTTGAGGGGAATGACATAGATTGGATTCAATCCTTGTAAAAAACTTTATAAATTATTTGGGGATATGAAAGATTTGAAGATGTCCCATTTTGAATTAATTTAATCGTTTTAATCAAATATAATCAAAACCAGGCAAAAATTTAGGCATTTCAACATGGATTAAATTTAGCTCTTCAAGAAGTTTAGAATTTTTGCCAGAAACAGAAAGCATTTCACAAGCATTACTTGAAACCTGACAATTATTTTTATACCTATTATACTTCTTGTGAAGGTGAAAGAAAAGTCTTCACATTGTCATACAATATTTTGAGCCAAATTTTTAAAGCACTACAAAAAGGAGACGAAATCTCATTAAATATTTTCTAAAATTACCGAATAACGAACTATAAAAACTTCTTTGCACAGTTTTTGACTTTGACAAAAAAACTTTTAATACGCATTATTTTATTAAAAACATTTTGCTTTAATTACAATTTTTTTTAAATTAATTACTTTATTTTTTTCGTATTAAATCTTTAATTTTCTGTGTACATTGAATTTTGTTGGCACACACCGATTTAGAGATATGCGCAATTTTTGTTTTAGTTTCTTGTCAAAACTCTAAAAAATTGGCATTGTTTGCATATTTTTTGGCACAATTTTTGAAATCCTGAACTTTTTCAGCACTTCGTACGGTTCTGTATGAATAATTTCCTTTTTTGTTTTAGGAAACACCAAATAGCTACTATATTTTTGTGATATATATATATATAAACAACTCTTCATATGTCTATAAATGCATTAGATTAACTTTCACATTGTAAATGTTTTTGGTTTCTCTTTAAATATAATAATAAATGCATTGATTTTTGTGAAATGATAAATTTTTTGTGTAAATTTAAGTACACTGAAAAAATATTTAAACAAATTTTTTTTTTTTAAATAGATACATAACTATTTTCATTTCTACTACACAAGCACTATAAAAAGTATAATGCATATAATTCAAAGCACTTTTTGTTATTGGTTTTTTTATGTATAAAGCTGTATAAAATGTACAATATTTCTGCTATTTTTATCGTGCGATATTTCATATATAAAGGCCCCAATCGCAGTTTAATAACTGATAAACACATTGAATATTTAATATTAGTTTTAGCCAAATCGGTTGGAATTATAAACCTCAGAAACTCTATGAAGTAAAAAGCTTCTTACTTTTGAAACATTCGTAGTGATTTGTTTTTTTTTTTTTTTTTTTTTTTTGATAGTGAAGTAACTACAAAGAACCTTCTGGTGAAACCATTCAAATAGATTATATTAAAACAACTTAAAAAATACATTAAATTAACAATCAAAAAACCCCTATTTGAAAGGCTAAGAAAGTAATGAAAACACATCTTTCGGGAAAACCTATGTGCTACTTTGAATTTCTCTCATATTGAATCTTGGTACAGCTCTCTTTTCTAGTGGAACATATATTTTATAGTTTTTGAGTAATTTTTATTTCTCTTCAAACCTTTTTCGTACTATTGTAACATTTACAAAAAAAAATTTAATTTGCATGCAATTGCACATTTAAACAAATTCAAAAGGCTGGTGGCCGGCTGAACTATTTTTAACGTTCCTCATTCACAATGTCCGTAGGACCACGTTTAAAATAAACTTCTCATCGCTTGGCTGTTACTAAAGTAAAGGAACCTCCATAAGTTCCCTGAAATATAAACATATTCGTGATCAGCACGAAGGAACAAATCGATCTAAACGTGTCCGACTGGCCTTATGATAGCATCTGTTCAAGTTTTTGGTGTCCAGATTTTAGATATACAACTTCCCATCTTTGTTTGGGATATCCCCATAGAAACCTACTGCGCGTTTTTTTGGGATATCCCCCACACAAACTACCCACCGCCCACTTTTATGATTACATAATGCAATGGTGGCTTCTTAGGTGAGGCCGTTTCACATATAATAATTGACTTAGTGCCTGGCGTAGTAGTTCTATAAATTAAAAGCAAAATTGCGAATACTATCGACTAACCGCCAATTTAAAATGCACAGTGCAAACAACAAACATGATGTCTAATGAAACTTCACAAGCGGGAAATCCTGAGAATATGATGATTTGTGTAGCAGTTTGTAGCCTAATTTCTGGATATTTACCATGGTGACTATACACGTATGAACCCGTGCATTGTCTTGGTGGAAAAGTACTATTTTCTACGTCGGTCGTTTTTGTATCAAATCAAAATCGAATCTGTCCAATATGTCTGAATAATATTCAGCGGTGATCATTTTACTCTTTTTAAGGCGACAATTTACAGCCTTAGCCATCTCATGCACTCTCATGCGAGACGTCATTTTTTTTTTTTTTTTTGGCGATCTCAACGTTCGACGTCATTTTGCTGGTACAACCACAACGGATGTCAATACACCACTTTTTAACCAGTGAAGTGAATAGCATAGAGTCGCCATAGTAAAATAAGAATGATGATGGTCTTCAAGAATACCTGCACGGTTTTATTTAACATTATATAAAACCCTGAATTTCGCTACCATCGACCCACAATGACTGTTTGATGAGCCACAGAAATCGCTTGGCCAGGTCCATGACCACGGCAATACCAACAGGAGATTAAATCGTCGTCACTTTTGACATCTCATCTAGATTTAAGATCCGAATGGATAACAATTATAATTGAATTTACTTTATAAAATAAAAAGCTAGAGATTGTGGCATATGTGCCAGGCGTCTCATAGAGCAACCTGTGCACTGATTGTCACTTTTCTTCATAAATATATAAAAAAGTAGTTAAAGTAGTTCAAGAAATCGCTGACATATCAAACCACCGCCGTATATTATCTTTTACTATGTTTTTCTTCACATTAAAACGTAAAATTTTCAGCTTCGGCTCCATGCTGTCCGTTTTCAAATTTCTTAAGAATGGTATTGGAGCTTCGTTTCAACCGAAGCTAATATATTTTCATTGTACAGTACCTTAGACTGCTTAATACTTTTCTTGGTTATATTTTCTTCGTCCAAAAACTAATTTAAATATCAATTAATTTTTACAAAAATGCTTGTCAAATATAATAGTTATCCAGTTAATGATGTTCATAGTTGAGATCCCCAAGTAAATTACATCCTGTAAAAGGAATTTATTGCTCAAAAGTTTCACAAAATAAGAATTCTTATGGGGGGTAGTGCAACCTTCTTTAGTTCGCTCCCCGTTGATCTGCTAATGCAAATACACGTTCTAGTAAATTGTCATAGAAATCATATAAAAATTTCTGTCTTTGGAGGTTTGAAGAAATGTTCCCCTAGTCCGACCCTGCTTCTCGCGGGACAGATTATCATGAGCTTTGAAGAATCGAACAAACTGTCATAGCTGTACCCTGTAAATAACAAATAAACAGTTTTATAAGAATCATGCAAAGTGCAGCATGGCAATGTTCAGCAACATGTTACCAAACTGGTTCTGGAAAACGATAGAGACTCATTTGAAAAGTTTAGCCACTATTTCTATACTACAAAATCAAAAAAAGAGTCTGCGGTAGCAATCATCATTAGTAGCCATCAAAAATGAATAATTCTTCCTCAATTTTTAGCACTTAAGAAAGACTTGTGTTCTATTAAACTTATATTGCACAGCTTTATAGATCCTTCTACAACTCGAAACTATACTGTGTAGCAAAATTCCAAACAAACTAGTTCTTAGTTAGGGTTTTATAGCTATTTTAGAACAATATTCTTTATACAAAACTTTTTAGCGCACAAATTATAATTTTTTCAAACTTTTTGCAATTTGCATACTTTACAAGCACTTTTATTGGACTTTCAGAACAACTAAAAAATATATTTTTGAATAGATATATTAATGCTAATTATCACTATACATTTTTTTATAACGCACCGATAATTGTACAAGAACTGCATGCTAATCTATTTTTAATTTTTATAAGTGTTTAAGGTGGTGGTGAGAAAATGACACCGCATAACACTTATAAATTTGATTTTTGTTTGTTTGACACTTTAAGTGTTCAGCAATAATTTCAAATATTTTTGAAACACACATTTGTTCAGTTTTGCACAAATTTCAATTTTAATAAGTCTAATTTTTGCATAAACATATTTGTGCTTTTTATTTATTAATGCTTGTCAATAATTTCCATTTAATTTCATTTGTATTTATGAAAGAACATTTTCGTAGCTATTGCTTGTCATTCATTTGATTATAATTTCATTGTTTCACTTCATCACATTGAATTATGTATTCTCATAATTAATGTATTCAAAATATATTATATAGCACTTAAGGAATCATAGATATAAGCTTAATGTTAAGCACTTTATGGCACTAATCGTACTCGTAATATCACAAACCACAAGAACTACTATGTATTGTGCACTACACTCTCTGACTTTCAAATGAATAACATATTAGCACGCACGCTCTTTGCCTATATAAACTATAAAACTTTGATCAGTAATATAGATAAAAAAATAATTGCTAATAAAAAAAAAACAATATTAGCAGCGCTCTGATATATCTGAGCATGGAGTGTAAGTATACGAAATGCAATTGGTTAGATGCATTGAATCTATAGTTGTGAACATTCTCAAATGCACCGCTCTCAACTTGTATATATAAACTGCAAAATATTGAACAATTAGTAAACTATTGCTTGAAAGTAAAGAATTAATAGCACTGGCAGCACAAATGTTGCACCAATTCACAAAATTGCACAGGATTTTTAAGATCGAATGCTAAACAATCATGATAAAATGTGTGAGAATGAACGTGTTAACAAATCGCTTTATAAAGTGCTGAAATCTATACAACTGGCTATACGTCTATAGGCTCCGAATATGCATAGGACTGGGTTATTTCTATAAAGAGTATAAATTTTAATGATTAAAAATGAAAACTAAACATACACACTTTTAACTAGTTAAGTCTAAAAAACATTCTAAATTATTACAAAATATTTTAGTGCTTAAGTAATTAAGTTTTTTAGTAATCAAGTTTTTAACATTTTTGTATCGCGTCTATGACGAAAAATTATTTAAAATGGTCAGAATGATTTATTTGTTAATATATATCTATAAACATTTAAGGGTATAAAATATTTTAGGTATCTTAATTTATATCTATATACATACAAAATATTCATCTATTAAGTATAAGCTCCAGGTAGGTTTTGTTCTTATTTATCCAAATATCAATTTTAAATTGTTTTAATACGTGCAAGGTTTTCTTCTCTTTAAGAAAGCCTACACTATTTTATTTTATATATTACGGCTTTAAAGTGATTATATATGTATATATAAAAAGTGCCCCCTCCGATACGAACCACAACTATTAGAGTTTGCTTCTCCCGATTTCATTAACATAAATTTTCTTTATCGCTCGTATGTTGGGCTGGACATCGCCCTCTCCAATTTAGACCAAACTAAGTAGGAATACTTCAACCTATCCCATTGACATTGTATACCAATTTTCATCTCTGAACCTTAATTGGAGCAAATATATCATGCAAGCAACGATGTGTGCAGGTACATTGCCGTGATGCAAAATCCATGAATTATTTTGCCACAAATCCAGGCATTTCATTATATTGCTTCAACCAAACGACTTGTAACTTCAAGTAAATATTCCTTATTAACCATATAATCTTAAAAACTCACGATGCACCATGCCATTGTAATTGTAATCGAATAAAACATTGTGTAAAACCTTCACCTATGACCGAACTTTGTGTGTTTTAGTTTTAGCACCTCTGGCTCCTTTCACTGGAATGATCGTTGTTTGGTTCGACCTTTTGAGCAAATCCGGCATCTGAATTTTATATCTGTCAAAATGTTGAGAACATTTTTACCGAAGAATCGGTTGGTACGTACATTGAATACAAGTTATCAGAAGAAGGAATAGAGGTCCCTTAATATCCAAACTTGATGGCTCCATATCTCTTAGAGTCTCCAAGATCTTGTTGTTCGTACGGACAGCCAGACAGATGGACAAAAAGACAATTCTATACCAACTTTTAATACTGATCAACTATATTCATATGTATTTAATGGCATAATAGTTTTTTTTAGAGGATACATCGTAAACCCTATAATATCTATATATATATATATGTGACCTGGTCTATGAAAAAGTAGCTTCTTCTATTTATAAACTTTTCAACAAATTATGAGTTTCATAACAGTTAAAGTGTATGATGATATATGTAGTGATTGTAATAGCCGCTTTTCTAACGGATTAGTCACGGCAGAAGGTAAGTGTCCTGGGAAAGTGAGTGTGATGAAAATGAGAGAGTCATATGCCGATTTTTTTAAACTAAAAGCACCTATATTTCGTAGTTATGAAAAGAAAAATGTGCTGGAAAGATGAATGAAATGGGGAGTGAAATTCCGAGGAGGGTGGTGTTAGAGATATTGTGATGGGGCGAAAATGGTTCAATAAACGAATTTTTGAATAAAAAAAATTTGCTTTAATTTTTGAAACAAGCTATTTTTGTGAAACATAGCGAGTGGGTATTTTCACAAATGAAGTTCTTCAAATTAACTCGACTTCGGCTGGGTCATTACATATGTACCCACAATGACCTCTTTAAACGCTCTGACAGCATTCCAACTTTGATTTAAACTCATTAGACTTGCTTGCACCATAGAATGCGAGCCTCAATCTTCACCATCACCAATCAAATAGATAGGCTGTTCAATCAAACTTCTGACTAATAAGCAGACAGCCTTGTAGCTATAGCAAATGTTATGGAGATTGTGGTATCCTACGAGATCGACGATATGATGTACAACGGAATAATGCGGAATAATGTCCAAAGAATCCATTTAGTGACCATTCAAGGCAGCAGACTGATCTGCTGGTATGTCTCGAGGTTGTTCTCTGGCTTACCAGGGTTGGATGTTGTAATCGTTACGTAGCGTTACAAGGGCGGGAGGGGGTAAGAACAACATGTTATGTAACATTTTTGTTTTTATTTAAATAAGAATCTAGGGAATTAAAATCTCCCAAATTTTAGTGTTAACGCAGAATCACATTGTTTTAGTCAGTGTTAAGTTCACTTCTTGGTTGACTTGTCAGCGCAACTCTAACCCGAAACCTGCTCTCCTGGAAATCATGATTAACATTGTCATTCATGGCAGCGCTGCTGATGAACGCCGCCGAACAGAGATGATTAGGAATTGTCTTACTCTTTCCGACCTGCTTAAAAGTATGTTGTTGATTGGTTTCAAAATTTCTCGAAGCGGCACATATGCATTTCTAACAATCAAGAGCAAAGAAGGCACGTGCGCACCGTAGCTGTAATATTAGTAAGACCACAGTCCGATATGCATAGAAAGCACGGGGAATTCTGCAGTGCTACAATCAGGTCGTTGCAATTTATCATGTCGCTTCTGGGACCGCAGCAAATATTTGTAAACTCTGAAGATGATAAGGCCCGTGTACCCGCTGTGAAAAGTCAGAGCCCTCTTTGAATGCTAATGGAATACAGAGTACTCTCATCTTACCATGAATGGATCTTGGCAGAGCGGTACAAACTTATTCCTAATGTATATGCCGGCGTCAACGTGGATCCTGACGATTTCGGTAAGGAAGAAGGTCTTGATTAAAACGGGCTGTCACACATCCATAAGGAGTAGGACACGCATCCTCCAAAACAAACACCCATGTCTGCATTCAAGCCCTAATTCAAGACATAATCGAACACATCTTTTTGGATGATGGGCTGGCTAAAATCCCGCATTATCGGTAAGTCAAAAACTTTGCAATTCAACACTTCAAAAAATATGTGGAAACTGTGGGATCTACTTCATATTCCACAAGAATTTGCAAATGTACAGTCGTTACGTGCATAGTAAGCCTGCCCAAGACTGTCGTGAAAGTAGAGTTCGACCAAAGCGATGAGCTGGTCTGCATTGTGCGCCGCTGTGAAAGATCGTCTGAGAATGCCAATTCTCAAAAATTATTGGAAACACGGACGCACATTCCTCACTTTTTTTTTTGTTTTCATAGTCGGTTGATAT
Organism: Leucophenga maculata; assembly: GCA_035044805.1. Lineage (NCBI taxonomy): Eukaryota > Metazoa > Arthropoda > Insecta > Diptera > Drosophilidae > Leucophenga > Leucophenga maculata. The sequence goes on from JAWNNP010002066.1 coordinate 210,079, forward strand.
TTGGATATTATAGAACAAATCTGCCAAATTGCAAATCTTCTAAGGCATTTTTAATTCTAAGATAACTTGTACCTATAAGTTATATATAGAATATTATATGAATGAAATTTTTGTAAATATGCTTTCCACGTCATATTTAATCACTTTTGTTTCAATTAAAAGATTGTTTTCTGTTTGTTTTTTTGCGGGTGTGCCAACAAATACACTTCTTCTTTTTTCTATATATATCTGTACAGTTTTTACCTGAAAAAAAAAATGTAAACTTAAAAAAAAAAAACTACTACTCAACAATACTTTTTGTCTCTTTCATATATTTTAACAAATAATCAAACGTTTGCTTGGCCACTCGCACTCTATCTCTGTTTCGTGAACTTATTGCACCTTTTTGTATACAACACAAAATGGAATGAATGATTTTTTGTCAATTTTTGGTGTCGAAATCTCCAAAATCTCCTTTTGACTTTGAAAAAAAAAAAAACAAAAAAAATACAAATTATTTGCGAAATTTGATTTTTGATCGCAACATTTAATGGATGATGGTTATTTTCACTGAATTTTAAAACATTTTAGAGAAAAAGAGTGAGTATTTATTTTACGGTGATTTTTTAAATGTAAAAAAACTAATAAAGTAAATGAGTGTTTAACGTTAAAATTTGTTTTTGTTTTTTTTTTCTCATTTATTTTTCCACATAAATCAAAAATAATCAACGACTTTTTTAAACTATGTTGATTGAATGATTGTACTTTTCATTATTTATTTTTGAACATATAGGACTATCTTAATTTAAACGAGATATACACCTAAAACGTGTGGTTTTTTTGAACTTTTACCATTTTTCCAATCTATTTTTGTACACAGGATTTTTCTAAAAAAAAAAAAAAAAAAAATGATACCCTTAGCTGAAGTCACACAATTTTAACGATTTTTAATCAATTTTGAATGCTTACATGTTTGTTTTTGCAAATATATAATAATAATAATAAAAATAACAACCTAATTAATTAATTAAGAAGTATATTTTTACAGAAAAGAGTTAAAATGCAATTTGTTTTTTTGTTTTTACTCTTAAGGCACTCGTATTTTTAAACATTTTGATTTTGATCGTTTGTACAAAAAGTAAATGCGTAATATTTCATTTAGAGAAAATATTTACTGCACCTAATTTTTATTCAAGCACCTCTGCAAAAATTGTCTTTCAATAAAACTTTTATTTTTTGTGATGGTGATATCTATTGAACTATTTTAAGTCGTTATGGTTAATAATAAGCGCAAGTGTTACGTGTCTTTGAATAAAATAATTAAGTTAATGTTTAAGTTTAAGTCAACAAATATGCAAGTACTAAGGCAATTCTAAGCTAAGTCTTTAACATTTAATGTCTATTGAATCTTCTTTATTTTGTTTTTGTGCTGGCATTAATATTCTGTTCTTCTGCGTTGTATCTAGTGCCTGGAGATCCACAAGATGTAAAGTCAACTCCACTGAATTCAACATCGATACATGTTAGCTGGAAACCGCCATTGGAGAAAGATCGCAATGGTATTATCAGAGGCTATCATATACATGTACAAGAGATACGAGATGAGGTAAGCATTTTTGTATATCAGCAAAATGTAGAATTTTAAAATAAATCATTTTTCTTTATCACTAGGGTAAGGGCTTCCTAAATGAACCGCTCAAGTTCGATGTTGTCGACGCACTTGAGTACAATGTCAGCGGACTGCAACCCGATACAAAGTACTCCATACAAGTTGCAGCGCTAACGCGCAAGGGTGACGGCGATCGTAGTGCTGCAGTCATTGTAAAAACACCTGGTGGTGTGCCTGTGCGTCCAACCGTCAGCTTGAAGATAATGGAACGCGAACCAATAGTCTCCATCGAACTTGAATGGGAACGTCCTGCGCAGACATATGGTCAGCTACTTGGCTATCGTTTGCGTTGGGGTGTTAAGGATCAACCACTGAAAGACGAAATGTTATCTGGCGATTCAGTATCGAAGAAACGTTTTAATGATCTCGAACGCGGTGTTGAGTATGAATTTCGTGTTGCCGGCAGCAACCATATTGGCATTGGCCAAGAAACCGTGAAAATCTTTCAAACACCCGAAGGCACACCGGGCGGTCCACCAGCGAATATAACCGTGCGTTTCCAAACGCCGGATGTAGTTTGTGTTACATGGGATCCACCAATTAGAGAGCATCGCAATGGCATAATTACACGTTACGATGTACAGTTTCATAAAAAAATAGATCATGGCTTGGGCTCGGAGCGTAATATGACTCTGCGTAAGGCTGTCTTTACGAATCTTGAAGAGAATACGGAGTACATATTCCGCGTACGTGCTTATACGAAACAAGGTGCCGGTCCGTTTAGTGAGAAATTATTCGTTGAAACGGAACGTGATATGGGACGTGCACCAATGTCCGTGCAAGCGGTTGCAACATCAGAGCAGACCGCAGAAATATGGTGGGAACCGGTACCATCACGTGGCAAACTGCTCGGCTATAAAATATTTTACACAATGACTGCAGTTGAAGATCTAGATGATTGGCAAACCAAAACTGTTGGCTTAACCGAGTCCGCTGATTTGGTTAATCTCGAAAAATTCGCACAATATGCCATAGCTATAGCAGCACGTTTTAAGAATGGACTGGGTCGCTTAAGTGAGAAAGTTACCGTTAAGATAAAGCCCGAAGACGTACCATTGAATTTACGCGCGCATGATGTCAGCACACATTCGATGACGCTTAGCTGGGCACCACCTATAAGATTGAATCCAATCAATTACAAAATATCATTCGATGCCATGAAAGTTTTTGTCGACTCGCAGGGCTTCTCGCAAACGCAGGTGGTGCAAAAGCGTGAAATCATACTGAAGAACTACGTTAAAATACATACAATCAATGAGCTCAGTCCGTTCACGACATACAATGTGAACGTGAGTGCTATACCCTCCGACTACTCATACCGTCCCCCAACGAAAATTACGGTAACAACGCAAATGGCAGCGCCACAGCCCATGGTAAAACCAGATTTCTATGGCGTAGTCAACGGTGAAGAGATACTTGTTATACTGCCACAAGCATCCGAGGAATACGGACCAATTTCGCACTATTTCTTAGTTGTCGTACCTGAGGATAAATCGAATTTACATAAAAATCCCGACCAGTTTTTAACAGATGATCTGCTGCCCGGACGCAATAAACCAGAACGTCCCAATGCGCCTTATATTGCAGCCAAATTCCCACAGCGTTCGATACCATTCACATTCCATCTAGGCTCCGGCGACGATTATCACAATTTCACAAATCGTAAACTCGAACGCGACAAGCGCTATCGTATTTTTGTGCGCGCAGTTGTCGATACGCCACAGAAGCATTTGTACACGTCAAGTCCCTTTTCAGAGTTCCTTTCGCTGGATATGCGCGAAGCGCCGCCCGGTGAGCGTCCACATCGCCCGGATCCAAATTGGCCCTCAGAACCGGAAGTATCGGTAAACCGCAATAAAGATGAGCCCGAAATATTGTGGGTTGTGTTGCCATTGATTGCAGCTTTCATTGTTTCGACAACTTTGATTGTGCTCTACATTGTGCGTCGTCGTACACAGCCATGCAAAACCCCCGATCAGGCAGCAGTAACGCGGCCGTTGATGGCTGCCGATTTGGGCGCCGGACCAACACCAAGTGACCCAGTGGATATGCGTCGCTTAAACTTCCAAACACCGGGTATGATCTCGCATCCACCAATACCCATTTCCGAGTTTTCCAATCACATCGAGCGACTGAAAACAAATGACAATCAGAAATTCTCTCAGGAATACGAGAGCATTGAACCGGGACAACAGTTTACGTGGGACAACTCAAACTACGATTATAATAAATCGAAAAATCGCTATGCCAATGTTACCGCTTACGATCATTCACGTGTGCAACTGCCACAAAACGAAAATGTTGTGGGCTCAGATTACATCAATGCCAACTATTGTGATGGTTATCGCAAGCATAATGCCTACGTTGCAACGCAGGGACCACTGCAGGAGACATTCGCCGATTTCTGGCGCATGTGCTGGGAACTAAAAACAGCAACAATTGTGATGATGACACGCTTAGAGGAACGTACGCGTATTAAGTGTGATCAATATTGGCCGACGCGTGGCACAGAAACATACGGTCAGATCTTTGTTACGATTACCGAAACCCAAGAGCTGGCCACATACAGTATACGTACGTTCCAGCTAGTGCGGCAAGGTTTCAACGAGCGTCGTGAAGTTAAACAATTGCAATTCACGGCCTGGCCAGATCACGGTGTGCCCGATCATCCAGCACCATTTTTACAATTCCTACGCCGTTGTCGTGCACTTACGCCACCAGAATCCGGACCAGTTGTGGTGCACTGTTCGGCTGGTGTTGGCCGTACAGGTTGTTATATTGTTATTGATTCCATGTTGGAACGCATGAAGCACGAGAAAATCATTGATATATACGGACATGTTACTTGTTTGCGTGCGCAACGTAATTATATGGTTCAGACTGAGGATCAGTACATTTTTATACACGATGCCATCTTGGAGGCAATCATATGCGGTCTGACAGAGGTTCCGGCACGTAACTTGCATACACATTTACAAAAGTTATTGACCACGGAACCTGGCGAGAATATAACTGGCATGGAAGTTGAGTTTAAAAAATTAACAAATGTTAAAATGGATTCGTCGAAATTTGTAACCGCTAATCTTCCTTGCAATAAACATAAAAATCGACTGGTGCATATCTTGCCATATGAATCGAGCAGAGTGTACTTAACGCCAATACACGGCATTGAGGGCAGTGATTATGTCAATGCCAGTTTTATAGATGGTTATCGGTATCGTTCGGCTTATATAGCAGCTCAAGGACCAGTGCAGGATACAGCTGAGGACTTTTGGCGCATGCTTTGGGAACATAACTCAACTATTGTCGTTATGTTAACCAAACTCAAAGAAATGGGACGAGTAAGTGTAAATCAATTAAAATTAAATAAGTAAATATATACTTACTTAAATGGCTTACTTAAATGGACCGTCTTTCGTTCACGGCCGCATTCAATTTGAAATTCCCCATCGTCACTGAGCGTCCAAGACGCGATGACGGCGTGAAAGAAGACACCAAGTACTTCGTCTTGTTCTCATTCACCGCTAGACCCATGAGCCGAGACTGTTTTTCAATCTCTGAGAACGCCTTGCTTACTCCCCGTTCCTGTGTACCGATGATATCAATATCATTTACGTACGCGACGAGCATCACTAACGTGAGATGTATTTTATAAATAGATTAAAAAATCGCTCGACAGCGCATCACCCTACCTTTATTCGGTCTTTGCCGGGATACATACTGCAGACAGTTTCGAAAGCGGCTCTATAGTCGACAAATAGATGGAGTGCGTCTTTGTTAAACTCAAGGGTCATTTCCAAGGTTTGACGTAATGTGAATATTTGGCTTCGTTGCCGGTCTTGAGTAACTCAGCTGACAGCCCATCAGAGCCTGTTGCTTTGTTATTTTTAAGCTTATTGATAAACGAATGGACCTCTTGGTAGTCCGGTGTCATCATTAACTGGTGGTTCCGGTGTCATTACTCTATCGGCGGTATTGTGTATTGCCCGTCGGTTAGATGCTTTACCCTTTAATACAATTTTCGAGCTTCATTTCTTTTACGTAACCTCTCATCATCCTCAAACTCTCGCCATTCTTGCTCCGTTCTTTTTTTGCGTCTGAAAAGGCGATTGTCCTCTCCCCGTTTCTCTCGACTGCGGAGTTCGCTAATAGCAAGCGTTCTTCTCTGCAGTAGTATTGTGACACTCCTCGTTCAATAGGGATAATACAGGGTATCTTGAAGTGAAAAACACTCAACTGAATTAGGCACTCTACAATTAGGTTTGACATTCAAAGTTTCTATAATTAAAGTTGATATTGTACAAATTGTACGTTTATCTCGATATAAAGAGTTGCGGCATACTTGCTAAGCTATACTTAATAATTCCATCGTTGCCGAACCAAGGGCATGTGTTAATAGTATTTAAACTTCCTAACTTAACCATTTCTCTTCTTTTTTCTTATTTTCTTAAATTTAGGAAAAATGCTTCCAATACTGGCCACACGAACGCTCCGTTCGCTACCAATATTATGTTGTCGATCCTATTGCTGAATATAATATGCCTCAATATAAGCTGCGTGAATTCAAGGTAATATTTTACTGTTACATTTTAAACACTCGAACAAATAATAAACTATATAATTGACAGGTAACTGATGCACGTGATGGCTCATCGCGAACTGTGCGCCAATTTCAGTTTATCGATTGGCCCGAGCAAGGTGTGCCAAAATCTGGTGAAGGTTTTATTGATTTCATTGGTCAAGTGCACAAGACTAAGGAACAATTTGGTCAAGATGGTCCAATCACTGTACATTGTAGTGCCGGCGTTGGACGTTCTGGTGTCTTTATAACGCTTAGCATTGTGCTGGAGCGTATGCAGTACGAAGGCGTCTTAGACGTTTTTCAGACAGTGCGTATATTACGCTCTCAAAGGCCTGCAATGGTGCAGACAGAGGTAAAAGGCGTTCAAAATTTAATTTAATTGCTTATACTAATTAGATTTTATTACAGGATCAATATCACTTCTGCTATCGTGCTGCATTAGAGTATCTGGGATCATTTGATAACTATACGAATTAAGCCGACGTTATATATTATATATAATATGTTAAAGACAAATCAGCTGAACAAGAAAGAAGCACAAGAAGTCATCATTCCCATTATTGAATAGTCAATTTTTATTAGTGCAACCGAACGAAATACAATTGAACACTGTGGACAGTAGTCCAAGCCAGTGACGAACGTATATCTGACACGCATAATGCGCATTTTTCTATTTTGAAGTATTATAGCAAGCTACTGCCCTTCATATTTAGATTTAATTCAAGTCTGCTCTAAATACTAATATCATAGTTTAAAGAAGAAGAGAAGAAGCATATTTATTAACGATCTTAAGACGTAAATTGTGTGCATTTGTTTTATAAGGCATTTTGCTTTTGTTATTGTTTTTATTTTATTTTATTATATTATTTGTATTCACGTTTAATATGTAAGTTTTTGGATTTCTTGAGAACACGGAAAGACTGTTGACCATAATCATTTTTATAATTTTTCTATGGCTAATAAGTTAGATGAACTTAGAACTTGACACAGTTAAATCAAAGAAAGCAATTTCGTCAATAATCAAAGTAGCAAAGATTGCAATTGAAAATATAATGAAAAGATTTAAGCAAAATTAGTAGGCGACGCATATAAAAAATAATCGTACTTAAATGATTGAATCTCCAGATAAAGCAGATACGCGTATATAGTATATATTGTTCATAGTAAATGCTTTAAAAGAAACGAATGCAGCTGCAATAACACTTATTAATAAAAATAATATTTAGGCAGCATTTAAGCAGATAGTATTTGGTAGCTGTTGATGTATAATTATTGTTGAAAAGAAAGGCAGCTTTAATCGCTGGCAGCATGTTTAGCGTACATGAATATATATACATATGTAGGATATAATACGGCATAATATGAGTTGTATATTAGCTACAATTTAAGTTTTTACCCAGTGCAATAAAATTAAGCTATACAATATGTATTTAGTTTAAACGTATAACAGATAAATTAATAAAACAAGATATATATGTAGTATATAATAAGAATGAAATGCTCGCAACATTGATGTCATACATACATACATAAATACATACATACAAACATATAATATAATATCGTATATAGTAGTGAAAGAAGAATATATCATTTACACAACGCGGCGCACTATATAAAATAGAATACTTGTAGATGAAAATGTGGCAGCAGCATAAATAAATTAATATATATGTAAACGCATTAGTTTGTATAATACAAAATGCAAATAAATTAATTTTACCTATACATAAACATACATAATAACATACATATAACATAATCTATGAAATAGTGTAATAAAATTGTGTAAATATATAAAATATTTTTTAAAATAGATATGTTGAAATTTATAGAATTACAAATGTCACACTATGGAGTTAGAGTTATGAAGTTGGTTATGTTGACTGCGTGAATATAGTGCAGAGAATGAGAAAGAAAATATATATAAATATGCATTAGATTGAGAAGAGTATATCAATTCTAGAATGGTTATAATAAAATGATTGCATTTTGAGAAACGAACCAGCTTTTTTTCAAATAATATTGTATTTTTGAGTAAATATAAAAGCGAATTATACTAGTTCAATGATAAAAAAATAAAAATATATGACATATATTAAAGCAAAATTTAAATACAATAGTATTAAATGTATAACCAGTTCGGCATTGTACGATAATGAATGAAATTCCAAAAATTGTTATTGATTTTATATACTAACTAGTGAAGCATTTCATTTAGAAAGTGTTTTGTGTAGCACTTGTCAAAATTTGATGTATTTGAAATATTTAAAAACAAAATAGTTTTAATTTAAAAGCCATTACAAAATGTACATTCGAGTCATTAATTCAAGAACAGCTTTTAGTTTATTTAACGTTGTTTGTATTTATTTTAAAGATATTTATATATACAATATATAATAATTATATATATGTAGAGAAAGTTAACTCGAAATTGTTTTAAGTTATGATATAACAAAATAAATGAAATAATAAAAGAGAAATATGTAGTGTAATTCTATTTTAAATAGGAGACTACCATTGCAGCTGTAAAATTATGGAACATACATAGCATACAAATGTGCTTTGAATGTAAATAATATACATATAGGGGTGACATGGACCAGAACCGATCATTAGTTTGATTTGATTTTTCATAGCGGGCTCATTGCAGTGATGCAACGTTGTTATTAGACCAAAAGTTGTGAATCAAAAATTGTTAAAAAGGACATTAAATACAGTTCGTCAAGTGCGCCAAATACTGCGGAGGCACTTCAACTAGCTCAAGTTTGTGTTCCTAAACGTGGACGTCTGAAACAAGGGTCTTCGTCGCTGGATACTTTGTATGATAATTTTGCAGATTAATTTCCTCAATTCTATCCTTTATGTTACTTGAAAGAGTATTTTTGGTTTCAGGCGCAAGGTCGAATGTATACTACAAGACTTTGAGTGCAAAAAGAACTGATCTGCTCTGTTTTTGGAAGTTAATCAAACAACTGAAGAAGAAGCTATTCACATTGTACTATCTACTACTGAGGACTTACTTTTTCTGCACGTCCTTCTATGTAAGGGTAGCAGATGTTGAGATGTCACAGAGCATACTGAACCAAAAGCTCCGTCAAAAGATTGGGTCTTCAAACATAACAAGTTGCGGGTTTTTTAAAAATCAATCTAGTTGATAACAGCCTGCATGTAATAAGTCTGAAAAAGTGACACGCTCTGGAAATGCTATTCCGACTCACACTAAGCGTCCTTTTACATTCCTTTTATCATTGACTGTTTTTCATTTATCTTTTATATAAATATTTAAAAATTACGTTTAACGTTGTTTGTCCGCGGTGAACTCCGAAACTACTCAACCGATTTTGATAATTTGTTTTTCATTTGGCGGTAAGCGATAAACAAAAATCAAAGTATCTTTCCATCTATTTAAGATACAGGTATTATATTTGGTATACGAGTTAATGGAATCGGAAGAAAATTACTTAATTTGTTGGTCAAGGTCAGAAGGGGCGGTACACCAGGTCCCATATAAGCGATAAAGAAAATTCAACACATGTTAATGGGATCGGGAGATTTAACTCTATAATTTTTAGTCCGAATCTGAGGGACCTATGCTCCACACCCCCTATTGAAAGCTTTACACAAAATGCAACATTTCATTGTATCGATTTTAGGTACAGTGATGAAATTTGATATAATGGGTAATTTTATTGAGTAATGGTAAGGTCCATTGGACAAGTGTAAATAGTTTGGCTTTACTGGCCGCGGGCAAAACGAGTCTCATAAAATTCAAAACACTGAGGGGCGCATAGCAGAGCATATCAGTTCAGTTAAGAATCAGCATACCATGATATATCAAATATTGTAAAATTATACTTCAAAAATATACTAGAAGGTGGCACACGTATACAAATGGAAGACTGAGAGGGAACTTAGCAACGCAAGCCGGGATTCGAAGATAAAAATAAGCAATTGGTTAAGTCTATAAGAAACATATATGCATATATAGATCATAGACAAAAAATTAAATTATAACATTCATTATATACCGAGCACAGCAAAGCCGGTCGGGTACAGCTGGTATATAAATAGGAATTCGTTTAAAACTAAGAAAAAATATATTTTTATATTTAAACTGTATTATTAAATTTTATCACAATTTAACATTACTTAATATTTATTAACTACATAATACTTGACTAATTATTACTTTATTATATAAAATTATGGGTGAGACTATTTTCATCACCTCGTTTGTTTACCCCTGTTCAGTATTTGTATTTAAGTGTCACTCTCCCATTTTTTTCGACACGAAGTTGATAGCGGTTGAGACCGCACAGACTAGTGAGGCACTTTCCTCTCTTCCACCGATGCAGTTTCTGAAGTACCTCCGCGCGAAGCGTGTCGTCCGACAGTTCTGGTTCGCACCGCTTCCAACGCAGCCCTGTTTGGTATGGTGGCAATGGCAGTGACTGCTGGGCGAAATGTATTGGTACCTTATGTTTACATACTGACCCGGCTTGGTCAGTGTTAGAGAGGTATTTTGTAGTTGTAGACTCATGTGCTACCGGAAATGGCCGTTTGAGAGAATGTCGCTGGTGTGATGAAGATGCGCATAGTGTAACATCTTCCTCGGCTATTTCCACTTTTATGCATACTTTATCGCTGACTCTGTCGTCCTTCTGTTCACAGACTGACCCGGCCTTGTCAGTGTTAGAAATGTTTGTAGTTGTAGACTCGTGTGTTACCGGAAAAACCCGTTTGGGAGAATGTCGCTGCTGTGATATTGGTTCGCATAGTGGGACATCTTCATCGGTCATTTCCACTTTTATAAATTCTTCGTCGCTAACGGGATCTAACGTTTGATGCCATTCCTCGTGTGTGGAGTATCGCTGTTTAACTGAACGCTCAACATTCATTGTCATTTTGTGTATGGCGATGGGACTGAGTTCTTCAATATCTTCGGCAATTTTCGTTTCATTTTTTAAGAACTGCTGAATCTCTGGGTCATCGCTGTAATTTGTACGCGTAGTTTCTTGAAGTTGTTCCATGCAATCTGTTTCTTGTTCATACATAACTTCGAGGCAAGTGACTGTAGGTGTAGATGTAGAAAAGTCTATGGAGAGGCCGTTGCAAGCAAAATGTGCGTCACTTTTAATTAAAAAGTCCATACCCAACAGTACATGATCAGCCATTCCGGGTAAAATAAAAAAATCTAATAATATGGTTTTGTTGCCAAATATTACTGGTAGCCGCAGAGTGCAATCAATGGAACGATCAAAGCCACTAGCCATGCGTGTGGACAAATCTCCGCCGTAAACTGTACCAGTGCTTTCATTGGTGAATAGATCTGCGATTTCCTGACTGATAAAGCATCTAGTGGCTCCAGTGTCGACTACAGCCTCTAGGGTTTTATGTCCTAGCTCGATTGTTGCATAGAGTCGACGCCCTACGATTCTTAGACGTCTATTCCATTTTCCGCCTTTTTCAATTCCCGTCTTACGTCTGCAACAATCGATGGTCCCAGCACCCACCGTTTCACAAGTCCAACAAAATAATTTATTTTCGTTGCGGCATTTACTTTGCTGCTGTCTTTGTTGTCCGCAGCGTATACAGGCATTTGTGATGTCAACTTTTGACATTATTGAGATTTGCTGGCAGCTGTTGCGATATATGCGTTGTGTCTTCGTTAGTAAATCCTGTGGTGTGCATTAACAAGTATATATATCTTAGAGTTATGGTTTGTGCTAGTCGATGTGTAGTGGATTCCGTTTGATTCTGTGTTTAAGTTTATTGTTTATATGAGTTTGTTGATCTGCAAGTGTCAGATCGTGTGAGTGTGGTGTGTGTGTGTTAGCAAGCTTATTCTTCTTCTTCGCAACATATGATCAAATGTTGTACTCTGGTATATTCTAGTTCATAATATAATCGATTGTCATTCTACTTAATGTTGTGTGGATCAGGACTAAAGGTTATTGTACGATGTTTGGCCGCTTCTATTTCATCAAGATACAACTGCAATTCGCGATCATACGAAAATAGCACATATATGCCGTATATATGGAAAACTGAAAAATATTCTGAAGCTTAATTTTTTTTAAATTTAAAACTTCTTTTCGAACTTACTAAACAATGCCAATATATAGATCACGGAGTCAGTATGGGGATATAAATTCATCATCGCTATTAACACAATGACAAAACTTGAAATTATAGCCAGTACATATAAAAATAAACCTCGGTTTTCACACTAAAAATAAAAAAGACCATTCCAGACCATATGTAAAATCCAAAATGCAACGCTCCAACTTACCTGGTACCTTGAGCATATACTTGACAGATAGACTATTATATAGATTGCACCTAATATTTGAGTCACAGCTGAAAAGACAAACCAACCAAATGCACCAGGTGGAAACCGAGGTTGACCTGTTGAAGAATGAAAGTTTTTGTTAGCTCGATTTAAACATTCTAGCGAGGATGTCAAAAATGTTTATGTATGTAATAGAGTATTTTTCATTTTAGTTCTTTAATTAGTTTTGAATTTTTACAAAGCTATTCTAAAACTTGAAACCTAATTCAATCAGAAATATTAGATTGATGTGGATCTTTTTTATTTTTTATAATCAAGCGTTTTATTATATGTGCTCGAAATAGCCAGTTCAACGTATTTAAAATTTTTCGGTCTTACAAACAAACCCGTGTCGAAATAACTGTTACTCCAAAAGTATTTATACCCATCGTATGACAATAAAAAGGAAACGCGCCAATGAGCAGGGCCGTCATTACACAGTATGCCATCACAAGTATGCATCCAGTACGCATTGTAATACAGCAGCAACACTTTTTAAGGAAGAAAGCCATTTTGCTGTTAAAATTTTTTTTTTGTAATTAATTTTCATCTAAAAAAACATTGAAATAAATTTAAAAAGAATTTGTTTTGATTTAAATTCTAAAGTTAACTAAGCTGAAATTTGTGTAGAGGTGCCGCAAAGGGTGACGGAAAATAAACCTCTGCGTTTTATGAATACTTAGAAAAGATATTTAAAATTTATCAATAAACTATTTTAGTAGAGTTAAGATCAAATATATATAAATTTTAATCCATACTGATATGTTAAAACTATATTTGGAGAGGAGGGCTATTATTTTCTAGTCCTAACTGAATTTACATGGAATATTTTATAAGATTTAATATAAAATATATTAATACTACATGACGTCGAAATTGGCAGTTCAACGTATTGAAAATTATTCGGTCTTACAAATAAACCCGTATCTGTGACTCCATATTATTTTTACCTATTGCATGACAATAAAAAGGAAACGCGCCAACGAGCAGTGCTGTCATTACACAGTATGCCATCACAAGTATGCATCCAGAACGCAATGTAATACAGCAGCAGCACATTTTAAGGTACAACGCCATTTTGTTATATTACAATTCTTAATTCTTAATTTTTTTTTTTTTTTTTTTTGTTATACTAAATAATTTTGATCTAAAAATATATGGAAAGAAATTTAAAAAGATTTTATTTTGATTTATTTTCTAGGGTTAACTGAGCTGAAAATTGTTTAGTGATGCCGCGAAGGATGACGGCAAAAACAATTCCACGATTTATGGATACCCAACGATATTTCAAATTTCTTATTTACAAACTAGAGAGTTAAGGTCTTGGAAATATCCATATTGATATGCTAAAATTATTATTGGAATGACCATCATACAAATCCATTGCTCTCTAAAAACAAAACGTTGTAGTCGAATGTATGTAAGCCTATTAATCCTTAAATTTGTGTTTGATTGATATTAGCATTTAATACATGGAAGCTATCCCTTCTAGTAGTCCGATATTGATTTGAAGTAGATTACTCTAAATTTTCTGTTAATAGCTAAAAATAAGAAAAACAAATATTGCTTTATACAAAAACTCAGAAAGGAGGGATAGGTTTTTATGAATATAACCCCTTAGAGAGGTTCATTAAATACAATCTGAATAGAAAATAGCAGAGAGTAAATATTTAAACTTAAAGGTTCTCTATTTGAAAGTCTTATTTATTTTCTTACTAGACCTAAGTTTGATAGTTCTTGAGTTAACTCATAAACAATCTTCATGCAGCGGTTAACTTTAGCGTATAAGAATCTCAAACTTCCAGCTCGGTTCATTAGTTCGATTGCTGACAGAAGCTGTTCGAACTTATTCCGACTGCTGATTCTTACTTCCCAACTTTTGGCGTCAAAATCGCCAAGCACGATATTGACATCGTCTATGGACACAGGATTCTTCATGTACAAATTATGCTTATGTTGAAATAATCAGCATCAACAGGTGTGAAACTGGAGACGAGGCTGTGTAGTTTCCTACTTATCACACAAACGCATCCAAATGGGTGGTTACTCTCATGGCAGCTATAAGAGATGGCACAGGAAGCTTTTCTGGAGTAACTCTATCCATTGTAATATCTGGATTTGAATGATGTCAGCTTTATATTTATCGAGGACATCCGCCAGGTGGGCATTTGCACCGTCCCTATTAAAGACGCGTATGTTCCAGTTAAATATCTATAAATTGCCAAACGGAGGTTTTTGAGCTGCTTTAGTTTGCATGAAAATATAGAATTACCTATTTTCATTCATTTTTAAAAAACTCTTAAATTTTTCTTTTTGCAATTCGACAGATCGTTCATCCAATTACTTGAAAATATGAAAAAAAAAATTAAAATAATTAAACGAAGAAATGCGGCCCCAATTTCAAAACTAGTGAAATAAATAAGTTCTATTCAATTTTTTGGGAAGTTGTTCTGTATTAGTTTAATTGTTTGATTATTTAATTAATTATTTTGATTATTTAAATAATTATATTATATAATTTTTGTTTTTTACAATAGTTTAATACCATCAATTATACTCATGAGTTTCCGGGGGCTGTGGATTTTCAGAATCTGTCGTCGATAAGGACATTTTTGAACATCCGACTGGACGTATTGTAAAAGCCCTTTTAGGCAATTGATAGATTTGATCTAATGGTGTTACGAAAGCGTTTGACGCTTCTTCTGTTTTACTTAAACTGGAAGTAATCGTCGCTTGTTCTGTGTTACTTAAACTGGAAGTAATCGTCGATTGTTCTGTGTTACTTAAACTGGAAGTAATCGTCGCTTGTTCTGTGTTAGTTAAACTGGAAGTAATCGTCGCTTGTTCTGTGTTACTTAAACTTGAAGTATTCGTCGCTTGTTCTGTGTTATTTAAACTTGAAGTAATCGTCGCTTGTTCTTTGTTACTTAAACTTGAAGTTATCTGTTTGCTTTCGTCGCTTCCTTCCATTTGGTATGGGCATAACGATTTATCTATATATTTAATCTTCTTTCCAAAAGCAAAACCATCAATTTCCATTGAGGCAGGTGGAAAATAAATTTTAGTCTTTGAGCTGTTAAAGAAAAGAAATTTTATAGATTATAATCGTTTTTAGGATATAAAAGGTATATTCCAAAGTGAAAATTTTCGGATAGACCTGTTTACTTTGAAACGCATGATTGCAACTTACATCGCCTTAAGTGCTGCCAATTTGGGAATGTTTTTTGCACATACTTTTATGCCAGATGCCTCCTGTGCTGCCAGCTCAACGGGATGGGATTTTTTCTTGTGTGTTCGACAATTAGAACCACTAGCGAACTTTCGTTCACAAAAGTCACATGCGTACGGCTTTAAACCTGCAAAAATATAGAGAATAAATACTAAATTGGTAAAAGTTAGTTAAATGAGTATAATAAATTGTATTAAGATCTGGTTCCACAAATAAGAGTCGTTTAATAAATAAAATCATTACTGTTGTAATTTTGCAGCCTGAAGACGATCCTCGAAGAGCGTCGAAATATATTGAACAATAAAAAACATTTAGTTAATTTATATTGGACCTCGAAGCTGCAAAATTACAACATATTATATAAGGTAGCCAAAAATCATCAACATAAAATTATTACTTTTACTAATTACGGTTGTGACGATTGTCTGTTAAAAGAATAATGTCGAATAGAACTAAAAGCTATTTTATTAATTATCAACTAAATCCCGACCGCTTCGCCCACACTCAGTAAGGCCAAACTGTGCACTTGTTCAATGGATCTTACCTCTTCCGATCCCATTAGCATGTGGCAGTGCATCCCCGCCTCCAACTTTAATAAAAAGTAGCCTATGATTTTTTTCAACGTCCCATCTATTTCTGTACAAACCAACAAACAAAAATTTGTTTACGATTCTATTATATTTATAGACGATGTTTACCACATATTTATATAACTTTATGAAATAGTTTATAATTCGATAAATGTATGCGGTGACGAAGACCCAAACATATATGTACGCCAGGAAACAAAGCCTACATGCGAAGTAGCAAAACAACAATGTATGAAACAAAGACAATACAACTAACTAAACACATTTAATTTCATCATCCAGATCTTATCTCACAATTGTGCAGATTATTAATAATTCATAGTTTACCTGTATGTAACAATAAATGCGCCTTCAATGTCTTTGCCCGCTTAAATGCTCGCCCGCAGTGATCACATTTGTGATCCTTTTTATCCGAATGAGTAAGTAGATGACGGTTAAGTGTCGCCCGCGAATTCAACTGAAGACCACAATGAGTGCATACATGTTTGTTAGGATCGTGAATCTCTTTATGCATTCGTAGTCGATATTCAGTCTTAAAGAATTTGTTGCAGACGTCACATTCGAATGGCGCATAGTCTGTGTGTGTTAGCATATGCGATTTGAGTGCTCCGCTTGTTCTTGTCGTTACACCGCAATCTTCACATATATAAATACGCTCGGTTTTGTGAATATTATTAATATGTGAGTCCAGTAGCCATTTGTTTTTAAATTTCATTTCGCAGTACTGACAATGTGACTTTTTTTTTTCCTCGTCGATATGCACGTTCTGCTGATGAACGCGCTTCATGTGTTGCTCGAAATGATTAGTATTTTGAAATTTAATAGTACATATCGAGCATTCGTACGGTTGACCCTGCTTTTTCTTTGAATGAGTATGTATATGACGGTTATACGTTGCTCGAGAATTCAATTCAAGACCACATTCGGAGCAAACGTGTTTGGTGGGATCATGAATCTCTATATGTGTTTGCAGACGAAATCGGGATTTAAAACATTTATTGCACACTTCGCATTCAAAGGGCGCATAGTCTGTATGAGTTAACATATGCGTTTTGAGTGCACCACTTGTGCGCGCGGTGTAGCCGCATTCCTCGCAAATGTATGGACGGTCACTGGTGTGTATACTTCTAATGTGCGATTTGAGCAGAAAATTAGTTTTAAATTTCTTATTGCAGTGCGGACATGCAGCAATTTTTTTATCTTCGTCAATTTGTATATCCTGCTGGTGTATGCGTTTCATGTGAGATTCGAAATGACTGCTGTACCGAAATTTACTAGGACAGATTGTACATTCGTACAGTGTAATCGGTTTCTCCTCTAGTTCAACTTCTAGCTGCTTTAATTTTGTATCCTTCGTTTTACGTACGCATGTTGTCGCCTTTAAATGTATCGACGATGTCGATGATGGTGTATCAATGGAGTCGCTATCCTCGACTTCTGTTTGAATTGGATCGTTAAACTTTTCATGGTCCTCATCTTCATCACTCAATTGTGTACATTCCATATCCTCATTCTCTGTTTCTTCTTCACTCTTAATGTGAACGGGCGATTTTGGTGCTAAAGGATTTGCTTCATTCATTTCACCACCTTCTTGTGTACCAATGCGCAATTTATTCTTTTCTTCCAAGAATACCTCTGCTAGTATTGGACATTTTTCATCATCATCATCATTGGATACACCATACCTGTGGCGCACTTCATTTATATCAATGCTGTCCATATGAATTGTATTTTGCAGCATGTCGAACATTTTCTGCACTTTTGCAACTCGTTCCGAAGTATCGATCAACATTTCCACTAGAGAGTTGCAATCACTGCAAATGCTTTGTGGCAGATCATCATCGGGTGTTACCTAAAATACAGCATAAATTAGTTACAGTCATATGAACACTAGTCTGTTTAAGGATGCTATACATTCACCGAGAAGAATTTTTTAATTTCAATAGCTAGTTCATGCGCTTCATTATCACTAATCTCGGATGAGTTACTAACACTGCTGCAGGGTTTTTCTCTCTTGAGCAGCACGTTAAGCCTAGTATGCATATATTCTTTGGCACACAAGCGGCACCACAGCCTCCAGTCCTGAGTATGGGGCTTAGACTGTTGCTCCTTCGTGCCGTTTTTGTGTTTCATGGCTATGGAAAGTAGAGATCTGAAATTTTGAGTAATAGTTTAATAAGTTTTCTAATCACTTAGTAACACACTTGCCTTTAAATATTTGAAAGCTTTTATATTTTATTAGAATAACTTTGATTCACTTTATATTTTTTACAATAATACTGTATAGATACATGTAGATAGACATATTAAACGGAAAACAGAAAACAGCTGATGTGTTCAGAGATGTCTTTGGGCCGCGACCGGGCTTAGACCTGGTGCAAACCGGGTAGAACTGAGCATAGCGCGCGTGATTTCAAATCTGATATAGTTAGTTCAAATTTGCTTGGAGGTCAATTTCGCTAAATTTTTTGGCCAACTTGTATGCATTCTTTCCAAAAAAATTTCTAAAATTTAGAAGCAGAAAAGTGCTTCAACACTTTTAAATAATTTAAGTATAAAATGCAATCTAATTAACTCATATTTAAGTAATTTTTGTGTTAAAAACAATCTGAATTCTCTAAAATGTTTTTACGTGAGAGCTGTCGTGAGGCAGCGGAGTTCTTTGAAAATTTTTTATGATCGGTGGACCGTTGAATACATGTTTTATTTTAAAATATTGAGGACTTACAAAATTCCTAGTCATAAATCCAAGTTTAATATGAATTGGCAATAGAGTTTGATATATACATTGAAATAGATTATTTTTTAGTACTAATAAAGTTTTCACTTTTATAAGCTATAATTACCCAATCGTTGGAGACATTCCATTGTCCTATAAGGCTCTGTCACATTTGGACAATGACCTTTCGGAATAGATAAATTTGCCACCTTTGATAAAGAAGCACCAATCTTCCGGGTCGTGTTTGTCTTCAAATGTACAAAATAAAATCTATCTTCCCATTCTGTCTTCGGTTATAACCAATTACTATACGTTGTTCCAACATACAATTTCAGTTTCTTCTTTCTCCATATTCGTTCCCCATGTAAGCCATGAGTCGTTCATCCGAATAATATAAGCCCAATTTTGTGTGCTAAAATAATTTAAACTCATCGAATAGCTCCTACAGATCGCGGTTCATTCATTAGGCGATAATTGTAAAAGATCCAAAAATCTTACGAAGAATATTTTTCTGTAAAACTTTGACAGTTTAT
Organism: Leucophenga maculata; assembly: GCA_035044805.1. Classification (NCBI taxonomy): domain Eukaryota; kingdom Metazoa; phylum Arthropoda; class Insecta; order Diptera; family Drosophilidae; genus Leucophenga; species Leucophenga maculata. The sequence continues at coordinate 229,714 of JAWNNP010002066.1, forward strand.
GCCTTTCAATCCGCCATGCAGCTCAGAAGCGGCACCACTGTCTCCAGTCCTGAGTATTGCGCTTAGATTTTAGTCTCATCGCTATGAAATGTAGAGATCTAAAAATTTGAGTATCAATTCTTATCACTTAGAAACTATATTATTCAAGATAAATTCAATAAATTTGTATTCTTAATTTAACTGACTTTCGACTCGTATACAAATTCTAATAAGAATGCAAAATCACACAATAAAAAAATTTAAAAAGTTGAATTTTGAAATTTACATAAATCAATTACAACAATAAACAAGAAAGAACGCTGCAGTCGAATGTGCTCTATACTCCTATTGAACCTTAAATTTATATGTTCCTATCTGGATTTGTATGGGATATTGTATGTAAATTGCTAAAAGATACACCAAATTTGTAGTTTTAAGCTAAACTCCATCACAACAATACAATGATCTTACAAAACCAAAGGAGGGAAGAGAGATTTGTAAGGTGACTGCTTCTTCTAGACATCTATAATGAACCTATATAGACTATTTCATTAAAATTAAAGTACGATACACCAAATTTTACGTTTTTCAAATATTCTAACTTGAAGGCTCTATCTTTTATGGACACTAAGTTGTGGTTCATAAGCACACAGACCATCATATCTATATTGACTGACTTATAGTAGTCATAGATTTTATTAGAATTAATAATAAATACAACAAATTCAGTAAAGCCTTGAAAATTGGCCCATCTTTATCTGTATCTATTCTTTTCCACACTTCACTGTACTAAGTGTCGCATCGTTATCAAGTACTCGCCGCCTAATTCGTTATCGGTTAGTGTACTCGCTTATTTGAGCTCCTCACAAAAAAGTATCGAGTAGTTTCTTGTATCGGTCGCTCGCTAGTCACATCGGTGCTGGAGTGAAGTAAGTCTGAATTAAAAATTTTTTATGCAATAATAAAAGCGAAAAATATTATCAAATTGCTGTTGCAGTTACTTTAAAATACTAATAGCACAGCCAACTACAATTTCATAATTCATACCGGCTTTTAAACGTTAGTTTTATTAACAGAAAAGTGGTTGTGTAACTCATAAGATAGCAAAGAGATTTTTTTCTGTTTGGTTTTCATAAAAATTAAACACGCACATATAAAATAAAGCAAAGTGACATGGCAAAGTATTATACGAGTATAAGTTATTGATTTAATTAAGTGTAGTTGCCTAAAATAAAAAAGGAAGATTGTATATAAAAGTCAAACAGAAAATGCAATGTTACATAACCTCGCTGTGGAGTATTTCCCCGCACCGCAAATTCGCTACGCGTCTCGCTTCTAACATTATAAATACATATAAAGTTTTTAATGATTACTCTTTCACAGAATTCTAAACATGTCTTTTGCGCTGATTAACAACGTTCTCCGCCGCCAACTGGCGCTGCAGTTGCCCCGTGCCGCAACACAAGTCGGCAGCGTTGCCTCCGTCCACACTCTGGACAAGATTGGCAAACGTGAAATCGTTGGCTATGGCTGGAACGGCACTGCCTGCTATGCCGATCGCACTGACTATCCAATGCCAGCTGTGCGTTTCCGCGAGCCCTCAAACGAAATCAACGCTCTGCGCGAGAAGGAGAAGCAGGATTGGAAGAAATTGAGCCCACAGGAAATCAAGGCGCTCTACCGTGCCAGCTTCTGCCAGACTCTGGCTGAGGTTAAAGCCAGCACTGGCGAGTGGAAGATGCACTTGGGCATTGCTCTGCTCTTCACCAGCGCTGCCATCTGGGTTGCTATCCTGATGAACTTGTTCGGTGAGTAACTTTAAATGCAGCTTTGTATATTTTGTAAATGTTTTTATATAATTATTACTTAATAAATTTTAGTCTACGACGACTTGCCAGTCACTTTCGATGAGGAGCACCAGAAGGCACAACTTAAGCGTATGATTGATCTGGAAATCAACCCCGTTACTGGTCTCGCCTCCAAATGGGATTACGAGAACAAGAAGTGGAAGAACTAAAATCGTAACACAAAATATTATAAAAATCAAAGAAACATGCCCTTTTACTTTAAGTTGCAAAGTTGTTGTCTATAATAGCAAAATGAGTTTTATACTATAAAAAGAAAACAAATACGTTTAGCTGTCGTCGTCGTCGCGCGATTAAATATCCATAAGAATTAATAATGTAGTCAGATGACGCATTAAGCAATAAAATAATTATGGGTGTCACCAACTTAAAAAGAAAATTGTGTACGCGTTAAGGATTGCTTCTGGTTTTTATTTCATAAACTTAGATGTTACATTTGTTTACACTGGTATTTCAAATGATAGAATTGTATTACTCCGGTTTAATTTACAGTTGGAGCCACGAGATATTTCCATTAATAAGCGGACGCGGCAATTTGCGATGAAAAGTAAGGCGAAGCCATTATGTGTCGGAAAAGATGGATTGGTACTTTAGACCATAATGTGAGTCGTTCATTTGAGAAAGTTCTGACAAAAATGAAGGTTTATAAAAATTGGTCCATGTACGTTTCTTAGGTTTGGATCACAGTTTCATTGTAAAAGGACAGTCACTGGTTTAGTATTTTGCTTAAATTCAGTTTTATTTGTTGCCTACATGGCTGGTTGTTTGACACTTTGTAATCGCAAAACTAATGATACACTACATAGTTAGAAAATCAATGATTGTCAACAGAAATATACACTTAATCAAAGAATTCTGGGTCGACCAGGTATGCAGATGTTAGCATTTGCTGACTGAGAGTATTGCACCTGATTAGTTCACCACTCATTTATATCAGAGAATAATGGTTCTATAGTTAGTAAGTTCTGTTTTTGTTTTAATTTATGACAAATTGTATAATCGTAGTAGGCTTGAGAATTCGACTCTTTTGTATTTGTCTATTGTTTTGTTTAGTTTATTGAATGCTATTTCAAATAAAATATATGATAAGGGATACATTTGTGGAATTCTGTTGTTTAGGGGCATTGGATTGCAGTAGGCATTGTTTGCTAGGACTGCTATTTTCCTGTTCGTAAGAAAGTTTAAGATATATTTGGTTACTTTTGGTCCTGTTCTCCATATGGCGAGATCATCTAAGATAAATGTATACCGGCTCCCTCAAATGCTTTGTCAAAGTTTAATAATATAATGGTCAAGTGGTTCCACTTTGATAGGGAAGAAGTGATCTTATAATCTCACATTGCTTGAATATCAGACACAGACATACCCTTTATAAAGGCCATTTGGCGACTATCTAGTAGCTGAGTAGACTTCAGCCGTGCTTGGCAACCGTCTCGTGTTGCCTGATGTAAGATCAAACCTATTATTCAAACAATTGGAGAAGACCTTTTCCTTCTCCTGACTGGAATAGCACCAGCAACATGCAGAATTGTTTGAAACTTTTGGGGTAGCCTGTTTCTCAAAACGATTTTGAAAGCTGCGCGCAAAAAAATCAAATCAGGATTAGGACATTTATTCGAATTTATGCATCCGTACCAACTCTTAATATAAAGTTTAACTCTGAAAATTGCAATATCTTGAACACAAATCAAAAATGTTTGAGACAGTAAAATGTCTTCGACATGAACTTAGTATGAGATGTTGCACCACATGTGCGAAAATCACCACAATTGTTCCCATGGAAAGTAATTGTGTGCTCCAAGAATTCCTCATAATTGCCGCGTCTTTGAGTCTGTTTGAGCTTACTTCATCATAACTGTTTAATTTTTAATCGTCGGAAATTTTCGATTTAACAATTTGATTAACGAGGCAACTTCTGTATTGAACCCGTTTCATATGGTTTCATGATTCAGAGAATCCGTTGAAAATGAGAGTTTCCGCGAAAACCTCATACCTCATGCCCAGCTGATCATCCAAAAGATTACAAGCTTCTCGTTCGAAACCAGATTATGTGGAAGTAGTACCAAAGCTCTTGGGAGATGAGGACGCTTCCAGAAGTCCACATTGTGAGGAAAGGCGTTGACTGCCATTTACTTGGCAACGTTCGCTAGAACACGTATCTCCTTGGTAGCCTCTGAACAGCAGTTCAGAGGTGAACTAACTGTGAGAAGGCGAAAAAACCCCCCAAGAAATATGATGGATAGGACAGGATTGCTATAAAAGACATTCTGTGACATCTACTATAGCGGCAATGAGAGTAAGTACGAAACTACGTAGCATTGTTTCCAGATCGCATCAAGGCTAAATATTTTAATATAAGCCTGAGACACACAGCATCTATTTGTCGACTATTAAGCCGCTCTCGACACGGCGATACGAACGCATCGCATGATGACACAAATCGTTGTCAGGGTAGGAAAGAATCTCTCCGAACCCTTTGATAACAAAAAAGTTTTCAGGCAGGGCGATGTGCTGTCGTGTGATTTTAATGGCCATACATACAATGTCGGGCTCCATTTTTCGAAAGGAAATGCTGTTCGCGTACGCTTATGATATTGATATCATCCCAGAGTCAGCAAAGCGTGGTCGGAGATTGAAAAACAGTCTCAGCTCATTAAGACAAGACAAAGTACTAGGTTTTTTTTTTCATACAGCGTCATTGCGTTTTGGAGGATCAGTGATTATGGAGAATTTCAACGTCAATGTTGAAGTAAACTTCTTCTACCTTGGATCCCAAATTGGAGGACGATGAAATAGAGGACGAACTGGCACGCATTAGAATGACTAGTTAAAGAGGATCTCAGCATGCTTGCCAATCAAAACAACTGGTGCCAGCGCGCTCAAAACTACAGTAGCTGGAGTGCCTTCCTAAGTGCGACCATGACTGAAAGACGATTGTCGGCCAATTAAGTAATTTATTTTTGGTTAGTTTATTTTTACCATAAATTTTTTAACCCGAGTCGGTTTGATAACGGCGAGTTTACTGAATTTTTTGATTTAAAGATAGTAAAAAGTTTTTGTGTCAACCGTGCGTAATGGGAGTTTCTCAAAGACTATTTAAATTATTATTAGAAATGTCCAGACATCATATGATTGTTTTTTTTCGGTTTGAATGAATTGACCAATATTGCACGTAAAAGCCATAATAAACAAATTGTTTTTGATAATGAAAATTAATGATTAGATTCAGCTAATCATAATGGCAAGATTTAACGGGCTTATCAAAATTCAAATTAATCTGAGGTGTGCGATTAAAAGCGATTGTGTTGGCTATAAAAGCCTGCACGGCGCTTTGCCTTCAGTTTATTCGACCTGAAAAAATGTTCTTGAAAAGTAGCTTAGTTTTAGCGCTCTGTCTGCTGAGCGCGTTGGCCGGTCTGAGCAGCGGGGAACGCGTGCGTTACGACAATTATCGGGTTTATAAGGCAAGAAGCTCGAACAAGGCACAATTAGAGGTGCTGAAACAGTTGGAGGGTTCAAGTGATTCACTGATATTTTTAGATGGTGTGCACGTTATTGGTGCTGGTGTCAAAGTGATCGTAGCACCGCATAAAGTGCCAGATTTTCTGGAAATTTTGGGCAGAAATGAAATCAAATACGAATTGCTTGAAGATGATTTGCAAAAACAGCTGAACGAGGAACAAGGTGAAGTGGCTATCAAGGGACGCGCCGATGAGGAATACGATTGGACAAAATATCATGAACTAGATGATACCTATAAATGGTTGCAGACACTGGCTAAGCAATACCCGACTGTGGTTACGCTCATCGAAGGCGGCAAAACCTATCAGCAACGTTCCATTTTGGGCGTTAAAATCTCGAAAAGCAAAAGTCAGAAACCCGGTATCTTCTTGGAAGCCGGTATTCATGCGCGCGAATGGATTGCACCAGCCACAGCAACGTACATCATTAACCAGCTGTTGACCTCCGATGTTGAATCGATCAAGCAGCTGGGCGATAACTACAATTGGTTTATTTTCCCACACGCAAATCCCGATGGTTATGTGCACACACATAAAACCGATCGTATCTGGCGTAAGACACGCACACCGTATGGTAGCTGCTTCGGTGCCGATCCCAACCGCAACTGGGACTTCCACTGGAATGAAGTTGGTGCCAGCAGCGACCCCTGTTCAAATACATATGCCGGCCCTAAAGCATTCTCCGAAATCGAGACTCTGTCACTCTCCAATTACATTGCATCATTAAAGGGCAAAATTCAACTGTACATTGCGTTCCATTGCTACTCGCAGTATCTATTGTATCCTTATGGTCACACCAGAGATTTGCCCGACAATATCGAAGATTTCAGACAGGTCTTTAATGTTTCTGTTGCCGCTATCAATAAACGCTATAAAACCGAATACACTGGTGGCAACGTTTACGATGCTATCTATCCGGCTGCTGGTGGTAGCTTTGATTGGGCCTATGGCACACAGGATATCCGCATGTCGTTCACCTATGAACTGCGGCCAGAGTCTGAGTCGCTCCTCTACGATTTTAGATTGCCTGCTGAACAAATTATTCCAACTGGTGAGGAGACTTTGGACTCAATCACTGCTATGGTGAATGAGGTCAACAAACTGGGTTATTTCAAATGAGAGCGATATTATGATTTTATTCCAAACAGAATTAAATAAAACCATAAGCTGTTCGGAGAATTGAAACAATTGTTCAGCTGTTCAGTGCTCTGTGCTACACTTTTGCCCTCCGCGTGTATTATCTAGTAGTGATTGTAGACAGTAATTAATTTAATTTGGTATTAATCCAAATCTAAGAACTATAAATTAAATTTGATAGTAACTTATATTGCTGTGGAACATTATTCGTATAAGGCTGTATGACAAAAGTGGACAGAAATTAAAAATAAATGTACAACTTGGGTCCGCCGGGTATGCGTGCATGTATGTGAAGGTAATAGAGTTCCTTGTACAGTAGTCCACAATGGACGAAATTTCTTGCTTCTCTAGCCAAGCAGACTTATCGAAATGGTGATCACTGATTTGCGGGAATGTTTTCTCATACATATTTTGTATGACGAAGAGATTGCCCTCCTTGATGAACTGGCAGAAGTTCATCAGCAAGAACTTCACATTATCTGCCATGAGTGTGTGGAACTAATTACGCTCGTACTCCATATCCAGCTGTGGATCGCCGGTATGCGCGTAGTCATCGTAGTAGTCATTATTACTATAATCGTCAGCACCGTACATTTTTATAAGTATTTTATAACTTTCGCGCTAGATACAGTTCATTGAAGGCGCTGACGCTGAGAAAATACGATTTATTTTTAACTCCAAAAAAAATTTTTAGCACACATGGGATGGGTGTGAACTATAGTCTCCACCAACATTTAACTCTGTCGGAATGTTTGTTATTTAACCGCTTTTTTTTTAATGACATATTGGACCGGATTAATAAAGTACACCAATACATTATAACCTGTTGCTCATACCTAGCTCATTATAGATGCAGCAGCTTTCAGAATAACTAGTCTGCCCAACATTATCTTAAACCCAATCCCTCTAAACCTTCATACCATTTTAGAATTCCTTCCTTTAATTGATATAAATTTAATGGACATAAAATAAATATTTAAGTAAATTCAATAAAATAATAAGCACCAAGAAGATATTGTACCCTAGCTGAAGGCTCTAGTTTGTAGCTTCGAATGTTTTTATTACAAAATCCTAAGGGTACAGGCTATAAAAAGTTATTAGTACAAAAAATCCGAAAAGTTGTTTTACAGTCATACGAGCTAGTTTTCCATTCATTCGCAAAGTATCAGTTCAGTAAGCTCAAAATACGCTCGCAAAGCAATTTGGTAGGCCCTTTATCAAATATTTTTACAAGTTCTGACTGGTTCGCTTTACTTCGGTGACTTTGTCATTTTTTACTTGTTTCTACTGTTAACAGCTCAGTTGTTGCTTTCGTTTCGAGAAATTCATGGCGGGAAATTTGTGCTCAAAAAGTTTGGCTTTCGAATAGAATGTTATACTTGCTATCAGACGCACACATGCACACACACACACACACACACAAATATATATTAGCATTTAGCATATACGTATAGTGTGTATGTGTGTGTGTGTTGTTTTTATGGGTTTATTTCTTGGATTTGCTCATACATTTTGAGTTAAATTCATGTACAGCAGCTTTTTATCCTTTTCTGGAAATCTTCACATATCACAAACTCCCATTGAGCGCAACAGTCGAGCTTAGAAGACTCCTACGCTTTTCCGCGCAGCATTTGCCATTAATGAAATGGCGCGTAGAAGCTTTTAACACAAAATAAAGCTTTTGGCACGACAAGCTTTCACTCAATTGGATGCTGCACGCACGCACATGCTTTCTCTCTCATGCATTACTGAATTACTCGCGTGTGCACACAACTCACTCAAAGGAAGGAAGCTGCTGCTGTTGCTGATACTGGTTAGTGCTGTCTCTGCTCTAAAGGATACACAGGACTCGACGTTGACGCTCGATGTTCTTGTTTGGTTTTGAATTGGTTGTTGTTGGTATTGGAAGAGTTTTGTGCGTTGGATCTTCAACGTCGCCGTTGTGCTCAGGTCCATGGTCGTGTGAAAAGCTGCGTTGAGCGCATTAAGTCGTAAGGATACAACGAGAAAGGACGCACATTGAAATGCAGCGGTTGTTGATACGTGCTCGTTGAGAATATATTCATTCAGTTTCAACAAGAAAAAAGAAAGAATATAGCAAGAAAATTTCCATATATATATATATATATATAGATATATAACTTGTATATATATGTAGATATATACATATATGTATGTACATATAGCACGAAATAACAACGTTAAATATATTCGTACATACATATAGTATATAAAAGTATATTAAATTTTAAAATTTAATTGAAAAAAATCAAATGAACGTTGCTAATATAAAACAAAATTTAATTTAAATTGTATCTTGCTCGCGTCGTCGTTGTGCGTTTCTGGTATACGAATTCTGTGCGGGTATTCAGTTCGAAACTAATCAAGTGTGTTCAACGAAATCAACATCAAATATAGAAAGAAGTCTACGACATACTAAAAATATTTTAAACAAAAAAATTTAACAATTGTTAAGCAAAGAAATATAAACAAGTGCAATAAAAAGAAAAAAAAAAAAAACAAAAAACCTCAAAACGACATAAACCAGCAAACAGCAATGAAATTCTAAATGTATGTTGGTAAATTGGAAAATTAATTGTTTATATTTAGCAGAAGTATTTGTTGCTTCTTCGCTGTTGGGCGAAAGCTAAATTTTAGTTGCACAGCGAAAACTGCTCGGCACAAGTGGTTGGCGTTGAATTTTGTTGCTCTTATCACTCACTCAATTTATTGCTCATACGCACTGTTATCCTTTTCTATTTTTTTTTTTTTTTTTTTTAAGTTTTAAATATTGCGCGCCCTAAAATGCTTTTAAATTTTTATTTTAATTAATATTATTTTAATAGAGGCAGTGTATGTGCGTTGCCTTGTTGCGCATACATTTTTATGCAAATAAAGCTGAAATAATTTTCAATTTTTTCTTGTCTGTTAAGCTTTAAATTGGTCAATTTCACAGTGGGATAAAATTAAGTGAAAGTTAAATATGAAAAAAAAACATACAACAACTTTTCTGATGGCAAATAAATTAATTTAAATTAAAATAAATATCGCCATATAATAATTTGCATACTCGTACTTGTATGATAAAATTAAATTTTTATGCATGAATTGCAAATAATTTTTTATGGTAATATATTTAAAAATTTTTTGCTATTCATATAAATATATGCAAAAAAAAAAAAAAAAAAAATGAATACATTGAATGCATACAAAAATTTTGAAAGTATGAAAAATGTAAATAAAATGAAATTATTTATAATTGCTTACAGTAAAATTGTTTTCTAAAAACAAAACTTCATCGGAAATTTGGTTGTTTGTTTAGTTGCTATCTACTTAAAGTTTTTTTTACTCGAAAAACTTTTTTTTTATATTTTGATATTTAGGCTTGTTCAGACGTTGCCAGATATGTGGCACATTTAACATGTTGCATTAAGATTAATTTCAATAATCGACAAAAAAATAAAAGATGGATAAAACAATAACAACAAACTCAATCCTTACTGCTTTTGCATAAAGAAATATGGCAGTTCCATGTCACGTAGTTTATAACGCCTAAAAGCAAGCAACGGAGTTCCAATAAGAAATGTAAATTTTTTATGAGCTCGACGCTACGAATCGAACTAGTCATGACTGTCTATATGTCTCTTCACTCTTTCTGTATGCATTAAAACTAGTCCAAAAGTTTTTAAAATATCGAGCAGTAATTGGCTGGCGATATCCTTGCAATTGAGATAGTCGCGCCAAAAAACCTTACCATTGCAGTAATAGGTCGCTAAGAGGTTTAAATTAGGGGAAAACGTTATTAACTTGCACTTGCACAAAGGGTCAGAAGACCAAAAGTGCAAAAATGTTGAGATTTGCTTGAATGTTGTTACTCGGTGGATTTTTGGGGTCACCGAATATGAATCTTATACTAAATTTTCAAAAAAAAAAAAAAAAAAAAAAAATGGCAAATAAATATAAATATATGTCGAAATTTTTTGAAATTTTGTTCAGTTTTGTTAAAAATTTAGTTGCAGGGTTTTTGGTGTCATTAATTTTATATTTAATGTCAAAAAATTCATTAAATAAAATAAAAGTAAATAAAAATAATGCATTCTAATTTTTAATATTAGAATGATTTTCGCAAAACATCAAGTCTAGTGGCTTTTATTGGTCACTGGAGTATATATGTTCTATAAATCATATTTAATTTCATATTAAAGCCAATTAGCTGAAGATAATTTTTCAATTATATTCATTATTTTCTGTAAACTATTGTAGAACCCATTTGGTGAAGTTTCGCTTTAAATATTCAAGAGACTTCAGTTCCTGAGTGAATTTAATCTTGTAAGCGTTATAAGTCAAGGTGTTTATGCAAAATTCAGCACAATGTGCTATTAGAGATTCTGAATTCCTGTGAATGACATGGAATCGACCAACAGTATAGCTGTTTAGACTATTAATACAAGCAGATAAAAATTTGCTATACGATTTTTTTTTTTTAATGTATAGAATACTACCGAAAATTGGAGTAAGCGATCTTAAAACTCCGACCAACGACTAAAAACTTCGTTAGTTATCATATTAAAAAAAAAATCGTAGACCAAATTTGTGTCTGTTTGTTTGTGCGTGCATCATATAAAAACTACTTACTGTATTCAAAATCGAATTATTGAAAGCTAAGATGCTTTATTGTGACTAACATTCAACGTTAATTTCGCTAAAATTGGCATACAGAGTCAAAAGATATAGAATGAATTTTTAAGCTTTTAATTTAAGAACACTAATGCTATTCAAACTGTTTGCTAGCGCTTTTCAATCTAATTTATTATGTGTTATTCAAACTACATGCAATTCAGCTGCCTCAAAGCGAAAGGCGTACCAGCTATTTTTTAATAACATTCATTGAACTTCAGGATGTTAAAAATGTAAACGTTGACTAGCGTTATCCCTTTGACAGATCCCGAAAAAATTTACCGTTTGGTTTAGTCCCTATTGGAAAACATTTTAAGTATTTGCCACAAAATGCTTCATTTTGGTAGTTACGAATGGAATAGTGCATTGATGATAATTGTTATGGATGTGATAAACTTAGAAAAAATATGAGAAATTTATAAAATAGAATCATTTTAATCCGAAATATAGGGCATACAGAATACACATCTTCAGGAGTATCGGAACCTGTGGGACGCTTATTGTACCAAAAATTCTTGTTGTCAATTTTTTGCACCGAGGCGAGTCAAACGAGACTAATATCAAAATTTGTTCAAACGTTGAAAAAGTATAATTTTTTTATTGTTATTTTTGTTCAGATTTTCCAACGATTCAGGACTGTGTTTTAGTACCATGTCCAATTTCTATTGAAATTTATAACCAATATCTCCATCGACGCTATTCAAAATTTATCTTCTTGATATACTTCAATGATCTAGTGACCTCTATATATTTCTTTGTTAATTTAGAATTTTTTTCTAATTTCTTATTGAAAAACAAGTAAGAAAATCACAGTCGGGCGTAACCGACTGTAAGAGGCCCTGCACCAGTACAGGTCGTCTAACAAACACATTAAATGTTCCCCTAGCTTATGACCAAACACATGACCACTTCTCACTGCACGACTAAGTGCCTTTTAAAACATTTTTTTTATGTATGAAACGAAAACGGGGGTCGCTCAAATTCAATTGCTTATAAAATCGTCATTTATTATCCGATTTTGATGAACTCTTTGGATTTTGGCTAAGAAGGACGATATCTCTCTACTGGCATACTTACTTTTTACATACTTACTTGTGCCGAAGAAATTTTTAGTTTTGGTGGTGATTTTATGGGGAAGGGGGGGAGCGGCAAGTTTTTAAAATAAACTTGTGAAATTCCGGAGCAGTCCTAGTCGAATGCAAAAAACACGAAGTCTCTATCTATTACCGTTTCCGAGATCCTTTCGTTCATACAGACGGACGGACAGACGGACATGGCTATATCGACTCCTCTATCATTCCTGACCATAATGGTGGTAACTTTGGGGGGTCTCCGACCATTACTTCTATCTGTTACATACATTTGCACAAAACCAATAGGCTCTTGTACCTTCGGTACAGGACCTAAAAAATTTAAAATTTTAAAAATAAAAACTGTAGAAATGAAACCTTCAGTTCAGAAGGAACAGTATAAAACTGCTTTCACGTTCAAAAGCAATTTGACATTTTATGATGTAGGTATTAGTATCTAAAGTATGAACTAAGTTATTTGGTATAGATTTAAATAATTTATTTTTTAAACTCAGCTTTAATATCTGCTTTTGATCCTGTTTTCGATTCAGAGCGTCTAGTGAAAATTAACTGAATTATTTTGGTCCAATCGGATTTCACAAGAGCAGATTTCGCTCACTTTATAAAGTTGTTGTTGTTGTTGTTTACAAAATAAGACTAAGTATTAAGTACTTAATTTAATATACAGGAAAAAATAGGCTTTCGAGATTTTCCTAACGTCACTCGTGAGGTAAATTTGATCTCGGAGAACTATTAGACACAGATCCTTATCATAGCAAACGTCACTCGCGAATTATATGAGGTCACGAAGAACTATTAGCCATCGAGGGTAATCCTAGCAAGTGTCACTCGCGGAGTATATGCGGTCGTGGGGAGCTATCAGCCACAGAGGTTAATTCTAGCAGTCGTCACTCGCGGAATATAGGCGGTCGAGCCGCAGATGCTAATCTAAGCCAGCGGCACTCGCGGAACACTTTGTGTACGGGGAGAGAATATTAGCCATAGAGGCTAGTCCTAACAAACTTCACTTTAACAACTTTTCGATTAAACTCACGAATAACTTCTGCGTCCCAGTGTCCCGTAATATATACCAATTTTCTTTCATCATTATCTGGTACCCGATTGAATCGGAGTTTCTCATTCAATCTGAAAATGGCATTGAAGTGTCTAAATGTTAAAATTTAAGGACTCGCTCATTAAAAGTTTTCGACAACAGACTTTCGATGCACTAAGAAAAATGTACCTTGTGCGATTTTTTCCAACATCTTGCTTGTACATACAGTTGTACAAAGGGAATATACCCTTTAAGGTATAAAAAATATTGCATTTTAATAGTATTTGTTGTGCTGATATAATATTCCATTTAGTTTCAAGTTGGACCACTAAAAAGTCAATTTGATATAAACATGTTGGTCTGGTCGTAGACTATAAATGAGGATGAATGACGATGTTAAATCTTTCTTATTCCATGACTGGTTCACGAATTCTTTATGCGGTAGTATGCATAAAAAAGAGCTCCTTCATTTTTTTCTTATTTTTGCTAAAAATGTAAAATTTGGTGTATCTTAAATTCTAATAAAATATTCTATAGCAATATTAGAATGGTAAGCTCCCAAACAAATCCGTATGCCTTTCTAAGTTTATGTTAAAAATAAAAGAATTTTGTTGTTGTTTAGTTTAGCTTGAAACGAAAGTATTTGTGTATATTACACTAATCCCAATTAAAAATATTCCACACCGATTCAGTTAGAAATATACACCCCATACAAAGTCAAGCATAATTGACTGTTGCTTTCTAACTAGCAAAGCAAGTTTCCAATGTTGAAATAGTTGGAGAAACCTTAGTATTCTAGACACAAAATTAGCGCTTTCAAAAGTATGACTCTTTTACTAAGCTTCGGCTTCGTGGAAAAACATTTCAATTCATTTATATTTGAATGCAGAGATTGCCTTTTAAAATTAGCCGCACAACACTACTAAATTCGTCATTGGTATTTGTTGTTTTTTGTTTTAATTCAATAGCCAACAGCTGCATGACGTATTACTGCATAATTTATTTAAAATATCATATAAAACAAAAATAGAATTATATACTTACTTTTAATACCATTGTTAGATTAATAGGGTTTTTACACACATATCATATTATTATTGACTGCATTAAAAATGCATTTTCTAAACACAAAGCCTATTTCATGCATTCAATAATTGAGCAAAATCGCGCAAAACATCGTTGAATTGAGGAATTTATGTGTGTATATTACAATACTACGAGTATGTAAAAGTGTTCTCATATGCTCGTAAAATATTTTATATGTACTTGTATATATAATGAATTAATTTATATAGCTTTATGTACTAAATAAATCAGTATCAAAGTGGATTAAATGCATTCAGGCGTGCGTTTGTGTGAAGTGCTTAAAAAATTTATTTGAATTTCGAAAAAGAAAATTCCCAACGAACGAAAAAAGTGCGCAACAATGTTGTAGAATTTCGCAAAGCATACTTTTAGGCGTTGCATTAACTTTTAAACTTTGCACCGATGCAGTTTAAGCAGTCAAATCAAAGCCCCGAAAAACTACGAAAAGGCAACCACCACCAATCAATTCACGCTGCAGCTCAATAAACACAACAACAAGTGAGAGTTTTTCTTTTTGTTGTTTTGGATTTGTTTTTTTTTCTTTTTTTTTTTTTTCTGTTTTTCTGTTTTGTAGAGCTACCACAAAAACTCTTGTCAAAGTATTGCAGCTAAAGTTTTCAACTACTCAGAACGAACAACTTGCACGAGTTCGTTGAGCAGCAAATTTGTGCAGAGTATTCTTCAATTTAGTTCAGAGTTCGAATGCTGCCGCTACTGCTGCTTGCGCTGTTGCGGCGGCATTGCCTTTTTGTTGTTGTTGCTGATAAGAGACAGTGTAGACATAATATCGTATAAAAAGGTATACATACCTAAATATAAAGCACGAATCGAAAGTAAATATATATGGAATAAGACATACACAGACACAACTGGACACAGATACACACACACACACGCACACATGCATAGGTACTAAAACTCACCGTAATAGTCCTCAGTTGTCAGTTTGTGCCAAAATGCTACACACACACACACACTCAGACATATACAATTACATTTAACAGATACACACATAGCTACGAAACGCAACGCACGCACGCACACCATGCTGCTAGACACGTCGCCTTTTTGCTGTTACTGCTGTTCTTAACTCCTGGCTCGTCAATGGCAATGGCGGCCACATTGTACTTTTTTTTTTTTTGCTCCATTTTTGCCTTTACGCACAATATGTTTCGACTATAACCCTCCAGTTTGTGAAGTTTTAATGTGATTTTTTTCGGTATTAATTTCGGCGTCGTTTTGTTGCTTCTAGATACAATATTTTTTTTTTCTTTGTTGCGGCGCTTCCGTTCACACTCGAGCTCTTTCTCTAGCTATGTCTTCCTGTCGCTCTATATATCCTTTCTAGTCCTAGTCTCGCAGCTTGTTGTAAAGTTTTATGTTTCGGGCTAAATTGTATTTTTTTTTTTGTTTTCATTTTTGTTGCTCTGCATAGACAACTCAGCTGAAATTGTATTTCGTACGAGTATATGTTTGTTGTTTCAAATTGAAAAAGATGTAGTATCTTGAATACTTTCGAGTACACTTCATGCATATATGAAGATTGTATTTTATGTTTGTCGGTAAGTTTGTAACGCATTGAAGCAGGTGCGGAAGATTGCAAAAGGTTTATATACATATATTGATCATATATATAATTAAGAATTGAACTAATTAAGATTTTAATTTCAAGTTACTTAAAAGTAGTGGAAGAAAAGTTGCGGCTACTTTGACACGATGTAAGAATTTTTGTTTGGCCGCCTGGTTGGACGCAATAACAAAAATAAAAAAAAAAATTAAAGAAGAATTGGTTGAATATGATTTATTAGTTTATAGCGTTTAACAAGAGTTTAAGGATGCATTGAAGGAGAAAAATGGAGAGAATTTATTGTAGATAGAAAAAAGCGCTCGAAGTGAGTTATTGATGACATAATTTTTCGTGCAAAAAGCAACTTTATTGGCACAAAATGGCGAGTTGGTCGAATGGGTGCGTGCGTTGAGTGAAATCGATTGAAGCAAGTGAGGAGACTCAATTTACCTAATAAAAATATTGTGAAGAAAATAAAAAAGATTGAATAGATCTGCGTGATAAAAAAATTTGAATATTAATTAATTTTAATTTTTTTTGTAAGATTATTCACAAAGATGATTAAGAAAGATTCACATTGGTAAGAGATTCTAAATATGAATTTAAGTGGCATTCAACCGCCATTCGGTCATGACCGCATTTAAATACGCATACCATAGACACGCATATATCTATCCATTCCTGATCATTCCAATGCGTCCTGGTCTGATCAAATTTGGATCAAATGATCTTATCAGCCAGCGCAACCGTTGGAATTTTATCTCGTTCAGCTCTAGAACGAAAAATCCTACTAAGAATAATTCTCTCGAACACTTCCACTTGAATGTTTTGTGTTCCTCACATCGCATTTCTGACATCTTTCTTCAATGTCGCAATCGGAGCTGGACAGAAATATGTCTACCATCTAACCTTCTTTTTATCTAGGTTGTAGATGAGTGATAAGTAACCCGTTCAATAAAAATCAATAAAAAACTGTAGGATCAAAAATATGCAGTTAACATTTGTCTACTAAGACCCTTAAGTATCATCAAACAAGTACTACAGCTCTAAACATAAATGCTTCCATTTAGATTCACATGAAAAAGATGAGCGTGTTGACCGCTGCTTGTTGTTCTAGTATCACATCAGTTGCCTAGCTAAGTGGTGCGAACATTGCAGTATGATACTGAGCGACGTCACGTGCAGCATAAATAAAACCAATGTCATGCTGTGTCATATCTAACTAAATTTGATTATGCACGAAAAATACGCACATTCAACTATTATGTGAAGTCCGTGCTTCTAAAGGATGAAATCTGAAAATGTACAAGATTTGTAGACACTAGGCTGCAGACATTCATTAAGTGGTGACTGTGTCAAAACATAAATTTATGTAGACCTATGAGACATACAGAAATATGCAGGCAGCTGTCGTTATGGAGTGCTACCGATGATATGGAGCAGAATACTAAAGGCCGAGTTGGGAACAGCAAATTACTTATGGAATGCCAAAAGTCGGCCGTTATATTATTATTATAAAATGTTCCAATCAATTCAAATATTTTACTCCTTTTGATCGATTGTTTTGCTATCTCTCAGGTAGTTCTATGATCTCATGTTCGTTGAAGTTTTTTCAACACTGGGCGAATACCTCATTTAAGTTGATTTTTAAGAGGTCCAAAGAAGCATACTTCATACCATTCAAATTGTTTTGCAGGACGTGAAATAGATTCGGATGTTAGAAATTCCAGGTGAAATACTAATTTCTCTGGGTCTGCACAGAAGTGTTCACTTTGAGGTATTTCGCTATATTCGATAAATCAATTAATTTCGGACATTTCTCGCATGTTTCAATTTTGTTACTTGGGACAGTACTTGTCTGAATGCATTGTTTTGTTCGATGCCAGCAGCTCAGAGAAATAAATATCTTTCCAATTCCACCAAATAGAGAGCATAATCTTCTTGCTTGGTTGCCATCCGACTTTCGGTATCACTGAGACCAGACAAAAAAAAAAAGTTCAATATTATCAAAACATATTGCAACGATCAGTTTTTTTTAGATTATTCTTATATTAAAAAAAAAAATCAGAAGCAGAAACCTTTGGGATGTAGACAATAAAAATTTCATGGATAAATTCTTTAGTATATTTCACTGACTGATTCGGTAATATATACACGAAGACGTTGATTACTGTCTCACAGTTGTTTGGCGTACATTTATATCCATGATCGCATTCATCCATGTTACATTAATACCCATGATAAAATCTTAAATCGTTGTTTGATATTCTGATATATAGCCCATTCAAACTTGTAACTCCTGATAACGCCACATGTAAGGCTGCTGCGAATGGTTCTTATTATATTCATAGATTTTGTCGTATGATCCTCTTTGAGACCGGTAAATGGTAATTGCAGCTGCAGTGTTAACAGTGAAATGATTGCGTTTAGCTACAATTGCCCGGGCGATTGGCACAGAATATATTATACCTAATTATGCATATGTGTCCTCACTTTCCACTGCAAAGTTAGCCTAAAGGTATGCACTGCTTTGTACATTTATACAAACCAGCATTAAAAATGGCCATAGTTCTATAACCTTATACAGAGTAAACCCTAACAGTATGCAACGTTGTCCCCGTTTTCGTAACCGAGCTTGAGTAATTGCCACAAAACTATTGTATGATGAGCACAGAGAGATGTTAGTACTCGTGTGAATGTTCCTATTTCCAGGGTATTAAGACTTCGGTTTAAGCTCCCATTCAGCATCTCTTTTATGTATTATATTTCAAGGTTGCTATTTGCATGCATATTGAAAGCATCTTGAATTCGTTTAGCTTACTTCAAAAATTCCCATACATATTTCATTAAAAACTTATTAACTTTTTATAATTGTTCAAAACGAAAAGGTTTTCAACATAAAAACGCTGCTCAATCAAATTAGTCCGTTTCTAACTTTTGTAATTGTTTATTTTATTTAATTAGCAACATTTCGGTCTTGTACCCAAATAAAAAAAAAAAGAGATACTCTTCATAGATACTCTTTTAAATGAAAGCATGCAACTGTTAATCCACAAAACGAAAAACGCTTTAGGCACAAAGTAAATTGTAATTTATGCAACGTAATGCGCTGCGCTTTGATTAAAACATGAAAGGAAATAGTAATCATTAAAGCATCGCATTTCGCAGAGAAATCACACATGCCGTCGACGACAGCAAGTTGAGATACTTCACATTGCGCCAACAGAAATGCAAAAAAGGTCGAAACACGCAAAGTCAAGCGTCATATATGACATACATACTACATATATAGCTCGTAGACGACATTCGCATTGACGCCTCGTCCTCAAAACTTACATTTGTACGTGTGCATTTTGTTTGTACAGTGAGTCAAAAAAATATGTTTATAAACGAAAAGAAAAAAAAATAAAAATCATTTTCATAAATGGAAAATGTATAAAAATGAGCAAACATTTCTGCTCGAATGTTGTGTATGAGTAATTGGTATACAATTTTATTGAAATGAAAAAATTTTAATGTTTACATTTTCTCGAGTAACCAATAAAGCATACTCACCTATGTAGACTTCAACAAGTTAAGCTTACTAGAATCCGTCTGTGACACACTAGACCTTCGCAATATGCAATACATCAAAATATAACCTCACCACAACTCCATAATCTATCAGAATAACTATCCTAGTGATCACAAACCGAACCTAAGCTTTAGACCTCCGAAGCAATATATTACTAATTTATTCATGATTTCATGATTTTATATATAAAAAGACATATATTCAAAAATGTTTCGTATTGGAGCTGCTGTATCTAGTAGCCATATAACAATTCTTATTAGTTTTACTTCTGCAGAAGGACTGGCTAGAATGGCAAGTTTGTCACACTGTTCACCGATACGTGTATACTAAATTGTGTATCCAATGGCTCCTTTAAGGCGTTGCAAAAATTGTGACTAAATTATACAATAATGAAGAAATTCTTTGTGAAAAATATAAAAATTATGGAATTTGAGGCTTCGGGAAATCAGTGAAATTCAGTGATTTCTAAAATTTAAAAAAATCCGAACTCTTAAAGTGAAATTAATTAAAAAGTTTAAACTTTGGATTGCCCAGTTGTATCTTTCTTCCAGCACCTAGAATTTATTTAATGAAACTAAACGATAAACTATTTTAGCAGCCCATAGACAACAAATCGAAGCAATCGGTCGAAATTTGTTTCGCCACCATTTCTGGATCTGTTGACGATTTTCATTTCTCGAATAAACATGGAACGCGGCAAACACCAATTGCTATGGCGTGTGTTTGACTTTAGACTTAAAAAATATTCTTAGAATTCTTAGAATTTTGAGGAGTAACTAACCCTTTTAACTCATTCAGTTTGCTCCAATTGGTACCGATTGCAATTAAAATATTAGAATATTTTTTCAACTTTAATATTTAGTTGGTGTAAATAATTAACTTATTAGAGAAAAAGAAAAAAAAAAAAAATAATTTCTGCCTCCGGTATTCGTAACAACTTCATATATGCGGACCTTTGAAGAATGATACATTGAGTCTATGTAGTCCAGCGAAATCTCGCTCCAAGCCAGTTTAAATGCTGCAATTATTGTTTCTTTATCTTCGTGTACTGCTTTTCCCTTTCATATATTTTCCATGTGAGTTGCCCCAAAGATTTTTAACTACGTTAATGTCTGGAGTATATGGTGACCAAGTCATGATATTAACGTTTTGACTAAAAATAAATTACTTTACGACTCTATTATCTTGTTGGAAGATCCATGCAACTGGTCCGTAGAGATCATTAAATTTTGAAAATATCGACTCCAACAATGTTGTGAAGTTCTGGAGCTGCGTTTTATCTGTTTGGAAATATTGTGATTGGGTAGGCCTTGTGAATGAAAGAAGTACATTTTTTTGATGTTCCAATAAGCTTAAAATAGTATTTTTTGCCTTTTTTTTGCTTCAAATGTAGCTTAAAAATGATTGGTATTGTAATTTTCAAACAAATCGAAGAAACATGAAGTACGTCTCAATGGACAACCGAAAGGCCACGCAACCATATAGAAACCAACTGTGAGCAGCTATTTTTCGATATCTGCTTTGATAAGAAAAATCTTTTTGCAAAACCCGAAAAGACGACAACTTCGCCACACACACGAAACCGATTGCAAGAAAATTCAAATTTGTTTAAATCATTTACACACACAAAAATTTGTATAAATTTGAACCGGTTGTTCCGATTTGTTGTCTGTGGACTGCTATATACGCTTAATATAAAATAATTGTAGCAAGGTAAATTGTCTTTGTTGAAGTGTCGAAATGTATGTAACTTAGCGGCGAAAGCATTGACGATCTCACGAAATATATACATATTGAATATTCGTGATCAGAACGTTAAGACGAGTCAATTTAGCCATTTCTGAGCGGAAATTTCTATGAGTAGAGAAGACAAAATAATATCACGGTATAAGACTTTATTTTTTGTCCAATTAGAGTTGGCGAAGCGTTAGGTCCAGTATGAAACACGAGTTGATTGAGCTTGATATAGTCCATGAGGTTGACATAGTTCAGTGCTGCACTAAACTGATCACCTCATTCCAATGAATGAAAGAGCTCCACCATGTTTAGTTTTCATGGGAGCAACAAATTTGATTGGTGGAATAGTGAACGACCATGCACGCGTTGGAATGACCAAAAGAATTGACACCAGGGAGTATTTTTCAGGACTGCAAACTATTTTGATACATCGACTGTTCTTATGAAAATGGAGAACTTGGAGACTATAATAGATACAGCTTTCATATTTAGATATTTAGATTCTCCTAGAATGTGATTTTCTCCCTTTCATAACAAGGTGGTTGGGACTAAATAAATTGAGTGGTTGGAAATTTCCTGCAATATGCTCAGGTTCCATTTGACAATAAACCTCTCTATTACGCCAGATGCTGCTTTCATATGGATGAAGTTGACTTAAATCTTTTTATTGCTGGTAATTATGCTGCAGATTCCGAACCACCCGTCAGTCGCTCCAAGCTTTCTTCTCTTTGTCTGGCAGGGTGTCACGCATTCGTCATCTCTAAAGTACACATACGCACTGTTGATCTTCTCTATAGAGTCACTCATCTAAAAATATTTTAACCGTCTTCGTTATTTCTTTCGGCATATCCCTGACATCCTGTTTCACTATCAGTTGCAGTAAATTTTCAGCAGCAGTTGATACTAGTGGTTTTTAGTTAGTTTTCTCCATCTGTTCACAGAGTTTTTCTTTTGAGCTGTCGAACATTATCAGGATCTTTACATCGAAGCCTCTTGCTTGTGTGTGAATTCCGCCAAACCCTAATTTCAACAGATCATAATGCTTCTTCGGCTTCTTTCTAGCACTTTTTGTTACGTGCTCTCGCCATCCGAGATCCAAATATAGTACTACTTTCTGAATTCAGTATTTAGATCTTTGAATTGATTCAGTTGCAGTCATGTGTGGTAAAGAACTGCCTTTTTTATTGCTCTCATTCGCAATCCAATTCGGCTCAATTCTGTATAGGATTAGGTCAGGGTAGTTATGCGCTAAGTTCGTCATCCTATTACTCTTTGCCAAGTCCGCATAGCTTGGCATATTATTTTTTGTTGAGTTCTGCGTTATTCATTTTCTATTTAAATGGCGAAGTGTATTCTGATGTCCACTTTTTGGGATTATTGACTCTGCCTGCCGCTGTTACGAGTTCCACTGTTTTTCTCAAACGCTGTTTTCCATGGCACACCCGACTTAAAGTCCATCTGCAGGTATCACAGCAACAATTTGAAGCTAGCACCACTTAGTTCCGCCTTGAGCAGGTCGTTCACGCATACACGTTAGCTTGACATTGGCTAAAATTGCGAATAGTGGTTTCGGGTAATTTTTTAGGCTGTAGTTAGTGTCTAATCTTACTACTGACAGGTTCTCAGCTTGTTGTCGCCAACCTCTTTAGGGGTTGGCAGCGAACTGAATACGGTACACATTCATTCTTTTCTACCTTGCTTTGAAATATTCACTTCCATTATCCAAGGATGTGTATTCCGTTGAGTGCCTTAGCCTCGCTCCTTTGTTATTTCTCCAATATAAAGATTAAATTTTCTGACTATTGAGCCAAAGATACCTTTATTCCCAATTTAAGCGTCGAAATCGCCAGCAGGATTATTAAAAAAAGAAGCTAAACTTTTAATCGGCGTTTTATCGATACGACTTATTTCATTGACATTTCAAAGGAAAATTGAAGAATCGAACCTTAATGTTTATTCAAATTCTTTCGTTTTAACGTTTTTATCTCATCAGTAGCTAATAAACATTTAAGTAAACTTTTTTTGGGAAATAAATTTTTAACACTTACTGTAGATACTTACTGTGAATCATTACATTAACACAGATACAAATATATCTACAAACTCATACACAGTACATTGCCAAAAAAAGAAAAACAAAAAAAGAAACACGCTTTTCAGCTGTGTTGAGACGAGTGTGCCTGGTTGCTATTGTCGATTTTGTCGCTGATTGCTGCTAACTGTATACAAAATTGTGTGGAAATGTCAGTGAATTGAAGCGCAGAGAAATATGTCTACCAGTCTGTCATTGTGTGTATCTGTATCTGTGTGTGCCTGTTTGTATTGCGTACGCCTACACAAGGACACGCAGAAATATAAACAAAATGGTATAGACTCGACTCGAAATCATGTGTTGTCATAAAACGCTTAAATAGCAATTTGGTCTTGAGATTTATAGCTAGTAAAAGAGTCTTTGTAACAAGATGAGCAACGGACAAACAATAATCACTTTGAGAGTTTAAAGCAAATAGTTTTTGTTGACTATGCTCAAATAGAGTTATTTAAATTTAATAAAAGAAAATATCTTTTACCAAATTAAATAAATTGTTTTCTTGGCATAAAGCCTATCTTTTTACTAAGCAGCTTTGTCTGCACTCGAATTGCAACAATTGGCAGTTTTGTGCAGATTCATTCATCGCTTTCCAAAAACACACATTGAGTGTATTATAAGAAATGCGAGGACTGCCCAACTCCCCCGCATGGGTGCCTTCCAATATAACATTTTCACTCAAATGCTACTTACAGCAAATTGAGTGCCTGAGACTTCCACAGAATACAAAGAGATACTATATAGAGAGATAGTAGCACAGACAGACGAGCAGACAGACAGACAGACAGATAGATAGACAGATAGCTAGATTGAGGAGAGGTGGTGGCAGAGTGCGAGTAAGAGAGCAAGACATGAATCGGATGTGCATACAGATAGACTCAATGTTTGAGCAGCACTCAAAGGAAAAAGATACAGATAATTTCAGTGATAACACAGATGCACACACACACACACACACACACACATAGGCACACAAGAAAAAAAAAAACACAAGTAACAAGCAACACAGGCACACCTATACACACACACACACACATACATACATACAATATATACACAAACTAAAGAACCCAAACAAAATCCCAAAAGAGATAAAGCTGTTAAAAAAGAAATTCACGAAAAATGCGTAACAGCTCGGAAGACGCTCGATAAATATGCACAAAGGAGCACAATGAGGCAAACAGCACAGATAAAAAAAAATTCACTTTTTTTTTCACTTTAACAAGAAAGAAAGCCAGCCCACGAAAACATTTAAACGCACACAGACAGCTACAAAGATACGCAGATACAAGATAGAAGTGACAAACAATGAATTGAATTTGTATCTGCCGCTGCAGCTTTTATACACATTTATATACTCAGGCATATTTCAACAATATTATTTTTACATTAATTGTTCAGTTTTTAATACGCTTCAGTTGAAATTTGTGACAGCGCATATTAAGGGTTTATCTGTTGGCTTATAGCGCTGCGGAATGCGCTACGGCATACTTACAGCAAGTATAAAATTTATTGATATAACGAATCATACTGTTTGCATGTTTATCATCATTTCTATTTTTTTAGGAAAGTTTTCTTTTTTTTTATTTATATAGGCACTATTAAGCGCCCACTACTATAAACAGGTCCAAAATAAAATATTTGGTTACACGTGTATTTGTTTAGGCAACTTTTTCTTTTTAAAAAAAATTCTTTTTTATTAGCTCATTGCGTTTCCTTTGAAGCAATTTAAATGTTTACCGAGTGCTGGTTTAATGGGTGGAGTGCATACAGTTGTAATGGTGCGTTGGTTGCACATTGATTGAGTCGGGAGATTATGTTTTAAAGAAAATGTACTAAAGCTTCCTTCTACTGAGTGAGACATTTATTTATTTTAACATTTTTTACATATATGTACTACCTTTCAAATTTATCTTTTAGCATACTTTTCCAGTTGGGTATTAACATTAGAAAGCTCGAGATATACTTGTAGTTTGTGAGCCAAGGCCTCTTGATTAGCCAAACAATCGCTATATACATGCCCAACTATTTGCCGGTTTTTTTAGGCCCTGTACCGAAGGTACAAGAGCCTATTGGTTTTGTGCAAATGTATGTAACAGGTAGAAATAATAATCGGAGACCCCCCAAAGTTACCCACATTATGGTCAGGAGCGATAGAGGAGTCGATATAGACATGTCCGTCTGTCCGTCTGGCCGTCCGTATGAACGAAAGGATCTCGGAAACGGTAATAGATAGAGACTTCGTGTTTTTTGCATTCGACTAGGACTGCTCCGGAATTATACAAGTTTATTTTAAAATTTTGCCCCTCCCCCCTTCCCAATAAAATCACCACCAAGGCTATAAATTTCTTCGGCACAAAAAAAAGTAAGTATGCCAGTATAGGAATATCGTCCTTCTTAGCCAAAATCCAAAAAGTTCATCAAAATCGGATAATAAATGACGATTTTATAAGCAATTGAATTTGAGCGACCCCCCTTTTCGTTTCATACATAAAAAAATGTTTTAAAAGGCACTTAGTCGTGCAGTGAGAAGTGGTCATGTGTTTGGTCATAAGCTAGGGGAACATTTAATGTGTTTGTTAGGCGACCTGCACTGGTACAGGGCCTCTTACAGTCAGTTACGCCCGACTGTGATTTTCTTACTTGTTTTAACATTGAAAGGTTGGGTATTATATGAGATACAGCTTTCACGCTAGAATATCTAGATACTTCTATTGCTTATTCCTGCCGGAACTCTAGAAGGGGTAGTCCTCCAAATAATTCTGTCCGCCCTCTTTGGTGCTTTGTATAAAAAAATTAGAAACAAATTATTCCTAATAAAATATCCCCTCCATAAAAATTAATGTTTGAAAGAGGTCCTGTATATTTTGAAGTAGAGCAAATTACAAATCTATATAGTAAGCTGTCTGCTTATTAATAACATCCCCGATTTTAGGGACTTTAAGGTCCTTTTCTATGTTTGCTGTGCGCATATACCAGGGCGCTCCTGTTAATCTGCGAAGGATCTTCGCCTGCAGAACGTGTATTTTATTTATTCATGTTTTTGCAGCAATGCCGTACACTTGTATCCTTTGGTTGACCTCGTCGATCGCTAGAAACCTCGTCAACAGGCATTTTTGAAATAGCTTCGCAATGGACGATAGCAGACTGATGGTACGTCAGATGGGCTCTTCCCGAACTTGTGTATCATTACGATTTGTGCCTTTTTCCAAAGTTTTGGTAAGAACCCAATTCTCAATGCAGCATTTCAAAGAAGTACCAAAAAAGAGTACTGCTTTGACTGATAGCGCTTCCATTATCGAGACCATCTACACCTGTGGCCTTTCTATTTTTAAGCATATGGATGTGGGACTGGATCGCCTCGATATTGATAGAATTGGTGGGGAGAGCCAGCTACCCAGGGCTGTCCAGTACACTTTGAACTCGTCTCCTGCGACTACCGGATGTGGACGGATTTGGCAAAAATCTCTACACGATCTTAGGAACTGATTCAGCTCCCATCTGTTTTGCAAATAAGGAACTTTTTCTTTTATATTGTTTCGTAACAGACCGTAGCGAATGGTTCGTACTCGCGTTCGGAGAGATCTTTTCTAAGAATATGTCAGTATCTTGCTGTCTTTGTCTGATAAGCAGCTTTTTGATCCTGTTTTACTTTCTTTGGTACACTAGATCCACAGCAGGGTTTCGCGTACGAACATACTTCCTGCTCAATCTTCTCTTAATTAGGAGAAGCACTTCAGTAGCTCGGCAAATGCTCGATTGAGATCTGAAAAACTGAGGTGGGTTTGCTTGTGATGCATTGAGGGCAACTGAGTGCACTTCATTGAGAAACAGCGCATACGCGTTTTCTAAGTCTTCAGGCCGTACAATCTCAAGGTTCAAGTTCAGTGTAATTTCTAGCTTCTTACGAAAAGCTACGAGGTTTGTACTAGGCGATAGCAATCGTCTTCTTGACGCCCCGGCCGGCGGCGAGCTTATTACTTCGACCACGAGAGGGAGATGATCGTAGTTCACCGGCTCGTAATCCGTTTTAGACTGCGAAACATAGCATGTAGCAGTTATAAAAATTCTGTTATTTTATGTTAAATTACTGTTTATTCACTTCTGTTAAACAAATGCTTTTCTCTGTTAAACCACTATTTTTATTCTTTTTAATCACTGCTTCTTTCTTTTATTGCAAAGAGTTCATATAAAGAAAAAAAAAAATAAGAATTTTAGACAACTGCTTTAAGTTTTTTTTTTCACTGAAGAACCTTCAAGATGAGTTGATCTAGCCATTTCCGTCTGAATGACTGTGAATATTGGTCCTAGTCCCACAGTTGTCATTCAACCTTATTAATAAATCAGTAAATAAAATATCTAGGGTATTCGGTATTAAGTAGTTTTGAGAGTAGCTGGTAGGCGTCTGTCACTAGATTTGTGATTCGTTGAGTATTTCTATTTGATGTTTCAAAAAATTTCACAGTAAAAATATTCCATATAAGCGAAAAAAAAAAGTCTAATATCTTTGCATCCGTTTAAGGTACAGAGCTGAAATTTGGTATACATGTTAAGACGATAATGGGAAGGAGACGGGTTAAGTTTGATAAAAATTAGAGAGGCGATACACCACCCCTCGTAGAGTTTCACAAATGAGACAAAAGAAGAAAAGTAATTAGTGATACTACTTTGTATCGTAAGATACGCAGACGAAATCGCGCTTAAAGCTAGTAATTTATATTTTTATTTGCTTTTTATTTCATTTCAAAATATTCTTTTTTTTTTCTACTTTAAATTTTTGTAATTAAAAATAAAATAAAAACATAAAATAATCAAAACAATTTCAACTCCGCTTAATTAATTCTTTCAAAATTTGTTTATTTTCAATTTCAGATTTCAACACTTTTATGCATATGCAACATTTCATATGATGTATGAATGAATTCATTTATAATTTTTTAGATAATAAATTTAAAAAACAAAGTTCATAAAAAACATAGTTGTAAGCCATACAAAATAATTAAATAAATAAAGCTCAAATTAAAAGTGTTCACTAAATTAAATAAAATTAAACTTAAAATTAAACTTAAAGTAAAACATAAAAAAGTTCATTAATTATAAAAACGAAAAAATTAAAATGCAATGTTTTAAACTAAGCCACTCATATCGATAGGATATTAATCTCATAAATCAAAAAACATAAAATAATTTTTAACTGCACTCAGCTAAAAATAAACTCAAAACTCATTAAAGATAAATTTTAAAATTCTAAAATGAAGACTTAATAAAAGTAAATAAATTTTAAAGTTTTTTAAAGCAAAACCAAATTATTAAAATGAGATATTCTCGCAATAAAAATATAAAAAATAATATTAATAATAATATTGAAAATGTTTGCACATTAAAATCAACAAAAAAATTCATTGCTAAAAATAATAACCGCAAAAACAGCAGCTACAACAAAAATAATAATATTAATAAATGCATTTCACTTAAATTTCGTTAATTATGGAATATTCATATTTTTTGAGTTATTTTGAAACAATTTTGAAAACTTCACCACAGCAGCTGACCGAAAAGTCGACACAAAATCAAAAGCAACCCAAACAGCCAATGGAACCTTAACAACAACAACAGCAGCAGAGCAATAATAGAACATATATATGTGCAATATACATATATAGACTCCTAGGGAACATCTCTGAAGACGATACGAAGTACAAGTATGACAAAGGGCATTCTTAAGTAACGCATCAAGCATAATTCGTACAGACTACAAGACAAAATTATTTCGAATTGAAAGGTAAGTTTTTTTATATAGAATTTATAGAAATACAAAGTACATACTGCCATAAGTGGTTTCATTCGTCATATGATAAAAATGTGGAATACTAAAGCAACTCAATCAAAAAATAAATGCAAAATTTTATTTTGGTAAAATCTTAAAGTGGAAAATTACTTACAAGCAGTGCATTGAAGCAAAGGAGTAGCAGAAGCGTTTGCTTTTGTAGCAATTTTAATGTATTTTTTTTCGCTATGTTATATGGAAATTACTAGATCTGGACTTAAGGGATTAGGAGTAGTCAGAATTTTCAAAAAAATCTATTTTTTTTTTTGCATTTCCTTAAAGAATAATATCTTAAAAATATTCTCTGAAAATTTGAAGTGAGTCCGACAAATACTTTTTAAGTTATTCGACAATTCGACAATTCGACAAAGGGCTTTCGGGCGTTCTAGAACGTTCGAGAAGCGGTAGCTAGCGACAGCTGCAAGCAACCGGCTTCTCGGGTTCTATTGAAATACATTTTTTTTCAATCAATTTGTCATGAGACATAGTTCTAGAAAAGTTTAAAGAGAACTACCGAGTTCTCAAAATATTCGTAAATCAGATTTTACACTTGTGAAATGGCAGATAAGCGCGCTAACGATAACAGTTGAGAAGGTAGAAAGCTACGGCTGAAGATCCATTATATAACCCAGGAATAGACTCAGTGTAAGTAATTAAATAATTCCTATGACTCAACATAAATCGGATTTTTTTTTTTTTTGTTATATCGACTTTTTATAATCAAATAATTATTTTCCGAAAAACTGGAGAAAAATTTAATTTTATGCAAGGAACTTCTTTTGGAACTGGGTCAACCATAACTTTTAAAATTATAATTTTTTTTTTTTTTAATTTTTCGTGAAGTCAAGTCGTAACATATTCATAAACTTAATAAATCCTTTTTCCGTTAGAATGCATGAGGATCTGTTCATGGTAAGAAAATTTAAATCGAACTCACTTAGAAACTCTGTGTTTGCTGAGTGGAGTATGAGCGCAGGCACTCATAAAAAGTCAATACAAATCATAGACGGTTAGTTGATGCTTCTTAAATTAAATCAAAAATTATATATAAAAACAAGTAAGAAAATCACAGTCGGGCGTAACCGACTGTAAGAGGCCCTGTACCAGTGCAGGTCGCCTAACAAACACATTAAATGTTCCCCTAGCTTATGACCAAACACATGACCACTTCTCACTGCACGACTAAGTGCCTTTTAAAACATTTTTTTATGTATGAAACGAAAAGGGGGGTCGCTCAAATTCAATTGCTTATAAAATCGCCATTTATTATCCGATTTTGATGAACTTTTCGGATTTTGGCTAAGAAGGACGATATCTCTATACTGGCATACTTTTTTTTGTGCCGAAGAAATTTTCACCCTAAGGGGTGATTTTATGGGGAAGGGGGGAGGGGCAAAATTTCAAAATAAACTTGTGAAATTCCGGAGCAATCCTAGTCGAATGCAAAAAACACGAAGTCTCTATCTATTACCGTTTCCGAGATCCTTTCGTTCATACGGACGGCCAGACGGACAGACGGACAGACGGACATGTCTATATCGACTCCTCTATCGCTCCTGACCATAATGGGGGTAACTTTGGGGGGTCTCCGATTATTATTTCTACCTGTTACATACATTTGCACAAACCCAATAGGCTCTTGTACCTTCGGTACAGGGCCTAAACACCTCGAAATGGGTTTAAATGCTGAACAAACACACTAAATGTTCCCCTAGCTTATGACCAAACACATGATCACTTCTCACTGCACGACTAAGTGCCTTATAAAACATTTTTTTATGTATGAAACGAAAAGGGGGGGTCGCTCAAATTCAATTGCTTATAAAATCGTCATTTATTATCCGTTTTTGATGAACTTTTTGGATTTTGGCTTAGAAAGACGATATCTCTATACTGGCAAGATTGGAACTACGTCAGAACATGTATCTAGTGTCTAAAAATTGTCTTGGCACTTGCTGTTAGCTTCTAACGCCATATCATCATATCATCTACTACAGCCGATTTCAAGTTTTCAGGATCCGAACAAACCACAATTCATTTTTATATATACAGATAGAAAGAGAGTGACTGTCCCGTCAAAATAATTATGCCTCATAGTGTATATTAACAATATTAATATGTACATTAGCTTCATTATCGAATTTTGCCTTTGGTTTAAGATTGCATGGGCTTAAATCAAACAAATTTGTAGAAAATTGCATAGGTCAAATAAGCAGAAGTATGTACTCAAGAAATATATTCTATACAAAAAGTTTAGTTTGGTCAAGTGCAGCGCCTTGTTGCTACTCAAATGGTGATATAGTAACAAACTCTACTTAACGAACGGTCGATTTGTCACAACATATAGTCTTACCACATATAGTTTTTTTTTTAATTGATATACGTACGTATGCATAGCTTATAATGATGATGTTGTCCGAATTGAGAGAAAGACAAAAACAGATGTTCAATAAGATGGCTATAAAGGTCATACATACTCGATTAAATTGAAGTGTGCTATGCAGCTATTAAATACATAAGCCACGTGCGAAAAAAGAAACAACCAGCAACAAATACAGCGAAAGATATTTGAATAAAAGTGACGCCCACTATTGTTGTCGCTTTCCATTTCTTTTATCTCTGCATTGACGTCAGAATGGGAGACAGAGATATAGAGAGCGAAGGAGATATAGAGAGACAGAGAGATTATAGAGAGAAAAAGGGATATTTGCTTTGTTGTCTGATGATTTCGTCCACATTTAAATTTTTTTTACTAAAAGAAAAAAACTCTTAACATCGATGCTAATGCTGATATATAGAAAAGTAAAAATGGTTGAGTTTTCGATATTTTCTTATGTTAACATATATTGAAACCAAGTATCAACGCATCACTAGATCATCAGATCTAGTGGTGTGCCGAAAAATTTCTAAGCTTACTGCACAACTGTTGCAACAATTTTTTGTATTGTTTAAATATAAATACTTATTATTAATTACAATATGATTGCTTATAGTCCATGAAAAGAATGCTCTTTGCAAAAAATGTAGCTTTTTTTGAAGCAGATTTTAAGCTGTGTATCTTGTAGAAGAGGAATCATGTCATAAAAACTGTGTAGTACCATGCACGAATATTGCAGCAACTATTGTACATAAGTATTTATTTATTGTTCTAAGTTGCCATTCAATTTGTTCTCTTGAGAGGGAAATTGCAGAACATGCTCAGCCCGTTTGGCTTGATAAAAAAATAAGCCACTTGTTGTGCATATTTTTCTTTTTGTATTTTATTTGCTGTCTGCTTGCCAGCTGGGCGGCTTGTTGGCAATGTCTCCTTTTGTTGCAAAGAAAATCGGTGATTTTTATTTTTTTCAAACTATTTTTTTTTTGGGGTAATTTGGGGTAATCAACACAGCTTCCACGTTGATACTTGCAAATTAATTTCTTTTCTCTTTTGTTTTGCTTTCGAAAATTTCACTACACAACAAATAGGCACACACATAGATACACACATATACAAGAATATATATAATAGTGAAATAAAAGAAAATTAAGAGTAGTGGCATGCCGTAGAAGAAGATACAAATACAATAGCTATTTACGTGTATGTGCTGCTCTGTTGCTTCTAGTATCTTTTGTTTTTTTTTACTTATTGTACATATGTCTATCCTTTTCCCCTTGCCATACACTTATATAGTTTTCCATTTCGACATTATTTCACATGGCTGTATCTAGATACTCATGTATGTGTGTACATGCATCTGTATCTCCAACTGTGCATTCATATCACATCTCTGTGCATATGTAGAGCTCTCGTACACGCTCAGTACACAATTTTACTTCAAGTATTCTAAGTCGACACAGTATGTGATTTTTATGAACTATACATAAATTTAAGAATTCTGTGCAGTTGTTTGGCTGAACTTGCATCTGTTGTAATTTTAAGCTATGAAAAATGATTTTACAAGAAATATATCTCAAGTAGTATAGTTTTATATTCTTTGTCTCTGAATGGACTACAAATTACTTACTTACTACGGATGGATTTACTACGATGTAGTATGTATGTAAATGGGCAGCTTTATATTTGGCAAATCTTTTGCAATAAATATTTAAAATTTTGTAGCTTATAGAAGAGCTTAAACAAAGAAATTGAATGTTGATATGAAATTTTGTAATGCGGCAAAAGTCTCAAAGGTGCTATGCATATTTTGTGTATACAGCAGGGAATCTAATTATTTCTCAGTTAGAGACAAGAAGCGAGACTTCTGGAGAAATAATATAGCAATAAAACAATAAAAAAAATGGAGGGAAAATGGGTTTGAAGCTAAACTCAACAACAACAAAATAATTTTCTTACAAAACTTTAGGAGAGAAGACAGATTTGTATGGCGGCTATTGCTTGTAGTGGTCCGATGAAGATCTATATTAAATATTTCATTTGAATTAACGTAAGTTACACCAAATTTGTCATTTTTAGCTAAAACTTAAGAAAACAGAAATTTTTTCATTAAATTTTCATACTAACCCTTAGAGAGGGGTTATCCTCAGATTTGACTTAACAACATCGCGCTTGATCAGACAAACGACGTCAAGTTTGACGCTGGATACTTGGCATACATTTGCACGACTTGTCCATAATTTAATAACTAGATGTTGCCTCAGACTTAGGCAGCTCTTTTGGATGCTTAATAGAAGTCTTCGTGAGATCGCAACACAACACTCACCGAGACTTGCCGCTGAACACCATACAACAAGAAATCATCTACCACACAAGCCGGTACAACTTCTAATGGTTTGTGGCATGTACCTAGCGCAACAACTAGAAGGAGGAAGTTTCCGTCTTCTCAACATTTGCTCAACCCCGAGTTAAAGACGTCCTCGCTAATAGCTAGAGAACTTTGAGAAATAAATTCCCATTTTAGTACAAATTCATATTTTTTAAATTTAAAATCTTAGTCAAAAAACCTTCCCGTTTACTGCATTAACTGACAAAAACATATTTTAAAATTAATTCTTCCTTAACTATTTTACATATTTCGCTAAACTAAATAATCCAATAATCCATTTTCATTTTTTTTTTACCTTTAAATAACTTGTTTGATATCTTTTAATAAATTTTGATGTCTAAATTCTTAGAAGTCAAGAAAACAAAGTCAATCAAGCCACAATAAATATTTAGTTACAACAACACTTGACTAAATAAGAAATATGAAGTGTTATATTACATATAAGCCGAGCTAAAAAGTCAAATAATATATTTCAATGGTTGGGTTTGCGCCTTTTCTTTGTACTCGTTTATTTTTGCATACAGTTCAGCTCAACTGGCTTAGTCTATCAATTGACTTTTATAATGGATTGTGTTTGTTTGTGTATGTACATATGTATGTGTTCTGTGATGAAGGATGTTTTTATTTAACTAGTGCCAAAATAAGTTTAGTTCGCCTCAACATCAGAAGTTGACAAAAAAACAAAAAAAACTTTTTGTTTTATAAGCCAACGACCGCAATTATTTCAGTCAAAGTTTTTTTTCCATTCATAACAAATTGCAATTAAAAGTTTCGTTTGACAAGTGGGGAAAAAAGATCTCAAATGTACGATTGTCGAAAATTTATTTCAATGAAAGTGCGAAACAAACTCAATAAGTTTCAAATAGTACAAACATCAGCAGGCCAAACAATAACAATAAAAAGCAATTAAATTACAGATTTTTAATTAGTCAATGAAATTTGTATGAACAGCTGTCGCTTATATAGTTGGGTATACATATATTAAATTGTGTCAGATACTAGTTAAAAAAAGTTAGTTACTACGTGGAGTGTGTATGAAAATTATTTAGCTTCAATCAATAAAATGAATTGAGATTGTTTGAAAAAACACATGTAGACAGAAATAAATCAATGAACTTCATTGAGCCTCCGTTGAAGCGGATCTATCTGGATGTTATACATAATATCTTTGGCATACATTCTTGGAGAATCTAACTTTTTATGTTGATCTTTATTTTATAGAGTATAAATACGACCTTTTGGTGTAGTTCCCATACGAATTGACTTACATTAATTTGTTTTTTACGGTTCATACTAAAATTTGGCTATGGATGATTGCTTCACACATTTACTTATATAAATATATTCAAGATCCTAACTAATTGTAACAATCGTTCCATATAAACCCTTTACCCACTTGAAGCATTTTCCTATTTAATAATTCGTGCAGACTGTATTATTTTTCGCTGTTTATGTTTTTTACCCGCAATAAAACTTAAAAATAATCTGAAACGGCAACATTTGCATAAAAAGCTATGTCCTGCGGCACCTCAGCTTATGTTATTATGTCGGATTTTAAATAATATTTTTATACAAGCATATGCACGTGTCTACAGGAAAGCCCAACAATCAAATTGATTGTTTCGATGCAATTTCATTCGATTTCCACATTCACTTTTGAATATTATTGTAAATTAAGTCATTGCAATCGAAAAGAAGGCGAGTAGGGGATGGTTTATGCTACGCACGTGGCATAATAAATTCAATGAACTTAACCACCTTAACTCGCAACATCTCACGTAGACTTCTGTAAATGCTTGAGCCAAATCAACCCCCAACTGCTTGTAGTACTCAATGGCTTGCCTCGATTTGTGTTTAGCATTGATAATTTCAAAGGCTCTTCTTTGCACCACAACTGTAACATTTTGCATACACAAAGGTATTTTCCAAAGAAGAAGAGTTTACACTTGTAGCCTTTTTCCATTTGTTGAATAGTTGTTTTTGCTTTGATGGATTATACATGAGTAGCTTCTTGCAGTATTGGAATATAGTCTGATATGCTATACTTTGCGCAAGTATTCAATTATTTGTTGCTTAACTATGTTACGCCCTAATTATTTCATAAATGAAGCTAAGCATGTATTACTGATTTTCAAAATATTAATTTACATCTTAATTATTTTCTAATTACAGATTTTCACTGCATACTACCGATTGAACAAGCAACGATGTTAAATATCTCTACCCAAGGTTTCTCGACAACAGAATAAAGTGCAAAATACAAAAACAAAAATAAAAAATATATATACATACATATATCAAATTTCGAATGCTGAAAACAGTTTGTGTTCTCTCTTCCTATTTCTACTATATACATATATAGGAATGAACTCTAAGACAATTACAAGATACATATTTTAATAGGCCAACTTAGCACACCACGGAAACCGAAAACAGGAAATTAAATTTATAACCTAAAAAAAATATTAATAGTAAATATAACTAAATACTGAAATTTTTCACCAAAAGAAGTTTTCTACTTTTCAATACGCACGAAAATTAATAGAAAATCTTACAACAAAATAAGTCATCAGCAACAACAACAGCAGACATAAAATCCAGAAACGGAAATTGCAGCAAAGCAAAGTGAAATTCATTTTGAATTTTCCAAACGTTCAAGTCTTTATATTTTTGTGCGTATGTGTGTATGTATCTGTGAGTGCTACTATATCCTTGTCTTGTACTGCCATGTCCTGTCGTGTCGCTAGCTTTTAAGGGTATGAGACAGTGAGCGAGTGTTTGACTGACTGAGTGAGTGAGTGAAATCAAATCAAAGCACAAGCAAATAACAAAAAATCGCATCAAGAATATCAAATCGAAACGTAACGAAACGAAAGGAATGAATCCTGGCTGTATACAAAAACGTTTCGCTTGAGTGCCGAAAATTTTGTTAAAATTAAATATCAATGCGCTACTGCTGGGCAAATACAATTTGCGCTCGGAAATAAAATGCAAGACTAAAATAAGCAAAGCTATTTTAAGTATTTGAACAAATACGAAACAAACGTGGATAACTAGAACACCAGGGAGCCACCAAGTAAAATAGAAAGAAGCAGAGCAATTTAAAGCAAAGTAAATCGAGTCGAGTTGGTAGCATCAGGTTTTCAACGCTTTGGCGACAGTTTTGAATACAGAAAACAGAAGAAAGGCAGGCGAGGTGAATAATTGACCTCCGGTGTGCAACATAAAGGCGCACTTGTGTGCCGCCAAAGAGAGAACGAGAGACTGACAGGAGAGACATACGGACAGACAGACAGAGTAAAGTACAAAGAACGTACAAGTTACGCTGTTACTGCCGCCTGGTTTGTCACAGTCACCGTCAACATCGTCAGCGTGCCAAGTAGCTCTTCTGGAGGGCATTGTTGACATTGCGCTACGCTACGCTGCTGCTCTGCTCCGCTACGGTACACCGCCAGCATTTCATCAAGCTCCTACCACGATTACTAACAGGACCACCACAAGTAAAACCACCTGCTACACCACCATTACCAACGCTCGCTTGCTCCTTTACAATTCGCATCCTTTCTACTGCTACTGCTACTGCTACAGCTACTGCTAGCTCATTCGCGCGTTAATCATACGCAGCGTTGCGCGTTGCGCGTTGCGGGCGCGTTTCCATTTAATTCGCCGCTGCTCATCTATACTCCACGCTCCGTTTACATTTTACAAGGACTACTTATAGCGCTCGCTGTTCGTTGCGCTCTCACTTTCAATTCGAACTGAATTCAACGCAGCAATCCAAGGACATGGACTCGACGTGGACGTTATATGCTGTGTTGATCTTTCTTGTGATAATTAAAGGTAAGTGCTATCATTTTTATTACATTTTTCTTTATACTGCATTCATTCGTTCACTTACTTCGGGTTAAATGGTAATGAAAAAGTTGTCGTCTACAATTTGACATTGCCATATTTAAGTACAGAAGAAGAAGAAGTATCCTTTAATATTCGCACAAAATGCTTGCTAAACGTTTTGCTGCAATTATTTATGTTCTAGTTAACCAAGAACGTGCTTTATCGCTTGGAAAATTCGTCTAGGTTCCATTCAATGCGATGCGGCACTCAGCTTAGATTTTCAAAAGACGAATTTTTATATTCTTCATAAGTGCACAAGTGCTGAAATTGAAGCGTTCACATTTGTATAAAGCGGGCTTTTAATATTCCACGATTTCGCATTGTTTTCGTGTAGTATGTAAGGGGTGCTTTAAAATTGCGTAGAGAGGCTTGGTAGCATGCGACACAACATTACGGATGTGGATTCAAGTACATTCAATAAAATTTTACTTTTTAATCTGCACTTTGTTTTATTGAGTTCATTCAAAATATGACTCTTAAATAATATTAAATTTTATGTATTAATGAATCTCGTTCTGCACGAGATACTACATCGTTCGCATTTCTCACATACCAAGGAGCCGCAGTTATTGTTTCATGTATCTTAAATTATGCGCGCTGGATTACTTTTATGGTATTAGCACCGTCATTTTTCCATAATTCAATACAAGCTTAGCAGATGATTTAATGTGACTTTTATCACAACTAAGCATAGAAAAGGTTGATGTTAAAAATGCAGAAACAACATGCAAGTAAGCATTGGGGCTGAAAAACTTCCTTGAGTCGTTAAAAAAAATGTCTTTCTTTTTAAATAATAATATTTACATACTTGATTAGTACGATTATCTGATAAGTATGCCATGTCTTCCCCGAAACCCAAATTGATGTAACGGAGATATATTGTGTTCTTAACGAAACTAATCGGTCTATAAAATTCCATTTGACTTCGATCATTACCCGGCCTAAGGATCATTTTTATGACAATTTTTCTTCACGCACTTAGAATATATTCTATTTGCAACAAATCATTAAATAGAACTCTTAAATATTCAATTGCCACAAGTGGGAGTTCTTCTATCATTTTTGTTGCACACATGGAGACTTTTTCAAACTAATTTGGTTTTTTATTGTATAGATCGAGCCCGACATATTATGTGTCGAAAGCGACTTTATAATCGATAAATAGGTGGTGTGTGTCTTTGTTGAACTCACGGGTTTCAGTGGTCGACCTTTTTGGTCTGAAGCCATACTGCTATCGTCCTATCAGTGAATCCGTAAACGGCTTCAGTCTATTACACAATACGCGCGACAGAGTCTTATATCCAATGGAAAGGTGACTTATTCCGCTGTAGTTGGCGCAAACAGCGGGGTTTTCTTTCTCAAAGATAGGACAGAGAATACTGAGTCATTGGGTATGCGTTCATCGGACCATTTCACCACCGGTCTTAAATAACTCAGCTGGCAGCTCATCAGAGCCAGCCGCTTTGTCATTTTTCAGCTTTTTGATAACCGAATGGACTCGTTATAGCGGTGGCTCTATTGTGCGTTTCATCGCTTCCTAGTAGATAAGAAAACTGATATCCCCATAATCTCAGTGAATCCTGTTCATCCGCAACCAGAATTCCATTTTCATCCTTACCGAAAGTTAAACTTTCAGTGAGACGCTTGACCTTTTGATCAAGTTTTCGAGCTTCATTTCTGTCACGGAACATCTCAACATCCTCAAACGCCCGCCTTTCTTGTTCCTTTTTCTTGCGTCTGAAAAGGCATTTCTCCTCTCTCTGTTTTTCTTGATAACGTGTTACTCCCGACTGCAGTGTTCGCTGATAGGAAGCGTTCTTCTCTGCAGTAGCATTGTGACACTCCACGTCGTACCAAGAATTCTTCACAGGTTTTGTATAACCAATGACATCCTTGACAGCGCTATCCATGCAGCGGATGATATGTCTTCAATTCTCACTTATATCTTGAGAAGACGGAGAGGTTTATGGGAGCAGTTGGGAAGTGTGTTTGAATAAGCTTTGGTGATCTGTTGTGACTGCAGCCTGTCGATGTCTAACTTTCGTTGCATGTTGGGATGCGCAGGGTACACCACGCTAAGCCTAGTGAAACCGTTCGTCAATCAAAACATGATAAATTTGGTTGTGTGTTATATAATTTGGACTCAGCCATGTTGCTTTGTGGATGTTGAGGTGTAGAAATCTGGTGCAGCTAACTACCACGTTCCGATATGCGGCGTGAACCTGGAGACGAGGCCACGTAGTTTTGTACTCATCATGAAAGCACATCCAAATTCTTGCTTAGGACTTAAGGACACAAGCTACCAAAGACGCTTATTCACAATATTGATGTATATACTAGAGGCGGTACGATGAAGATATTCGACGTCCTATTTGGGTCAGTTTTACTGAAGTTAGAACTGAGTAATTTTTTTTTGTATGGATGCACTTAAGAAGTACGAGTCCTTTTGGGTTATCGGTTCTAGCAGGCCATCAGCGATGCTTTGCGTTGAGATGCAGAGCGCAGCAGTTATTTTAAAGTCAGCGGTGCGATCTGGGTTGCATACTGATTTAAGTTTCTTTGTTTATAATGGTAGCAGTTTCTCCGCGTGCTGTATCTAACGTAAGATTAGTCGGAACCACGTTCTACGCGTATATTTTAAAATGAGCAATCAGTAAAATAAATCTCCGAAAGTAGAACAATGTCAACGTTGATAGATACGATGTTATGTGTTCGAGTTCCATAGGATAATCCTAAGGTTTAGAACCGATTTCTTCTGACATGCTATCAAACCACTTCATCTGCTTTTGCAACAGTTCTAGCAGTTTATTAACTCTATCCTCAGTGCTTTGCTGTGGCAAAATGTTCCATAAAATGTGAAACCTGTTACTCACTATTCAACATGACTCGGTGATATTTTGATTTGATAATTGACCGACAGATTGGCTTGCATTACCAACCAAAAATTTATAACTCAATTAGTTGATTTTCGCATTTATACATGGCCATGTATGCGCATATTTCGTTCGACTAAGCCGCAATGTGTGTCTATTAAAGCTTTGCTGCTTCGATTGAAAATGTTAAACATTTTCTCGGGTTTCATTTCGCATTGCATTGGCGGAACACATAAATCTCATGTGAGACCAACGGAAACAGGCATGTAATGCACGGCAAACTGCAGCAACACGGCGTGCCACCCAACTCCACCATGCCTTGGCATTTCGAAGGCTTTATACTTTTGCCTTCAGTTGACTGCCTTCGTGTACAGATATCTAAATACTTTAAAGGGGTGCATAAACAAGCAGCTGTGTATTAGAATTTACATTTCTCACATTGACGGCTGACAACAAAAACGAACGTTCATCCTGACGTTCATACGCACGTACATATGCATGTGGATCTGTATTTGTATTGTATTTCGCTACCTTGGCTTTTGGCAAATCCTTCGAGAAAATTGTGGTGATATATTTGGTTTAAGGATTTCTTTTTTTTTTTTTTGCATTTGAAATTTAAATTATATAAATTCCTTACGGATTTACGCTTAAAATAACATAAATTCAACGCAGTCTTACAGTCTTTTTGCCAAAATAAATTCATTCAACTTGTTGTAACAAGTTTTTCTTGAAATGTTTGAATTGTGTTTTTATTGTCGCGTTTCTTTTTTTGTCTTCAGGTAGTATGGAGAATATGTAACTGCAAGCGTAACTTCCGTTTTTCCGCCTTGTCGGTTTCGGTGCTTTTCGTTTGGAAAGCGTTTTTCTCGCTTCCCATTTTTCACCCTTTTTAATGTACACTGCAGCTAAGTGATGGTAGGGTTTATTAAGTGAGACAAAAGAAGGTGCTACAGTTTGTATAAAGTATAATGAATGAGAAGATTTGCTTCATTTGTCGAGTGGAGGTAACAATGTAGGTCAGTCTGTATGAAAGGCTATTCGAGTTAGGTTACTTCGTTACTTCGAAGTCCTGAACAGCTAAAGTAATTGAATTGTATGAGAAAACTCTGCTGTAAGGTGAAGTTTTCTAACTAATTGAGAAATTTTTTCAAATTTGGAATAGGTCAAACTTCTAATAATTCCGTTAAAATTGCTTATATATATGCATATAACGGATATTTATTCATACTTGTGATTGCTAAACAAATTTATGTTTCATGTTTATAGAAACTCTTCGACTGCATAGAGTGCACATCGCAGTCGCATAGACTCAGCTAGTAGCGTTCTCTCTTATACTATTATTTTTTTCTGTAAGCACGCGAGGCACAACTTTCAAGGACAGGATAACTTCAGCACTTGTTTAACTCGGAACAGTATAGCAAATACTATCGCCTGATTCGCATTAAAATAAAGCAAAAAAAAAAAAAAAAAAAATGGCAAATTTATGTAAGAAATGAATGAAACTTGGAGCAATACCTGCAAGAATTGCGCGCAATTTCCCGTGGCGTCGTCGTCGTCGTCGTCGTCAGTAACAACGACAACGTTGGCGGCATCGACATCGACATCGACAAGGACGACTACGACACAAGGTTTCCTTCTACCCATACCTGCTATTGTCTGAATAGCTTCGCAATCCGACGGCGCATGAACTAAACTTTGTCTACATAGATTTGTGCTTACCCGTTCTGTCTCATTTGAATTGCCAGCGGATTTAATTTATGCATTTTATTTGCAAGCAAATTTTCTTTTACTGTTCACTGTTCACTGTGTCACGTTTATGTTTTAAATCGTTTGAGTAAAATATTGTATGATCCTAAAATATTCGTATGCGATACATTGACGCAAGTGCTTCATTCACGACAGGATATTGCAGCGAGACAGGTTGCTATGCTATATGAATATTTCATTTTTACTATGATTTACGCTTTTTCTCTATATATAGTATATATATCTACTAAGCTTAGCTACCTATGCAAGTCTTTATATATACATATTATATATAAAAGTTTATTTACTTTTGCGCGTTTATGTGCCAAACTGT
Source organism: Leucophenga maculata (assembly GCA_035044805.1). Classification (NCBI taxonomy): domain Eukaryota; kingdom Metazoa; phylum Arthropoda; class Insecta; order Diptera; family Drosophilidae; genus Leucophenga; species Leucophenga maculata. The sequence goes on from JAWNNP010002066.1 coordinate 272,507, forward strand.
GCCGTCGTGCAGTCGTTAAAAACTTTAAGAAGACGTGAAATTTGATTTTCAACAAAAACAATCCACGCATAAATTCTCGCAGTAAAACTTAAGAACACTTCCCTAAGAGGCTTTGCTAAGTAACCGTAAACAATACTCAAGGGTGCCCTAACAGCGGAAACTGTTTTTCCTAGACACAAAAGCTGTCTGACGTAGAATAATGAAAAATATTTTGCTGCCAAAGTGTGACAAAATTTTGGCTTACTAAAATTATTAACTAAAATTTTTATTTTTTTTTAACTTTTCTGATGCATAATTAAAAGCGTTTAGAGTTACGTTGACTTATAAAATGATGTATTTTTTAAAAACTGCTTATTTTAAATAATCATTATTTTCAATAAAGTAATTTTAAGTAGTTTAATCAGCAGCAGATATAATAAAACTGCTACGAGCTGCTACCTAAAGCTTAAAGAAAACTAAGGCTTTCTTCGATGTATGAACAAATTTGTGTAACGCTTTCATTGGATGTGTCTGACCTTTACATATACATTCGCACTTCATGTACATGTCAGGGTCTAAAGTTATTTAGCTCAATTAGGCCAAAAACCAGATTTATCATATTACAGCTAAGTACGTCCAGCATGAGGTGTGTACAGAGTACAGGATGCCAAAACTTATCGAATACTTGCTGGATGTCTCCTTAAAACCATCAATTATTGCGATGACAATCCTATGACATTGCTCAGGTGTAAGGTTCTAAATCTATTGTTATTCAAACACTTTTATAGCTCTCTGCTCTTCGGATTTATTAATCAAGAATCCCACCAGTGATGTTTAGCGTTATAGTCAACGATTTGCAATAAACGTTGAACGAAGACTTTGAAAAAAACTTTCGTATTCAGTTGATTTCAGCGAATATTTTGGGAGAAAATAAACTGCTGTCACTTTTAAATATTTGTGTCCTTGAATTCTCGTGGGGCTGACATAATAAGAGTTGGACGACTTTTGTCGAGGCGCTCCAATATCGGATGTTTTTAAATGCATCTAAATAATGCAGTGCACGCTGATACTGAATTCAGGAAGCATGAGCATTCGCTAGCCCCTCTGAACCTGAGCAATACTCCTGTTTTCGCCTAGATCAAGCTATCAGCAAAGAAGATTCATTAGGACTCAGTATCCTATGGATAAGTTGGCATACTGCAGAGCAACCAACAATCTAAAGAAAGCGTTACGCAATAAGAAAGCAGCATTCTTTGAAGCCAGACTTCTAACTATGGATAGCACTCCTGATGTAAAAGGCGAAATGGAAGGCAAAATGAGCTACTAAAAGCCATGTGAAATTCAAGTCCCTGGTCAGATACCGAGCAGGCCAATATATTTGCGGTCCACCTAGAAGACAGGTTTAGCCCCTTTGAGCTGGCAGATGATGTCCAAGTTGATAAACGTGCAGCATTCACTGGAGACTCCACTAGAGTGATTACAGTGGTAAAACAACTTCCTCCGGGTCACGACCGCATATGTCATAGATATTCTGTAGCTGCGGAAGAAAAACAAAAAACCGTCAGAGCGTACATTAGGCTTAAAAACTTTTTGTAGGTGATTTGCAAAGACCTACATTACGCACTGCTAAGAACAGCTTTACTCATAGAACAGTTCTTGATTGACAGACATGCAGCGCACACCGCAGCTTCACACAATGAAGTCGGAAACTAAAAGCACTTTATATGCCATTTTCTGAAAGGCCTCATTTACTATTTTTCATATACATATATTACATTCTTTGCCTTAATTTATTCCATAGAGTAACTTTTTGTTGGCTGTCAAACAAATAAGCAAATTGTCAATACAATTTTTTTTCATATTTAATGCAAGACTCGCCATTTATATTTCTTTTATTATTTTATACAATTACCCATACTATCTGGAAACTTCATTGTTACTTGTTTGTACATAGGAATTCTGCGAAGATGTTTAGTCGACCATTTTTAATATGTATGTCGCTACAACTCCGTTCGATTGCGCAGCCTTATTAATTATGCGCCTAGAGGTATGCAATACTTTGCTGTTTCAATATTTTATTAGATACTTTTCTGTGCTGTCTGGAACTAATCACGCCTTTTTCGCCTTCGCCGCTTTTTATTTCTTCTATTTTATGTTTTTTTTTGCCTTTGCTGTCGTTTAATGGTGTCTTGAAATTTTATTGTATTTGCTATTTTCAATGACAAAATATCTCTAATGTACGCGTATGTGTGTGTGTATGTATTTTCGTTTAGAAGTATTTATGTGTGTGTGTGTGTCTGTGTGTGCGTGCTGTTACTACGCTGAACTGTGTTTGTGGTACTCGCTTTTTGTGTGTTTTGGCCATTCACGCCATTTATTGACTCTCCATACTCTTTAACCAGAGTGACTGGCTTACTCACTGAGTTATTTCATTGTAATTAATTAAAGTCTGGAATAAAAAGCTTTGAGTGCTTTTTTCGCAGCTGCTGTTGCTGCTGTTAGTGTTGTTGCTGTTGTTGTTGCTGCTGCAAAATAAATATTTCAGGAATACTCGGGATGCGCATGTTTATTACCGCTCGCTCTTCGCTTCTCTTCGCTCAGTCGACTCTATGTCTGTCTGTCTTTTTCGGTCACACTTTGAAACCTTTTTACTGGCTCTCTCTCTCTGTCGCTCGTTTAACACAGCGGGGCACTGTATCCTTCTACTACATAGTTGTTGTTGTTTTTTGTGTTTGCATAGTTGTTTGCGGTGGTGTTGTTACTGTTTTTGCTGCTGTTGTTGTTGTTCTTGTTTGTGCGTATGAGTGTGCGTAGGAGTAGTTGAACGTTTATATGAGATTTCATCGAAAATGCTCAATTCCAGTGAGACTGATTGTCTGACACTCACCCCTCGCGCACTTTTACTCGCCATCTAACGCTCTCTCATACAAAATTTGCTCCATTTGTCGTTTGAAGCTGTAATAAAATTTGGCATTGTGGAGATGAGCTTGTCCATCCATGCATTCATCCTTCCGTCCGTCCGTCCGTGCGTTTGTCCATTCATCTGTTCCCTGGTCTGTCTGCGCACTTGATTTTTTTTTTGCCCCCCAGCTGAGCATCAAGTGTGTATTTTCTTAATTGACATCCAGTTGAATTTTATATTCAAAATTGCTCTCTAATAAGCATAAATTGTGTCTGGTATTTAAATGCAGATACTTACTGTGCGTATCGTAATAAAAAAAAAATTATGAGCTGCCCTAAAAACGCTGAATTCTATTACTAATAACTCCATGGCAATACAGTGAAAACATGCTGGTACAGCAAAAAGCTGACGAGCTATCAAGCTCAGATACAGCTACATCTTTTTCACACGCTAGATATGACACTAACTAATAGTAGATACTTCCTAATTGAGGATTAGAGGATAACATCAGCAGACATGCAGAAGACCTTGGAGCCCATAACAAATTTTGTAGACAAATAAAAGTCAGAAAAAAAAAACAATTCAAAGTGCGAAAACATTGCGACAAAACCCTCTAAAAACATGAAAATCACAGAATGTTGTCCTCCTCAATACGATAAACGCCCAATTCCGATGGAAGGATTGCTACATGTCCATTTTTTTTCTTGAAAAAACGCTTCGAACAATTGACGGCAATCAAAGTCATAGAATTGTTCGCTGCTGAAGGTTTCAATAGCTCACGCTGTATTTAGACATGCATAGAATATATATTTTGATTAGATTAGATTAGATTTGCAAATAGTCTGTCATACTATATATTGAAATAATCGCAACAGTATATTGGAAAAATCAAATTATATGTATTACAATTTATATTGTTATTAAATACAAAAACGTAAGCTTATCTCATTTAAGCTGTTGTGTACAAATTCAACACACTGTATTAACATATACATGCCTACATATATCCGTATTCTTGATGCATATAAAGGGATTATATTACTTAATGCTGAATGAAATTGCTGAGCATTGTGAATGAAATAAGGAAAAGTCATTATGCGCTTCATGTATCCTGAAGTTGATTGCTAAAAGGATTTTCTACTTTCGATTACAAATTAGCAAATAATTTAAAAGTCGTGCATGAAAGGGTAGCATTTTCGGTCAATTCATAAAAATTACTAAATTATGTTCATTAAAAGAAAGTGTGTGTCGCATGCAGTAGACTAACTAACCAAGTAGCAGGCTCTCAACTGTATGAAATATCGCTTGAATGCATTCCTAGACATCATATGCTGTTGCTTTGCTGTTGCTGCTGCACCTTGGCCCCTTAATGTATGCAATAAAGCTCAAGTGTAGCTCGGAGCTCAGTCATAGAGCTATACTTGGCTGCCGTCCTTACGTATTTTCGTCTTCATGTCGCCGCCTGGTGTTAAACTAAACCCAACTGAACTGAACTGAACTAAACTGAACTGAACTAACCTTCACTTTCGCTTATTTCATTGTTGTTTTGTGGACTGAGCTGTGCTGAGCGGAGCTGAGGTGTGCACTAGAGTTGTCGTCGTCGTCGTCGTAGTCATCGTTGCTAGAATCAGGTGAAGCATATAGCGCATGTTTTACATAGGTGTAACACTTGTTGTTGTTGTTACTGTTGTTGCTGTATTTTAAGGCTCCCAACTGACATACATATGTGTATGTGTATGCATGTATGCACGTATGTATATAACACATACTCGTACATACATTAAACGGAATTCAAAGCTTTGTTGCATGTTGCACATGTGTAAATGTTGTTGCTGAAAAGTCCTTGTTGTAATTACATTTCTGTTATTGCATGTAACTTGTACTGCTACTACCAAGCAGTAGTGTTCGTCGTCGTCGTCGTCGTGGTTTTTTGTTCTCTACTGGTCTCGACCTTCCACCAATGCTCCACTCGTAGTACGCCTTACTACTTGTATATAGTAGCATATGGCGTTGTTTTTATTTAAGTTAAGTTATGTATGGATATGACTTACAGCTGGATATACTATAATACATCGACGTACATTATATCGTAAACAAAAAAATTAATGCAACAAACTGTAAATTTTTCGAACAAAAATTTAAAATATGTTTTGAAGATTAAGTTTGGATATTACAGAATTTGTAAATTTACAAATTAAGTCGAATAATACACAAAGGACATCATTGAAGTAGAATTTTAAAGAAATCAAAGTGATCCAGAACCTTTGATGAATTAGTATACATGAGCAGTTCCATGTGGCATCAATTAGTATTATCTCATGCACGAATAAACGAACAAAATGCCTTTATTGAACGAGCAGAACATGTTCAATCTGTTTGTTCATTTCTGTTTGCTAACATGTATGATTGTATTTATAAACTATAACCTCTATACCTCAAATGGATTCAAAGATATGATATATATTGTACGCCGCATATATAACAAGAATACTTCCAACGATCACATTGACAACTGTCTTTTACACCATTTCGAAGATTTAAATAGCGAGAAGCCGTTTGCTGGCCCCTGGAATTGACATAAATCATGAAATAATAATTCCAGATGACATTGATTATGATCTTTCTTAATAAAGTTCACTCTGCTGCCCTTCTTGCTACTCAAAATAATAAATCAAGTGAAGGTCCGGACTTCCATTTGCGCTGGAGGCATTATTGGCGATCAATAGAAGGCTTAGTAGGCAATACTGTTGCAACCGGGATCCCAATAGGGATAGAGTCTACCGCAGAATAGCAAATAGGGTGAAAAAAACTTCTAGCAATACAAAAACAATGCGAAACTGACCGGTTTTCGGCGAATGACTCCCCGGATGATGAAGAGATACAGCGGGTGGCCCCAAAATTCCCATATAAGGATAGCGGTTGGAATCTGGGCAAGATCTTCAAGCGAACGAGCAGACTTAGAAAATCGCTTCTAACAATTTTGTTTTGCCTCAACGACCAGAGCATATGAGGTCCAGTCGTTGCTTGATATACCCGTTCAACTTTGCCTTCCAGTCGCTCCCATAACAGTGGAAGAAGTCTCGGTTTACATTAAAGCTCTGAAGTTAAAAAAAGTTGCTGAGGCTGGGAAATATTCCTAAGCTATGAAAAGCCCCTCTAACTTAGACTCACTCGTACAGGTCTATAAGTCTGCTGCATGCGGTTTTAAAATTAATTGAGCACTGTCTATTGAATCGAAGCCTTGGCGTTAGTAAAGTCAGGAGAAGGATAACCTCCTATCGATTTTGTAAGTCTCATGGAACACCTGAATAACATAATGGGGTAGTAGATGTCATTCTTGAATGATTCGATGTCAAAGAGTACGTGGTTTCCACTTTGGCATGATGAGCTGCTAAGCTTAAGAGTCTGCTGCTGCCTCAGCTGTGGTTATTAATGAACATTTATTTGCATAACAGGGCTTTTGCTGTGGTATTGGATGGCGTAGAGTCCAGTGTCAAGGCCATTCGTGTGGGGTCGCTATTATACACACTTTTCGAGCACGACCAGGGTTTGCTCATCGCAATTTTTGCAGATGACACAAACATTCTGGTCAAAGACAGCTGTGTATATGAAACATTTGATATCCTGCAGCAATAATTGCGCGGCTTTGAGCGCTGGGCTAAGCGATGGAGCATTGACATTAAGTTTAATAAGTGTGCCACATCCAGTCTCTTGTCTTTATTAATAACCAGCTGATGTGCCAACACTCGGAATATATTTCTGGACAGACGCCTGATTTTTAGACATCACATCAAAGTGTAACCAAAGCAAAGAAAAAAAATTAGCTGGTTCATTAAATCTAACCTTTCTGATAGGGGGGACATTAAATATTAAAAATTGAATGCTCCAGACTTTATAATCTCCAAGTTCTTCTTGTGTATAGCCAGACAGACGGACATGTCAATTTCATTCTTTGACGTTTTGTAGTAGGGCACCACCTTTAAGGGTCCTATTTGTAACCTAATAGAATATTTTAGTAGGGTTCGACCTTTCTAATTGAATTAACAACAAAATATTTTTTTCCTTTTTCCCATACATGGAGTAGTCAGAACACTATTATAATCTTCAATAATTTTGTAACCAATTGACAACGTCCGCATAAAATTCGCAAACACTGTAGTTGTTGGTTCATGCATTAAATTGCAGGCTAAATCAAAACTAAAAGAATTTATTTGTAAATTTTAATTAATAAAAGAGTAAAATTTTTTGAGCTTCGCAAATATGAGTTAACATATAACGGGTGCGCCATATCGAGCTTCGGTATGAAAATATTGAATAACTTTGGAAAAAAACAAAAATTCATGGAAAATGTTTTATGTTTATTTAGATTGATCCTTTACAATTCATTTGTGTTAGTTTTTGAATACAATATCGATCAAATGGCCACCTTTGTTCTTGATGGCAAAAAGTGTCCTTTATCGAGCATTTTCCATGACTTTCTCGAGCATATCGGTGCGAATACTCTCCTTGAGCTCTGTGATGGTCTTGGGCTTGCTCATGTACACTTTGCTCTTCAGATAACCCCACAAAAAGAAGTCCGGCGGGGTCAAATCCGGCTAATCCTCTTTGTGACAAAACGCGTCCAGGGAATTTTCGCTGCAAAAACTCCATTTTATCGATTGCTGTGTAACATGGGGCCCCATCCTGTTGAAACCAGAAGTTTTCTAGACCCTTTCGACGCATCTCCGGGCACGCAATGTGAGCCAGCATCCACCGATAACGCTTGCCGTCGACTGTTTCGCCTTTTTTAAAGAAGTAAGGGCCGATGATGGTTGAGGCACAAACATTTCTCAAATTGTACTCAATTGACGTTTCCGAAACGTACCTACACAAGGCAATCGCTTCACGAACGTCAAAGCTATTCAGTGTTTTTATACCGAAGCTCGATATGGCGCACCCTGTATATTATATTTTTTTTTTTGATATGCTATACAGTAAGTGTATGCCACTGTTTAAATAAATGTTGTTCGCTTTGTTTGCCACGAATTTCAAGCGTGATTTTCTTATTGTACATAGAACGTTTGTGTGTGTGTGTGTGTTTGTAAAAAAAAAAAATGAAATAATGTACATACAAGTATTTTTATACAAACACAAAGTTATGAACGCTTTTCAAATACGCGCATATGAGCACTTGTAGCTGTGTATCTCTCTCATCGCTGTTTGTTTGTTTGTTTGTGTGTCTGTGTGTGTTTGTATCTGTGTATTTGGTTTGTGCAGCAAGTGCAGCAGCAACAAGTTACAAGATTCGTGCCATACTATTGTATTATTTGCCTACAAAGCGAAAGCGCAAGGATACGACTGCAGACAGGACCCCGTCAAGCAGGATGTCGGGCAGTGAGACAGTCAAGCGCTGCCAAGCAAGCATTTCAATGTAATGCAATTTCATTGAATTTGTCGTTTTGTAGTTCATTGTGTGCGAAATTTATCGTTTTAATAACTCAGCCAAACCGTTTTCCTTTTGTTGCTGTTGCTGTTTGTGAGTCTGCTTTATTTTGTTTTCTTGAATACACGTGTCATATTTATTTGAGATTGCTGACTTTTTAAACATGTAAGTAAGGATGTGTAGCTACTAGTTTTATTTGTTGCAAATTGCAACATTGATTGGAACATACACAACATAAGTGACTTTGTTTGTTTAGTTCTGTTGAATAGAATATCCTTCAATTGTAATTCAAGCAGCATAAATGTTTACTCTGTGCATAATTGAGAGTGCAGAAATTATTGATAAATGGGCCTGAAGAATCGATTTTATTTATATTAGTTATTTAAATGGACGCCTTAGATAATTACAATTTATTTTTGCATTTTTAATATACATATTTATTTAAAAGTTTGCACAACATTTGGTTGTTGAAGCACTTCTTGTGTTGGTAGCAGGTTAAAATTTTCAAAGTTCATCTTGGCCAAAAAAAAAAATGAATTTTAACATGCGAAAACTTTCGTGCCTAACAATGATTTATAACAACTTTCGATGTGGATTATGTTGACAAAAATTTATCGATACACTTACTGCGACTTTCAGGGTTAGGCTGAGAACTTGAAATGTTCAACGAAAAGCAGTTGTGCTGTAAAATGTAACTTTTTTGGGCTTATTTCTTCACACAAAGTTTGAATAGTGTAATAACTTAGTCATTATGTTTGCAACGCCTTAAAGTAGAAGGTATTGGTTGCCGTATAAAGTAGATATAGAAGATTAGTTTTACCCATGTCTACTTTTATGTCATTCTGTCCATTTGTCTGACAACCACAATCTGTTTATTGGTTTGATAGTTGGTGTGTAAACTTTTTATAACTAGTTATTATGACAGCGATGTGGCCACAAGAAGGTACTATACCCATACAAAAACCATATCATATAATTGACTAGCTGTACCCGGCACGCTTTGCTGCGCTCAGTAAATATTATTACAACATATTTTTCTCCTACTCGACTCCAAGCACTTCTATTCTTCATCGAGCAATATTCAAAACAGAAAAATCAAACTTTTTTTTTCTATTTAACAATTTGATTACTTTATCTGATCCTATTGAGATGTATAACTAATTTAATCCCTGTACCTCAAGTGGATGCAAAGATATGTTGAATTTTTTGGTACCCCTTATATGGGGTGGTGGGGCATAGCCCCCTCCGATTTTGACCAAACTTCACTCGAACACTTTATAAAATGAACTGAAGTTTGTCTGTGAACTTCAGCTTAATCGGTTGGATGGTTTGGCGTCCCATAAGGAACATACTTAGATAGATAGATAGATAGATAGATAGTTAAAACATTCATTTTTATATATATATAGATTGAGTTTGAACGTCCTATGATGCTTCCGTCTTTTATACACAAAAAAAAAATGTTATATAGGATACTTATTCATATAGAAAGAAGTGGGAGGAGCAAAATACTTTTCGTCCGAAACATTTTTGTTATTAATATCCTACCTTTTTGTTTTGCTCTGCTTGGTGCATAAGCTCGGGAAACATTCAATGTGTTTGTTAGGAAAGGATTTAGATCCTGATCTGGTACAGCGCCTCTTACAGTCGGTTACGCCCGACTGTAATTTTCTTAATTGCGTTTATTTTAAAATTGTTCAATCGAATCGAAATTAATATACTTGACTTTCAAAGAACGTTGGCTCGTATCCAATGTCAAAATGCCACAAAAATTTGGTGGCACATCCAATTGGGTGATTAATTTTCCGAAGAAAGAGTTCAACTTCCATAATTTTAATTTAACGTGTTGGGCTAGTAGTTGACTACCCAACCCATTTGAAATATTACCTAATGTTTATGGGATGATATATCTTTGATTTTATTTGGTAATGAAGATATGGTGGAGCACTTGCCATACCATTCTCCTTTAATAAAAATTTAACCGATGTAAAATATATCATCCCAAAAACATCTGGTTTCTTATAAAATGTGGAATTACCATCCCACATTTCTTCTGCAGAATTCCAAGACATAAAAATTTTATTTTCTATGAGGCGATGTCCAGTAAGCAATTCAAAGTTTAATTAAAACCCAATTAAAGAATGATAGAGCAAAATGTACTAAGTGAAGATCATCAGCTTTAATCTATTTCTACAAATAACTGTAAATTGGCTTACTAGATTTTCTGGGTGGTCGCATTGTTGCATCCTTAACAAATATTTTAATAGATGATGAAAATTTATTGCATATAACAGGTCTGGAATTAATGTTAGCCAAATTTCCAGAATTATTGGTCGAACACGCAGCGTTATCAAAAATTCTTTAAATATCATCGTAATTTATATAGCACTTCGCGGTTCTGGCAGAATTCCAAAGATTTCCGAACTAGATAGGCAAATAAATTTGAAAAAAATGTAGCAGTTCAACAGCGTCGTGCAATCAACTGGCTTCACTTAACAGCGCCCAATATCCCATATGACCATGTGGCGTGCCTTAAACAGATCAAAACATGTAGTAAATGGTCCCCAACTTTGCTAGTTCAGCAAAAAAAATCTCAGATTTAATTTGTTTGCATAACTTGAACACTTCTTGGGAATCCGTAAGGAGTTTTCCTTACTTTACATGGAATATGTTAAAGCATTTTTTTTGTCCTAATATAATAATAACCTATTATCTGAAGAAAAGAAGTTTAACTTGGATAATCCAGATAGAATGCGACACTTTTGGAGAGATTAAAGAAAGAAATTTCGGTAGAGGATCCGTAATGGCGTGAGATGGTTTATCAAGATCCACTGTACTTAATTTCTCCAGAATGAATATGTGGAGATATGTAATGGATTACAGTCGGCTCCCAGTTTCACCATATTTGGAAGCATGTTCAGTGTTTATTATGGACTAGCCAGCCAGCAGACCAGACCTAAATTCTATAGAGTAAAAGTGAGCCATACATAAAAATGTGATGGGGTTTATACTTGCCTTTTTGCATAAAATATAGCAAAAATTTTATCTTATTGTAAATTTGATCAATTCTATGAGGAAGAGAATTTCTCAGATGGGAAGGGATGGATGACCCATTTAATTATTATTAAATTAGATCAATAATATTTAAAAAAAATTAAGTTGCGTATACATATGCTAAGCGTCTTAATTCGGCTAAGAAAACTTAGAGGCTTTTCAAGTTTTTATGTTTTCCAGCCTTTGACTGTTGCATTATTTATATTTAGTGTGTCTCGTAGAATACATAGAGCTATAGGTCTCAAGCCAGCTCATCTTCTTCGCTATATCCTTTTATATTCCGATATCTAGGTACTGAGAAGAGCTCAGCTGCTTAATGTTTAGATAAGATGTGTTACTTGCATGAATGTAGCCTTAGAACGAGCAACGCTACTATTATTTGGTTGTCTAAAAAAAAATCTCTAATCTCCAGTTTCAAGGAAAAGAACAGCAGTTTTCCGCATACATTAGTCCATACTTGAACTTTCTGAAGGAATCAAGATGAGATTTCCATCAGCCTTAAGTAAGCCTGTGTTTGTAGCTCTCATGAGTTGAGATCATGTGGAAGTATGTGAATAATTAGTGCTTTCACCGGTGTATTGTGTAGAGCACCACGTTAACCTAAGTAATTCCTTTAGGCTGGCATACATATTTATTAGAGTAGAATTGAACTTTGCTGTTTATAGCGAATGATTGATGTGGAGAGTGCCCCTCTTCTCGCGATGATCCATTTATGGCCTCCGCGAAACAACGCAATTTTGCTTTTTGTGTACATTCTGTAGTATTTTCGTTCCATATTTATTTTTTGCTACGTGTTCTACGGAGATATGTTTTAAATAGAAACGCAAATATTTTGGTGTTATTCTCGGCAAAAGGGCAAACTGAAATGTTCAAAAACACTTAGAGTAAGAACTATATCTACCTAAAGATAAGAATGCAGAAGCCATATGAACTAGCTTAAAGAATAATCTACTTCTTTTGGATTGAGTTCTTTTTGTGAATATTTTTAAAAAATATTATCATTCTGATATGTCTTCTGAGCGGTGCCTTGTCGAACTCTTTTTCACTATTTTCCTAGTCACGTTAAGTTGATGGCTTGAAACTAAAGACGGTATCTCTTACGGACATCAAAAAATCTAAACCCACTGAACTTTTAGACAATGCGCCAAAGCGGTTAAGAAATTCAAGATATTAAACCAGTGTTTCGAAAGATTTCTATAATATTTGTTGTTCATTTCAAATTCACGAAGACTGGATCACTTGGACATTTAAACTTGAGCAAGTCGTTCAAATGTTCATATCAAAGCAGTGCGTGTGACTGTTGTTGAATATTTATTCAGCGTCGTGGAAAAGAATTGCAGCTTTCAAGAAGCGTATACATACTTGCAAAAGATCTGTGCCTCCATGCCTACAAAATTCAATTAACACAATAACTGAATCCTAATGACCATGCACAGCAAACGTCAAAAAGTGGATGTTGATTTTTCGACCAAAAACATTATAAGTGATGAGGCAATTCTTCATCTTAATGGCTTTGTTAATCACATGCGATTATAGAAAAACAAATGCATACACAATGTGCCACTGTTTGTTGAGGATTTCGACCTGGAGGCATCATAGGTGCATACTTTTTGGAAAATGAGTCTGGTTAAGCAGTGACTGTTACTGGTGCTCAATACTGTGACAAGAAGGATATTGATGTGGCATTAGAATGTGCGCTGCACGTCGATTAAAGAGAGTTGAATATTTCATCAGATATTGTCCGCCGCAGCGTTTGTCTGCAAATGCAATCGATTTCTTTACAAAATCTAACCAATTTAGTTCTATCCTTCGCACGATAAAGAAGTGGAATGATTCAAGGAATACTTTTTATATAGTAACTAATTGCAGCACAGTTTTGTCAGCCATCAATTAAGAGAGTAGCTCTTTCCGTATTTTTTGAATTAATTCGAATTGCTTTCTGCAAATTTGTCGTGCAATTCGCACTTTAGCTGCAATTTTTTATTTTAAATATATATTTTGATATAACCTCTCCTTTTTATGCATATGGCCGGAGATGGTGGAGAAGTGAGGCTATTTCATGATTGAATTTTTTCGGGAATTTTTTTTGATAAAAGCTTTTTCAGGTGGTATCTTACTAAAATACCACCTTTTGCCCATTGACGTACAAACATCCATCCGTTTGATGACATATATTCCCGAATTTCGACTCTGCCACGGCTTATTTGAAAATATCTAGTTTTTATAGATTTTAATTTTGTTACAAACGACCGTTCTGTTGTTTTTAATAATAATAATACTTCAACAACTATAGACTTTTCTTTCTTGCGCATTTTTTGTGAGTTCTGTACCAGACTTAATTTAAATAAATTTTTGCAAGTGCGAACAAAATTTTTATTGAACATTGCTAGAATTAGACCAGTTATAGAATCAGTGCTTCAATTAAGCTGGTCTATTGCTTGATCTAATTATATGATTTTAATGGAGTACTTGCCCTCATTTCTAAAAGGCATTACTGCAAATACATTTGCTTCAATTGCAAAGGATGCACAAATGTGTAAAAGCTTATGAGACATGTCAGGCAAATTAAATATAATTTGATAGTTGGACATTATATGCAGCAGCATTCGTTTCTCATCTTGGTATTGCGATATGTTTACATCTCCACTGCCTTTTAATAATCTCCATTTCATAAAGAATCATTTTAAATTCCATAAAAGTCTTTAAAGTTTCGTTAACATAGTTCAACGATTTGCAATAATTTGCAGTGCTAATCGATTCTAATTAAGATATTCATTTTGAATTTAAATTTTACACTCTACTAAAAGGATTGTGTCATGCAAAGCATTAGAGAAGTTCGTATGGTCAACTATGACAGATTAAATTGACTTCGTAGATATATATAAGTACATATATAACTGTCGAACTACTAAAGCATATTATATACTTATATATAAATAGTTTAGCTATATCGTACTTTTACATACATAACTTAGTTCTTTGTGGCCTTTCAAATTCCATCAGTATATTCTACAAGTTTTAAATAAAATCTTCATTTCCTTTTGTACGCCTAAGTAAAAGGGTTTTCTCCATACATATTTGACAGTTGAGTAGAGCAAAAATAGTCCGAGTTACTATTCATTGATTCAGCTATTTCCGATTTTTTAAATGGCAGACGACAAACGTATGAATGTGTTTATGTACCTCCACGTGCATGAGTATGAGTATAAGTATTCATGTATGTATGTGTTTGGTACATAGTACATATATGCAAATCCAATTTACTCGATTCTGATTCGTTTTTTGTTTGTTAGCTGCGTCTTTGGCCGTTTTCGAAGCTGTCTATGTGTCCTGATAGAATTACATATATGTATTCTATGTAATTTTAAACAAGGCGTGATTTAAGAAGTTCGTGTTTAAAAGAAATTTATCTTAGAATAAGCATAGATTGCGATATAAACTGTGCAGAGAAAAAATAAACTGAGTAGAAAGAAAGTAGAAAGAAAGACATTTAAAATGTAAACAAAAGAGTTCTACAAATCAAATAAACGATGGTAAATAGTGTCACAAGTTAACCTGAGAATACTACTTGTTTACTTCACCACACCATGGAAAAATTCTATACGTGGTGAATATTTATACACGAATTCATTACACAAATTTGTCATCTGCACCACCTTGAAATCTAGAAGAGTTATTCTTTTTGAATGGCATGAAATATGGAGACATTGTAAGCTGATGGTTACAGTTGAAGACCATTCCAGCTCATCAATGCACACCACAACAAAGTTCACAATGCCACGATAAACTACATCATATCTAATAGCCATATTGAACGGATATTTGTGAAGATAGTTGTCTAAGAAGGAATTTACAAAACGTCGGATCCACAGTTGCAAAACAATGACTGTAAACTGCTATTCGATAGTTTATCAAGGTTCTTAAACTTGAAGAAAAACTTGCCCATAGAAGATCATTGAACGACTTTCTCTCGAGCAAGTTTAAAACTTCCGTTATGCAGAATTCGTGGCCACCGACTAAAGTAGCCACACCTGTCAGAGATATTGTTGGAAAATGGACAAACATTGCATCACATCTTAGTAAAAAATTTTAGTCAAACCCGCCTACAAACGTTTTTGCTCATCGCTCATATCCGGGCACGAAATATTCTGAACCGCTAAGAATTTAGGTATTTTTTTAAAGTAAAAATCATAAAAAAACTGCAGCACATGATCTGATATTACGTAAAATGATAGTGGAACACCTTGCATCAATAATATACAGTAATATGGAAACCCGGCAAATATAGAACATAGGTGCCATCATACAGATAGATCTATGGATCTGAGGTCTATCCTAGCAAGTCAACCGTAACATCACCAGAGTCTATAGTTTTTATATTGGCAAACAAAATTCGAAATAAAAGAATATGCCTAAGACGGTGCTTTCAATAAATCTCAATAATTCTCAGGTCTTATGCAACCTATTGAAGACCGAACTAGTATCACTTTCACTAGAAGCTTCAGGTTATGGACTTCGTTAACACAACACAGAATGTTCTTTATTCGATGCATTAAAAGATTTCAGACTTTATTTACCGTGAATTTAATAATAAGTGTCTGTTTGAGTAATAGTTTAAACTAAAATGGCAGAACATATAAAAAAGGATAATACAGCACTCTTCGCGAGTAAAACGATTATCGCCAGAAAATGGCGATTCTCTCCATTAATATTTCACTCACTATACCGAACAGAGGTTTGTCCTATACTGCACTACGGTGGCCGATACTAACCATGTTTCCTACCTGTAAGTAGTTGTGTAGAGTATAAAGAAGCGCAAAACTAAGCATCAATGAAGCGTTACGTACTACACCGACGAAAACTCGCGCCAACTCTGTTTGATCAAAAACATATCGTTTCAATCCTACGAGTTCACAATGAAAGATCGTCATCAATATTGACAATGATGGCACGAAGCTCGACGAGAATAAGTTAAAGGAGGCACATATTTCCCCTATTTTGGAGTTAGAGAATCCTAGTGACTACACGACCACTGAAGCATGTTATAAACATAAATGTTAGACATTCACTAGGCTATTCAACTTCTCAATTTTCGCACTTATGCAAATCCATGGGAAAACGGCTGAGTTATATTGTGTTGTCAGAGCTTCAAAAGTGGCAAAGTTTAATGGCGGCGTCGCAGTAAAAGACATTGCAAATGATTTTAATTTGTCGCAGCAAACTATGCAATATCTCAAGCTTACCGAGATCCGACGCTAAACAAAAAAAAAAACGTCCGCTGAAGAACGAATTCTTCTGAGCGAATTTAAGAAAAATATTCGTCTCAAGCCTCAATCTACGACAGATCAATGAAATAAGTCTGCCTAAAATCCAATCAATGAGCATACTGTTCAATAACGTTTGAAAGAAGAAGACTTTCAGACGCACAAAACAATTGTCAAAGGTGAATAAGTTTAAAAGATTGACGGTCAAAAATGCGCATCTGCACAAGCCAACAAAGTTTTGGAGAAGCATTGAGGCTGCCATAAGCAGGAAGACAAAAAAAAAAACTTTCCCCTTTGTTAAAAAGTTTGCCATATTGGAGGCTCTATCCTGCTCTGCCATAAGCAGGAAGACAAAAAAAAAAACTTTCCCCTTTGTTAAAAAGTTTGCCATATTGGAGGCTCTATCCTGCTCTGGTGATGTATTGTGTACAATGTGTTGTATGATTTGGTTCCCATCGTCAGCTCGATGAACCCTGGTAAATACTTGAGTTCTCTAATCGAAAACGCATATGTCCTATACCACAAATGCAGGATGATAACCCAATATTCGAAGGATATTGGTCTTATTATTCTGGGCTTGCTACCTTAATCTCTAGATTTCAATGTAAAAACGTGTGGACCCTTATGAAACATAAAAAAGTAGCTTCTTCGCTTTTATTTAATTTTTCCCATCACAATCTTTGCTAGAAACCTATCTGATGTCATTGCTACTGGTAACTTTGGCGCTTCCAATGACTCTGCATGTGCGTGCATAAGATTCTCCATTAGGTTGTTGATATTACCTGAAGTAAAGATTGGTTCAAAACTACTTGGTGACAATCAACTGGAAGGTGCTACCCCATGACGTCTATACACCAGGACACCTCATTTACCTTCCGATGAGCCTCGGGCTTAATGTGCAGCGCGACGATTCTTAGGTAGTTGTCCGAAAATGGCTTGATGAATGATTTGTTTTAAAAAGAAAAGAATTCTTTTAGCATGAATGCCCGGCTTAGGGTTTCTTGACACCTAAAACATCGAATTAATGAGTCGTCCGCCATACAGTCCTGACTCGTCACAAATTAATTTCTTTTGCTTCGAAAATATTGATCTTCATGGAGAAATGGAGAAATTTCAAAAACAATGAAACCAATTTTAATGATATATTATGTAGTAGCGCAAAGAGCCACAGAGTGCCCACCTTATATATTGTTTTCTCTTTAAATCAAAATAAAACTTCGCAGACTTCTAAATCAAACCTTTTTGTATGCAGACACTTATCTATGCATATTTGTATGGTGTATGTTCTCGATCAATTTAACTCCTGAACAGCACCAACACCATCTCCTACAGTTCAAAAACTGCATGCAAATGTAAATTAACTATTCCTGAAACTGGTAGCATTTTCAGTAATAAAATTGTTGATGATTGGCGTTGCTGTTTGTTCTGCATGCTCAGTGAAGCAGTTTAATGCTGTACACAAAAGATTTCTTAAACAATAAAAATTGTACCACAAATCTATTCGATTTCTACTGGTCTTTAATTTGCTGTCAGTTTATGCCAAGACATGGACTCTGGAATTATGTATACAAATTTACTGATTTACTTAATGTACTCACAGCAGTTGCAGATACTTGTAATGGTATATAAATTTCTGTATTTGTGCAAATCTATCTTTGAAGTTGTTTTCCCCATGCAGCAATGCAATATCCCAGCTGTAACTCAAAGTATATTCTGTGTTTTATGCGGTAGTTGGTTAGTTGGTTGTTTGGTTGGTTGGTTCGTTCGTTGTTGTTGACAAAAACTTTACTGCTTGCAATTGAAATACTTACTATTCGTGTACTTAGGTGTCAATATTTGACTTGCTGTTGCTATAAGTTTTGTCAGACTATGCTGTATACGAATATATATTATTTTAGTTGTAGTTGGTAGTCGGTATGTACTAACTACATTTAGTTTCTAAACATGCATAGAAGCGCTGTAGGTGGTGTGCGGTGCTGCTGTTGGTGGAAGTCTTTACGGAGGTCTTTGTCTGTTAGTGTTCTACGAATTGCGAATTGCTTCTCTTTGATTGTTCGTTCATGTTGTTGTCACCATAGTCATATATACTCGTACTATATTGTTATACATGTATTTACATATATATATATATATATATATATATATATATATATATATGTGTGTGAATGTTTGGATATATATATAGTGCCGACCCAGAAATGCAAACAATGCATTCATGAAGTGATTGTCTTTGTTTTCTTCGTTGGTTTCGGTTTATTTCACATCTGTTTCACCTGTTTTTGGGTTTGCATTTATTCAAAAAGCAAGTGCACACTTTACCAGATTGCGGTTTGTTCAAAAGACGGGTTGCTTCATTGCTTATAGATGCGTTTCATTTTAAATTTGTTGATTTTTTTTCTTCCTACATAAACTTCATTTTGTGGCTTGAAATGAGGGTACACACTGTTTGCCATTAAACAGATACCAAAATAAAGAAATTGAATTGCTTTTCAAATGGTTTTGTTTGTATTTCGGCAAACATTTAAAATATTCTTGTCCAGCAAGTGTTTGTTAATTAAACAACAGCAAAATTATTTACTTATGTGACCAACACAATTAATTCGAATTTAAATAGTCACGCTTGTATACTACAATAATATCTATTGTATGCTTTGTTAATCTTAAATGAAAATACGTCACAGCCTAACCTTTGAAGTGGCAGTTTCCAAACGAATTGTTATCTTAGAGGTAGGCACTTCATGTATCTTCTACATAATGTGTGGTATACGCGATAGAAGGAGGGTGGTATTGGGTGCAGAGAGGGTTGTGAATGGTAGTGTAGGGAGGGGTAGGGTGAGAGGATGTGTAGGGTGAATGGATTGCGTAAGAGATGGTGAAGTTGGTGATTGGTATTTCTCACCTATATAGAAACTATGCAATCAGAATGGAGAAATATTCAAAGTTCTACTAGATGGGGTAAGAAGTAACCGCATTGTGAATGAGGAAAAGGTTTTTTTACACATTTTTTGATCGATACAGCTTATACACTTTCAGAAGGTCTACAAAATACTTCTCTGCGGCATCGATGATCTCCCGCGAGAGTTGAATTGTTTATTGATGAGCCATCTTTTGAGGTTTGCGAAGAGATAATAGTCCGAGGGAGCCAAATCGGGCGAATAAGGTATGCCATGACAATCGGAAACGGACAACATGGCCATTCCGATCTATTAAGACTCCCTCGGCCGCTTCGGAGCACTCGTACCAGCTTCAGTCCATTGCTGGGCACTAACTCTGTTCTCTGGCGTGTTATAGTGGATTCAGTTTTCATCAACAGTAACAAATCAACGCCAAAAGTCCAGTCGATTCCGCATCAGCATGGATAATGAATAATATTTCTATATGCAGAATCGTGCCTAAAATATGTCCTATAGGCTCGGTAATAATCTTTGTGGCATCTGCTAGCTCGTGCACCTTCACTTTACGGTCGTCCATTTTAATCATTTTTGTATTTTTGGAGTTTCGACCAACACGAAACTCTCTAAACCACTATTTCACGGTGTAATCTGAAGAAGCATTAGCTCCATAATTTTTATAAATTTTTTCATTTTTCCTACGCCCTTTTTGAACGAAAAACGTTTATTGCCGAAATTAACCACAAACGCATTTGTGTAACAACTGCCAAATATTATTGCTCAACGGCAATTCGAATGTTGTAGTCAATCATTTTATAAAGTTGAACGAAATATAAATCCATCATAATTACACCCGGCAGTAAGCATTAGTCAGAACAGTGTGATTATCTCGATGGCTCGGCGGCATTTATATATATCAATGTCTGTGTGTCTCCTTCAATATGTCACAAACTTAATGATGCAAATTGCTTCAAATTTGACATCAATCTATTGATGGTTGCAACACGGTGTAGAAAAAAAGACGACATGACTTTTTTAACTGCCTCCATTTAAGCTATGAAGTAGTACATACATATATAAGAAAGCATATATAAATTATTTTATGATCATTTATGAATGAACTGTACAAAACTTTTTTTTATAAAACATATCCAACTTTTTATACTCTACACATTTATATACTTTTTGAATTAATTTTTAATCAGATATTTTCCATCTTTTCTAATTCTATTTTTAGGTAAGTACAAGGCATAACAATATGAAACTGAAAGGCAATCTACTGCAACAAAGAGCTAAGAAAGCACAAAGATAAAGAAGCAGAAGCCTATTAAAACTACATAAAATCTCACTTTCAATAAAAGGTATAAAAATGCTTCAGCGCAATAAAACCTTGACATAAACCTTAGAAAAAAAAAAATAAATATTAAAAACGTGTAGGATTTTTTTATTTGTGCGTGTGTCTGTGGCGGTCATGTGTGAAACAGGACAGCATACTTGCAACACAATCAACTGCACAAATACTCAAGCACAGGCGCACACACTCACAGGCAAACATTGACACTTTTAGGCATTCTGGAGAAATTGCCTTTACTGTGTTTGGTTTCTGACTTCTACAAAAAAGGAAACACAGACATCTGTCAAAAAATCAACGAAACGTCAACTATGAAACACTATAGGACAAAAAAAGGAAAAAAAAAAAAAAAGAAAAAGGAAAGAGAAAGGAAAGCAAAGCAAAGAAAAACGTCGACAAAAGTAGGCAACATGTGTACCATCACTGTTATCGTTTCGCTTTCGCATCCTTACACAGACAAACACACACACACACACACACACACACACACACACAGAGACACCCACAGGCACTATTACTTTGAAATTTAACAAGCTCTTGTACAGTATAGCGTCAAATTATAGCAACAATTTGGAAATAAATTAAATTAAATGCGAGAGTCAGAACTTTAATTTAATAAACATTAAAAGAGATTATTAAGCAATTTTAATTACAGAATCGTCATTTCCTGTGAATGGCGAATGAGAAGCTCCCACTTAAAATTGAATAATCTTCATAGCAACTATTTTCTTGCCTACCAACTTTAAAATTTGAGCACGATTCATACATTGAAATGTTTCTCTCGCGAAAATCCTTTCATCACAACGTGAAATTATTGCAAATTAAAATGAAAATAATGACCAAATATTTAAACGCATTCAAATAACATCATGAAATAAAAGAAATAGTTGGCAATTAAAGTGTTACGCAACAGAGAACTGTGCCACTTTCCAACACTACTTACATAAATATGTAGGAAGTGCAACAAATTTTCCAGTTTCTGCCATTTACAAAAATGCAAAAAATAAATATTTAAATAAAATTAAAAGAAAAATAACGCTTCAGTCGAGAGTACTCGATTTTGAAATACCCTGTACCTCCAGTGCAACTTAAGTATGGGTATGGGTGATATATTTGTAGAGTCATGCGTGTGTATGAAATAACATTGGGATTAGTGAAAAATGGAACAAATTTCAAGCCAACCAATTTTCATAAAACCAGCACAAATGGTTTTTCTTACAAAAAATAATAAAGGTAGACAAATTTGTATGGAAGCAAAATATTCTATTGGTCTTATAGATCTATATGGATTATATCATTAGAAATGAAGCAAGATACAACAAATTTGATGATTTTGGTTAAAGTAACAAGAAAGTCCAACATATTTTCATTCAAAAATTCAGAAAGGATGTATTGGTTACTACCCCTTACAGAGCGGTTGGTACATTCATTAAATACTAAACTGAAAAAGGGATGGAAGAGACAATATTAAAAATAGAAGACTCTATCTCTGATAGTCTTCAAGTTATCTTTATTCGTACACCAGAAAGGCGCACATATCGACTTGTCTTTATGTATGGAACCTACACCTTTTAGTGGTCAAAGTTGAAACTTTATTAAATATTTTATTATGATTTACTTTAGGTAGACCAAATTTAGTGTTTCTGGCTAAACTAACAACAATAGGTTGGAACAAAAAGTCGTTCATATTTTCGCCTTTATTTCAAATCTTTATAAAATTGCGTACAACCAACCGATTTAGTTCAAATAAACTTGTTGCCAACGAGTTCGCAACTTCATTATGTCCCGCTCATAGAAGCTTGCTTTCCTATTGGCAAAAAAGTGCGACAGTCGATTGTCGCAAGCCTCTTTGGAGGCCAATTTTACGCCAGCTAAATCGTTCGATATTGACAGAAAGAGTTGGTAAGCTGATGGTGCCAGGTCTGAACTATAAGGTGGATGCATAAAGATCTCCCATCTGAACTCCCGGAGCTTCAGGCGCGTTACAATCCAAGTGTGTGGTCTAGCGTTGTCCTGATGGAAAACAGGCCGCTTCTGGGCGATTGCTGCCTTTAAGCGGTCCAGTTATTCACAGTAGAGAACCGAATTGAGCGTTTGGCCATAGGGGAGCAGCTCATAGTAGATGATTCCCTGCCAATCGGGACTTGGCATCCATTTTTTTTTTTTGCCTTTCAGTTAGTACAAATGTAAAATATGGCGAATTTCTTTCTTCGAGACCTCCATGTTCGACGCGCTGTAGCTCACAACTAAATTTTTCAACCGCAATGCTATCAAAGGAGCATAGTACTTGACACTCATACATTTCAAAAGCCGTAAAGTATGCCCTCAAACGACAAATACTTTACGAGATATACCTAATACCTAAAAATAGAGCGCGTAATACGAAAAAACTTTTGTTCCAAATAGAAGAATACAAATATTCAAATTTTGAATGCTCTGTCTTTATTAGTCTCCAAGTTCTCGTTCTTCATATGAACAGACGGAACAGACGGAAATGTCTATCTCGATTTGACTTTTGTTGCTAATCATGAATATATCTTTTTTATGAAGTCTTTCTTGTCACCTTCTACCTGTTACATATATTTGTTCAAACTTAATATACTCTTTAAGCCTACGTGTGCAGTGTATAGAAATCTGTAATTAATAAGCTCACGCCTTCACACAGTTGAAGTCGAGAGTGGTTACAGTGCATTGGATTGGGGGCGTATGATGGTTTATTGCTTTTCACGAGCTGTCAAATAAATGACGTACCAACATGGCATGAACAACAGTAAATAAAATGTCTATTTTAGATAATAATTAATTAATAATTTCATATAATTTTATTAATAATCTACCTCTAACCGGCACGCTTTGCAGTGCCCAGTAAAAAACATTGGTATAAATATTATCTATATACTATATAGAGACACACAAACACTCCCAATATTTTTAATGGATGTAACACATCGCGGTTCCACTAACAAATATAAAAATTTTCATCCCTTTAGCTCAAATGAATGATGAAGATATGTTTAATTTGGTTTATCACTTGTATGAAGCATAACACCCTCCGATTTTGGACAAACTTAAACGGATTAGTTTCGTTATCTACTCGAATTTGTCTGTGAATTTCAACTCAATCGGTTGGATGGCTTGGCTTCCTATAAGTTAAATATAAAAATACATAGATTCATTGATACACAGATACAGAGATACACAGATACAAAGATACAATATTCATTTTTTCAAATGTTGATTAGCTTTTAACTCGCAAAAATAATATCGCAAAACACTTGCTGGATATTGGCATTCAGAACTTTAAACTTAATTCTTAAGAAGATGTGAAGCTGCGGTTTTTGTTAAAAAATAATTAATTTTAATTGCAATTATTTCAACCGTAAGCATTCCGCGAATTTTTTGTGTATTTCGTGAAATAATTGGAGAATGTTTTACTTTGGTCAGCTGGCGAAAAGCAACAAAAAATGCATATCTTTAAGCAAAGAAGAAGAACATAAAAAAAGAGAAGAATAATCAGTAAAAATGTAAATCTGAGTTTCTTCCTCTTTAGCTCTTCTATCGCAAAGAGTCTTGTGAGAATTATTTTTTATCAAAGGTTTGTAATTTTTATTATATTATTTGCTTGCAATGCACCGGAAATTCTTTGCTTACATTTAGTGTAGCCATTCACGTTCGACTGTAAACGTGCGCAAAACTTCTAGCAGCTGCCAAGTTAGCTTCTTAGTTTGGCTTGCAACAAAATGTATTGCAAATAATATTGCAATCGCTCGAAGATTTGTGACATGTTGAAGCCAAAATATCAACGACTTCTCTGGCATGTTTATATATAAAATAAATTTAAAATAAATTCAATAAGAATTCAGCTTTTGCTAATTAAATTGGTGTATTGCTTCTTAAACGTAGACACACAGGTCACGGTTTAGTATCGCATTGCGTACATACCACTTCGGTGATGTAATGCGGTAGTTTGTAGTTGTGCAGTCCGTAAGTTCTAGATAAATTCTGGTGTGGGACACTTAAAGTAATCGTATACAGATGTGGTGTTTGCAACAGACGTGCTCAGTCGTAGCTTAGATTGCCCACGCATACGACCACATCAACAAATATATTCGCACACATCAGCTGTGTAGGAGTTCATATCGCCCACAGTTTGTGAATGCGTAGAAATACTCTACACAACAGACAGACAGTACTGAAAAATAGTATGGATATTGAAGACGTTTAATTATTATGGAGAGCAGAGCCTCAATATAAGTATGATATAAAAATCAGCCCAGTTTCGAAATTCGAAATAAATAAAGAGTCCTCTTTTACAGTTTCCGACTAAACCGCCATTTACCTCCATTTTTGTTTGATGAGTTTACTTATGTGGTTCTAAATCGCTGTGAGTTTTAGCCTTCATTTTAAAGATCCTCTATTTGATTAAGAGCCAAATTCAGGGCAAACCACTCTTGTAATGGAAAGCTGTCTCCTCAAAAAGTGCTTTAATATTCTTTGTCACTTCTCACGTAATCCTATATTGCGACTGGAAACTCTTCGCTGTCCATTTGAACTTTTATACGTGAAGGTACAAAACAAATTGTTGATGACTTAGTAAATGTTAATCCTGACGAGTAACACTAAAATCTTATAATATGATATTTTAGATATCATTAGTAACATCTGAAAATGATATTTTTATAATCAATGTTTTTAATATATTATTTTCTAGTTCAATTTGATGTGATTATAACAAAATAATTTGAAAAATTTCATTTTAATAATTTTGATAAATTGATATAAGTTTTCAAGTTCTTTAATATGCTTTTAATCTGGAAAACATTTTTGTATTTGTTCTACAATATCAAATTGATATTTTGCTATCTCAGATGATATGATACGATTTTATGCACTTTTGCATTCGCTTAAACCAAATTTCGATGCAATTTTCCACTTTGGTTGAGGCACCTCCAAAACATGGGCTGTGAACGCATAAACAAATTCTTCGAACGTAGAAAGACGTTCACAATATTGTTTATATTTGAAGTTTGGGAATAAACACGAAATCATTTGGTTATAAATAAGTGCTATACAGCGGATGAACCATCAATTCGGTACTTTGGGTGCTCAAAAACTTACTTGTCTGAACTGATGTATGAGAGCTTGCATTGTCATGGTGGAGGGTAATTCGCCTTCGGCGGTTCATTTTGCGAATTTCTACAAAAAAAATAGTCGCGTACCAATCAGCATTGACCGTCCTACGTTGCTCAAACGAAGCAGTGGTCACATGAATTAGTCGGCCGAAGAAGCTGGCAACCATTTGCTTCGCAGTGGTTCGTGCATGAATAACTTTTGTTGTATTTGGGTTGTCTTGGAACACCCACAAGGTCGATTACTGTTTTGTTTCCGGCTCATACGCATATATCCATGATTCGTCATCTCAGACGATCTTATAAATGTCTTTTGAAGCACTGCGATCTTATATACGCTGGTGGAACTAATGCTTAGGGTTGCCTCAATCTCACGGTAACCTCAATCTGACATCAATCGACTTTTAGCGACCTTCCAGGAATTCGTCGCTGTGCGAACTACGATCACGATTTAATTCACCATAACTGCCAAATTTCCATAAGAAACATTGTGAGTACGTTCATGCTAAAAAATGTCAAACTTTACTATAGCTGGATTTGACCTATTGACATTAGTGTTGCCACTTTCCGAAATATAAATAGCGGCCCTCGTAACTGCACAAATAAGATTCATATTCTGTTGAACAAAATCGTTCTACTACAAACTTCCTTAACCAAACCTTAAAAAAAAAAAAAAAGGGAAAAGGTTTTGGTTTTGTAACATACTCAAGTATTCAAAATGAACTCTTAGTTGGATGAGAAACATGAATAGATAAACTTTTCTTCAAATAGATTTCGACAGATTTATTTTGGTTATTATATAATAACTTTGAAATTTCGTGGTCATATTATACACAAACATAACCTAATATCTTGATTTTGTTTCAAATATATAATACAAGACTTTAACTGTCTAAAAAAAAAAAATATCAAAAGCAGTCTATGCTCTACAACATGCTCGAAGAAATATCTAAACATTTCGAAATTCTGTGTTCGATATTCTGCGGTTCGGTTGTAAGAGCATTTTTACTTTTATGCTGTCGCACTTGTAAGAGTTTCAATGCTGATTTTGAAATACTAGGTGCTCCGAGTAACATGCATGTTGAGGGAACTTGAGAGACTCTTTTAGGAAATTTATTTTGGATAGCTTTTAAATTTTTTTTATTAGTCAACGCTCTGAAAACATTTTCCAATTGACACTCATAAGTTCAGTTTTATTAAATAAGCATTTTATAAACATTTTTGATTATTGGCAACATAATTTTCTAAGACACTGTTAATGCCTTCAACAACAAACCGACAAATACCCACATGTACGCTATATACATTCATCGTATTTGTAGTATAAAAGTCAAGCATGCGAGAACACTTTAGAGTATGAACGCTGTGTATCAGTCATGCATACCGCTCCGCTTTTGATTTTGTCCTGTTTTGGTGCTGTTGCTGCTGCTGCTGCTGAAAATATAAAAACAACACCTTTTGCCGCTTCTGCTGGTTTGACTGCTACTGCGAGACACCCTCTTTTCCTTTGGTTCTATTACTGCAGCTACTGTTGGCTATGTTGGATGTGGATGGGGGTTCGCTGCTGCTGTTCTTGTTGACGGAGAAGTCAACGCCAATGGCTGGGCCAACTACAAAAAGGGCAGAAGGTCGCTTGCCAAAAAAGCTCTAAGCACTGTTGCCTTTTACACTATTTTCTAAACATCTTTTTTTTTTTCTTTACATTTTTTTGTTGTTATTTTTATTTAGTTTTTTTTTGCAATGCTGTAAAGGCGTTCATTGATTTTTATGGCTAACGCCTTTTGACTATGTCGTTCGTGCAATAGAAGCCAATGGCACAAACGTACACAAAAAACGTATATACTTACTTTTATATGTTCATATATATATATATATAAATATCCATAGTTAAAAACATGAAACACTTTTTCCGCATACTTTCATTTTTTGTTGTTGTCCAGAGATTTGATTATTTAGCTTTGATTATAAACTAAACAGATTTTTTTTTATTATCTTTTTATCCTTAAGCGACAATCTACGTGCGTGTCGTGTCCTTTCAAGCTATTTGTTAAGCTTTATGTTAAATTGGTATAGGTTTTTTATGATTTTTGCTTTTACTGAATTTGGTTTATGGATTTACATGTATTCAGCATTTTGTCAACGTACCTACTGGTCCGTTTGTTTTTCGTTTTGATTCAATACTGCATGAAAATATTTCAAGATTTCTGTAGTATTTAAAAAATTTTGACTGGAACTGTTAGATTCTTACAATTTCAGTGATTTTAAAGCACAACCATCGGATACTAACTCCGTTAAATTGTCTTGATTTATTTTGCACCATTTTTGAAAAATTTCAAAATGATTTGAAATTTGGTTAAAAGTTTGCTAATCTAATTATTATTAATATTAGTTCTTATACATTGTCTTTGTGAAATATTTCTGTTCTTTCGGGAATTGCATATCTAGAGTGGAACAAAGGAACAAACATATATGAATACAAACATAGACAAGTACTCTTTATATAAAAAGAGCAACTATGATTTTGGAGATGTTATTATAAAAGTACAATTATTCGGTGTGATTTAATAACAGCAAAGTTTGCACGGTCCTCTTCATTGCAGAATTGTAAATGAGCTACTACAGAATTTGTTCTTAAAAAAGATTGGGAACTCTTAATAGTTAATTGAATTAATTGAATTTAGTAGTGAAATGAAAAATTGCAACATAATGACATTCCGGTTCCGTTCTAGGTACATAATGCAACGGAAATAGCTTTTGAATTTTTTTTTTAAAACTTTGCATACTTTAAGGCTTTACACTGTGTATGGCTATAGAGAAATGCATATGATAATATGTGGTATACGCGATAGGAGGAGGGTGTTGTTGTGAGGGGGGGGGGGGAAAGAGGTGGTATTAGAGAGAGAGAGAGAGAGAGAGAGAGAGAGTGGTGTGGGGAGTGAGAGGATTGTGAATGATATTACGAAGAGTGGTGAGTGATGGAGGAGGATTGAGTTAGGGAGGGGGTGCTTAGTATGGAGGGTATATGATAATGGTAGGTGGTGGTAATTGGTGAGGGAAGGGGGAAGTTCTAAATTAAATCAACTCGATTGTGTTTACTTCAATTCATTGTAATAAAACTAAAAGTTAATCAGCTGCACTTCTGCTAGAGTCTTTGCTAATAAACACACGTAACTTTCTTATATCAAATCTGATGCCAGACTAACCCCTTTTTAGGTGCTTTAGCTAAAGCCTTCTGCTTGAATTTAATATTACATTAATAGCGAATTTTTTAAGCGGTAATAGTAAACGTAACGTCTACAGCCGAACTAAAAATACAAAAGACCAGCTGACTGCATACATAATAAGATCAAAAACTGTTTCGTAGACAAATCACTTCCAATCATTAGCAGCTTATCAAAATGTTTTATCGCTGCCTTTCAACTTTTCCGCTTGAGGCTGCTTTCTAGATGTTGTATGTAACAATCCAATCAGCAGAACTGTATCATTTTGCAGCATTATGTAGCGATATGTAGCGAAGTTTTGCTGAATGCACCTAAGGGCTTACATCAGTCCATTAAGCACATCACAGAGAGTAACATATGTCGAACTAACAGCGTCTGATTTCTTTACTCATATTAAGATACTTTAAATTGTTGATGTAGCCTTTCAAAGAGTACTGATCGTCATTGTTGATGAATATTTTGCACGAATGTTCGATCCACTTGATATCATAATTAAACACCCTCATGTTTGTATATATTTTAACATATTTATTCAAATCTAGTTGAATATATACAAGTATATAGGTTTTTTACCTGCTTCTCATAATCAGACACATATCTCACTGTTATTGAGTATCATTACTAAACGCATCACTAATCTCATACTATTAAGGTGCACATTAGATTGAAAATATGATCGTAGTGATAAGGCCGTTGGAGCCAAGCGACTGTGTCAATTTCTTTTTTTTTTTTTATAAAAGTTTGAAATTCTCGCTTTCTTCTATAAGACAAGTTTAACACTTAATTCTTATTTTTAACTTATTCAAATTTATTTTTTACTTTTTAGTTCACATTACTATTAAAGCGTGTTTATTTAGTTTTATTAAATTATAATTTTCTTTTTTTCTTTTTAGTCTTAAAACATATTTAAAAGCAGTTCATCCCACCGCTTTGTGATTTCTGAAAAACATATCATGCCGTGTATGTTGTATTGCCTTATCGCTCGGATTTTGCAAAAGTATGGCATACTTTTAGGCATACAGTTTGAAAGTCACTATAAAGCATACGTTTTTCATTTTATCCTGATGATTCTGGTCAGAATATTAGGTCGAAATAATTGTATTGTCATTGTTTTGTCATAAGTATAAAAAGTTTAAATTAAATCAGACCGTTCTAAGTAGGTCAAAATCAAGTTCAATGATAAATAAAAGCGTGTTAAAATGTTATAGAATTCTTAAAATTATACCTACGTCTTTCTAAAAATCTACATATCCAACAAAAGTCCTGAAAAATATCTTTTCATACTTATAGAGTTCTGTAGAAACTAGCAGACACCTGAAAGCCATTCACATATTCTGCGAGATTTCCGTAAAAACTTACAAGAGTAAGAGAAAAAGGTGCATACATACTGTTCATGAGTAATCCACGTATAATTTTTTATTATATTTCATCCAAAAGCATCAATTTAAAAGCCAATGTTTTTTATTTCTATTTGACATTCTGTGGTTGTTATTTTGGAAATATATTTTAAAGCATTTTAACGAAGTCTTTCTTTTCTGGCTTTGAAATATTTATTGAAATTAAGCCATGTTTCTAAATCTAATCAAGTTTCGCTGACGACCATGTTATGTTTTTTTTCAGCTATGCTAAATTCAACGATTGTAAGAATTTATTTGTACATATTCACAAACGGCTTTATTAAGATGTTTGAATATTTTCACCCAGTGATTCACAATCGAAACATGTCCATCTCACTTAATATATTTAAATTGTGTATTCAATCTTGTCGCATTTTCATTGACTTTGTACAAATTGAATTTGTTCAATTTGCTCATGACCACTGCCATTATTGGGTTTCTGCCAAAGTTGCCCGCGCAAGAAGTGTTCATAGATTTAGATAGGAGAGTACAACTACCGCAAAATTTGTACAAAATCACTGAAGTGTTAAACGAAAGTAAACCAAATTTCCGTATAATTTCCGAATTGTAATAAGTCATTGTCAATAAGTTTGTGCTTATCTGCTACTGTAGTGGCCGTAAAAAAATAATTTATTGACGTAATTTTAGTATTACTAACAGCCTATTATTATACATAATAATCTTCAATTTACAGCATGTATTTTTACACTAATAAAGAAGATTATTGAATCGAATACTTATTCTTCTTAATCAAATTTTTGTAGCTGGTCTGACATGAGTAACAAGCAAAAATCCTATGATTCTTTGCTATTAAACTGTTTTCAATATTTTTAATCCTTTTTGAAGTTCAATTAAAGTACATCTGTAGAACAATAATTTGTTTTAAAACCAAAATTGATAGGTGGTTTAAGGGTCAAAATTTGTTCTATTCCATATGTGTAAAATTATTTAAATCGTGTTTTAAAAGGGGAAGTCTTCGTCGTTGCAAGACAAATTTCAAACAAAAATTGTCTGAATAGCCACAACTCCACATTTGGTTCTTTAAAGATTTGTCCTTGAAATTTTATTTACGAGGATATGATTTAAATAATTAAGGGTGTAGGCCAATCCTGCCAAAGACAACCGGGACTGCGTTAGATTGTTTTGTCTTTTCTGCCCTACAAGAAGAAGTAGCCAAAGCCTAGGATACCGTGAAAAGTTCTCAAATGGTTTTCAATGATTAATTTGACCGAAGCACAACTAAGTCCACAAAAAAGTTCAGGGCCTACAAAATGGGTATTAGACTCCAATCTTGCTACCCCGTTTGGTATTTCAGTTCCTTCAATACCCTTATAGCCTACCAAGAGTTGTTCAAGATTATTGAAATATTGTTTTACCAACCTGGAGAAGAGTTCCCAGAAGGTAAGTGATTTAATTTTTGTCGCTTGTCTGAGTGAGAATTTAGTGATATTGGCTCTATTTGGACTTTTGTCCAATAAGTGTTGGGCGCAAACCACGATGGTACGAATCTCAGATTAAATAACTGTGGGCCAAATACTCATTGCAATAGCAATCATGGTATTGTGTCCCAAAATACAAGCAGCCATAACCGTTTCATTTTAACAGAAGCATCAGTAAACCATTTAGTAGTAGATGATGTCCATGTGGCATGGAAGAAGATTTGGTAACCGACTACCGCAGCAATCTTTTGTGATACAGCTTTCGATGGCAGGCATATGTTTTAAGATGCTAGAGTGACCAAGAATCTAAAGTATGAGACCAAAGTTAGTCAGAGGTTAGTCAGTGGTCTGGACCAACAGTACATCAAATGATTGGCTAATATGTCCACTTCTATTGCGGCAGTAGAACTTGTTCATAGTTTGTCACAACGTCTGATGGTGAAAGTTTGCTGGAGTTTGAGCCACTATAAAAAGAAAGCGTAGTTGAAGATGGGTACACACCCAAAAGATAATTTTTAGTGGAATGCGCCAAGTCCGGCCAAAAAGATGTATACAGATTAGTTAGTTTTGCTTTGAATACGTTTTAATATTTTGTTCTCTTATAGGCAGGAAAAAATTCAAATCTATATGACATTGGCCACCATGAACAGTTCGCCCTTTGCATTTACTTATCATCCGGTCGTGTTGGCTGTGTATTGGAGAAATAGTTCGGCGATTAAAAAATAGCATATAACTACTTTTCATGACCACAATCAAACTTGTGAGTCTCCTAAAAAATATATAAGTATTCTAAAGCCCGTGAGAAGTTTAAAACAAGCTCATGAAAGTACTGCAAGCTGCAAGATTGCTTTAAGAATCATTCAAGATGCCTTTAAAGCTACTAAATAATAACTGAAATAATTTGCTAAAAGCCTCACAAGTATTAAAAAAGTTTACTGGAAAACTGAAGAGTTCTGAGAAGAGAGGTTCTACTACTATAATAAATCCATCAAATACTACCAAGTGTACTTAGAATAATAGGGAAGAGCCAGTAGCATAATGAATTAAATTTTTTCAATTAATTTAAGTTTAGCCAACATGCAAATCCAATAAGCATTTCTATGTCATCTTCTTAGAAACCATTTTCGCATTTTAGCCTTCAAAGACAATTTGAACTTCATTAAAACGAAGTTAATATATTTAAGCATTTTAAATTACCGCATTTGACATAAAAAAATTTTCCATTTCAATTTAACAAAAAACCACAAAAATACACACTCATAGCTAGAACAATGAGAGAGGACTATTCTTGGGCAGAGTTTGTACAAATTTGCAATCTGTGTGTGTGAGTATCTCTGTGTGTGTGTGTGTAACAATGATGATGTGGTGCGTTTCTAAGCGCTACGTTTTTCTTTTTCGTTTACACAGCGGGGTAAAGTGGGTGGAGATGCTTGTCAGACTGTTAGATGCAGAAGATGGTGGAGGTGTAGGCATGTCGGGTTTTGCTCATTTCGCGAAAACAAAAGCCAAAACGCCGTAAGAGGCTTTTTGATGAGAATTGGGTTAAGAAGCCTGGTGCTTGTGCCTAGCTATGTTGCTAGGATGCTAGGCTTCTATGCTGGCTGGCTGGCTGGCTGGCTGGCCTGCCCCTGACAGTGTTGATGGCGACAACGTCGTGCACGACGATGTCGACGATGAAATAAACATTTCTGCTGCTACTAAATCATATATATATATATGCTATATTACTATATATGTATATAGCGTGAGTGAGAGTGAATGAAGTACATAAATTATGTTTTCTTCTTCTTCTTTATTTTTGTTTTTATGCCGCATTTAAATTAAGTCTAAATGCTGGAAATATTCTCGAGATACATATACATATGTGCCACATATAATTCTGTACTCCACTTTACTTTGCTTTCTCGTTTTGCCTAACAAGTAGCGAGTTGAATGCCAGGGTTGTCATGCTTTGTTTGAATGTGTGTTGGAGAAAGTTCTTTAAATCTTTTTATAAATTTTTATTTTTTGAAAAATTTTTCATGTATTATTTTCCGTGTTTTTGTGGAAAAGAACGCTGACAAGTGTGCACTGAGTGTTGGCAGTCACTTTCATTTCCTGTAAACTCGTCAGTTGAATGTTCAGCCAGGCAAACAGTTGCCAGTTGTCGCTTTGTTGTTGTTGTTGTTATTGTATTGCTTTTACTTTTGTCGCTTTACCTTGTTTCTTTTTTTTTTTTTGTTTAGTTGCATAGCTTTGCTTTATACCCTTTACATATTTTGTAGTATGTAAGCAGGTATAATTGGTTTGTTGAACAATTTTTTAAAAAAAGTCAGAAAGACTTCTTAAATTTCAGAAAGAACCATTTGGTATAATTTTTTTACTTTTTAGTTGGTATTCGAACAGCAGTGTAGCCTATCAGAGGACCAATCAAATTAGCCATGACCCTCTGGCTGTATTAATTAAAACTAGTTCCTTAATTAAGAAGTCTTTTTATGTACTGAAGCTAAAAATATGTTCGAATGATCGCGATTCACATTCAAAGTTGAATCCAATAGGCCCTACATTAAGTTTCAATAATAAAAGTTGATATTGTATTAATTGTACTAATCACATAGTTGAAGTCCTGTCTATCTTACTTGCCTGCTAAGCAATGCTAAACCAAAAACCCGTTTGGAGAATATCTAAGCATCAGTTGCACCGAAGTAAACTTGGCTCTTGATATTTTATTTTTTTAAAAAAATATTAAAATTTTGCATCACGAAGTTTGCACTGCAAAGGAAGCATCGAAGATAGCATAAAATATAAATATTCTCGATCAGCTTGATCAGCAATGTTCGTCACTATGTCTCTCCATCTAACTGCCCGTCTGCATGTTTCCTGTCGCTGTGAATCAATGATCTTTCTGTGAATAAAATTTACTCTCGGGAAATCGTTTATCGGAAAGGTAGTCTATGGAACAATCTTAGAAAGTTGGCACAAGTAATTATACCAAAGTGTAAAAACAAGCTTTTGCTTTTTCGCGAGAACATTTTAATATCATACTCTTCTGAATATCATCCTTTTTGGAGAAGATTCTTTAATGGATTAAATTGCTTGGGTAAAGAAATGGAAAAAGTGTAAGGGAGAATCTTGATCTACATATAAAAATTAATGTTTGACTGTTTGTCTGTCTATCTATCTGATCTTCATGCAGATCTTAGATATTGGACCGATCGTTTAAAAATTTTTAGAATGTACTACTCTCCATCACGAGTAGATTTCTATGTATGTCGAGTTTGTATAATAGTGATATCGCACACAATTTCTTTTATGTTTCTGGTAAATTTATAAAAGTCACAAAGAATTGTTTCTTCTTTTTAAACAAATCAAGCACAAAAGAGAAATCTATCACGAACTTCAGTAGCAGATGACTATGGGAGAATCAAGTCTGCAATCCGTCCGACTGTGCTGCGAGCCAACCAACATTCCCGCATGCCTGTTGGCATGATTTTGGAGGCAGCTGAAAGAGCAGCAGACCTCTTCTTCAACTGGTACCAAGTTGAGATTCTTGTAGAGGGTGCAGTTGAGGAAGAACCAAGAACCACTCTGCACCTTTTTTTGATTCGGCCAGACTTGTAAACTATAATTTCAGATTGGAGTAATTATCTTTGCTATTATGGTGAGTTTATGCCGTAAGGAGAGCTTGTGTCAGCTGCACAAAAGCCAGTTCATGCTGCGCATTCTGCCGCTAGGATTCAACAATTATCTCCAGTTTACCCGGAGTGGGAATCATTGCGATGACAGCTAGCTTCCACACCGTCGGAAAACACTTTAACCTCACTAAGGTATTGAAAATCGACACCAAAATGAGCACAGCAGCAATGCCTTCAATGTGAGGTTATATTTTTATACGAGTATTATTATTGTCGTGTCCCAGGGTTTTAACGGGCTTAAAATGTTTAGTTATAGCTTCTTAGAGCCAAATGGCTCATCAAGCAGGTTGAGCTGGAGCTTGGTTGTGCTGACAGGGAGAATTTCGTAGCATCTGCCTCTTCGTCTGACGCTAACTCGAAAATCAGAAAACGCTCTTTGAGTTGTGCTTCAAAAAGAAAGCATAAAAATATTAGAAAAACGCTGGAGCTAAAGATGACATTTATTTCCAAAAAAAAACAAAATATTTTTTATTCAGTCACTGACTTATCTACCTTATTTACCTAAGGTTTCCCAGGTATATTTGGGTAAAAAAAATTTTGTAGACCATTTTTTTCTTTTATTCTACGTTTTGAGGTTTTTTACCCGGAAAAATTTGAGCCTTCCTATTGAACATATGCCATATAAGAATATTTTAATACGGAAACAATTTTCGTTTCCTGTTTTTAACGCTATACAATAATTTCTTTCTCTTTTTCGCAGAGGTTATATAGACCCTTCAAATTTGAATATTCTATTGCTTCTTTAGATAAAGTTTAAAAAATTAATGAATTGAAACTTCTCCATTTGTTGCAACTTCTCCATTTGCTTTGGTTGATAATGAAGATTGAGACAATGGCATAAATAGTCCTATTGAAATATCCCATAATGGTCTAGAATCAACCACTGTAGAATATACATATATTCTCCGTTTTGTATGTTTCAAATTAAGGCACTTAGAAAATATGTATGCAGGCGAAGACTATTGAAATAACAATATGAAGAGAAGAACTACTCATTCAAAATTATTATTTAAAAAAAAAAATGTCACTTTTCAAAACAAACCACTATATTGGTGCAACCTAAGTGTTTGCTAGAGTATTCGAATGTTTGATGCTTTTACTTTCACTAAACTTCATTAAATTTGGTCCACTGCAATCGGATTTATATAAAATAGATCATACTTTTTATTAGAATAATTTCAATAAAGTGTATAAAAAATTCGTTTAAGCCGAATTTTACACATGTCGCTCTTACCTATTTTTCGTTTTCGAGCTTCATTAAAGTTAAAGCTGTTCACAATTTACGCAAGAATGCGATTGCTTCCGACCACTTGCCCACACCCCAAGCGGGTTAAATAAATGCGAAACCTGCAAATTATGGCAACAAAATCGGTTTTATTTTCAATTTAAAAAGAATGTTTGGTACGAAACATTTCTGTGAAAGTGAAGCATGAATTTATGTGCACCTGTATTTTATTTTAGAGTTTGTGTGTATGTGTGTGTGTGTGTGTGTGTGTTGGTGGGTTCGGAGGATTATTATTTTTGTTTCACATTTTTTGCAACGATATTGTATAGAATTGTGTCGAAAATATAAAAAGAAATTCTAAATATATATTAAATAGAAGCAAACTTCAATGCAAGGTAAAATAAAACCACCAGCAACAACAACAACAACAACAAAGAAGTATAGCTAACTATAAAGTCCTTGTTCCGACGAGCCTTGACTCAAAGCATAGAAAGAGCAACATTTCAAATAGCTTATATAAATTTTAATTGCTTTATAAATGTTAAAAAGTCCTTGAACTTTTCACTGTTTGGATAGTACGAGTTGTTTTAGTAGTTTCGTGGCATGGGTTTGGTTATGGAGATGTGGCATCAATGTAAGTGTAACCTTCTGGTGCAAAAAACTAGCATAGTAGCGTATAAAAAAAAAAGGATAAAAACCTAAAAGCATTTAACGCAAAATTTAATAAAAATTTCACACGAAACTTTGTTGTTTGTTCGGTGTTAAAATTGCAAAAAAAAAAAAAAAAAAAAATAATGGAAATCAACAAAAACCAAAAAGTATCTGAAGCAACAGGGAGCAAAGAGCAGTAAATAGCAAAGTAGCAACACCAACAACAATGCTGTGCACGATGATGATGAAGCACATGTGTATGAAGATAGTTTTCCGCTTTCGGCATTGACAGCATTGGCAACCGGAGTAGCTACAGCAGCAAGAGCAGGAAGTGCTGCCAAATGTGCTGCATAAAAACAACCAAGAAGAAAAATATGCACATGGAACAAAGCCAAAGCAACAGAACTATTCGTTTATCCATGGTTGATTCCATTTTTAAATTGCACAGAATCGAGATTTTTTTCGATTCAATCGTTTTGAATTAACTTTAAGCCTTTGTCATGCGCTTTTGGCACGAAAATGTGGCACAAGCAAGTTTCACTTTGTCAGTAGTGCCAAAACATTATTTACTTCTTGTACATAAAATTTTTAAAAGAATTTGCATCCGTTTTTTAAAAAAGTTTTCGTGCAGTTGTAGAGCCTCCACACGGTATAAGAATAATATTTGGATAATATTTGGAAGCGATTCTAGAGTTGATACCACTCCATCTAAAAACTTAAAAAAAAAAAAACGCTTTTAATGCTGTTATTCATCGCAAGCCATCTCGAATATATTTCAGAGACATCTTGCGAAATAGACTCAAGATAAGTGCCTAGTGTCCATGCCAAGCAACGAATAGACAAAGAAAAACAGCTTTGATCGAAACTTCACTACTAAGTGGTCCGACAAGAAATTTTGGACGATAGATAGCTTCTATACAGTGAATCAAGAATCACAGAATCAAGTGATATATAATTGGAAAACTGATGACTTCAATGGAGGCTTCAACACTGGGAGTCTATGAGGAACAGTGTGTCATAATAAAATATGCACATTTTAACATCGGTAGAGGTTTGATTAATGATATTTCCATAATCTGCTGTGAAAGTCGAGATACACCAAAATCCTAGGCCATGTACTGTAGAAATTCCTCGAAAAGAAGCGACAACGCCGTTGATAGAACCAGAACCGTTCTGTAGTAACGGGAGACACATAGGAATTTAATAAAATAGGCAAAGATATTTTTTAAGGGATTACAACTTGGGCAGGACAAAAATGCAACAACTAGTACAACTAGGTAGGAATCAACTAAAGCTATTGACAGCAGATCCTAACAGATCCTTGTCGATTAAAGAATGCGAAAGAAGGGATGAGACCTATATTCACAACATCGCGGAATTAGATCAATAGATCAGCATATACAATTGCAGCAGAAAATCGAATAATTAGGACAAAAAATAGATCTTTAAAAGTCACTGGCTCTATAGGTCCATAATAATAATATAAAAACAATTGCAGCAAAAGACTTAACCATCAAAACGAACCAAAAACTATAGTAAATTACATTAAGATCCAGCGAGTATGAATAC
Organism: Leucophenga maculata; assembly: GCA_035044805.1. Lineage (NCBI taxonomy): Eukaryota > Metazoa > Arthropoda > Insecta > Diptera > Drosophilidae > Leucophenga > Leucophenga maculata. The sequence continues at coordinate 311,675 of JAWNNP010002066.1, forward strand.
CATTCATGGTATGTGATAGATACCCCAACCATCATTATTCCTGTCTGTTTCACGGCGTTGTTATAAACCCTCAAAATGAACGCATTTCTTCTCACGTCTTATGGTTATATAAGTTGATTGGAATTAGGTGAATGGAATTGACTGGATTCAGCTACGAAAACTCAGAATGAGGAATAGGTTTTGTATGGTAATGAAAATTCCCCAGTGAGGGGGCTAGCGTGATTTAATAAAAAAAATGAATATTTGGCTGTAAATCCTATAGTCTCCAATATCTTCATTTTTATACGGATAGCTGGACGGACAGGATATGTCTATATGTGAGAATGTGACAAGCGATTGATCGGTTAACAGTTCTAACACGAGCTAAGAAGGCATCTCGGGCAGGGAGGTAAGACTAGAATTCGGTCAACTGTGCGCTGTTCATGACCGTTTGTCTGAAAAAGTCGACATTGGACACCGCTTGAACACCGCATGAAGCAGCCAAGCTGAGTCAGTTAAATTAAATTTAATTAAGGATGTCTTCATTTCAATTTCCTCGTTCCTTTGTAATATGCAGAAAAAAAAATATTTTACTTTTTAGGCCCTGTACCGAAGCTACAAGAGCCTATTGGTTTTGTGCAAATGTATGTAACAGGTAGAAATAATAATCGGAGACCCCCCAAAGTTACCCCCATTATGGTCAGGAGTGATAGAGGAGTCGATATAGCCATGTCCGTCTGTCCGTCCGTCCGTCCGTCCGTCCGTCTGTATGAACGAAAGGATCTCGGAAACGGTAATAGATAGAGACTTCGTGTTTTTTGCATTCGACTAGGACTGCTCCGGAATTTCACAAGTTTATTTTAAAATTTTGCCCCTCCCCCCCTTCCCCATAAAATCACCCCTTAGGGTAAAAATTTCTTCGGCACAAAAAAAATTTAGTATACCAGTATAAAGTTAACGTCCTTCTAAACCAAAATCTAAAAAGTTCATCAAAATCGGATAATAAATGACGATTTTATAAGCAATTGAATTGGAGCGACCCCCCTTTTCGTTTCATACATAAAAAAAATGTTTTAAAAGGCACTTAGTCGTGCAGTGAGTAGTGGTCATGTGTTTGGTCATAAGCTAGGGGAACATTTAATGTGGTTGTTAGGCGACCTGTACTGGTACAGGGCCTCTTATAATCGGTTACGCCCGACTGTGATTTTCTTACTTGTTTAGTTTACAGTGACTCGCACAAATTCGTTTCGACATTTGAAGTTTCCATACAAAGTTTAAAATTGATTGAATTGTTCTCTTAAAAAATATATTCTTACAAAATGTATTTCATATCACAAGCGCTCAGAAGAATTTCAATTAATTTATTGAAGTCAGTAATTCGAAAAATCTACTTTGGAGTCGCCTGTGTCTCATACATAGTAGTTAGTAACATCATCAGCAGCAGAAGGATATAATGGCTTACGAAATTATGTCCAGCAGGGATACTTGAGAAATTTTAAGTGTATGCAACACTTTTTACGCTCCCCAGTTGTACGTCAAAATTGTTTGCATTGTCTGTCTGACTGACCTAATGTGTGCCTGCTCAAGTCACCTAATGGTGTGAATATTGCTTCGTTCTCCCGCTCTTCAACTGCTCAGAAGGTTCTTTGCAAGTTTGGCTACTTTTTATACACATATATTTTCAGTTTTATTTATTTAGTTTTTTTTTTTTTCTTTTGCTGTTGCATTTGCTGCTCTTCAGATACTGCGATGCATTGAGGCACTAACATATTTCTTTATTTTTGTTTTTAGCTTTTGCCCAATGGCAGATTGTGTTAATGAATGTCCTCGTACATTTGCATTGAGGACGGCGCATGTTTATCTGTGCAACCATAAGTCCACTCTTTGTCTGTGAATGTGTTGCAAAATGTTTTTAGTTTTCGTTTTTCTGCACATAGAACGGCAATTAGTCTTTTTTTTCGAGTAAGGGAAGCTAGAAGTGCTCTTTGAAAATCGGCCACAATTTAAGCGAAATTACTATTTGTTCCTGAATCTCTATGCAAATGCACTTGGAATGTTATACATTTTATAGGAATTTTTGCATGATATCGGCTTAAATTTATATCTGTTATTGTCGTATACCCGCATTTAATATTTGCTTTAACCAAAGTGGTCTCAAGGTTATTTGCCTGGTGTCTCCTTAGTAACGCAAAAATAATTGTTTAGCCCTGAACACGAAACGATTTTTGGCGGTGCTACTAAATTTAAGATCTTGCGAATGAAATGAAGGAATTGGGTAATAGAGACAATGTAAATTGCTTTAATCAAAAGAAAGTTTATGCTGAAATTTTCAATTTTAAACATAAAACTTTTAGTTTATTGCCTCATGTAAAAAAGATTCTCTCACTTGTTGCCGAACTCCATCAAATATTTTAAGCCAATGCATTGTAAGTCATGCAGTTGTAAGTCATTGAATTTTTGCAATTAAGTTCAATCTTTTAGCTTCATTTTAAAAAATTTAATTATTGCTTAACTGATTTTAAAGTTTTTCGTTCGAAAAATTTGATTTTTAGAGAAATTTGAGAATGTTTTCTTAAGAAACTTGATGGTTGGGGCACAAAAGGTTTCAAGATTGCCTAATTCTCCCATGCGTGCTGGAGCTCTTTCGCACGACAGAGCATCGCCCTGCCTGAAACCACTCTTGGTATCTAAGGGGTCGAAGAGGTTTTTGCCCACCCTGACAACGCTTTGTGTGGGAGATAGCGTCGCCATACAAAGATGTACGATCTTTGATCTGGATTTTAATGTGTTGAAATCTGGTACTAGTGACTACCATATTCCGACCTGCGGAGAAAACGATTAGCCGCATAGCAGCTATAGGTGATGTCACAGTATGCTTTTTTTGAGCAATCTTTTCCCATCCATCGGATTTCTTGGATTGCGGTAATGTCAGCCTTGCATCTTTTGAGGATATCTACCAGCTGAATATTTGCTCCATTCCAATTAAGAGTTCGGACATTCCAGGTGCATATCCTTAAATCATAAGGTTCCTTTCGAGACTTCCTGTTAGTCTTAATTGGAGATTTATTTTTACAGTGGTGGGTCCCAAGCTCAACACACCAACCACTTATTAAGGGGAGGAGGTTTTCGACTTCTCACGTTAGCTGACTACTGAACTGGTGTTAAGAGGCTACCCAGGAGATACGTGTCCTAACGGACGTGTGAGTTGCTTGGATCGTTTGTAACAAAAATCATTGTTGGCCATTCCCAGGTAAATGACTGTAAACAACTATTCTCACAATGTAAACTTGAGCAAACGAGTCCGAATGTTCCAAAAAATATTTGATAGTAACTAATCTCACACCAAAAAAATTATAAACTTAGCGCTGGCTTTAAGCAAAACTTCGAATAATAAAGCAAATAAAGCAAAATTTTAATTTGATAATTTTTTGTTTTGTTTTTTTTTTTTTGTACAACCTCGTATTTAGTCTAGGGCGTACAACTTGACATACTAAACCAGCCCCAATGGCAGCGCGAATGGCATACTTGTGCGCAAGCCGCCATTTATTAAGCAATTAAAGTTAGTTTAAAATTAAAATTTCACATTAATTGCTTCAAGTTACGAAATGAGAAAATGAAATGAAATTCCAAATTAAATCTGAATTTCTTGTTGTACTAAGTATGACACATATTTCGTTGAAGGAAAATATAAAGGATTAAACTGCCAAGAAAACAAGAAAACAAATTCAAAGGTCAACTAAAAGTGGGTATGCAGTGGCTTGTGAAGGCTCTGCACGAAGTATTCATGACGATGTTGTCAGCGCTGCAGCCTGCTGTCATGTTATGAATTAAAAACATCAATTAACGTTAAAGAAAAATGGTGTTGACATTAAGGCTGAAATGTTTTTATGGTAAGTAAAAGCAGAGCAGAAAATAAAGTGTAAAAAAGCTGTGATAAGCGCTAAAAAAGCAAAAAAAAAAAAAAAGAAGAAATTTGTATTTGTATGAAAAGTAAAATGAGTACAGCGCAGAGTTACACGTAGCAAAAAAGGTGTACTTGACTGGTTGCTGTGCTCTTGAATGTCAGAATGTCTGGATGTACGCTTTGTGCGCCTGCGACCTGCTTCTTGACATTGGACGTCTGCACTGACTGAACCAACCTTCCTTACACGAACGAGTGCTCATTGCCGTCACTTTCATTACGCACAAAAATGTGACAAGCGAGTAGATGAACACTTATTTGTGTATATACAAATATAAAATATACATGCACATGGGTATTTATTTCCAATGTGTATATTATATATTCACTTAAGCGCATTAGCAAGTATTGCTAAAGGTTATGTTTGGCGCTCGTATTGGCGTAACATAATATTTAAACGTAAATACTAAATGCTAAAGCATTTTGTCACATAACATAATACGATTTGTGTGTGTGATATTTTAGTGGAAATAATATCACATTTATGCTAATTATTTTATACACAACTCACAGTTTCAGTACCAAAATTATTAGATACAAATGAACAAAATTCGCTGCTCAGAACTTCATTTGGAAATATTTAATTATATGTTAATTCTAGACTTTAAGACTAGACTTCTGCAATAACCTATAATCAGGAAAGATTTCTTTGGTTCACAAAGTTTTTTTATTTTAATCTTCTCTTGATATCAGACTAACAATAATTTAACAAATCTTAAATCTAGTTGTGTATTACACTTAGCCCCCGGTTGGAGACATATGTAGTTATAAATAGAAGTAATTTGTAGTCCAAACGGTCGAGCCAAACGCGATCAAATGCTTGAGCGTCATTAAGAAAGATTGCGGAACAGTATTCGCAAAGCTCGAACGCTGTTCTAATCTCTGAGGTTAATCGGTCCGACGTTAACCATATTGATAAGTGGGAATAACGTTCTGCATATGTGAGTTGATTTTTTTTAAGAACCAACAGGATAAACAATTTAGTAGGCTTGTGGGTCTATATGACAATGCATGTGTTTTATCCTTTCCGGGATTCGGTATCCTAACTATGACCGATTTCTTCCACTGAGTTCGAAAATATCCGCATTTAAAAATTCGCTAAACAATATTGTGATATATGTAACAGCTGGGCTGGGAAGCTGCATGATCATTTTTGGGGAAATTAAATCATGACCTTCCGCCATCTTGGGATTGAGCTGGGTTTGTATCACTTTATGAACTTCGTTGGTATGAACACAGTGGTTCAGAGTAGTTTGTAGTCGAAAGAAAGGGCTGATAAACAGTTCTTAAATGGGTTGCAAAAACTTCTGCTTTTTTCTATGTCCGTGCGTGCCCACTTTCCAGTGTGGTCTTATGGCTGTAGAGATTATAGCCGGTGGATTAATTTCTGTTTGCGCTTTCCATAGCAGAAACTTAGAGCTTGTTGAAGAAAGACGTTCGACGTTTTCCTTGAGTTTAAGAGCTTGCTTAGCTCAAGTGAAACAATCTTTAGATTGTGCTTAGACGTTAAAGATCTTAGTCACTGCCATTTCCTTCTTAAGCGCCGATTCGTCATAACTAGCTCTTCAATATGACTGTTTGTTAAACAGTGGTTCAACGAATTGACTGTGTATGGTTTTGGTGTGGAGTGTTGAGCTGCAGCAGTGAGAACAGAACTTCAGCTCGATATGACTGCTAATATACTTTTTAGGCCCTGTACCGAAGGTACAAGAGCCTATTGGGTTTGTGCAAATGTATGTAACAGGTAGAAATAATGGTCGGAGACCCCCCAAAGTTACCACCATTATGGTCAGGAATGAAAGAGGAGTCGATATAGCCATGTCCGTCCGTCCGTCTGTATGAACGAAAGGATCTCGGAAACGGTAATAGATAGAGACTTCGTGTTTTTTGCATTCGACTAGGATTGCTCCGGAATTTCACAAGTTTATTTTGAAATTTTGCCCCTCCCCCCCTTCCCCATAAAATCACCCCTTAGGGTGAAAATTTCTTCGGCACAAAAAAAATTGAGTGTACCAATATAGAGATAACGTCTCTCTAAGCAAAAATCCAAAAAGTTCATCAAAATCGGATAATAAACGGCGATTTTATAAGCAATTGAATTTGAACAACCCCCCTTTTCTTTTCATTCATATTCGCGCAGTGAGAAGTGGTCATGTGATTGGTCATAAGCTCGGAAACATTTAATATGTTTGTTAGGCGACCTGAACTGTTACAGGGCCTCTTACAGTCGGTTACGCCCGACTGTATTTCCTTACTTGTTATATTTGAACCAGTTGGTTTTGTGTGGAGTCAGTTTATTGGGATACTTTTTAGGCCCTGTACCGAAGGTACAAGAGCCTATTGGGTTTGTGCAAATGTATGTAACAGGTAGAAATAATGGTCGGAGACCCCCAAAGTTACCACCATTATGGTCAGGAATGAAAGAGGAGTCGATATAGCCATGTCCGTCTGTCCGTCTGTCCGTCTGTCCGTCCGTCCGTCTGTATGAACGAAAGGATCTCGGAAACGGTAATAGATAGAGACTTCGTGTTTTTTGCATTCGACTAGGATTGCTCCGGAATTTCACAAGTTTATTTTGAAATTTTGCCCCCTCCCCCCCCTTCCCCATAAAATCACCCCTTAGGGTGAAAATTTCTTCGGCACAAAAAAAATTGAGTGTACCAATATAGAGATAACGTCTCTCTAAGCAAAAATCCAAAAAGTTCCATCAAAATCGGATAATAAACGGCGATTTTATAAGCAATTGAATTTGAACAACCCCCCTTTTCTTTTCATTCATATTCGCGCAGTGAGAAGTGGTCATGTGATTGGTCATAAGCTCGGGAAACATTTAATATGTTTGTTAGGCGACCTGAACTGTTACAGGGCCTCTTACAGTCGGTTACGCCCGACTGTATTTCCTTACTTGTTATATTTGAACCAGTTGGTTTTGTGTGGAGTCAGTTTATTGGGATACTTTTTAGGCCCTGTACCGAAGGTACAAGAGCCTATTGGGTTTGTGCAAATGTATGTAACAGGTAGAAATAATGGTCGGAGACCCCCCAAAGTTACCACCATTATGGTCAGGAATGAAAGAGGAGTCGATATAGCCATGTCCGTCTGTCCGTCTGTCCGTCTGTCCGTCCGTCTGTCTGTAAACGAAAGGATCTCGGAAACGGTAATAGATAGAGACTTCGTGTTTTTTGCATTCGACTAGGATTGCTCCGGAATTTCACAAGTTTATTTTGAAATTTTGCCCTCCCCCCCCTTCCCCATAAAATCACCCCTTAGGGTGAAAATTTCTTCGGCACAAAAAAAATTGAGTGTACTAATATAGAGATAACGTCTCTCTAAGCAAAAATCCAAAAAGTTCATCAAAATCGGATAATAAATGGCGATTTTATAAGCAATTGAATTTGAACAACCCCCCTTTTCTTTTCATTCATATTCGCGCAGTGAGAAGTGGTCATGTGTTTGGTCATAAGCTCGGGAAACATTTAATATGTTTGTTAGGCGACCTGAACTGGTACAGGGCCTCTTACAGTCGGTTACGCCCGACTGTATTTCCTTACTTGTTATATTTGAACCAGTTGGTTTTGTGTGGAGTCAGTTTATTGGGATACTTTTTTTAGTTGAGGTTTCTCCAGTAAGCTAAAAAGGAGAATGATCCGATGACAGATTCAGCAGATATTGAAAAACTTGAGATTGCATAATCAATGAGATCTGGAATTTTAATCGAATCTGTTGGTTAATATGTTGGGGCCATAAAGCGATCATCTAGAGTGTCGAAGAATTTGAGTAATTGTTTTCCAGATACCGTAAACCTTGGAAGGTAATAAATTGCCGTTAGTATGAGACTACCAAACTTTGTTTGAACATGTCTTGAGGTGGCTTGGCGATAATTAGTTGCAAATGCCTGTAGAGAATGGTGCTTAATACGAATTCTAATGAGTATACCCTCGAAAAAGTTCGGGAAGTCTTGAGACACACATTGTACGATTCGAAGAGCATTTTTCATGAAGAGTTCGTTCCACTGGGCCAAACAATTAATTGACAATTTTATCTTGGTGTTATGAGGCGTTTGCTCCTTCGTATCCGTCGTATTCGGCCAGAATATCGCGAAGAAGGAAATTGGAGTTTGTTGCACGATAATGCACCATCTCAGCGATCGAAACATTTGACCGATTTTTTGATCAATAAACGTATTCGCCATGTGCATTTTTTTTTTTGTACGGCAAACTGAAATTATTCATGAAAGGATGCCGCTATGCAGAGCTGGAGGCCATCCAAAAGCCCTGCACCGACATCGTAAAAGTGATTCCGGCCAACGAACTTAAAAACTCATTTGAAATGTTATTGGATCGAGCTAATAAGTATATTTAGTCGGAGGGAGATTACTTTAAATAATAATAAACAAAAAAAAATGTGCTCAAAAATCATGTAAAGTTATTTCGTAGCTGTCAAAAATGGCGAAACTACTTTCGAATAGCATTCAATAACTGCGCAATTTTATTAATATGCGAATGAGAACATAATGAGTAACCAATCAATCGTTAAGTATATTTTGTTGCACACAAAATCACATTCACTTTGCCATAATACGCCGCTACAAATTAGATTTTGCACATATGTAAAGGGCAACGAGAGAAATATTCAAACAAGAACTACTGCAAAAATGAGCAATGGCATGTCATTATTTAAGAGAAAAATAAAAGAGGCGTGGCAGCAGACCTTTTGCGTGTTTTTGCCTTTATGTTGTAGGGGGTCATCAATAGTCATCTATGAAGGTAATGTGTAGCCACTTAATCTGTGGGTGCAAAGTGATTTTCCAAATGGTTATGTTGCCGAAGTAATAACGATAATGATTCATTAAGTTCGTCTAGCTTGATGTTACTTTTGATTGGATGCATGTAGAACAATTTCTCAGCAAATGCGGCATTCATTAAGACATTTCTTGCTTAAATTTATTATAAGAAAATCACATCTAATTGGGGGGCATAGGTTGCATAAGTTGTAGTGCGTAGAATTAATTTGTTGTAAATGTTTTTAAGCGATTATACATGCCGAGAGTAAATTAACAGTGAAACTTTAATAAAATATTTAATATTTCAATTTGTTTCTTAGTGCAGGATTCAGTTCATAAAGCTAAAATTTTTTATATTTCTTAGACTGTTCACGGTCATAAAATGCTCAACACTACTTGCCTTCAACACATATAAACAATATTAAATGCGTTTGCGTCATTTTTATGGCATACTTTAAAGGACAGTTTGGTGCTATGTATTAGATTTATAGAGGTTGTGCCAAGACATGGCTCAAATAATTTCCAATGCTATTTCACGTATGTACTTTTAAAATGTCATGTGCTGACATATGAACAATATTTATCGCATATATGTATGTATATGCCTTCAGTTAAACAATTACATGAAATATATTGTCCACTCTACTCGCACTGAAATAATAAAATAATAAAATACATGCCGACATTTTGTCTACCATTTACATCACGATTAAGTTGCAGTTGCCATTTTTATGTTGGAATTTAACATTATTTTTTGTTTTTTTACTTGTTTTAGTCAAGCCTATGCTTAAGTCAAGTGGTGGCACAGTTGCAGCTACAGATACATACATGCAGCTACATTTATGAAAGGCGCAAATGAACACATGCTCACATATACTCCTATATATATATGTATCTAGATACATTCATTTGCAAATGTGCGTTTACAATGTTTCATTTATGTCTCATGTAAACTTTTAACTGTACAACTTGTAGCAGTAAAATGCAATATTTTCACACAGATACATGTTATATGCGTATGTATATGTATGTACATAGTACTCGCTTGTATGCAAAGCCTTTTGCTCTGTTACATTTTTTTTTTTTTTTTTTGCAGCATTTTGCACTGACAATAATGAGAATGAGCAACATTTTCGTTGTGCATTTGGCCATTACACATGTCCTTTTTTGAAATATATGTATCTCTGTCAGTCTGTCCTGTTGCGCTGTGTATCTCCAGTTGCTTGTTTAATGGCTGGTAAAGTGTGCTCAACGTAGGCGTTTACTGGACATGCAATTTACATGTGTAAGCAAGATTATGATTTGCTTTGACTTTCTATTGGTTAATAAGTCTTAAAGCCTTTGCACAAAAGCAAGTCGTTGAGAGTAATACAAGTGCTGCTTATTTTCAGTAACGATGGCGTATTTTGCTTATATAACTTAGTCTACAAGTTCAAAATAACATAAGAAAAGTATCCTCTGGATCATTTAAAGCTCTCAAATTTCTCCGATTGTGCGCTGTAAAAGTTTGAAAAATTCTGAAATTAATTGAAAAATCATCTTTCGTAATGAAGCCCATTTGAACAGTAACAGAACACTATATCCACAAGAAGTGTTCGTGTGTTCTGCAATTTATATCGGAGGTGTATTGGACAATATTTTTTGTTGTTATTTTTGAAGCAATAGGCCCACGTTGGACGACTATTTTTGGCCAGAATTTTCTTTACTTGATGTCGGTCAGTAACAAAATAGTTTCACATGCCACTTAGTACAGAAACTATATCAAACGCAATATTAAACAATATTTGGTTATATGTTTGATTATACCCACTTTATAAAGTCGTTTCGAAACCACTGGCTGGAATATGATATAGAAACTGTTGATGGGAGAGTTAGTATTAGTCTGATCAGGGAACATTGGAAAAGAAAATTAATTTAAATTAGCAACAAATAATTGAGGAGTTGCATTAAAGCAGACGAAATTGCTAAGCAAAGAGAATCGTCCTATCTGCATTGTATTAATTGTCAACAGGGTTTGTGTATTTCTGCTACTGCAGCAACTTCTTAACGCATAACTTAACCTGGTAAAAAGGAGAAGAAAACTATTTAATTAAATTGAAACGTCATTTCGAATCGATTTTTTCCATCTTTGCTTGCACGACTATCAATCAATTTTCGATGAGTCTTTACTGAAAAATTCATTAAGTCTTCTTCTCCTTTTTTTTTTTAGTTTTTATGTTACATGTTGCAATGCTTCTCTCGGTCCGTTTGATTAAATAACAGTAGCGGCTGTCGTTGCACAATATTTTCAAAAGGTTCTACCAATGTAGGAATTTGTGAGTAGTTCGAATCCTTTTTATGGCTTTAAGTGGAGTGTATTAGAGCATGGGTATGTGTCGAAAGAGTTTAGTGGTGAAATAACGAATGACAGGAACAGAATGAAGTTTTTTAGCTTAGCTAGAATTGCATCACAAAGGCTACATATGCTTAACAAAGAAGATTTCATTGAATAGTCTACTTGGCAGTAAAGCCTCAGATGTCTTCTAAAGTTCGGCACAACTGGCAAAAATAGATTCGTTTTATTAAAGACATATTTTGTACAACATTTTTTTCGTATTAAATGTTGCATTTCGATTTTAAATCATGTTGTATGTATGTAGGTTCTATAAAGTATATAGCTTTCCTTTGTTTAGGCTTAAATTGAAAACACTTTTTTTTATTGCCATTTATTTCAGTGCAAAGCAGAGATTGCAAAATAAAAATATTTATTTGTAAAATGAAAAAAAGAGCGAAACAAGCAGAAACAGCAAAGTTAACAAAAGCATCTCCAGACCAACTTAAGGAAACAACCGCAGCCAATGTTCCCACTTGAAATACAAATGCATAAAACAAATACATAGACTTATATACAAATATACACTCATATATATGTACAATATATATATATATATATATATATATATAAAGAACATCGAGTCAAGAGGCAAAAGAAATTGTACACAGTAGAGAACAATTGTAAAACATTCGCAAAATAAAATAAAATAAAATTGTTAAGACAACTTTTTGTATTTTTTCACAGTCGACATTGTCTGAAGTTCGGTTAACCATTTTGTGGATAGCAGTGCGGCTGCATGGTGGCTAAGTGGAGAGAAGTAGTGAAGAGCATGTAATGCTGGACTGTGCAGTCGTAGAAAGGCGGCTTCGGTAAACAAGTTGCGAAAGAGTTAAGAGTCTACGGCGTCTTTTTGCATTGTAACTTCCGCGTCGATTAATTGCATTGCGAAAAATATACACAGGCACAGATATAGACACACACACACACTCACGTAAACACAAACAACAATAAGTAGCAGTGCCACTTGAAGAAATTGCAGCTGTAACTACAACTGCCACACAAATACATATACATACATATACAGTAGGTCGCATAAAATTTCGCCTATCTTTAGATCATATTTTAAATTAAAATTGCGGAAAATAAATCGACAAAAAAAAAAAACGAAAATGCAGTTGAGTGTGTTTAACTTTAAAATACATTGCGCCATGTACACTGAACTATGGTCAATTCATATAGCTACAACAAAAATAGTAAGCAATAAGGCAGCATTGAAGGAAACCACAATTAAAGAAGATGTATGGTGGTGACGTATGGTGGTACGGGCTGGCATAGGATGTATTCCATCAGAAGATTGAAAAAATAGCACGACAGAGCATAGCCCTGCCTGAAACCTCTCTTGGAGAAATGGTACCCTTTTCAACCAATTTAAAATGTCAGAGCCGTTTCCGTTTCGCTTTAAACATCAATCAGTGGCTTAAACTTATTAATTTACGTAATATGCTACTGAAAGGTACATCGTGAATAGTGATGCAAAACAAGAATCTTTACTTTCATACCATTCAACAGAAAAGAAATTGACCCCTGTATTGTCCTCCAATTGACCTTGGAATGTCGGTTCATGTAATTGAATCCTGGTTCAAAATAAATTAAATATTTCGAACAAAGTTGTTTCACCATGATGCTAAAGTGATGACGTCATGCGGACAACGGGTTCATAATCAGCGACTCCAAAATAAAAATAAAAGTTACCTAGGCATAAAATATCTCCACTTTAATTTTACTTTTTGGTCCTGTGTTATTAAACGTAATTTTCGAGGTCTCTAAAGTAACATTTAAAATAACTCACCTAAGTACATGAATATTCATGGTTGATTTTTTGGAAAGCACGTGCTGAATGCTCTCCTTCAATTCCTCATTGCTTCACAGCTTCTGCATAGGTCGATTTGTAAGTATAGCCTTGTGTCCATTTTTGTCAACTAATAGAGTCGAAGGTTCTGTTCTATATAATTTCTTTCAGCGAGTTCTTTTGTCGGACCGTTTAAAAGATTGTTTGTAGTTGTCATATGTAATTAAGTTGGAACAACATATTAACCGAGTTATTTCGCGGTAGTACCCTACATCGACAAAAATTTTTCTGGATTTCGCTGTCTGGACACCCAAACAATGTGTTCACTGTAATAGTGGACCATTTCGTTATGATATATGCGGACTCAGCAATGTTTTTATATTTGATAGAACTAACGTTGCTTGACTGTCTTGGCACAGAAATACAGTGTTTTTTTCCATCGGAAGCGAGTTAAGGACGTGCGTTGCTAGCTCTGATCTCGAGTTGATAGACGCTTCACTGCTTTAGAAGCCTGAATGAGGTATCTACAATTTTTTTCATTGCCCATGCACCTTCTCCGATTTTATTTTAAAGAATCGAACCTTTTGTACAATATTAATAGCACCTTTTATGTCTATGTCCGTTTGTATTTCTTTCTATGTCATTTTTAAGGTAAGACTCTTTTTTATGTTTGGGGCTAACATATGCCATTTATTATTGCCTTCGAAATGAAGTTTAACTGTTTACTTTCGTGTGAATTGGCTAATTTGAATCCATTTGACATTAATAATTATTGTCTCAAGCGTATACCAGACTATAATAAATTCTTTTCAGAAAATGTTTACTTTTGTGAAAACCGGAGTAGACAAATATGCATAATTCAAATTGAAATAAATTCTAAAAATTAAATATCAAAGAATTTCAAAACGAAATTTATTCCCAATAAAACATTCAGGCGAGTAGAGTTTGATTTGGCAGAAACATTTAAATTATACAACATAAAAGTGATCCAATATGGAAAATTGGTTGCGTGAAAACTTGTCAAAATGTCTCGAATATGCTGTTACTGACAAGATGATGTACACAATATTAGCCATTAAAGACGACGAAGCTTTCGATGACTATTTCAGAGATCTGCTCTCCAAGGATAATAAAGAGCATCAATTGTTTTTGCTGAACTGCCGTCGTATGCTATTGAGTGGAAAACATCTACGCAATACAAATGAGGATAAATCTACCAAACAGACAAAGTCGCAAACTTTGATAGCCGTGGCACCCAGCGATAGCAAAAAAAAGAATAAGTACGTGAGTGTCTATGCCAATGAGGGGAAATTAGTTGGTGAGACGATATTACTTAAGGGTCGACGCCTGTGCCAGTGTCAAGCAGAGGAGCACAAATTAATAAATAATTGCCTAAAATGTGGACGCATTGTGTGCCAGCAGCAGGGCAGTGGACCATGTTTATTTTGCGGTGAACCTGTATACACCACTGAAGAGGAGCAGCGTTTGGCAAACATGACAACTAAGAAGTCTAAATCACAGAAAGAACAACGCGGAAAACACCTTACTAAGGTTGCCAACGAAGATTTAAATAGTGCGCTGGCTCAACGTGATCGTTTGCTCGAGTACGATCGTAATAGTGAAAAACGTACAACAGTCATTGACGATGAACTGGATTACTTTCAGGATAATTCTGTTTGGCTTACCGATGCTGAACGTGACAAGTTCGATCGTCTCAAGCAGGAAATGCACGAAGTGAAGCATGGCAGCCGTTTGAAGCGTCAAGTAAAAATAGATTTCGCTGGGCGACAAACAGAAGATGATCCGTCAGTGAACAAAGAATATGAGGAGCAAATAATACTTGAAACTGCGGCGTCAACTCAAGCCGCTTGTTCCGAACTGATATTGGCATCCAATTTAAGCATATCTCAACTCGAGTATATACCAACAAACAGGCACGCAGGGAAGTCCTTTAACGACCAACTGGAGCACAACTACAATCGTGTGCAAGACAAAGAGTTATTAGAAATGCAAGATATGCGTCAATGTTTGTCAATACGTCAGCCATGTGCTTCGCTGCTAGTGGCGGGCATAAAAAAACATGAAGGCCGTGTCTGGTATAGCGAGCATAGAGGGCGTCTGTGGATCGCTTCGGCTGCTAAGGAACCTAACCAAGATGAAATAAACGAAATGCAACAATTTTATTGCGTTTATTATAATAAGAATGATATTGACTTTCCGCAGAATTATCCAACTAGCAGTCTGCTGGGTTGCATTAATGTCGAGAATTGCCTGCCTCAAGAGGAATATCGTGAAATGTATCCAAATGGCGAGTCCGATAGTCCATACGTGTTCATTTGTACGAAACCAGAGCGACTGCCGTTGATTTTGCCGGCACATGGTGGACATAAGATCTATGAATTGTCCATTAAATCACACAACACCGCTTGAAAGACATTGATTCGTGCACGCACTACAAAAAATTGTTAGTTATGCAAGAAATCAACGCTAAGCACAGTATAAAATAACCTGCTCCAATTTATTGTATTTTAAATAATAAAATTTAACCAATTGTCAGTTGAATATCCCAGTTGAAATAGTTGTTAAACGCTAGATGATGCGGCAATTGTAAGATCACTACTCAGAGTTTTCGATGGCATGATTCAGGTAGATTAAAAAGCAGATGCTTCAGTTTTCTAGCTTATTGTCGATCAGATGCACCGCACATTGATTGTCATAAGAGCCTAGAAGTATGCAACATCTATTGTTGAAGCAAAAAAACCATTTGTAATGATAAAACCTGGCTCAAATTATCAATTTCGCTTACTAGCCACAAAAGAAACCACAATATGGCTTTGCGTACTATCCTAAAAATGTTACATTTATTGGTCCAGGGAATTCTTCTTACAGAGTTGAAGTATCAAGAAGCTATTCAGCTGTTTGCCTTTCAGTCTGGTGGAAATCATATCATACACTCGGTGCTATCCTTTTCGAGACAGAGACTGCACTCTTTTCTTTATTAAGATGATATCTGAGTTAATGATGACTAGTCAAATAGCCCGTAAGCAACATTAGTGCATCTCTGCTGAGATGTATATTTCAGGGTTTAAAACAGTATAATGTAGAGCAGCAATGATGACGGGGCGTATATGTTACGTAGACAGCAAGGTGGCAGCGGAAATGGCTATAGTAGCGGCGAAGTGTTGGTACAACACGTCAATGGCAGTAGCTATAATTGCGGTGTGTGTAGTGAAATGTTAAAAAGCGTATAATGTACGAACTCTTTTTCGACCGACTGTAAACGCATATGTTCACGTACTTACTTTAAATACAGAATACAAAGTTGTATTGTTTTCAAATTTCATTATTTTTATTAACAAAAGTTCATCGCGTTTCTTTCACTCACTTTGCTGTGTGCATTTCACAACAAAGACTCAAACGAATATGTACAAACATATTTCAAGAAATATTCGTGAATAAGAGTATACGAACAATATATAAATAAATGTCATACATATATGGATATGTTTGTAAACTATATATGGAATATGAATAACAAAACTTGACGTTTACATGCCACAGAGTAACGCACACAAACGAACAAACACATGACGTGTACACAGATACAATCGTTCGCGTTTTGTACATTCCTGAAACAATTCAGATATATTTGTATTCTGTGCAGAGTTTAAGCGCTCTTCTATTGCAGCACCGCGAACTCCGTCCGTCACCCGCAGACGCGTTGAACTTTGAAGTGTTGCGGAAATATTGTATTTCAACAATGTGCAATGTCCTTTTTAAGCATTCTGATGTATGAATGTGCTTGTTTGTTTGTATGTATTCCTTTGCATGTGTGCACATTTGAAAATGTGTTTTGCGGCTGCTGCAGAATTGAGGTTTTTTGTTTTAATTTTTTACATTTTTTTGTTGTTGTTGTTGTTGTAACTTTTTCAACGTTTTACTAATTAAAGTCGGAAGTACACTTAAGATAATTCTAATTAAAAGCATTTCCTATTACATTTAAAAAAAAAAAAAAAAAAACTAAGTAGAAAATTTTTACATATTTTTCTACATGTACTCAGAAAATGTTTATAGAGCCAATTAAAGCTGTGAAGTATTTCCGACAATTTTTTTTTTTTTTAAATGCTAATGACTTCTATGGATTTAAGATTACTGTTATGTTTCTGATTTATATAGCTACATTTCGAGCTATATACTTTGTGCAGTAGGTGAACTATTATGGCGAATAGTGTTGCATAGCATTGATTTTTATTTTCAATTTCAGTGAATACTTGTACTAATATAATGAAATAAGATTTTTTTTTTAAATATGTAAAAGGCTTATATATATGTTTGACAAGTAAAAGCAAATATTTTGTGGCAACTTGAAAAATTATAAACAAACACTGACTATCGAACTATATACATTGGCATAAGCCTCTGCTGAACGACTCTTAAAATTAGTTCTAAAAATATAGTATTTTTTTTTTTTGGTAAGATTATTGGACTATAACAATTCTTGCTTCATGGTAAACATCTACTAAGTCGAATTATTCTTTATTTTCGAGGCCTTGATCCCTCGATATTGCGTTCAATTTAATCTGTAGTTGTTGCCGTTGCATAAATGGAATATTGTATATCTTCAAGATTCAAATTCTATATATCAATTTTTTTTTTTTGCGTTAATTTGTTCGAAATACAAATGCAACGATTCGAAATATCCTTTGTAGAGTTTCTTATGTATCCATGCTAATTATTAGCTTAGACTCCACATCATCTATGGACACCTAAAATAGTCCTTAAAGTGTCAAAGCTGTACTCATTTATGCATATGTGGCCACATGCCGCTGCTAGTTGACACTGGACCTTAATTCCAAGATTCAGATTGTGGTAACTTTGCTTCTATTCCACGCGTCAATAAATCTGCTAGATTATTTTTATCTTCGAAGTGATGCCAATCATATAAGTTTGATATATATTAACTAATCTTTTCAATTTCATACAAGATTACTGCTTATTTCCCACTCTCTCTCTCTCCAATTGAGCATAATATTAGAGTGACAACTTGGAAGTCGTTGATATATTCAAACTGAGTTTCTGATGCAACAAGTGCTGCGGTTAGCTCAAGTTTTGACAATTTAGTTATGCTCTTTCCTTAGGACAAACTCTGTTCTCAGCAGATAATTTTTTTTTTAAATTTACAGTCTTGTGGCTTTCCTCTTAAGAACTGAACTGCTCAAATGTTATCGGAATTAAATCTCCAAAAATATATAGCTTAAGTGTAGATAGATTGCTGGTCACCAAAGATTGTCCACCCACTCACTATTCTCTTTTCATATAGTTTGTAGTAAAATATTTATGTTTACTCTAAATGGAACAAGAAACCCAGTTCTGGTCATGATTCTAATAATATGTCTTTTCGTAAATTGATAGTTGATTCGCATGACATCGTATCCCACTTTATGTCAAGCAACTTTTCTTTTGACGCATTATTTACCTCATCTTCTGCTCATCTATTTACCTCATCTCGCCACTGGTGATCTTAGCGCAGTTCCAGTCCAGGCGCACGCATCTGTCGTATCGCTACCTGATATGCAAGATTGGCTTGAAGGCCAGATGTGTTTGATTGAGTCTTGCTTAAATTAGTTTAGTGCTATCACCATGAAGATAAATACTTGAAGTTTTCTCCTAATTGCTAGGCAGTTTAGCCGTTTGCCACATTGCATATATCTCTGTCTGGAAGACTTTACATCATTCGGGTATGAAGGCTGTATTGACAGTTGCTTCGAAGAGATGCCAGCAACTGTACTATCATTCAACTTTAAACTGTCGATGTAATTTTAAAGCTTGTTCTCCTTTCTGGATTTTTCTTCCCTCTACAGAAATCTTGTTACAAAGTTGTCATTCCACTTAAGTTTTGAACCACAAAAGTTATCTTCATTGAGCTCGGCTGAGTTCTTCTGTAGTGTCTTCCCGGAACATGGCTCAAGAACATTTAGCTACACTTTTAGCTTTAATATATAAAAGATTGTAGGTGCCGAAATCAGTGTGAAATCTAAAGGTAGGGGCACAGTTTTTTTTTAAAGCTGGCAGTTAATTATATCTAAAGAAGTTTGATAGATGAGATTTTGAAATCCAATTCAAATTGCAGTCCACATTTTTTCCAATCGGTATTTTTTTTCTTATATGTATTTAGGGCTTTTTCTTGCTACTCTCTGCATTTTTCCTCAAGCAAAGTTTTGAGCTCAGAACTACACAAATATACTTGGTGCAGTTCTGGATAGTACGATAGTGTAGATAGTTTGAGTTTCATTTGCCCTAAGGATGAGAGTTTGAAACTAGGGATTTTCTTTTTTTTGTGTGAAGCGCCTTTTGTGGGCCGACTCCAAGACTACATTTTGTCTCCAACTTATGGAAGTGTCAAGTACATTTCCAAGATATTACTGCTCGTAAAAATGTTTATTTGTTATCAGTAGATTACGTAATAGCAACTTTGTATGAATTTTACTAGAAGAGCATTAAGAACCAGATTCCTCAGTATAAAATATATGACTACGCTGAACTCTTGTGGATTATCTAGACAGGCAAAGTGTGATTAGGCAAGTGCTTAGGCGTCTTTTTAGATATTTTATATAGTTTTGATAGAACAATTGTGGCGAGTTGTTGGTTTGAGGGTTGCGTTGACCATATGAACAGGTTGCATACTCTTGAGCCGTATTGTCATAATGACTCCCGTCTTCCTGTGTCTCCTGATTAGGAGTCTACATAATCGATTAGGAGTTTAAGTCGAGCCGGTGTAACTTGCCAATTTTGGAAGCATTTAAATCCAGTTCAACGTTCGCCGTATGCATATACCAAAGGACGCGTCCTTCGGTTGCTCCAGCGTTTTGTAGACACACACTTGTCCAGAGTAGCTGGATCAACACACGTAGCAATCGTGAGATTCTGTGGGATTTCATTGAAACAGCAAATAAAACGTTGACCCCAGTACGCTTCATTGTGTTATACCAGATTGTTTTTTTTAACTGTTGATCCAGAACTATAGATAAGGTCCTGTCGGTCAAATAACTCTGCTCTAACAAGAAGTTGAACAGTCTATTCAACTGTTCTTGCGTTCTGTGGGACTTACGACAACCAAATTGAAAATGTGGTATCCTTCTTCTTTTCTTCTTGATCGGAAAAACAGCAGACTGATTGGTCTGTACGAGGTGGTTTTTCCAGCTTTGTAAATTATACAGATTCTTGTGTTGGGACGTGTCCTAGCATCAGCACCACGTTAAAGAGGAAAACCAGAAAGAGCACCGCTTTGATCGGTAAAGCCTTTAGAATGCTGTTGTCAAACCAATCCTCGTGTGGAACTTTGCAGGTTTTCCCTCACCAGTGATAGAAGAAACTAGAAGGCATAACTAGCCAGGGCAACTTTTTTGTCCCGTTTTCTCTCTCTTAAAATCGATAAGGTTAATACATCTTCTCTGCCTAAAATTCGTTCGTGATGTATAAGATTTGTTTCGCTAAGCCTTTACGGCAAATCAAATGTTTGAGTTTTTAAATCAAATAATTATTTATTAATAATAAATTTTTTTAATTTGTCGTAATTTTTGCATTCGATTTTAAGAGCAATACCATGTAGAAACTGTACAGTTATAATAAATTGGACTAAATGATTTTAAACAAGTTGGCAGCACAGCACAACAAAGTTTTTTAGCTGTCATTCGTTATAGATTTCATCAAATCATTAATTAGCACTTTTTATAAAAGCCAACTAAATAATTAACGCGCTGTTCTAAATAAAAAATTCTAAAATGCAATTAGATAGTTTATACTATATATTGAACTTGTCAATTAATTTTGATTTGAGGTTTCTATGGCTGGCAGCAAACAAGAGGATTTTGATTTCAAAGTTTTTTTTGTAGGCCAAACTAATTCGACTGGACTTGGATACGTTGTGGAGTGAAACAGATCTTTGTGTGACTTGCTGAGTATAAATATTTAGAAGTCTATAAAAACTTTTTGCTGACGAAATAAAATGTTTATGTTTTTTCACAATTTTTTATTAAATTCTAATCAAATACATTTCTTCTTTTATTTCTAGGTAAGTGCTACGCAGCAGAATATGAAACTCAAAGACAATTTACGTGTATATGCGGCAGCAAACCAAAGTAAAGAATCTGATGCCTATTAAAACTACATAAAATCTCCATCTCAATGTAGGGTATATAAATTAAACGAGTACTTAACTACGATTACTACACTTTTTTTTATAGGTTTTCGCCGTGCTTCATGTGATACTTTTATGTAATGTAATTTAGAAAATACTGCATGTAAAAGTTGGATAATCAAATATGCTGCATGTTCCATCCTTTCAGTTACTAGTTTCATGTCACATAGCGCCTCTAGCTGCTGACTTCCTCCTTCAACCGGTAGTCATTCTAGCATAAATTTATCTCAAACCAAAGAGTGCAACGCTGTAGGTCGTCTTGCGTATCTATTTCTTTTTTTCTTGCTTGCGACTACTAACTGAAAGTCATTTCCGCGTACTTTTTATTTGCATCAGCAACTTCTTTGCCTTTCTATGCTGAAGCTGAAGCTGATGCTGATTCTGGTTCTGGTTCTGATTCGGAGTCTGATGGTGCTTCTGTTACTATTTCTATTTTATTTATGTTCGCAAACAGCAAATACGAAGTTTTGCCCTCTGTTTCATTACGTTTACTTGACACATGCATGCGTTATTGCCCCAAAGCAGCTTTTGTTCTATGCAATAGTTCTTCTATGTTTGTACGACTCGTGGTACTCGCATAGTATATAGTTTGTCTGACTGTGTGACACTTTGTTGCATGCCATACTACAAAAAGAGTTGCAAGAGTTGCAAAAAGAAATGGCAGCATGTCACCCAACGTTGAGCCGAAGCAAAACTACATAACACAATGAATAGATACACTAAGGATGCTGTGAGCCAGTGACAAACTAAAGGGTGTGTTTTCCTTCTATTTATTATATATTAGTTTTAAAGAGATGTAGGTGGCAGTGCACAAGGCTAAAGAAGTGTAATAAGTTTATTTGAATGGAAGTAAGAAACAGAATGAGAGAAAGAAAGCGTGGTGGACAACATAAAGCATTAATGTTCTTGATCAGCACAGAAAACTGTTGCGGTATAGCCATGTCCGTCTGTCTAATTGTATGTTTGTCCATTTCTCTATGCATATTTTCATTCCTCTCTCCGTCTGTCTATGCATTCATTAATATGTCTGGTACAGTGCAGCTTCAGTTCGGTGAAATGTCACACCTTTTCGGTGAGAATGGCACTGCCAGATGATCAGACGGTGAGCTTATTATAGACAGAGGTTCACATATTTTTGTAAGTAATCTGATGAAGCAATGTCACATCTATAATTTTCTACAATCACAGTATCATTCCTCTACGTAGCTAGCAACATATGATCGCTAGTTGGATTTGGCATGTTTCCAGAAAGCAGAGCATAAAGTGTTGGGCTCAGAATATCGCCTTGAGATATTCAAGTCGCATTGTCTAATGAACGCTTTTAACTGCTACCTTAAAACAGTGACCTAATAGGAAGTACTTCAGCACAAGCAAATGTTCAGCTGGTAGGAAAACCGTTCAATTTGGTATTAGACCCTCAAGCCAAACACGATCAAAAGCTTGCTGCACTTCCAAGGAAATAGCAGAATGGCTCTTCAAAAGCATCAAATATGTGATGCACTACTCTGTAAATTTGCTTTGGTATTCAATTTGGTATCTGAAACCAAGCTGACAATTAGGAATGACACTTAGTTTATTTAATACTAGCTGTACCCGGCACGCTTTGCTGCGTTCCGAAGAAACGTTTCCCAAAATGAATGTTGTATATATAATATGTATGTTTCCTATTGACAGCCAAACTATTCCCACCTTTCCAGTGATCTTACTTCTCCAGATTCATAAAGTTATTTAAATATCATTCCTATACCTCAAATGGATGCAGAGGGCGGTGCCTCGCGCCCTCCGATTTCAAATAAATAAAGCCTATGTTACTCAATCTTTATAATATGTATAAGTCTAGATAGGTTATACTATATCAAGATATATTCTTTCAAATGTATATGAAAATATAGTCAACAGACTTATAGGCTTCAGAAGTATCTTGATTAGAGCTCAATTCCACTGCGAAAAAAAATGAGTGATGCAAAACTTGATCCTTAATAATAGTTCCAGGAAAAGTACTCCTATCACAGGTAATGCCTTCCTAGTGCAACATCTCGCATGAAGTATCTCGCGTTATTTGCCAATCAACCTCTGTAGTATTCTTTGTATTGTAAAGCAAGGAATATCATCAGTTGAAGCCAAATTAATACGCTTAAAGCGGTTCTCCAGATTGTCATCGAAAGGTTTAAGTTTACTTCTAAATATAACGTTACCAAATACTATTCTCCATTTGAATATATATGGTCAATGAGGAACATTAGGACGAGGAGGGCGTTGTCGAACATTGATAAAGGCAGCAGCCTTAAAGTTCTGCACTCTCATTAATCTTAATAACAAATGGGATCTGGTCGTTGCTTTAGGCCCGCAAATACAGATGTTACCAAGTTAAACGACGAGATTGAAGCATAACTGCAAAGTCCATCGCCCTGGAAGTTCGACTGGTATATGGAAAATGCGTAGATACACCTATTGCCAAAATCTGTTAAACATGAACCAGTTTTAATATCAAATTTTATTTTGCTCCTGTGACAATCACGACTAGCATCCCAAAGTATAATAGTATAATGTGTCTTTAGTCTCAAAATAGGCTTGAGTTTCGGCAACTTCCTCTTCCTCTCTACCTCTACCTCTCTTCGGCGCTAAATTTCTTTCCAGCGAGTATTCTCTTGAGGTCTGAGAACTGGAAAAAGTTGCTAGGGCTCAGATCTGGAGAATACGGCGGATGCGGAAGCAATTCAAAGCCCAATTCAAGCAACTTTGCCATCGTTTTCATTTGTGACACAGTGAATAACAGGCTCCTTGGAGCGACTACTGCGTGTATCGTCCTCGGTGCTCATTTCGCCTCGTTTAAACTTAGCTAATTACTTCTCAACAGTTGATATTCCTGGTGCAGAGTCTGAATAATGTTTATCAATCCAAGCCTTGGCTTCAACAGCATTATTTTGACGCAAAAAAAAAAAATTTGCTTCACTCGAAATAATATATCTCACAAACTAATATACGACAGCTGTCAAATTTGTACACATATCTCTTGAAGTTTAGCTTATTTCCTTTATGTCATATCTTTCGAAATATGCTGCTATATCTCTATAATTTTGATTGATTAATGTGCTTTTCACACTCTCAACAGTATAATTACTTTTTACACTACAGCGAAGATGTGTTTACAATGACAAAACTCGCTTTAAGTAGAGATCGATAATAACCTTCATTGTTAAAATTATTAAATAAAAAAAACATAAACTAGAAAATGTAAAGAGAGTACTCCAGTGTACCAAACTGTTGGTATTTGCGTTTATATGTAAATACCAAATTTTTGTTTTCCGATTTTTATCATAAAAGTTCATAATAACAATTTATTAGTTCTATTATACAAGTCAAAGTGTGTGTGTAGTATAACAGTTATTTGAGACTTAAATGACTTAAATGAGTCTCCAAATTAAAAATAAAAGTGACTTTGGCAATTTCAAATTGTCTTGAATTGTTCTCAAAGACTTTTGAATAAAAGTTTTTATTTAAAGTCAGAGAAGACAATAAAAAAACAAAATAAAATTAATTTTGAATAAAAGTCTTAAATATATTCGTCAATATTCGAGTCAGTTTTTTTCTTTAATTCCACTTTTATTCTACTTTTGCCAATTTTTTATGTTCCAACAAGATAAATGTTTGAAAAAAATCGTTCTGTGATAGGCTTAAACTTATATAATACTGAAAGCACGAAGCAGTCAGCACTTGAGCACCGTAGATTTTTGATAAACTCAATATTCAGTTAACAACAGATTGATTGTCATGAACTGAAGCAGCCGATATCTGCAGCAGGTCAGCAATTGATATTGGTTTTCAAAATAAAACGAATCCAACTGAACACTCAACACACATGATAATCTTATTAACAGCGCACAGATATCTGCTGTTAATAGTAGGTTGGTTTGCTCATAATTTGCTACGCTGAAAATTTGTTATGACAAAATGTTCAAATGAAATTGAAAATCTCAAAATCTGAAATTTTCCAATACTCTTCTTATGCAACTAATAGTTTATACCAGCTGCAATGTTCACAATGGGTTATTCTTCAACTGCTAGTAGAAGAATTTCAAACCATGATTATTTTTGTAAAATATAACTTTTTGTGCGCTTTTATTCGACTTTGCAGACATATTATTTTAAAATTGTTCGAAAGAAAATAATAGAAAAGCTTTAAGATTGTGAAAAGTGTATGTCCCATAGAAAAATTATAGAAGGTAGCGCAACTCTATTATTATATGTAGCTGCGAGCAGTTGTTTGGTTTTTTTTAGGCCCTGTACCGAAGGTACAAGAGCCTATTGGGTTTGTGCAAATGTATGTAACAGGTAGAAATAATGGTCGGAGACCCCCCAAAGTTACCCCCATTATGGTCAGGAGTGATAGAGGAGTCGATATAGACATGTCCGTCTGTCCGTCTGTCCGTCCGTCCGTCCGTCCGTATGAACGAAAGGATCTCGGAAACGTTAATAGATAGAGACTTCGTGTTTTTTGCATTCGACTAGGACTGCTCCGGAATTTCACAAGTTTATTTTAAAAACTTGCCCCTCCCTCCCCTTCCCCATAAAATCACCCCCAAGGGTAAAAATTTCTTCGGCACAAAAAAAAGTAAGTATGCCAGTATAGAGATATCGTCCTTCTTAGCCAAAATCCGAAAAGTTCATCAAAATCGGATAATAAATGACGATTTTATAAGCAATTGAATTTGAGCGACCCCCCTTTTCGTTTCATACATAAAAAAATGTTTTAAAAGGCACTTAGTCGTGTAGTGAGAAGTGGTCATCTGTTTGGTCATAAGCTAGGGGAACATTTAATGTGTTTATTAGGCGACCTGCACTGGTACAGGGCCTCTTACAGTCGGTTACGCCCAACTGTGATTTTCTTACTTGTTTTTTTGTTGTTTCTGCTACATAAAACGTGCAATGAAGAAACGATAACTTAACTTAATATTTTTTATAGAAAATAAATTTTCATAAATTTATTAAAACACCAGCAGCTTGCTTGCGTTGTTTTCCACATCCATTTCCACCAAAAAAACACATAATGTCAATATCTAAAGTAGACGGAATACTTCTTTGTAGTTCAAATACTTAGATGCTGTCATATAATACATTTGGTAATTCACTTATAGTGGTTGAAATTATTTTCTCTCCAAGCATATATCGCTTATAAGATTTTTATAGTTTTATTTTAAAGGAAAAGTTTCCAAAAACAGTTTTATATTTTAAATATATTTTATATATCGAATGCATAATGATTCAGCAAACATTGCTGAACTTTATAAATCATAAAATGTATTTAAATGTCGTCCAATACCTAAATACAAGTATGTAGTATAATGGATACAAGTATAGCCGCAGTTCGTTCAAATTGTAAATGTCTCTGTCTCTCTATGTAGAAGATGACGACATCATTAATCTGCAAAAAACAAAAAAAAAAAAAAAATTAAATGACAAATAACATCTATGGCCATCAATCCTATCTTTTATATCAATAAATCAAAATCTTTTATATAAAGCTGACTTGCCAATAGCTTCGATGCATATTGGCATATTTAAGACAAAGAAGTAATTCAAAATCGCTAAAATTTATTAACTGCTGTGACATCGTTTTTATGGAATGGTGCAAAAGTCTTTTTGTGACTTAAATGAACTTGGTACTGTTTAGGTGGTTTATAGCATACTCTGCCCTAAGAGCCAAGGCCGCACATCTTTTGGTGTTTAATATGTACATTTTTAAGATGGTCAGCAAAAAATTATTGAAGTGAAACTTCTTTAGAATTGTTTTGATTTGAAACTCGATGAAACCAAAATGCGTCACAACAAAGAAACAAACACATAAATTTATAGGATTAAGTCGGCGAGAGAATGAGATAAAATAAACTATACATTATTTTATATATTCGGTGTCCTCTTTGTGTGACGACGTCGCACTACCACGAGTCACATCAATTAACGACTTGCATCTTGTATCAAAAAAATTATCATTAATCTTATCATGGTCCAATTATTAATATAAAGATGACAGCATAGCAATTCCAAAGGCCCGTGTTACACATTGTCAGCACAACTTTTGAAACTGGGTGAAATATACGCTTGTCAAAGCAGATTAGATCATGGTGATTTAGTTGTAATTGTAGCAATTTACATTTCTCCCAACGAAGCAATTAATACAATCATTGAATTCATACATGAAAATTTAGTCAAGTATATTCCAGAAGTATCGCGAATTCTCAAAGCGGATAACGATAAAAATTCTATGATTTTAAGTGGGGATGTTAATGTGAATTTCGTATCTGATGCTGCAGTTCCACACTGTCATGAGAAACATATTTATTCTCTAAGTCCAATCTTTTCATCTTTTCATAGCGCTTTGTTTATGGTCGTTGCATGGTATACGCAGCATCAAAAAATCCTTCCCTTTGTGTTTACCATTTCAAATTTTGACTTCGATAACATTGGTCATTAGCCAAATTGAGATCTCTGTGGAGACTGAAATTGCAGACGAACGTAGGACATGCAGTGATGAGCTGCAGTCTTTGCACCTTTTCTCGATTCGACATTGAAGCAGTGCCCTAGACTAGCATACCATCACGCCAGATTGGATTAATTATGCTTGCATTTGTTCAGCAAGAATAGCTTATTTCTGCTGCACTGGCTCCAGTTCATGCTCCGCACCCTGATCCGTCAAGTCGTCACATTGTCTTAGGTGAGTGAGCATCCTACCCTTAGCTTGCTGTTCCAAGGGTGTACCGTTGATATGTACAGGTGGATGTACAGGCTGTCGACAGAGAATGAGGCACATGCTAACGCTTTATCTGGTGTTGCGCTTAACGTTGCACCTGTTGGGTCAGTGAACGGATGCATCTACGTCTGTATGATATCGGCAGCCACCTGCTAGGTATGTCTATTGCATATAAACTGAAGATGAAAGAGCAATTGACGTATCCAATCTGATGTCTCACAATTGAAAGGTTGGCCACATTGTCATTTCACTAGTGGCTGCGGTTTGTAAGTTGTCAATGTTTTTGCTCCTTTTCCCTTTTTTGATTGTTCAAAAATCTTTTATGTATACGTTCGACTTCAAGCTGTTCAATTTTCGAAATTCCGACATAAGCAATTAAATTGTAGGTGAATTAATAAATACCATAACTTCCGCAACACTTTCATGCACAACTATTTTGCTACTTTAAGTCTATTCACGTGCGTTTCTACACATAAACTCCAAAGTAATGTCAAGAACATCAGTTGCAAACTTGAAACTTCTGTTCTTAAAATGAAGTCACCCTTTGGTAAGCTGAAACCATATGTTGGAAAAGTTTAGCTAACTTTTCTTCTTTCATTTGTCGCTGTCGCTTTTTGTTGCCTTTTATTCTATTTCTATTTCTATTTCTGTTTTTCTGTTGTTATTAAGTTCATTTGTTTTACGGGGCGTATACGCGTTCCGCGCGTGCCACAGAGTGACGGAGTATTTTATTACGTATACGACGCTTCGAGTCGACTTTAATATGAATTCAATTTAAAGCAAAATTTAAACGCGCAACTCAACCGCATCGTCATCGTCTTCATCGCAGAGTACATAGTTTAAATAATAAAAAGCCGAGCAATAATCCTTAATTGCTCTTTTTATTTAAGCATTTTTCAACACATTTTATGCTCTTCATTTACTGCCTACAAACTTGTTCATGTCGTCTTTGGCGCTTGTCGTTTACCTTTCATTAAAAATGCCCATTGCAAACAAAATGTCTACTAGCACTACATGCCCTGGCGCTTCCCCTTCTTCGTTATAAGAATATGTAGTACGGTAGGACGCAATGTCGGTCGGTCTGTCTCTGTATATTTGTATCTGTATCTGTGTATGCAAAGCGTTTTCATATAAATATTTGCGTAACTTTTGCTCTAGCATAACGCCAACGACGCCACCGCCGCCGACGACATAAAGGTGCATGCTTCATCTCTACCCTGCCATCTTTACTAGTCTATCTTTAAGTTGAGAGTGGTGTAGAAAACGAGTGCGGAATAGTAAGTAATTGGTCTAGTTAAGATAATATAAAACGTAATTTGCTGCAAATCTTATTTATTTCTTAATTTTGAGTCGTAAACCAACGTCGTCCAATAATACGTCAAATAATTTTTAAATCGAATGAATATCCATAGTGTGAAAGAGTAGGTTAAGCTTCAAAAGTCGAGTCAATATAGATAAATGCATATGTTTGCATGCATGCCAAAATCTTGGAGACAACAAATTAATCGGAGCATATGTTGGCCTCCAGTTCCAATTGAAATGAAATAAACAGTATGGGGTTGCACCTCCCAGTTGAGTATCTCTAAAGAGTTTCGAACTAATCTCGACATGTGCGATGGTTCGCTGTCGTAGAAGAAAACCAGCTTCTCATCTCTTTGATAATAACGCAGTACATATTGCAATTATATCAGTTCTTAGTGAGAGCAGTTGACATTGACATTGTCTGATCCCACAAAATGCACAGCATCGTTTTTCGTCTGAAGCGATTGAGTCTTGCGGACGATGTTAAAGGTTTCTCAAGCTCAACTCACGATTTCTTTCGTTTAAAATTCTCAAAATATATCCACTTTTCATCGCTAGTCATAAATCGATAGAGGAACTATTTTCTTTTAATCTGGCGACCAAGGTTTCGCTTATGCTTTGCCGTCGCTCCATCTGACTATCGTTCAATACATAAGGAATTCATTTTCCAATCCTTTGAACCTATCCCATGCCATATAACCCTATGGATGGATGAGTATAATTAGGGTACAATTTCTCACGACCCAAACAACACATGTTACTCCAGATTGTACAAGGTAGACCTGGTGAATAGATGTAAGCACTAGTCTTGATATTACTTCACCAT
Organism: Leucophenga maculata; assembly: GCA_035044805.1. NCBI lineage: Eukaryota > Metazoa > Arthropoda > Insecta > Diptera > Drosophilidae > Leucophenga > Leucophenga maculata. The sequence goes on from JAWNNP010002066.1 coordinate 341,634, forward strand.
CATTAAACATCGCCATGAATCATCGTTATGTCTTCCATCAATGCATCGATTGATTTTTTAAGATTACAATCCATAATTGAACTGCAAACTCCATTACCAATCCAAAACTTCATAAACAACAAAGGCAACTCTTTGTGAACGACATCATTGTTCGCTCTTAGAACCCTCCACTTGCAATCAAAGCGCAACACATTGAAGCATCGTTTTGTCATGCATTGAAACCCATAACCAAGTGTTCCACAGCTCTACTGCGGCAACAACATCGATTTCATCAGACGCTTTCACATGTGACCTAAGCTCCATCATTTCATATCTACACTGACTTTTATCGTTAGCAACCACACCAATACCAAAGCGTCGAAACATATTGATGCACCTGATAACGAAGTCCAGCCAGTCATAGAAACAACCAGTTAGGTGTCGCTAGGCTATTATTCGCCCGACTGCTAAGCAGTCTGTTACTTTAAAGCACCACGTTGAGGTTATAGCCATCGCTACTAGATAGGCATAAGCTATCGATCAGAGGGTTGAGGATCTCTGATAAGTGCTGACCCTATATCTGGTCTCGCTTAAGAGCTTGATGAGACAAATCTAGTTATATTCGTAAGTCTGTAAATATAACCGATGGAAATTATTTCACTAAGGCAACCATAATGTAGATGTGGGAGCTAGCTATAGTGGCAATTTTTACAACCAATGATGAAATTTCGAGAGGTGGTATATTGGTGACAAGAAGAGTGGCTTCGAGTTTGCGTTAGAGTGGAATCTGCGGTACTGCGCATACGAGACAAAAGTCAAAAAGTGTCAAAGACCTTTCCTATACAGTCATCTGTAAACCATGACAAATGGCGTCGCTTTAAGGGAATGGTCGAGTCGATGACAATGTATAATCTGCACTGTCAGGCTGTCTGATGTAATTAAAGAGCAAAATTTATTCCGTTCATACCACAAGAAGTAACACTTCTGGTCTCCATGCAACTCCTTGTTTATTGCAGTCAATATTAAATAAAAATTTGACATAGTGGATTCTCATAGACGAAATCTTCCATTGCTATGATCAACTACTTTCAGATAAGTTAGTCAATGACCTTTACGGCTGAAGTCCTTTAAATGTTAGGTCAATTCGATAAACAATAAGAAATGCTATTAACCAATTTTATGTTTCTTCCATTTCCTCCTTCCAAACAATTTAAAAAATGAAGCACAGTTCAATAATTTTCTAACGATGTCCACTGTCTCCTTGTTTTTAAGCTTCAGTAGTGTGACAAATGTTTTGTCTCTCATTTTTGCAAGAAGTTTGTAAGCAATCTATTTAAAGTATATAGTATTAAAGGAAAAATTAAAGAAGATCTTCAAGCCTTCATTGTCAATGTCAACTACACATTAATCCGCCCTTGTAGCTGCTAGCAACGCATGAATGCTTGGGTAGTGTCAGGTGCCATTCTTTGGCAGCTGCTTTTAACGCTGCATCGGCATTGGAGGATTGCGCACTTTATGGCAAGACTGCAAGGCAGCTACTATCGTAGACACACAAATACACACAGTCACAAGCACACATAGAACATTTGCAATTTACGACATTTGGTGAAAGGTGAAAGTTCAGTGGGTGTTTACTCGTATGTATACAAAATATTTGTATACGAGTATAGAAAAAACAGCACGCATTTGCATACTCGTTGGTCGGTCGGTCGGTAGTCTATATGGTACATATATGATATATGTGTAGCTAACACGTTCCAAAATGCCTAGAAGTACTATCACAACCACTTAACGCTTTTCATATGAAGTTTTGTGCACTTTGCGCTGCATAATAACCGAGACAATATATAAAAGAGACTGGGCAATGTTTTCGTCCTGGCTGAAACAGCTGGGAACTGCAGACATATTCAGCCGTAGTAGTAGTAGTAGTAGTTGAAGTCCATACGATTCATATACCACGGTCACCCCCACATACTCATCGAGTTCACAAATGTTGTTTATCGATTCGATTCCATTCTGTTAGCTGGGAAGGAACCAAACAACCTCAATGGAATTGCCTTAGCAAGTGGCTCTGGTGGTGCGAATACTCGTAGTTGCAACGGCATTGATTGCATCCGTAGCTTTGGTATTTTTGTAATAAGCTTTCCAAGAGCAGTTATTAAAAATAAAGTGATAAAGTGATGCACTCAACAGCTTTGATGGATGCTGAGTTATTGATTTATTGCCTGCTGAACTTGTGTGTGCATTGTGGTTGCATTTTGTGTCACCGCACAACACCTTTTTATACACATTTTCTGAGTAAGGCCAAAGAAATACCCGGTCATGTACGGAAGTTTGTAGTAAATTGTTTAATTGTTTCTATTTAAATGAAAAATAAATTAAATTGAGTTACGCAAAAAATTCTTAATTTTAGTACGTTTAATTTAAATACAACTTCATAGCTGCATAATAACTAAGCGTAATATACTCAAAGTTGTTAAATGTTTATGGTTTAATTTTGAGTATTTTACGAATTCATTAAATTATACAAATAAACTTCATTCTCTTGAACCGCAACATCATTTTAGTTTGTGGCTCATTAAACATTTAGACTAGCATTTTAAACATTTTAAGTTAACCGGCTCAATTGAACGTTTATAGTTTAGCAAAATGTGGCCCTTAAACATAAATTTTAGTGCAAAATACTTGAATAAGCAAATAGATAGAATTTAATATTAAGTTGAATAATTTAAAGTTCTTTTCGTTGATTTGCTCGGCTAAGATAGAAATTTAAACGACTTGTTAATTTAACGCATTTGGTGCACACTTAATTAGCTAATATTAAGTTTGAGTTATTACATTCGAAGTTTATATAAATAGAAACCTATTTTTAATAAATATTAGTTTAAACTTAGTTTTATGTCGAGTGATATATGGCTTTGTATTAGTGATACTTTTAGCAGGTTCAAAGTTAAATTCTTACGTTTTGGGAATTAAAAACTGGTTATATTAAACAAATATTATTTCGTTCTATCTTACATTGCCAACAACAATTTGCATTGAAAAATGTTATTCAGTCATGGCCGCACTTAGGAGGTCTATAATCTTAATCTTTGAGCCCACCAAGTAAATCATGTTTGCTGGAGCTATTTAATCCATCTGAATAAGATGACGAGCCTATACTATGTCAACTTCATCGTATAGCTCATACAGTTCGCGCTATAAATGGATAAACTGCGAAGAATCTTTCGCTGGAAGTCTTAATATAATGCATGCTTCTGTGATATACAGCATTACCGTGAGTATCAGCGTCTTGTAGAATTTAATTTTAGTCCTTAGAGAAAGGGCTCCACTTGCATTTATTAGCAAGTGTAATCAATTTCAAATCAATTTCAACAGAAACTTCTAGATCTTAACCCTTGGAATGTGCATTCTAAAAATCTCTTTTTCCTTAAATGTTTTATACTCAGTTTTATGGTTCGTTTTGGTTAACTCATATAATATATATGTGGCTATATAAAATCAGATATTACCAAAACTGTTGTTCTGTATCATTCTGACATGAAATTGCGTTACTGTGTAAAAATATATAACCATAAGCTTAAAGGTTTGTTCAACTACAAAATGCAATATGAAATAGCCACAAGGAGTCGTGTCAAATTTCATAAAGTCTATATATTGTTGATCAGTATCGAAAGTTGAATCGATAAACTTATGCTTGGATGTCTGTATGAGTTATTCATGTTTATAAAAAGTATATGATATGAATTCGTCACTTCCCTAATCTTCTCTAACTTTTTTTCTTTTTTAATTCATTCTTAAACTCTGTTAAAAACTATAAACTTACAAATGACTATGCAAACAAGATTTCTTAATTTAGTAATTGAGCACGCATAAGCCACTATGCTATGAGTTGGTACACAACCAGTCAATCGGTCAAACTGAATTTAATCTACCACGTCTTATTTAAATTCAAATCAAAACAGAGAAAACACTCCTAAGACGACTAATCGATGCAAACAAAGATATATCATTTGAGACAAAAGCGCCCCTCTGCCTGTTTACAATATCCTTTATATCCACGCCAAGAGATTAAATGACGAAATGGCTTTTGATCAAAACTTCACCATTAATTCGTTCAACAAGAAATTATGTACATCGGAAGTATCATAAAATATAATCAAGTAGTGTACAGATATATCACTGTTGGCAGTTAGTACTGGCCTGGGAGTTGCATTACATATGATACAGCACTGGAGATCAAAAAATCTAAATTTGTCAGGTAGAACTGTGCGCTACATTGTTAGAGGCTATCACAACTGTTATTTAGCAGTGTTATCAGAGATTTAGATGGTGCTTAAAGCACTTAACTCATAAGCCTTAAAAACTTAACAGAGTTTCTGTGCTGAGAATGCCAGTATAATTCAACATTCTGTGTAACGATCAAGATTATAGGTTTGCCAGAAAAGAAGCGGAAATGTCAGTCTTAGGAGCAAAACTATTTTGTGGCATTAGAAGACATAACAGGAATTTAGAGACCAACACAGCAAAGAAACAGTACTGGGCCAAGAGCCATGTACAAAGATATTACTAAGCAGTTATAACCCGGGTAGAGCAAAAATATAAGTCAGCTAAATAGAACCCAATTAAGAGTACTGACAGGAATGCGAAAAGGTCCGTATCGACTAAATATTACTGAGCAAGGTCAAGCGGTGACTATTAGACTCCAAGTGCTGGAAAGCCATTTCTACAATGAAGAGTAGCTGAAGTGATATGATGCCACGAAAAACTAGAATTCATTCAGCATATAATGAATCATTTGATTAAGATATCTAAATCAATAGTACGTATAATAGAGCTTGATAGGTCGCTGGTTCCATAAGCATAAATAATGATAAATATAAAACCGGAAGCTCCATAAATTAAATATATTCTTCTGTTTATCTATCTGCTCTTTGTACAAGAACTATAATTATTTTTTCTGTTATGAAGATATCAATATGATATTATGATATTCAGTATGGAGACTTTGGTTCGTAGGCTGAATATGAATTTTTGGGCTTCTTCCGCCTTTTTTGGAGTAACTTCCCATTTAAGTGAAAAATCAGCTACCGACATAGTGGTACTTAGATGTAAAACTTCTTTTTAAAAGGCTTCAAATATTATAACAGGAAAATGAATGTAACTTGCAAACTCAATAAAGTATTTATATTCTTCATCAGCATCAAAAGTCTGGTCGATGTAGAGACATGGCATTCTGTCCGTCTTTCTAGCTTTTCGCATTAACAAGGAAAACTTGAAGAGTAATGGACCTTCATATTTAGATATTTACAGTTTTTTATGAACTACCAACACCTCCCTAAATGGTGGCATCCTTTCTAAGTTTCTGTATGAAAAAAAAATAATTTTTGATTTCATATTAATAAAATGTCCTATATGTATATATCAAAAGATGTAGACTCCATATAAATCTGTTCCACAAATTTTTGTATATTTTGCATAAATTTTAATAAACTATTCTAAAAAGGAACAGTTGGATCAACTAAAAAGAGTAGCTTTCGTACAATCCAGCTATTCATTCCTTATTTTTTATATAAAAAAAATATGCTTGTCCGACCCCCATACAAATTCGAGGCTTCAAGCCTTCAAGTTCAAGGTTTAGGTTTTACAAACTAACACCAAGTTGAGCATACTGAACTGCTGATTCTGCAAGAATCGGAAATATTACCAGTTTTGTTGAGTTTGCTGTAACTTTTAGTAGAAATTGGTCGCTATTTGAATTTTTTTCAATGCAATATGAAAAATGTGTCAGATATCTGGCGGTGGCTAAAGAAACCTTTTGTTTTCAAGAAATCAATTGGAAATCGTTTGGTGATAATTCAAGTGTGACACCTAATAAAATGCACTTTTAGATAAAGCAAATACAAAATTAAAACAAAAAAAAAAACAAAAAACCGTACAAACGTACAAACCACATTTCATGCTTATTAATTTTAGGTGAAATATATATAAAAAATGGAGAATTTATTTGTGTATACGAGTATCTCATTTTTTGTAGTTCTTCGTACATTGTTTGGCTTAAATATATTTCATTGCTTTTAAACTTTTCTTTTGCAATCAAAAGCGTTCGAAGGTAAAACACTCGAATAAAATAAATGACCTTCGCATGGACATGCAATCCGTTTATATTCCTGCAACGTATCCGATTGCATTGCCACAGGCATGCAGGCAAGCAGCGAACGCTGTCAAGTAATTACGAATCATTTTGCGGCGCTTAAAACCTTTTCGATTAATTGCACATTGTGGTCAATATTGTATATTTATTTTTTATGCCGTCAATTCATGTATTTTTTATGTGTTATATGTATCTGATATATATGCAATATGGTATATCATGCACACACGATTTAAAACTGAATGCAATAATGTTTATTGAACAATACAAACGAAGAAAAATCAACAAAACGAATATAAACTTGTAGTAGATATATGTAGTAGATAATATATATACTTAGATCTAAGTGGCATGTTTGTTATGGCAACAACAGCAGCAACTTCACTTGATGCAGATAAACAGTTATACATGGAGCATATTTGCATAGAATTGCTTTTATCGGCTGCAATTGCGAGTATTTAGTATTGGGAGTAGTACTCAATGAAGTATTGGCCACTGGCTGCTGCACTATGCAGCGGCGGCAGCAGCAACAACAAACAATAGCGGTAGCGGTTGCATACCACATTCAACTTCATTTCAATGGAAATTCAATTCGTGAATTCGTGCAAAACAAGCCAAGCAAATTGAAAAAAAAAAAAACTATACAAATCGATTTGACTTGACGCAGTCGAATTTCTTATACACTTTAAATTCCTTTAAAAATTTCGTATTGGAGTCATTTTGTAGTATTTCAAAAAGGAAATATTCTTGACTACTTGTCAATACAGTAGAAAAATGCTTCGTTTGTCGACTTTTTTTTTTTAAATATTTGAAAAAAATTTCTTTGAGTAGATTTATTGCTGTAAAGTGCAGTCAGCAAGGTTTACCCAAGCAACCGCATCTACTACTCCAGTATATCGTCAATACGTTCTAGTGTAAATAATATGGCTGCTCGGTTTTGAAGCGACGGTCGGTATATATACTAGTCATACTAATGCCCAGGAATGCCTGAATCTCACGGTATGTAACATGACGATCTTGCTTTATCAGTTCACACATTTCATGGAAATTTCTGGCACAACAACTGATTTTGGACGACCTTCATGTAATTCGTTGGTGAGTGAACTGCGGCCACGATTGGATTCGTTTAACCAGTTTTACACAGTGGCCAAGGATGGAGCTTGATTACAAAAAGTTGATTTAAGTTGATTGGTGCACTTTTGCCTTGATAATCCACGTCGAAAGTCGTAAGAAAATTATCGCATGAAAATGTTTATGGTTTAATTCCATTTTTTGGTCAAGATGAATTTTTCAGGTGCCTGTAAAGAAACCAAATTGAGCTCATAAGTCAAAGTGTTCATAGTAAGTTAAGCCTAAAAAATGCCAGACTTTACGATGGAGACGTCAACATCTTTTGTTGCTCAGGCTAGAAATACATGTAGCAACCCTCGTACAGAACTATAACTATCTTTCATGAAATTGGTACATTACGCTCTTTAAAGAGAATGAAGATCATCTGCCAGCGGTGCAAAAAATACACCTTGTACTTGGTAGCGCGCACCTCACACTATACAATTGCTTGCTCATCGGAGTGTTAGGGTTCTTGCTTCTTCCAAAGCAGTATGACAACTAGGCCAGTGCTTCTATTTGGGTGGAATAGATTTGAACTAAACCAAGTCTGAATTTTGAATTATTGCATTTCACTTTCTATCATTTAATAGAAACAACGAATTTTTGTGATCTTAATGCATTTTCGGAAAAGAACCGATTTCCGCTTCACTCCACTGCAGCCCACATTTTTATTGATACTACAGAAACCGTATGAGATCAGATTTCGGAAATCAAATATGGACAATCGGTCTGTTGAAATTGCAATAAAGCTGGTCATTGTTTAGACAATTGTTCGTGCCAGGGGAATTTATAAAGTCTCTGATTTATTTGGAATCCTTTGAAATACCGGCAGAAGAATGTTTAGATCTCCACAACCCATAGCTTCCGTAAGAAATTAATATCGCAAGTTATTACAAACTCTGACAATAGATTAAACGCTGAGATGAAATTTGAGAAGAAAACATATTCGGCTCTACTTGATTCCGGAATCACTTTTTATTGCAGATTTCGCTAAACATATATTTTAGAATATATGGTTTAAAAGATAAAGTTATGGGACAACTATAAGGTGAACAAGTTCAGAAGCTGCCAATAGCTCACTCACTACAACGTAGCCAGCATATTCGATTGACGAAGTCACTACTGCGTTACGCGAAGAAGTCAACGATTTCCCAGCCGAAACTGTGTTCCTATCCAAGAAGTGTTCAGCCACAGCTCTGCTATATAACCGAAAAGTCACTTTTTAGTGTCTGCTAGAAGTGCTTTGATTGTTTGGTAAATGTCGAAGAATTATTTTCTGCAATTTTCGAAAATGCGTCTTCTCGAAGTAGGCTTCTTGTCATAATTTAGCCAACATATATTCTCCAAATGAAAATGCAATAAAAATGGAATCATTGATAAAATATTGTACTCTTGTCCAAATAATATGCAGAGGCAATTAGGAATTGTAGTTGTTGAACGATTGCCAACGAAAATAGTCATTCAAATGCTATCTGGGCAGACATAGAAAAAAAAAACAGAATAAAGTTCTCTTTTTTGGTATTCGACTATGTGAAATAACCCGATAGCAAAAAATGCAATACTTCTCAATCGAGATAGTGAAGAGAGTTAGCGAGAAAGAGAGTGTAGATGTTGAAAGAAACAGAGTTGCATATCAAACGGAGATGTAGAATATCTTGTATTGCCACGATCCAGTTTTTCATGCGTAACAGTTTTATACGTATTTCATGGTACGAAACCAATTTGTTTTATAACTAACAACAATCTTTCGTTTAGCTCAATGTTCGATTGTATTACCTTAGCACATATATATATATATATATATCAAGAAATTCGTGACAGTTTCACTTCCAGAGCTAATATAGATTTTTTACTTTCTGAAAAGTCGTACCAATTTTTCACTGCATTACAAATTTTTCAACAAATTAATTGTACACTTTTCAATGGCATATCTGAAGCGTACAGCTAAATCACTACCTCTACCACAGTCGTACAAATGAGTATTAATGTGTGAGCGGTGGTGAGTGGTGGTGTGTGTGCACATGTCTGTTCATGTCGGAATGTACACACACGACCAGGGAATACAATTAATGATTTTGTTGTCTGCTTACTTTCATCGTTTGGTTCGGCTTTGGTTGCGTGCATTCATTCATTCTTTCATTCGTTCAAACATGTTCGCTGCGTCGCCGTTCAGCGCTCATGTGCTGTGCTGCGCTGTACTGTGCTGAGCTGTGCCTGCCCCCTGTGGTATGCTACACTTGTGCAAACATTTTTGCACAGCTTCTCATTTATTAGGCCATGTAAGAGTTTCGTGTAGCTTACGTGGCGTGGAGTAGCGTGCCGTGCCGTGCCTTGCCTTGCGAGCGATGCCATGCCATGTAATGAACTTGATTCTTAGTTACTGCAAATTTTCGCTGAGTATTTCTGCACGAGCAGATAAATGTGTTAGCCTTCAGTTCAGTTGTAAACTAATAATAAATCATGACCCAATTATATAACTACAAGTTAAATATAAGTTAATTAAATTTTATATAGAAATGTCTTTTAAATTTTTTATGCATAAAATCTACATGGTTCGGCCTTGTTTCTGCATATTATGGCTTTTATGCTCATTCAAATTGGAACATGACTAAACACTAGGACCATAATTTGCAACTTATGAGAAAATGTTGGACTATGATGTAGCACTAAAGGACGAGCTATGAATATTCAAAACTACATCTTGAGACTTTAAGACTCAAAAATATAGTCATTGACATTCAAACTGTGACTACTGATTTAAGGAGTGCTAAAATAATCGTGAGATCATGTATAAACGCAAACATTGCATATATGACTCTTGCTCTAGCAGAGAATACGAAAACAAATCTTCTGCAAAAATAATAACGCCTGATTTTAATTGGAGTACAGTTTTATATATGTATATAGTAAGGACGCTCTACTCCAAAAAAATGCACACATCCATTAGAATATATCTGTGAAGCGACCATGATCAATGCGCACAATGCGATTTGTCTATTTGAAAGGCTATTAAAAAGTATCGCGAATTGCAAAACAATTTTTCATTTTTAACCTTGCTGTAATCAGGCATTGTTACAAAGAGAAACAGCTAACGTTTAGGCATGTTGTGTGCTCTACATGTGTGTATATTGCTGAAACCATGCGACAAGTTCCTGTTTCGTAGTAAGCAAATAGCATTCTGATTTCGATATTTATTTCTCTCTAACTTCTGCTTTCGAAACTTAAGCTTTCCTTTCGTATCTGTATAAGCAGCCGATTGTGTTCGGGACTTTACTGAACATTACTGCAAACATTGATTGTGAGGTGGACAGCCAGTAGCACTTGTCGCTAAAAATTGAAAATTGTGGACAGACTTGAAATTATTTGCACAAGTTGATCAAAGTCTTGTAAGTGTTTACCAATAAAACGATCATCATCGCGTGAAATGGTATTATCTATTGGTCAGAAAAGAGACTTATATTCTTGAACAGCACTACGAGATGGTTCGATCTATTCCTCTGCCTTTGTGCGTTTGCGCATTATTTTATATTATTTTATGGTTTAACCGGCAGAATTTTGGTATGGACGCTTATTTCGTCATAATCATAAAAACAATCCACATCTACTCTTTGAGGTTGCTTAATATGAAAAACTACTATGTTCGTATCTTTTGAACGGGCGTTTTATATATATCAAATGGCGTCTGTCTCCATATGTTGAAGATGCTCCCATACAAAGCCTCATTTGGGTTGCACAATAATAATAACTAATGAACCTCGCTTGTAATTGAAATGCATTAAAAGTCTTTTACTTATATAAAAACTCTTATGTTAACATTCAATGCAAAGCTTTCTGACAAGCGACGTACAATGGTTCATACGCAAAACAACGAAGCTCCGTGCTCGTTCCACAAACAAACAATGTACAAAGGAGAGAATATTTTGATGCCACGCACCCCGATCATTCCGACGGACTTTCATTCGTTTTTAAACGGCTGGAATTCATTATTATTCACTGCGACCTTTACAGTTCTATTGTGCCCCTTATTTATATTATACTTACCCCTAATAATTGTCACCTCGGGTATGTTGTGAATAAACTTTTTCAAAGTCAGTCTCGTTCCAGTCGAGTTGATGATGATACAATGCAACAGGTTTGCTTTCAAATGCAAATTGTGAGACAATTCCAGCGAATTCAAAAATTCCGTGAGATAGTTAACTAACTCTTCTTAATTGATAACGTTTAAGCCGATTTGAAAAAAAATACAACTTTGCAGGAACAAAATTTAGAGATCTTTGGTTGCGTTGAGACGGTAAAATGTTTATTTTTCACCGCCAATATGGTTTGCATCGATCAACTGACATAAATCAGTGGGTCATGTGACGATTCCGATCGAGATGTTAACTCCGACTTTTCCATTACCAATTTCCAACAATTGCTTTGATAACCCATCTGTGTTTCGATATTCCTGCAAAACAATCGTATATTAGTCGTAAATGGGAGAGTCCCCACATGTTGCCACATACAGTTCGACAGCAACAGTTGATCGTGGAATTATATGAAGAGTCTGACGAAAATCACCAAACAGCCAAATCATGTCTCCACCACATATGATTGGATTGTCATGAGAACTTTCAAGGTTCACCACTTCCAATAACCTCTTGAGGGCCATCGTTCATTCGTGCCATACGCATAAATTTGCATACTTGTAGAATCTTCGCAATCGCGACTCATTGATTTCCATGTTAAGCCAGATTATACAGTTCATCCGCCTTTTAAGAAAGTCGCTGTTACTCAGTGCCTTTTGGAGCATACAGAATATAATTCCCACCAGTTCAATTGTTCGCAGCTTCTATCGCAGTCCTTTGATATTGATTCAAATGTGAAACTTTTGTACAAAATACTTCGGATAATGTTGTATGGTTGTTCTCTCTGTTACTCGTAGTTAAATGCATCGTTTCATTGGATCATTGGGTGATATCATGCCTAAATGCGACTACACTTTATTCGCCATCTTCTATCATGACCCATTTCTCACTGTGAATTTCTGCAGACATTTTCAATGTCGTATTTAAAGTTTGGCGATGTACTCGATGTAAAACATCCTCAGATATATCGTGCCTATATTTGCGCCACAAATCAAGCGAATTCAAAAGAAATCATCATGCGATTTTGTTGTAGAGATGAAGATATGACGGACCATAACTTCATCCTTGGTTGATTTCTGTAGCTGTTACATGATTAGAAATATTATGTGAATCGTATTAAAGCTAAGATGCAGCCGAAAGTGATGTTTGTGTTTGTTTTTCTTCTTAAAATCAAATTTGAATCAATGTATCTAATTTGTTTTATAATACGAAAATCCAGTTGACAGAGAGCATCGTTTTGAATTCTAATTCATTTAAAATCAGCAAATTTTTAAATTTCGAACACTTATGAAGTTGAATATCAATAATGTATGAATGTATGAGCGAATTCGATTCAATCGAATGATCTGAATTTATTTTAGTGAGTCAATAACTCGCTATATTCACTTTAATACTCAATAGTTTCTTTTAAAGTAAATGAGGAATTTAGGTGAATTTTGAAAGAGTAAATGGATATAATACATTCGAATGATCTGAATGCATTTATTTAAGTGTGTTGATGTTGCACTCTGTTTCAACGTTATTGCTTAGCTTAGCTTCTTGTAAAGTAAATGAAATATTAAAGCGTTGACATAAAAGATTATTTAGCAAAGAGGTGCTGGCTGATAGCCTCATTTCAGCATCCTCTTTAATTTTTGTATACTATATGTATTTTACTCTACTTATTATGTACTTTACTTCTACATATTTTACCTACTTATTGTTATTCCGACTTCTTGGAACATAAGTTCCGCTCACATTTATTTTCGATTTTTTATTGAATGAAATAATTTTTTAATATTTCTTGCTGCAGTCATGAATTAAAAGTGAATGATTGTTTATTCTTAAAGCAGCTAGAATAAATGTATTCATGCAGGGCTCAAATAAATATGCAAAAATTATTCACCTGGGTTACAACCCGCTGTTAAACATTGGAATAGTAAGTGCTTTGCGTAACCATTAAAATGTAGAAGCTGCTCAATTTATCACTTTCAACCACACACCCATCCATAAGACTCAGCTGCTGGCACATTGAATTGCCTGAATTAGTTTCGAATACATATCAGTATTGTTGATAAAGCCGAAATTGTTATTGCCATGTTCGACGTTGTATTGAAAACAGTTTCAAGGACATTGGCGCACCATTACGGCGTATTAAAGGGTGGGTGGTCCATTAAGTAAAAGTCATAAATATAAAATACAGAAAGCAAAGCTTATACAACAAAACTGTTAGAACTATTAAGATAAAATGAGGCAACTTTCTGCTGAATCCTGGCAATAAATAAAGCAAAACTGATAATTACTAAGTACTTTCTGTTTGCCCAAATAAAACATTAGGCCATGATAAATTTTCTACAAGAAACCAAAAAAAAAAAATAGTAAAACTTTAAGCCGAATACAAAAAATAGACTTCACTGCTTATGTTGCTATTGAAAAGTTAATTTGTGTAAGATAAAACTTAAATAGATACAAAAAAAAAAAAAAAAAAACTTACTTGCACTAAGTTCTTTTTTTTTTTTTTGCTAAATACAACTCGAAAGAAAACCTTTGCCAAATAGTTTCACTATTTAAGTGCATTTGAGAGACAAAAGCAATTGTTGCATGCAACGTGCGACTATTTGCCATCAATTGAAACTCAATTTGAACGCCAAAAGTGCACTTATTCCACTGTCAGCAGCAGTTAGCATTCAAAGCAGTACGAGTATCTTGTATCTTGTATTCGTATATTGTCTTGTATTAAGGAATGCGACTCACGTTCAATGTTTGCGACCAGAGTAATGTGTTTGGGCAATCAAGTTCTCTTCTGTGAGACTTGCTTACGACAGTACGAGTAGCTACTATATACAATGCATATATGTATGTACATACATATATGTATATGGATATCGTTCGAGCACATACGTATAAGCTTCTGTTTTTTTCTATGCTCATGACTTGAATATCTTCTTGAAAAGTCAGCATTCAAATTAACTTGTAGAGAAATGCTGACATGAGCACAAAGGCTGACACAATTTGAGTTCAACGTCTGAGTGAGTCGTTGAAGTTTGTTTTCCTCACTTCTGCATAGGTGGCTCTCATGTTTAACTTGAGACTGTGACTTTACTTTTGACTGAATAGTAACTCTGTCGACTTCAAGTTGTTGCAATAAAAATTTTATAAAATCATTCAATCCTTCCGTTTCGTCACATTTTATACAAACTCATTGCGAATTAAATTCTGAACGCGCGCCCATATCCTGAATTGCACACATAAATAAAAGTCAGGCGACTATAAGAGCCAAAAACCAAAAAACGACATCAATGAATGCGAAATTATTTATTGAGCTCGTTTTTTGGGCAGCCACGTCGCGGCAGTATCTCTTGTTATTGTATTAAATTTGCCATACGTAGGTAGCATTTCTACGATTTGATATATATATATATATATAAAGAAATATATACATAGGTAGGTCTGCCAGTCTTATATGCCCATTGTGCCTCTTGTCGTCAGTCGTCCAACGGCGACGGTGACGGCGACGACGACGACATTTTTAACTTTTTTTTTTTCCTGTTGTTTTTTATTTTTGTTTTTGTTTTTGTTTGGCTGCTGTTTGTCGCCTCATTGTACGCTGTCAACGTAAAAGTCCTTGGCACGAAACGAAGGGGTTACCTTCACTTTACATTACGTTCAGTTCATGTCCTTTTTGCCAGAATGGCTGCCTCTGGCTCACAGATTTGCACTTCTTTACGACATTTGGCGCGCGTTGAGTGTGAATAACTTACTTGTTTAACATTTATTGGTGACGTAAAAACTCGTTGTTGCCGCTGCCGTTCTTTAACATTATTGCCGATTTTTACTCTTGTTAATTTCCTGCAACGCCAAAATTTAGCCAAAATTACAGCGCACGGCAGCATGCCACTCAATTGCCAAATTTATGACCCATTTTATGCTTTTTTCGAGCTCATATAAAATGTGAATACCGGCCGCCTGGTTTCTTGTTGCTTAACAAAAAATAAAGTCACGGGAATTGGTCTTCTAAAACTCATAAAATTCTTAATGTATATTCGTATATGCGCATAAAATATGATGAGGAGCACTAAAAGTTGTTTATTTTTGTTGTTGGTTTTCACCTTTCTTGTATTAATTTTCATTTCTTTTTATTATTTTGGTTATTGATGTTTGCATATTTTATGGCGAGACACCTACTAGAAAATATTTGATATTTGTTTCATTTCTTTTTCCCATGGGACGGAGCAAGTGGTTCAATGATATGGGAAAAGGTGCGAGGCTTAGTGGTTCCAACAACAAACAATATCTTGATTGTTTAGAGTTCATGATGCAAAGTCTTTCAAGCTGCAGCATGTGAGGGTGTGGACACAGCAGTCGATTTCCTATTGGATATAACATGAAAGCTAAGTGGAGGAGTGGCTAATATAATTTCGAATATCCCTAAAGGTTTAAAGACAAATCATAACCCTTTAGCTCACCAAATTGCTTATCTCTGACGCAATTATCATCAAAGCAGTTCCAAGAATAGGGTTGGTTACTGTGTCAAACAAGACACCTACTATAGTTCGAAAAGCCTACAAGCAGTATTTTCCAAAGTACTCAAACGAAAACTAGTTGGTAGACTACTGCCTTTGCTTGAAAACCGTAGAATTAAAAAAAAAAATACGGGAACTGCCAACTTATTCCATATTAATCTTTATTTTTTGAACCGTCGTCTTCTCATAGAGAATGTCGATTTGCTATGGAACTGCGGATGTGTACACCACGTACACCATGAAGACAGGGAGAATAAGAGGAAATATTTCAAATCTTACCTCACGGATTACATGACTGGACATTTTTTTTTTTATAATTATATTATTTGACAGGAATCAGGATTCGGTAGATCTCCATTATCTCGCTATTATAATCTCCAAACTGTACTAATTATTGTGATAGTGTTTTCGAAATTTATTAACAGTCATCTCCGTCTATTAGGCCGTCTATTAGCGCCGACTGAAATAATAATTCTTATTAATCTTCTTATTGGACGCCTATGTGGCAAACTCCCTGCAAGCTCTTTGGCATGATTAAGAAGCCTGAAGTTGTAGCGGCTTGTGTAGTGGATGATGTCTTATTCTATGGTGTTCAGCCTCATGTCTCGGTGTAGTGTTGTGTTGTGGACGTACCAGGGGCACCCAGTAGTCTCACGAAGACTTCAATTTCGCAGCTTTTGGATTCGCTGCCTGTCTTTTTTGGCTTCGATGCCCCATATTTATATCGCATATCTCTAAATAAGAGCCACCGGACAGTTGTAAACTGCTCGCCTGAAGCGTAAGGATAGCATACTCCTTCTATTGAGCATCCAAAAGAGCTGCTTTAGTCTGATGCGGCATCTAGATATTAAATTGAGAACATGTCGTGCAAATGTTAGCCTCTTATCCAGCATCACACCTAGGTACTTGACGTCGTTTGCCTGTTCAAGGGCGATGTTGTTAAGCAAAATCTGGGGCGGGAATTTTTTTTTTTCTTAGTGTGAAACACACAATTCCACACACAATGTGAACACACACTTCCTTGCATTTAGTTTAATATTCTATCGCTTGGTCCAATTCTCCAACTCTCGTGGACATTTTGGGTGAATCGATCGACTACATTATCTATATCTATGATGATATCAGCTCAGTGCTGAGGTGTACAGCATTTTCCAGGTGTTGTTTGAAACGACTACTATCTACGCAACTAGATAGTAAACGGCCTTCTCTCAGTAGATTGATTGGATCCGCTCTTAATGTAACTATTAGAGACAGATGATCGGAGTGGAGATCCCATGAGTCCTTGATGCTAACTGTACATCGCAAAGTCTAGGGTCGACGCTCTTCCTCCTTCTCTGGTTGGATGGCGAGTGTGAGAATTATCAGAGTAGTAGAGATAATTCTGTTTTATATTATTAATCCAAATTCCCATATATGTTAGCATTCCTCACAATTCTATTCGGACCGATATAAATCGTTGGGGGAGGAAATCAGCTTACATTCATATATCTCAGACAATGCAGAGAGCAAGGATAGGCTTTCCGCCAAATTCCTTTTAATTTTTCGTGCAAACAGCAAAAGAATGCAGCGATTAATAGTTAAATATTAGTTTAAATTGTTATTCATATGCCTAGCAGTCAATTACAATACCGATCCATCTCGAGGTTTCTATGCTGATTAGAGTTATTGTGTGTTTAATTTATAAGCAGGTCGTCTCCGTTTAGTTATAGCACAGGTATATAACCAGATCTGCCATATTTGAGCTACATTCTCCTTCTGATTTTTTTTACATTTTTGGTCAACTGAATATTATTCACATTTTGGCATTTGAATTAGACATATACTCTCAGAATGCTCTTCCGCAGAATATGGAGCTCAATCTTCATCACCAACAATTGAAATTCAATTCAATCTGAAATCCTTAAAAATAACCAACCTTAATCTTAACTCTCTATATATGTACTCAGCGTAATTTCTTCTAAACCATTGCAACTTCATGTTATAACACAATTTACTTTATTCTATATTTGCATTATGTGCTATTAAGCTGAATTCCTTGTAGCTTCCTACGCATAGCTAACTTTTAATTTAAATTATTTTTAGAAAATGTTGCCGCTTTTAACGTTCATTCTTAAACTTCAGTGGGTTCTTTTGCTTTGACTTTTCTTAACTTAATTTACATCTTGTTACAATGGATAAATACCCTTTTGGACAGCTCAGACACATAAATGATAAAGGTCATGAAATTAAAACTTGAACAAAATATAAACTGTCAATCCCACGCAGTCATTATATGCTAAAGATAAAATATAGAGCTTAAGCTATATATTAGCTACAATATTGTCTTTATTTGCACTCTAAATGGTTTTATTATAGTAAAACAAATCACTGCATTTAATGAAATAATAATTTACATATTTTATTGCACAATTTCATATTAATGCGCATATTTCAACGTTGCATTTAATGCTTACTAAACACTTTCTTTCTTACTTTTCGTTGAAGCATAAATTCAATCTTTTATATGAATCGAATATGCCGAAAAGTATGCAACAGTTTTAAGAAATTTATGAGCTAACACACTGCACGAGTAGCATACGTAAGATGTAAATATGTCTTGTAATATAAAAGGCTCAGAAGGATCATATGCACGTGTTGCATTCCGAGCAAGTATTTCGTACAACATTACACAAATCTTTATACCTATATAAGCATATATATATATATATATAGTTCGAATATAGTACATAAACTTTCAATGCTCAATGCAAATGCAAAATCTTTGCGCCCAATCCAAATGCTGAGCTCTGGTTTAGTGCTAAAGTTTACTGCAGTTGACATTTGACAACGAATGCGAATGTGAAAATGTCGTAAATACCGAATTGGCTTATTGATTTTAGATTTTTGTGCAGCTCTAAGTAGGATGAAGTTGAAAAATTGTGAGAACAAAATTAAATTGCAAAGTGTATGCAAACAAAAAAAAAAACAAGTAAGAAAATACAGTCAGGCGTAACCGACTGTAAGAGGCCCTGTACCAGTTCAGGTCTCCTAACAAACACATTAAACGTTTCCCGAGCATATGACCAAACACATGACCACTTCTCACTGCTCGAATATGAATGAAAAGGAAAGGGGGGTCATTCAACTTCAATTGGTTATAAAATCGTTATTTATTATCCGATTTTGATGAACTTTTTGGATTTTGACTAAGAGGGACGTTAACTTTATACTGGCATACTCAATTTTTCTTGTGCCGAAGAAATATTTCTCCTTGGGGGTGATTTTATGGGGAAGGGGGGGGAGGGGCAAAATTTCAAAATAAACTTGTGAAATTCCGGAGCAGTCCTAGACGAATGCAAAAAACACGAAGTCTCTATCTATTACCGTTTCCGAGATCCTTTCGTTCATACGGACGGCCAGACGGACGGACGGACAGACGGACAGACGGACATGGCTATATCGACTCCTCTATCACTCCTGACCATAATGGGGGTAACTTTGGGGGGTCTCCGACCATTATTTCTACCTGTTACATACATTTGCACAAACCCAATAGGCTCTTGTACCTTCGGTACAGGGCCTAAAAAAAGAAATATATATATTTTTACTCGTATAAATAATAAGTTTGCATTACTCATTGAAGTGGCATTACATCAAATATTCTTTAGTAGATGTGTTGCAATAAATATGCTCGGCACAATTGCATCTTCTTATAGACGTATATCGCTTCTTTCGCCCCATTGCAAAAAATCTTGAGTTTTTTTTATTACCGTCGATGACAGATCATTGCCTATAAGCAAATAATAAGCATGGCTTAGAAAACATCGCAGGATTCAGCAAAATCGTCACTTTTATCGTTAATGGATGTTATAATCTTGCACAAGGCATTAGTTACGGTTGATCTTGTTATCTTGTATCCAGACATGCTGTCCACCTAAGAGCTTGACAAAAACAAAACGCTGGCAGATGATATACAATCTTACTCATAGGGTGACTGATTTGAGAACTCAGCACAAAAATATTTGATAAGACTTCGATTGTTGGCACACGGCACAAACACAATTATTCGGTTAAAGCCGAGTACAATGTGCTGAAAATAATAGCTGTGGACATCTTAGAGTAACGGTAAATAATAATAAGAATGCTTTGTTCTAATTTATGCAGCTCGTGTTTGAACTTCTTATCTCAAGGTCATCACGGTGTGATGCTTCGTGGTTACCAATGAACGAAAGTAAATTGTTTTGAATAAGAATATGTGAAATCTTCCTAATTCCTTTTTGGAAAAATTCATAGGGTTCGCTTGAAACCGGTTGCTCGATGGTTTTCTTGGTCACTGATTACGAATTTGAGTCAGTTTTTAAAAATTCATAATTACAGGCGTCTAATATGGTGAACTTTTTTCTTTTTAAAAATTTGTCGGTTTCGCTTAAAATTCGTTAGTTGAGAGTTTTTTAGATCGCTAAGTCTGAGCCCGAGGTTTATTTACCCGCATCACTGCAGGATTCTCCTATAAGCTCAAAATATAACCTTTATGGGTCTGACTATCTCAAGATGTTACATTAAACTCAACAAACTCTTAATTTAAACGGAAATTTTGTTGTAGTTTATATAATGCAATTTTTTTAATTTTCCTTTGAAGTTTTGGACAATTGCTCGAAAACTAAGCCAGGCTACTTTATCCCCACCAATTATCGTACTGATAAAGTCATTAGTCCCGAATATTTTCTCCTTAATTTTGGTATAGGAAAGTATAGGTAGTATCTTTTGTAAGCATTTAAAACATTTGCTTGTCTTATCACGAGCTTTGTCAAATTGTTTTAACAGAAGAGGAGGAGTTAAGATTTTTAGTGGATTCAAGGAAGAGATTACGTGAGTGATTTTTTGGTTGACCAATCTTTTACCTATAATTTATGGTCTCTGTCTCTACAATCTCATAAAAATCTCAAACAAGTATTATGGCAATAATTTTGAAGTCTCCACAGATCTGCTATCTGCGTTGCTCATATTCAATTTTATTCAAAAGTATTTTCAAGTTTCTTTTTAATTTTTCTGCATTACAGTCGAGTGAGCTAGAGGTATAGGAGCAAAGGCGTTGGTATTATGCATGATATTTTTTTTAGATGAGTCAATGAGAAGCCGCGAATCTGTTGCTTTATAGTAATTTTATTTTATTTCATTCATGAATGTCAGTGACCAATACCATATGTTCCTCTTCAGATATTTGAATATTTCAGAAAGTCTAAGTCTCGATTTCGGTTCACTAAGACCTTTTTACATGCTTCATAAACAAAGCTAAGCACTCCGCATTGTCTTTTGGCACGCCCCAATACCGTACGTGGTCATTCAGTACTGGATGTAAGACTAACATTTGAGCTGACAAAAGTGGAAATTCGTAGAACACAATCACATGTTTCTAGAGATATAACGTAAGATCTATTACACAGATGGCACTCAAAAGTTTCTTCTTAATAACTGGCATATGTACCGAATATAAAAATATATGAAATGTAACAAAAGAAGCAGCGGAGATGCTTTAAAATATACAAATATGTTATCGTGATCAGCAAGAAGAGACAATTCGATTTATGTCTGTCCGTCCAGCTATATCTGTCTGAGAGGAAATTTCTCAGAGTATGGATAGTGAATTGTAAAAAGAATGCGGCAGTTGCGCTACCCTGTACTCTGATTGAACCTTAAATTTATATAAAGAAAGTATTTCTAGCTTTATACGTGTTGGGATTAGTATAAGGAGAAATCATCGTTTCAAGCTAAACTAAAGCACTTGACTTAAAAGTGTTATATAACAAAAAAATTACCGTTCAAAGATATTAAACTATTTTTTTTTACTTAAATACTAAACAATTCATAATACAATTTAAGTCGGAAAACAAACTATTGTTTTGTATATATTCAATCATATACATATATATATATATATATATATATATATATACATAGCTTGCTATACATATATAAAACTATATATGTATTTCTAAATATAAAACTATTTATGTGCTTTCGCATTTAATTTCGTTACTAACATTTAAGTACTTACAAATAATACCCACGCATTTGTATAGCACAGCAGGATATATGCGTATAATGAAAATCATGTTTCTGCATAGTCACAATGGCGAAAAGTATGCTACAAATCCAACTATTCCGTACTTAAATACCGCGCTTCAGTTTCCTGTGCCACAGACACACACACACACACATGTCAAATACACACACACACACACACACACACAGACACAAATACACTCAACACAAGTTTATGCCAAAAATAATGATAATGTGCTTGAGGCAAGCTGAACTTGTTGTCTGAACTTATTTGTCAGCCAGAGAAATTTCCACAGAAAATAAAAACATCAAGTGTAGCTTTCTAGTATGTTGCTATTATATTTATATATTATATATATATATATAGTCCTTCCTATATGTACATTTTTATTGTCATGAGCGTGTGTGTAATTTATACTTTTTGTATTTATGCTGCTGAATGCTGCTACTTGTACTATTAAGGCACAAGTGACAATGAAATTGTTCGCTTGAGTTTGGTTTATTAAAATATTGCACAAGAGTTCTAGCTTGGCGTAGCAATAAAGTTTTTCAGTTTGAGCACCGACTCGAAAAAGTCAACAAGCAAAACAAAAACAAAAGCAACAAACCAAAAGCCATTGGCTTATTGTGGTAGCGTTTTAATTACAAATTTCATAAGACATTAGATTTCATTCAACTATTTATTTTGGCTTGCGCGCTACGTGGTAAAATGTGGTTTGAAATATTTTTAACCAAGTGACAGATAAAATTTAATATCAAATTGTGAGTACCACACAAAAGAAGGAAGTAGGAACGGTGAAATTTTAAAATCTGCAGCCACAACTAGTAAACACGTTTAGAATATATATATATATATATATATATATATATATATATATATATATATATATATATACTTATACAAACCCTCACACACACACACACATATGCTGCCAAAGCACTTAAATGCTCATGTGTTGCTGCATAGAATAAAATCCATTCAATTTTAAATGTATAGCATACATCTAGGCTGCTTTGAAAGCGCTGCCAGAGTGTTGAGTCTTAAAAATTAGCGGTTAGTTTAAGCGTCATAAATCATGAGATTTACTTTCCTCTTTTGCTCGTCACTTTTACGCAATTTTTGTGTATTTCATAGCACAAAACTTTGACAATTTTCTAATTAATTGTATTAGAAAAGTGTTTCTGTGCTGCTTTGTCGAATTGCTGCGTCATTTCATCGTAGAACTATCTGTTTTGATTATTATACCTCAGTGATTTTATGAAGTTTTGTGTAATTTTCGTAAAACTTAGCGTATTTCAGTAAGAACTCACGTTGAAAAGCGTATTATATACATATTACTTGAGCATGGTTAAATAAAGTATTTAACATTATTTTACCAAATCGTATCGTTTATTTTAATAGAAAATTAAGCTTTAATTCATTAAAGAGAAGTTTAAAAAAGATTCTTACTTTCTTATTTACGTACTTATGTGGCTATCAACCGTCTACCGGTCATTGCCGCATCTAGAAAGGCGCGCCAGCCTCCATAATCTTGTGCGCGCAGGCGCCAATCGTTTTGAATGCCAAGTACGGAGAGATCTCTACATACCTGGTCATTCCATCGAGTGCCCGATCGTCCTCTATGTTGGCATCCACCAATCAAGTTTGGGCCCACAGTAGATGTCACAGGATGCTTAGAGCTTCCCTGTCCAATCTATCGTATTTCCCCTAATTAAGTCGGGTGTTTGTCGCCTTTTCCACCGAGCGGCTGTTCTGAGGCTACCCAAGAGATACGTGTCCTAGCGTACGTTGTGAGCTGCTCAGACCATTTGCACAAGAAACATTGTTGACCATTCCTAAGTGAATGGCACCAACTTTTCTCACAATGTGATCTTGGGAAAGCCATTACGTCAAAAAAAAATTAGCTTGGAGCAACCTTTCTTAAAGTTGAGACCACAAAAAATTTGTTGTCAGTTTAGCTTTAAACGAAAAATTTTGTGTATCGTATAATAATCCCAACAAAATATCCCATATTATTCTTGATAGCAAATAATCCATACAAGTTCAAGGTTCACTCTACTACTGCGTTCTATTTAGGCCCTGTACCGAAGGTACAAGAGCCTATTGGTTTTGTGCAAATTTATGTAACAGGTAGAAATAATAATCGGAGACCCCCCAAAGTTACCCCCATTATGGTCAGGAGCGATAGATGAGTCGATATATACATGTCAGTCTGTCCGTAGGTCCGTCTGTCCGTCTGGCCGTCCGTATGAACGAATGGATCTCGGAAACGGATAGAGACTTTGTGTTTTTTGCATTCGACTAGGACTGATCCGGAATTTTACAAGTTTATTTTAAAAACGTGCAGTGAGAAGTGGTCATGTGTTTGGCCATAAGCTAGGGAAACATTTAATGTGTTTGTTAGGCGACCTGTACTGGTACAGGGCCTCTTACAGTCGGTTACGCCCGACTGTGATTTTCTTACTTGTTTGTTTCGCTTCACTTCAATTAAACACTTACTTCTCTTGGAAAGTCATAAACTGAGCAAATGGCCATATAAGCACCACAACAGCCGATTTCCTTACTCCAAATTTACAAAAATTAAGGAACATATCTAAATATAAACTATCAACCACTTAAGCAACTGATACCAACCACCCTAATATCGAATGCTCACACTAATTGCTTCTTGTTGCCTCATTCGTTTCAGTCTCCTGTAAAAGCGCACAATAAATATTTCTGCCAACCAACTACTTTGACTTGTTTAACTTGTTAGAATTCTAAGCGTATATTTGCCAAGCACGATTTACTACGGTTTGAGCATAATTATTTATACACGACACAAATAATGGCTATAAATGAACAACGTTTTATTTTTATGCACATAGTTTAAAGTGAAGCATATGTGCGCAGCAGTTCCAGTTAGACCCTTTTCAGTCTGAATATTTCAAGCCTATTGCACAAGCATTCATGAACCCCAGCTGTAGCAGCAGCAGTTCGTGTCGCATTTGTTGTCACCAACTCTATTGAAAAGCGCACGAGCCGAGTCGGCTCACATTACATATGCCACACAACAGCAAAGAACTGCGAGAACTTCTCGAAATCCTTCAAAAAAAAAAAAGTATGGTAACTATTTTGCTGCATACTTTTGGGCGCAACTGAAGCGTAGAATTGAAAAGTTCGTAGTCAATTCAGTGCACATAACCGACATAAAAACATGCCAAGCTTGAAATGAGTTGCACAGAGTGTGTGGGTGTAGTGTGTACGAGTCGTAAGTGTATTCCGTTCGATACGATTTAGTTTTGTGGCACATTCATTGCCATTGCTAAGCGCAAACTTCAAATGCGATTTGAAACACTTACTCATTCATTCATTCATTCATTCATTCATTGAGGCAGTCATTCATTCATTACGAGCGTAGGCGGCGACTTATGTTTCGCGAGCACTTCAAATTAATTTATTGAACATAAATATTATTTGATATAAAAAATATTATGCGACTCAAGTATGAAAAATATGAAATAATCTAACATCTCTAAGTGTGCTCAACTCAAGCAGCGGCTCAAGTGTCGAGAAGCACTTTAGAGAAAGGGAAAACGTGTAGGATCCCCCCTCACTGTGCACTTAGGACTATGTGGCTGCTTTTGCCTTTCTAGCTTAAAGCCTCTGAAGATGACAACCAACATAGTAGTAGGCAAGGCAGTAAGGCAACAGCAAGGACAATACTACTCGTAAGGATTTGCAACTTAATTGCTTTGCACGTGGAATGCGGGAGTCACACGCTTACAAACGTAAAGTGATATTCATTCATACACACGTCGTCTACCTACGTCTAGTAAGTGTGTGTCGCTGGAATCTAGCCGTTTTCTTCTTTGTTGCTTTTCGTCCTTTTGCACGTGTGTGTGGGTATTAAAATTGCATGCATTATGCATGAGACGCAGTAAACACATCTCATTATTCCTCTTGTTTCTGCTTGGCTCGTTTATTTGTCAGCCTTTTGTTTTTGAGCTTTCGACAGGAACTGCTCTCAACTTTTGTATAAACGAGCAGTCTGGCTTTTTGTTACTAATTGCAATTAAGCGATAATGACAAAGACAATTTTTGCACCTTTTTATAATTTTTATTTGCTGTTTTGCTTTTTTAAGATTATGTTTTGTAACTTTTAGTAAAATCCTAAGAATAGAAAGAAACTTTCACACATATCTGTTGTGAATAAAGATACGCACGCTGAATTGCTTGCAATTCTAAAAAGAAGGCATTTTTGTACTTTTGCAAAAGTTTGTCAGGTACTGGATAGCAAATTGGTCCTCAAAGCCAATTCCTTTACTGTTCAGTAGTGTGCTCAAAGTGCTGAAGATTGGAAAGGCCCTAGGTGAAAAATGTCTCGATAACAGGCAACTGAAAGCAATACCGGTCAAATCTGTACTCTTTCTGGTATTGTTGTTCAACAAATCATTGGGACTTCTGCACTACCTACAACATTGAAAAAAGGTCCAAATCGTAAAGGTTCATAAGAATGAGAAGAGACTGCAGAACTGCTGTCGTATATAACGAAACTGTTTAAACGATTACTGTTGACGTGAATACTTGTTATCAACGATGTTAATTAACGGCTACCACCCTTTCAGTTTGTTTTTCATTCACAAGGAAACACTGAGGAGCTCTGTATGGTTGTTTAATTTATCCTAAATGTATTGAAGTCGAAGGACTACACAGTGGTACTTCATCTATGTTCTCCTGACTAACAGGTCCTTCTCACTGATTCATGACTTACAGGAACAGTCTGGTGATTTTGGATGGTGTGTAGTCCCACCTTGTACACTTTTTTCACTTAGAATATGAACATTGGGTGTACCAACCCGAATGAGGATTTGCAGAACTTCCTCACTGCCCAGGACTTCCGCATACGAAAAGGTCATCCATGCCAGAGACGAGTTCGTGTACAACGCCACTGAAATACTTCATCCACAAGGCCATCATCACAATTGCCTGGCGTTATAGTATGCAAGTGAATAGCATTGCTGCATAAATTCGCCTCAACAAGATACGCGTGTGAAGATCCTCCGCCGACTAACAGCAACGATCTGGTACATGGGCACAGTCAAACTATAGAAACAAGCAGATCGCAAACTATACTGAAAAACTGAATAGTCACCCAATCCAGTTAGACAGATAAAAATGCATGACTGAGAATGAAAAGACCCCTACAAAGGATTCTTCTTAGAGCTGTCAACTTTTTCCACAAAAAAATTGATTTTTGTCAAAATTGTTGAATTGGTGCTTCAAATAATTCGCTCGTCGAAGATATTCCTTAACAAGACCAGTGTGCTTTGCAATATGCGCTGTGTAACCAAAGTTGTACACAATTTTGCACAGCTGGTCTCAAAAAATTTCACACAACCTTTTAAATATAAACTGCACCAAATAGTATACTTAAGTGTTTGTACTTGGCGATGATAAACTTCTTTTGAATTCGGTAAATAAATTCAGTTATACTTCGCATTGAGTTAAAAGTTAATGTGCTGATTATTGTTGCATCCATCCAATGCTAATGTCTGCCTTTATTCATACACCAGTTGGACTTTAAATGGAAATATGTTTAATGTGACCAAAATTAACAAATGTTCATTTTTGGAATCAGCTCTGAAATCGATGATAGTAGATGATACTAATATAAAACCAAAACTTTCAAATACCTGACATACAATCACTCTTGCAAACAGTTGCTTTCTACCGGTCCTCTTGTATGGCGATGAGACAGCGTTGAAAGTCTTCGAGAGGAAGATTTTTCGCAGGATTTTTGGTCCTATTAGAGTCGGCGACAAGTTTAGGTCCCGTATGAACCGGGAGTATAGTCTCAGAAGAATTAGGGAAAACTAAATCAATATCTCTGATTGAATTTCTTCGTCATTAATTCCAATTCATCATCAATAACGATCGAAAGGAACCGACAATTACAATAGATACGGTACTACTTCTGATGTTGCGCTGTCCATATACATATCTGTGAAAACAGAATGGAGAGATGATACCTCAAAAAGTGGCCCAGGCGCACTCAAATTATTTTCTATTTTCAATGAAATTTTTATACTTTAAAAACTACATAAGTATGTAGGCTACTTTAAAGTCATGAACTCGTGATTTTTGCATTCTTATTTGTTTTCGATTCGATTTGTATAAAATGTAAATCATTCGAAATTCATGCATAGTCATTTGAAATCTATTCCAGAAGCACACAAGAATATTTTTGGAATGAAGGCATGAGGCAATTGGAGAAGCATGAGAAAAAAAAACAGAAATTTCTTTACTAAATTATGAATAATTTATGTAATATATTTGTTATTCTATTTGGTTAAATTTATATTAAAAAAAAAATATATATATAAACAATGTTATATCGACTCAACTTTTGTTGTCGATAAAAACATAAAAACTTCATAGACGTATCAATCAACTGTAAAAATGACAAAAAAAAAAAATATGTATATAATAATTATTTTATAATTAAATAGTAACAGTCTTCTATATAGAACCTCTTTTTGCTCTTTTTGCACCTATGAACGGCGATACTTTAAGTCACTTTGTAAAATAATGCTTAAAATATTAAGAAATAATTGTTTTTGTTTGGAAATATGACGGTAGAAATGTTTCCGATGTGATATAAAAAATTCTATATTGTTAATTTATTTTGTAGTTTTTAAACCATTTAAGTCAAATTGATTTATTTGTATTTAAATGGCCATTGCAGCGGATATTTTAAGCTCAAACGGATGTACTTTTAAAATGGCTTCACTGCAAAGCACAAGCGCAAGAGCAAAAACTCATTTTAAATGTTCATATAAAGATATAGATAAAATGCAAATTGCAAATTAAGTAGATGCAGATATATACCACATACAAGTACATATATGGAAATGCTATATGTAAGACATATATCATTGACTCAATTATAAACGTCTTTTCTCTGCGTACATACTTTCAAATACAATTTAACTCAAAAAAGACTGCGAACAAAGATGTCCCAAAGGCATTTTCTGCATTTTGTGTGAGTTGAAATTTTCCGAGTGAAAATAATGCTTAATGATATTCAAATACTTGACTTTAATATGACAGAACGAGCGACTGCAGTCGTATGAAATATCTTTTACACGAATTCGACATCCAATTAAATGGGCTCATTGTACGAGTGTATGCTACTCTAGCAAGGACGCATGTTTTATTTTAATGATATGCAAATGCAACAACAACAACAACAATAACTATAATTAAAAATAATAATAACAACGACATTTCTGCGATGTCATCTTTAGTTAAACTGAGACATTTCGCTTTGTCATTATTGTATCTGAACTGTAGTCAACAATACAATATATGTACACGCGTTTGCGAAGATGAACGTGTTCTAGTAATGTTGAAATGCTCCTTAAACCTGAGATCATATTTTCTACGAAAGCGTGTACATTTAATTAAATATTAATAAAGTGTAGATGTTTTAGCTACAAAAGTTACACAGATACGAGTACGCACACATACACATACAAAGAGAAAGAAAAAGTGAGATACCTGAGGATGCGTGCTTTCGCTTGGCTTTCACAGAAAAGTTTCACTTTCGATACGTGCTGCCTACATATGAAAGGCGTGTTTATAAAAAAAAAAGCATAATTAAAATGAAAATAAAGAAAATATGTAAATAGCAACAACGTGAAACGAGATAGATTTTTAATTAATGTTATTCAATTTAAGCGAATGTCTGCTGTGTGGAGTATGTATGTATGTACAAGTCTCAATAATTTTCAGATAATTAATAGAAAGACAATAAATATATACGAGTATGAATTATTAACACAATTAAAGCAAATGAGAGTGAAAGGATATCGAACTTATTAAGCTCTACAATTATTTTCTTTCTTTTTGTATTGATGACGTCGCTGCTCGCGTAGTTTTATTTTTTTTTTAGCTTCAATAACTCGTAACCGAGGGGCAAAATTTTAAAATAAACTAAACTAAAATAAAATTCCGGAAAAGTCCTAGTCGAAACAAAAAGAACGAAGCCTCTATCTATGAATGTTTCCGAGATCTTTGTGTTTATACGGACGGACAGACAGACATGGCTATATCGAAAATTGATATGAAAGATAATGTTAAGCAAGATTCATTAAATTCAACAATACACCAGCGCCTCCCCTCCCCCACACACACACACTCTATCTTCTTAATTAATTTTCAAAAAAAAATTTGTCGTGTTTTATTACTTACTACCCCATAAGCTCTACAGCGAAAGTTCTGAAGATGACACCGTTTCTGGCTCTGGGATTTGGTATTTCTGCAATTCAGTCGTTTTGCCAGCGGATTTGGACTGGATCCAAGATGACTCATACACCTCCTCGCTTGTGCTTGGTTGACGTTGCCAACTTTAGAGACTCCTAGATTCCTTTTGACGTTACTGTTGGCCATATAACATATATCACTGCACATTATTCTTAGTATTTGGCTTTGTGCGACTCGGAATTTGTGCAAGATGCACTTGGCATATAGCGTTCAAAATGGAATTGTAAATTGTCGCTTTGTTGTATAGGGAGAGCTTATTTCTTGGGGTCAGCAGCCACGCAGTGTGTAGATCATTTGCTATATCATTGTGAACTACCCCGTGAACATAAGTCTGCTATTCAGTGTGACACCGAAGTATTTATGGGCACGTTCATCCTCCAAGAACCAGGAAGTCTTCTTATTTCAAATGTAACATTTGCATATTTTGCTATTCCTATATTCTGTTCCCTGACTACTCTCGCAGAAATGCATTTCTTTGTCGAATGAATTTCTTTACAGCTAAGGAGTTAGAAGACTACTCAACTTGCTCAGAATACTAAAATTCCATACGCTGTCAGAGTTTGCTGAATATACTTGAACAAAGCCACAGAATATTCTTTATTTTCCATAGCTTTAAAAGCGAAGTTGACAATAGATAGTGAAGCTGTTCCAGAGTGCCGTGACTCTTACTAAGCCAAACCAGACCACTCTTAAGCTTCCAGCGGGATTTATTGAAAAAATACATCAAGACCAGCAGCACTGGTCAAAATATTGGCAATTTGAGCTTCTTTGTTTCTATCTCGATCTCTTAGAAGTTGATTAGCCGATAGCCATAACCTTCCTATTCAGACTTAACCATGCAGCAGTTGTTGGAGGTAGTTGAACTGCACGGAATTTAGAAAAACAATAAGTCTTCGGATTAGCAAATTTCGCCGATTATCCTCAGTTGTCCATGAAAATATTTATAGCATCATCAAAATCCTATGAGCTGCTTATACCAATGTTGAGATTTATTTTTCTATTTAACACAGTCTAAAAGCCTCATCTGAACCACAAGATCTGAGAAGAGTTTGACTAGCGTTTCAACAGAGAGGCTATTTTGGTCAACTCCAATTCAAACGACTCATATTAAAGAATTAGAATCGTTTCGTGTAGACTCGACTGCAGCATTGTTCTATTTTATATTTCTAATCAAATATTTCTAAACTAAGCAATAACAATTCTACTTAGAAAGTATTACTCGACCAGCGACTTGTGCACCAATTTATATCACACCTAAAATATTTAATTACATTAGTTAAGCCCAGTTAGTTCGATGTTAGTCTTAAGCAATGTCGTTGCTTATTAGCATTTTGGTGTTCAAGTAACTTGTAGCACACAACTGCAGCACTTTGTTGCTACTAAATAAATTTCTGTGCACTTATTTGTATAAATTTCATGTTTATAAAGTTATGCGCAAATCAGGTACATGGCAATTGCTTAAGGTCGCACTCATTGCGCATTAAATATTTATTAGGGAAGGGGCCATGTAGTACGTATATAGCCAAATACCGAACGAAACTTAATTAACAATTCATAGACAACGACTACCTTTGCCCCCTTTGCGCATGTGCAGGAGGTTCTGTTGGCATGCTTTGTCCTACATGCAAATGTGTACATTAAATGAGTGTATGCGCGTGTGTGTGTGTGTGTGTGTGTAAGGTTACCATAAATTTTTAAATAATGCCTCAGTTGTGAAAAATAGGATGTACGCACGGAAATCTCCATTGCAGCGAATGTGTTTTTGCTGACAAAGCAGAAAGTTCAATTGGAAAATCGTAGAAATTAAAGGTGAAATTAAAGCAAATGTGTGTAAAGAGTAACATGTAAATGTGTGCCTGCAACTGCAACAACAACATAGCAACCCAAAATGCAATGCTGATTCAAGGACGACAAATGAAGCTGTCCAAGTAAATGTAGGTCACCCACTCACACACATATATGTGCATTTATACACAATGTGGCAATAAAAAATTTAGCTGGTACTCTTGCTTTGTCACTGGCATTTGCCATTGTTGTTGTTTCTGCTGATATTATTGTTGTTGTTGTTGCACACAGTAATGTTGCAATGCAACTCTACTCAAAAGGTGTCCTACAATCAATGCAACCTTCAAAACTGAACTTCAGTCTCAGCTGGAATGCGATTTAAACAAACATTTAGCTACATACGAATTGTCACACAGTTGAATAGACAAAGGGTAATTATTTAGAGCTATATAACTTTTTTTCTGTACCATTTGCAGTTTGCGGTATAGTATCTTTGATTTATTCTAAATAGCACTTGCCAAAATTCTTATTAGTCAAAATGCACGTATATTGCTCCTTGAACGCTTTAGTTCTCGTCTAAGTACGAGTTATAGAAGTTTGAGTAACTTAGTTACTATTTACGCCCTATTCCAATCAATCAATACATAAGTGTATCATCAATGCCTCGTGACTACTTATTTGAGCCGATATAGGGATAAGAACTGCTTGTCGACTTTCTCGCTACAAAATATCTGCGCATCGTAGTGGTGTTGGCTGAAGTTCTAGCTGCAGCATGCCACTCTAGTGACTTTCTAGATACACTTTTGTCTGTCACCATTTATATGCTCTGTTCTCGGTCTGAGTTGCGGTAATGTTTCCGTCTTATGTTATTTAGTTTGTTGAAGTCCATAATGGTTCATTGTGTCAGCAATACAAAAAGGTATTCAATTCACCAAAAGGACCAAATAGCTTAAGAGAGGCATTGTGTAAATACAAAAATATTATGGGTTTAAGAGATTAAGTAAAATTAAAATAAAAGAAGCCGTGTATTAATTTTTATGAAAGACTATAACCAAAAGGACGTGTCTCAATAACATTTGGTACAAGTTCGGTTATTTCCGAACATACATATCCATATGGACGCGACTTTTGATGCTTATCAAAAATGTATATACTTTATACTTTATGCTTCGTTTCCTTCTGCATGTAACACAAATTTTCACAAACTTAATATACTCTTCTAACCTACGGATGCAGAATATAAAACCAACAAAAACTAAATTTGATTTAATATCTATTAACAGATCTGTTAGCTGAAAGAGAAAGCACCTTTTAGATAAACACACAGCATGACATGCGCATTTTCTCATGCAAAATGCAATCACTCACCTTGGCATCCATCGTTTGGTTTTCCGTGTCGGTTTGTGTGGTCTTGGTCATGGCATAAATGCGTGGTCAGATTGTTGCATTTATGCATAAATTCATAGCAACAGTACAACACAATATTCATATTCATATACATCATTACCCACACATATACATGTACACAATAAGTTACTTATACATAGAATATGTGTGCTATGAACATACTCCTGCTGCTGCTGCTGCTGCTGCTGCTGCTGGTGCTGCTGGTGCTGCTGCCCCGCTGTCAATGTTAAAACATGAATGCATAATTTATGCGCAATCCTGTCGTGGCACTCGGGTTACGCTGACAAGCATGTTGACATACGTCATATTGCTTTTAATTGGCACATCATTCAACGTCGCATAGCCTTCATGTGCTGCGCTGTCCCAATTTACTCGTTTACCTAAACCATGCTCAAACCCTTACCAACTTTCCACAGTGTCCTATTCTGCACTTCATGCTGCTTGTACTTCAGTCTCCTAATGCATATTGTAATGAGCTTCTAATGTCTCTGTTCATTTTAACATGTCTGTCTCTCCGTCTGTCTCTATCATTTTTTGTTGTCCGAGAAATTTTTGGCGCTAGATTCGCTACTACTACTGCTGCTGCGAGTAGTTAACAAACGTCAGCTCACTCGTCCCTTTTGCTTTTTTAAGTACCCTGCCGTCTGCCAATATTTACACTTCAGCAAGTGTCTCCCTTGACAGCATCACCATCGCCATTCACTGCCGCCTTTACCGACACCGTCCTTCAGCGTCGTCGTTCGTTTTTTATTACTTGCCCGTTGAGTAACTACCAAGCGGGCAATTAGCTCTGCCTATGCCTTGGACCGACGCCAAAGTAGTTATCATCTTTTGGTAGGCACGCCATGTGGCGCACACTTTTGTTCCATAGACACACACACACACACACATAGAGTTAAATGTACACACACAAAGTATACCTGCTAACACTTAAAAATATAAATGCTTATACATATTCTACTTCTGTCCATCAATATAAAAGATGGCTTCCTTCCCTTGCTCAATCCATAATTGCCGGCAAATAGTTATTGCCATAAATGACACTTTTTATTCACCTATTCCGGCTTCATTTAATATTTGACTTTCCGCATAGCTTCAACGTGACAAGCGACAAACATGGAAGCTGCTATCAATAGTGCACACATAATTGTTTAAAACAAATATTTTGTGAAATTTAAATTTTAGAGTTGCTAATCAGCATAATTAAATCAGGAGCATGTCCTGCGCATGCTACCAGAAATGTTTCAATGTTACAATAGAAACTCCGGTGAAACACTTGCGCTTCATAACTTTGAAACTAATTGAACCATGAGCAGAATAGTTTGAAAAGATCTAATTGAATGCACACCTACGGAAACTGAGTTCAAACCTACGAAAACTGACTGATTTCAAAAGAGTTTTCCATGTATAAAAATTAATGTTTATTGGTGTGTGTGATGCATCATTGAAACTTAAAAATCTTCTTTGTTTTGTGTGTCTTGGCTAAATTGATGTAAACCAAATAGTGGCTAGACAATATGAAAAGGCTGTGGGTGAAAAAATGTGTAAAAGCCTAAAGTAATCGCATTCAAACGCGGTCTTTGTAGTTTAGAAAACAACTAAATAAACACGAGGTTACATTTGTTGGTCCAAGTCCTTGTATCTTATGATTAATTTAAAAACTCGGTTTTTTTATACGAAGAAGGTTTGAAAACCCAGTAACTTTTTAAAGAAACTTTTAATGGAAAATATGCGCTTTTTTCACTTACATAAGTGGAGCCTAACTTAGCTCGATACATTTAATCCAGCGACTTTCCAAGTTTTTTTTATTTCTTTCCATCAATATATTTTCTCAAATCGCTCGAATCAAAGGCGTTTGTTTTAGTAATAATCTTCAATTTTACCTCAAAACAATATCGAGTCTATGCAATAGCTTGAATAATATTCGCCGATGATCGTCTTACCTTTTTCAAGATTATCCAAGCGAATAACACCGCGTGCATCCCAAAAAAAACTAAGGGCGATAGACGTTCACACAGAGAAAACTACAATTTTGATTGCTCTTTGGTCTCTGGTGTAGTGTGAGGGATCTGTATTTCGTCATTTCAAACGTTTGAACATCACTAAACACTCTTTTGATATGGTCAGCCGGTTGCGGTAATGGTCGAGTGTGAGCAATCGTGGCAGCCATTGCGCAGATAGCCATTTTTATATTCAAGTATTCATGTAAAATATGATATATCCACTCAGTTGAAATGCGCGTTCAAACTTCTTCAAAAAGCATGAGCATTGGACCATAGAAGAATCGAAACATATTATTTGTTCCATTGAAATCCAATATGATGAAAAGGAATACTTTTAGAACAGACCTTATGAAGCTACTCAAAAGCATTCCGTGAAAGAAACTGATAAATATGGGCTTGTTTTACTTCGTTGAATGTGGGCCGCTTGTAATAATTAATGGAATAATGAAGAAAAAAGACTAACTCCACATTCAACAAAGAAGAATTTGGAAGACAGAATGTAAAAATATTCAAGTGAATTTAAAGTAAAATTGATGGAATATATCGAGGCGTATTAAAAATTTTATTAAAACAAGAGACTGTGGATACCGTACTAAAATGAACTATTTATAGTTCCACCAGAGAAACATGCAAAACTGAGTGAATTCTGTTGCCACATATTTACAAGAAAAATATTTTTCTTTTGCTGAAAATGCAAAAAAAAAAAATTCAAAACATTGCTTTGGTGTGAGGTACACAAATAATAATAATATAAAATAAAATTTTAAATCAAACTCGTAAAATTCCGGCCAAGTCCTAGTCGAATGCAAAAAACACGAAGTCTCTATCTATTACTGTTTCCGTGTTCCTTTAGTTCATACGGACGGCCAGACGGACAGACGGACATGGCTATATCGACCCCTCTATCACTTCTGACCATAATGGTGGTAATTTTGGAAGTCTCCGACCATTATTTCAACTTGTTCATACATTTCCACAATACCAATAGGCTTTTGTACTTTCAGAAAGGTGGAACAGATTTGTAGGCGAGCTAACGATGTAGACCTAAATAAAATATTTTATAAGGATTAACGTAAAGTATATCAATTTTGGTGTTTGTAGACAATTTTTTCGTACAAAATGCATGTTTAGTACTGATTCCCCACTTAGGGAAGAGGGCTGTGTCTTCATTTAAAACAAAAAAAGTGATTTGAAGAATGTTTAAGGGAAACAAAATATGCAAATTTTGACTTGACTTTTGATACAGATAAAGAATATATATACTTTATAGGAACTTAGTATATCCTGTCTAAAAATTACCTTTGTGTGTGACATATATATATACTACATAAAACGCTTGCGAGTTATGAAAAGTCGGACAATTGCAACTGTGTGGTTAAATAGTTTTATTCTGTGAGTTGAGAATCTCTAAGGTTTCTCTACTCAAAAAAACTATCACTCAGGCAGACATAAAGATCGGAAATAAGTGCTATATGGACTCGTGTTTTCGTGCTGATGCCGAAAAAGGCCTTCGATACTCTCTTTTTGCTACAATTGTTTTCTTATGAGAAGGGCATACTCTAAGATTGACAATATTACAGCATATATTGAGATTAATAGAAAAATACTGTCAATAATTTTGTCTTCTCTTGGTTTTTAATTATGTTTGACTTGTAGAGTTTCTTTACTGTAAAGAAAAGACCCAACAACTTTTTTGAGAATTCTATGTGTTATCCAATCTTTTAAAATATTCTTTATTTTTTGTTAAATATTCTTACCTCTCTAACAACACTGTGACAATTCTTTTGTCTGAATTGTGTAAAATTATGAATTATAAATACTAACAAGTAACACTACCCAATGTGAAACTGGGTTCGACTTCTACATACATTGAACTATTTTGTAAGAAATATTTGAGGCGAATTTTTTCTTTTTAGCAGATATTTATGTTATTTTAGGAGTTCAAAAAGCGGGTTGAAAATCATTAAAACCTTGAAATGTGCAAAGTCTTCTTAGCTAACATAACTGGCAGCGCTCTAATTTTTTTAATAACCGAATCAACATCGGTAAACAGTAACTAGTATCTCCACCATTTTCTTAGTAATTCCCTTGCATCTGTAACCAGACTTTGGTGTAGCCAATAACTTCTTTAAACACACATTAAAGTGTGGTTGAGAAAAAAGCTACGTACTTGATTGCAGCTTGCCGACGTCTATGTTTGGTTGATGCGTATCTTGGCTGTTATAAGATAGTGGACTGAGTGGGACCTCGTAATATACATTATGTATGTTAAGATGTTAAAATCTGGTGCTAATCTTCATTGTTTCATTTGTATCTTACACTTTATTGTAATATCAAATTATAATTTATTTTTAAATGTTTGCCTAGTTTAAATTGATGTTTTCCATAGACTTTTAATCAATAACCGCCGAGGACAACTTTGTGATTTGTGTAATTTAAACTTTCTTGCATGTTTAACTGACGATTTAATACACGGAATGAAGTCTTTCAAATTCCACTGAAGCATTTGAATATTTAATAGCAGAATTTCATTTAATTTGCTTTTCGTTTATTGTTTTAAAGCGTTGAAATGTGGTTTCAAATGAGCAATCATTTACGAATGTTTAGCAATAAATTGCGTCAAAATTTAAATTAAATTGTTCATACGGCGCACAAAGTTGGCTTCGTTCGTTGGCTTCGCGTGTCCTGCGTGACCTCCACACTCCACGTCATATTATTTCAATGATGTCGCTATTCAAAATGAACTTTCTGCCAAATTCATAAATGCGTTTCCAACAAGCACTCATTATATAGATACATACTCGTATATATTTGTATATAGGAGCATGTGTACGGATGAATGTGCCTTCCCCTCATTAGAGACTTAATGAGTTTTCGTTGTTGCAATAATTGTTCTTTTCAGACTAATTGTATTATAAATCATCGGTAAGTACATTGTACTACTTTGTGTTTGCTGTCAATTTTCGTTCAAACTTCGTCGAATTTTATGCGAAGGGACGAAATCGAAGGGCGAAACTTTTCTAAAGTGTGCACATTCTCTTAATTTTAATAACTGCTTAACTAACTTTGCCCTTTTCGTTAATTTTGTACTTGCAGACAGCTGTCAGGGACCACACGAAAAACGATTACTAAACCATCTGCTATCCACCTATAATACGCTGGAGCGACCTGTAGCGAACGAATCAGATCCGCTGGAAGTTAAATTCGGACTCACACTGCAGCAGATAATTGATGTGGTATGTATTTCAAGTACATAATGCAGTAAACTTTTTATAAGGATATTCAATCATATACTATGACACACACACACACATACTATTTAATTAATACATACACCAACATATACATACATAACGCGTATATGTTTGCTTAACAACAACAAATTTAATATTTCAAAAAAGAAGAAGAAAACGAAAACTATTTGAACGTAAGATGATCCAATTGCAAAATAAATAAACTTTTCAAGTTTAATGATTTTAATTCCATGAACCTTTGACAAATATCTTTTGTAATAATACTTGTAAAGCTCATTTAATAACGCCTACGTTTCTTATAGGACGAAAAAAATCAGATTCTGACCACAAATGCGTGGTTAAACTTGGTAAGTGACATGTACCCGTCTAACTCTTTTTTGTACACAGAAAAAAAAAACTAAAGTTGAAGAAATTTTTGCAAGCAATTTAAGTTAAAAAAAAAAAAAAGAAAATAGAGCAGATATATACAAAAATGAAGAGCGACTTATAACTTTATTTAGCAGCATTTTTTTGCTTTTAATTTATTGTTTTTATTTCATTTATTTTTTAATTTTAAATAAAATATTTTCTTATTTTACTTTTGCAAAAAAAAAAAAAAAAAATACCATAAATGTGAGCAATTAGCTCGGTTTGAGTCGTAAGTGTTTTCGGTGTGATTATTAATATTAAAAAAAAAAATATTAAACTAAATTAAAAAAAGCTTAAACAAAAGCATTAAATAAAATTTGTATAATTTAATTTTTAATTTAAAACATAAAAACTGTCTAATTAATGTTAATTTAAAGCAATCTATGCAAACAAGTAGTAAACGCGTTTTATTGCATTAAAATGACATTTTATTAAATTACTTCAAATGTCTTTTGATACTGCTTAAATTAAAGGCCAGACTACTACACATAACTACACTTGAAAATACTTTTTAGACCAAGTGTTAAACGAAAAATTCTATAAAACTTAAAACTGAATATAGTGGGTACTAGCTGTGCCATATAACCTAATTAAATTGTTTTCAAGACTAATAGACTCTAATTTCTAATAAAAATATATCATTTTACTAAAACAATATTACAGAGAATTCATTTTAATTGATTTTATTGAATTTCTGCACAAATCTAGACATTTATGTTATAAAGTAAAGTCCTTTTATCAACTTCATTAGGGGCACAACCAATTATTAGCACTTTAGATTTTAACTTATAACTCAAATTATAATGAAAGCGTTCTAATCGAAGCCTTATCACTCAGCATATGGTTCGTCTGTCTCACAGTTGTTCTCTATTTCGTTATGAACTGACGTTCAGACTTGATAGACTTGGTATGCTCAGCCATATATAGCACTGATTTTGCTTGGAGTGCTGCTTCACTGTCCGAATACAGATAAACTGGTACATCAATATTTTTGAAGCAATTTAATAGTTTCTAAGGATGGTAATTGAAATAAAGAACATGTAGCCTGAGAGCAAATAGTCCACAACGATGAGAGAACAAACGGTTGGCACCGCATATCATTTATGTCCTGCATTAAAGAAACTTTTCCAATATCTCATGTTGACACTCTGAATTGACCGTCTTAATGTTTTTGTTCTGTTCTAAGAAAAAAAAATCCAATGATGTCACTTTTTCTATGATCACTTGTCAATTTTTTTGAGCTCCATATTCGACGTATCACAGATATGTAAATAAGTCTAATCCGAAGAGATGATTTTTTTTTTTTTCAAATCTTCAACATGTGACTATGAATTTAAGATTTAAAGATTGAAACGTAATTTTTAGGCCCTGTACCGAAGGTACAAGAGCCTATTGGTTTTGTGCAAATGTATGTAACAGGTAGAAATAATAATCGGAGACCCCCCAAAGTTACCCCCATTATGGTCAGGAGCGATAGAGGAGTCGATATAGACATGTCCGTCTGTCCGTCTGTCCGTCTGGCCGTCCGTATGAACGAAAGGATCTCGGAAACGGTAATAGATAGAGACTTCGTGTTTTTTGCATTCGACTAGGACTACTCCGGAATTTTACAAGTTTATTTTAGAAACTTGCCCCTCCCCCCCTTCCCCATAAAATCACCCCCAAGGGTAAAAATTTCTTCGGCACAAAAAAAATTGAGCATGCCAGTATAGAGATATCGTCCTTCTTAGCAAAAATCCAAAAAGTTCATCAAAATCGGATAATAAATGACGATTTTATAAGCAATTGAATTTGAGCGACCCCCCTTTTCGTTTCATACATAAAAAAATGTTTTAAAAGGCACTTAGTCGTGCAGTGAGAAGTGGTCATGTGTTTGGTCATAAGCTAGGGGAACATTTAATGTGTTTGTTAGGCGACCTGCACTGGTACAGGGCCTCTTACAGTCGGTTACGCCCGACTGTGATTTTCTTACTTGTTTTTATCATAATAATGTTCCATAATTAAAATCTCATATTGTCACGATGACTTAGACAGAACATGTCTAATAAGAAAGTCGATAATGCAGATTAAAGTCGATAATAAAGTATCACTCAACTAAATAGATCACTTTTTACGAATTTAATGCAATTAATAGCTAAACAGTGGCACTATAAAGACTCCATTGATAACCAATACTACACATTCTAAAGAATGACTTTGATGTGGATGGTATGAAATCTTCGTTAATGAATAATTTTTAATTTTTTGTGTATACTTTTTGGATACGAAAGTTTCGGCATGGTATGCCTCAACTTCTTAAATAATATTTAACAAGATGCTCTATTTAGCTGGTTTGTCTTGAAATTTCATTCATATTCATGATCAATATATTTAGTACATCACTTATTCTCTTTGTGTCCTTTACTTCTTAATGGAACATATGCTCTACCAATGGTTTAAATTCTTTTCATTACTTTCCAAAGCCAAGAAACAGTAGATAAACAACATCCACTAAAAATGATTTAATTGGTAATCTGTTTCGATGGTTAGTTTAGCTTATAGAAGCAATATCCGCGACATTTATGGAGCCATTCGTAGATCACATATTTTAGAAATCAATAAGTTCGCTGGAAACCTATTCAGACTTGGAGTAGGTTTCGAAGCTAATATGATAATATGGCTCAAGAAATGACAGTATGAATAGGACTTAAAAAAACAATCGAGTAACTATGGCGACCTTCTATGGGTCTTCGAAATTAGTATTAAATTTCCTGCCAGACTTCATTCTAAAACTAAGTTCTTACGGCATTGAATATATAATGTTGTTGAAAGCTGACTTTGAAGTGAATTTCAGCTCTATCAAACATTTTAGCACTCCCACAAGCTATTCCAACATTCACTCTAAACTTTATATTAAAAACATTTGTGCAGATCTTCAGTTTAGTTCGATTTCTAAGAAAGTTTTTAAATCGCACCTAATATTCTAAAGCTTCCCATTATTATACACAAAATTCACCGAATTTAATGCGCCTTTCAAAATATTGCTTCGACATACTACTATCGCTTTACAAAGTTTAATTAGCTTCTACTCTCAAGACGTTTGCTTACAACATTTCGTATTATTTTAAAATAGAATTCCAAACAAAGATTAAATATTCTCTCACCTGCCAATTAAATTGCAAAGCCAAATCGCATTAAACTATGACAGCGGATTTGATTTTATAATTTTTTTTAAAGCCGTTTATGATTTGTTTGAAATAATAAACAAAAAAACAAAATGTAAAACTAATTTACAACTTAAAAAAACGTACTAATTGACACTTGCTTTATTGCCACCAATTGTTCATGTTTGCTGTTAACAAAAACACAATTAAAAAAAAATAATAATAATTTATTAAAAAAAAAAAACCAATACTAAAAATTAAAAATATCTGCATACTTGTGTATGTATGTGTCACTGTGTATAGGCGTTTGTTGTTGTATCTATGTTATAAAAACAAAAACAAAAACAAAATTAAATAAACAATATTTTTTTATAAATTGCAGTTCTGTCATTTTTATTTGACACAAATCAAATAAACATGAAAATGCAACTAAAATGCAAAATTGTTATCAAAACCAAAAAAAAAAACTTAAACAAAAAAACCTTGATTGATTATTTTAAAACCAAATAATCAATGGCAATTTTAATTGATTACCAGTTTCAATATATAATAATACGTTATTAATTTTCACCATAAATCTTTATTTTTGTTTATCTTTGTTTTTGCAACTACTACTAATTGTGTGTGTCGCCGATTGTTTTAGTGACTTTGCTGGGTACATGTCATAAAAGTTTTCCAGATTTAAATAAGAACCATTTATAACAATGGAAATTGCATGAATTAAACCAAGTAAATATTTATGTACACAATGTACGATTCATTTTGTGCTTTAAAAAAATAAATAAGACACAAGCCAAACCAAAAAAACAAAAAAAAAAATTATTTAATTTAAATGAATACTAAAACCTCCAAGCAGACATAACAAAACTCAACACATTAATCACATTTACTAAAAATTTAACATAAAGAAAAATTGTTTGGTTTTGATGTTCAATGTTTGGTAATTTTTTTTTTAGTGAATTTAGTACGCGTGAAAAATGTATGAGTAATAAAATTTAAATTAAAATTTGGTGTTTGTAATAACTTTAAATTATATAAATTTATATTAAGTTATGAGTGAAATTAATATTATTTGTGAAATCATTTAATAGATTAAAAAGTCAAACATACATGCTAGTTGAATAGTATGCGTATTTTAAGTAAATTTAAATGTCGCAGTAAAAAAAACAAAAATTTATATTTTACTACTAACAGGTATGCTTGATATTGTTTGCCTAAATTAAGTCACTCACTTCAAATTAAAACTAATTGTGTATTATAAACGGTTGCGAGTTTTAAATAATGGTTATTGTTCTAGAAAATTGTACTAGTACTCCAGCTTGCGTTGTTCTTCTTTTTGTGTCTCACAGCTTTTCCTAGTTTATTAATGTCCTTTTAAAACTCATTGTTTTTTTAAGTAAGATTATTAGGCTAATAATTTAGG
The DNA here is from genome assembly GCA_035044805.1 of Leucophenga maculata. Taxonomy (NCBI): domain Eukaryota; kingdom Metazoa; phylum Arthropoda; class Insecta; order Diptera; family Drosophilidae; genus Leucophenga; species Leucophenga maculata. The sequence goes on from JAWNNP010002066.1 coordinate 385,279, forward strand.
ATATACTTTCTAGTATGCCTCCAAGACGCTTGCTATTAAGAAACTCAACTGGCAACTAAATAGAGAAGAGTGCAGTGAAATATGCAACCGAATATGCAAAGCGAATAAAATGTTAAACAAGTTTAATAAAAAAGGCCAACAATAAACGAACGCTGCAGTGAAGAGTGCCTGCAACTTTAAAATACCCTATACACCCATTACATCTTAACTCTATACAGAAGATGTGTGAAGATTCACCAAATTTGTCGTTTCAAACTACACTCAACCACATCAAAAAGCTTTCTTACATAATTCCAGAAGGGGCGAAAGATTTGAATGAGGAATACCTCTTCTAGTGGTCTGATTTAGACCTGTATATAAATTTTATTACAATCAAAGTAAGATAAACCAAATATAATATTTGTTGGTAAAATAGCAAATAAAGCCGCAATTAGAAATGAGTCTCAGATTTTAATGGGAACTACCCCTTAAACAGGGGATGACATGTTTATTAAATACAACTTATCTGAAGATTCAATAGGTGACATTGAATAATCAAATTATTAGGTTCTATTTTTTATAGTTTCAATATGTCTACATTAACTTGACTTTTTGTAAGGAGGCCAACTATTTCAGAGGTTCGATTTAGACCCTACTGGAATACAAGTATATAAGTATGTTTGATACAAAAAAAAACCATTTCGCCATTTCTACAAAACTTAACAACAAAAACATATTTTTCTTTATACAAAAAACTCTCATAGGTGGGACAGATTTATAATGGATTCACCCCTTCTTGAAAATCGAGCTGGACTTAAGTAGAATATTTTATAAGGATGCGTTAAATATTAATATGGAAGCTCCATGGGTTTTTGATTCAAATAAAATGACAATTTTTTAATAATTATATCGTGGTTGCCTTGAGCTAGACACAGATGACCGCCGATTTGGTTCAGTTCGTTGAAATTTTTACATTTGTGTGGGCTAGTTCGCGATCCGGTCGTTATTAATGAAAAATTACAATGTTGAGCGAACGGTTCGGGCTCAAGTTCATCGTGTGTGGTGTGATATGCGAACGTCAGAAGAAATTAGACAAAAAAATCATTTTTGTATATAGACGACAAGCATAGCAACAACAAGCGTCCCTCCCACTCAATCAGCTTTATAAAAGAAGCATACAAAATATTTTTACTTCCGTTGTTTCTCCATATCCCTGTGGGCCAATTCAAATGTTGTTGTGTATGAATGAATACGCTTGAAGTTAAACTTTTCTAGGGCTACAGGTATTGGGGTAATGATATGTTAAGATAATGATCCGCAATAAAAAGATATTTTCCACATACTTTTTCCATACAACGTCTCCGATATAAAGTTACATAATATAAAATGTATTGCTTTTGCACTGAAACCATTACAAAACCAAACTTCGGACATATTCAACAATATTTTACAATTGATTTTTTTTCCTTCAATTTACCAACACACGATTTACCAATATATATATGTACATTATATATAGTATTTATTTGGTTGTTTCGCAATGTTGCGCCTTATAAAACATTCAAAACGATTTCGTGATATTTATTTCATTTTCGGCAATGAACAAATACTGCGGCACATTTCATGGCGAGGCGTCCGTGCATGGCTAATGCCAGCCCATAAAGTCAATACGATTCGCTGCAGATGCAGCGATTCATGAGTTTAGTAATAATTAATAACCGGGTATTAAAAAATTAAGCAATCATGTTTTGCGTAAATCAATGGGCTTTTGTTTTAATTGATTGTTGTGCTTAATTTTTGCTGAAATTGTTCTCTTTGCAAATAGACCGCAGAGAAATGCACAACAAAAAGTGTGGCAAATGCACTTTAAACCATAAACCATTAAATAAAACAGCAAAAAAAATAAATAAACCGAGATTTTGATGGCTTAGTATAGCATCTCATTAGCAATGAATGGAGTACATGAGCCAACGTTATATAAAAACTATCTTAAAGTTATTAATGCAGCAGACTGCTGCAGTACAACATCAACATCAACAACAACAACAACAACCACAACAACGAGTGCATCGTTAGCATGGAACAATGAGTGCAACAGAAATGTTGCAAACGATGATGTCAAGGTTCTTCACAATGTTAATGGCTTTTGATAATCGAAAGATGCTCATGTTCCTTCCTCGTTTAGTATTTTGAGTAGCAAGTAGCTAATTTAGACTAAGTGCAGTTTTAGCTAAAGGTGGGGCGGTTTAGAAAGTATTCTGGTTTATTTTTTCGAGTGGTATAAAATAGTTTTTTGAATAGTTTTGTAGCTACGCGTTTCTCCTATAGCGTAATGAACTGGCAGCAGTTTAGACAGATAGGCATACCGACTCAGTTCAGAAAGTCGGTACAGCTCTATTTTCACTGCTATACACATTGGCATAGCTTAAACAATTTGGATTTTTACCATTGGAATAATTCCCAGCGCATTAATTAATTATGTTCCTTTTTTAAAACTAATAAACAAATAGTTTGACATTGAACGACATTTCCTTAAACCAAATTTGGTTTTTTATTTTTAAAATAAACAACAGACCGAGTATCCGGCTCGAGGGATCTACAGAATGTATATAATTAAACACCAAATTAAGATTCATTTTCTTTACTGAGCTATTCAGAATCTAAATATATGACTTAAGTCTTATTATGCTTAGCTAAGTTTATTATTTAATTAATTTATTCCTTTGAGCCGGATAGCAAATTGTTTGTTGATTGGTTTATAAAGGCAAACAATGTGTGTCTCTTGACACAATTTCTAGACATCTATTTTGAATGGATACATACTTTTATATTTTTTAATGGCTCTGAAATAGCTCGCTCTTTCCATCTACGCTGTTATACGTAAAGCAGCTACAATAAGAAGGCCACAGAGATACCTATTTGCACTAATTAAAAGTTGTGTGGCTCTAAAACAAGTCTTTTTGAGAAGTTTTAGAGCAAAAATCATGCCAATTGCATACCAATTTTTTAGTTTAAAGATTCGCATGTAGAATGTTTTGAGCGATAGCGAATACGAACCGAAACAATTCACTTGTTAGCTTAATAATCAGTCTTGTGCTTTGTTGACATACGCAAGACATACAAGTAACTAAAATGAGCACTTCTAAGCGTTTAAATGCCCGCTGTTAGTGGGTGTAGCGGATATTGGTAGGCGTTGTACCGCAAATATATACCATGTACCATGATATATATAGTCCATAATCTTAAGCTAATCGATCAGCAAACTTCATATTTCAATTTCCAACAACACTTTCTCACCTCAACAGAAGAGAACTAAGAAAAGGCCTCGCAATCTTTTAAAAAGTGTCGTTGGAATACTTTTTATCCATTTTTTTGCGCATGCTTGATATGCCCATGCTTCCAAACAAGTTCATGCAAAGTCTGACTTGAATCCGATAGACCGAAATATTTACAGAATTTCGATCTTCCCAGCAACATATACCGATAAGTTACGCCGTTTGCCTAAAGTCACTCAATATGAAAAGGATTGGAAACTATGCACGTTCAGATCTGTTCATCACATGCAATCCAAAATAGCTAGATTAGCATACAGGTTTCCTGTTTTGAGTGTACTCTTCCTAAATGGCTGGAACGATATTTTGTTTCACAACTGGACTTGATAGGTCGTGATCGGGTTCTAGGAAACATTTTTTTAACTAAAAATATCTCCGAAATTTTACACCATCCTCACCACTTATTGAAAAATTAAGTCGCTCAGGAATTAAATAATTAAACACATATTTTATGGTTTTGATTTATTCCTCCATTAGTAAATGAGATAGATGATGAAACATTATATATAAAATCCGATCCGTAGTCACATCGCCGTATTTTATTTTATATTTTTTGGTTCCATATAAACTTGGAAAAGTTCTTATGGAATAAAATTTGATATAATTAAAAAAAAATCGGAACAACTTCAGATATCATAATCGCGATCATAACGGTCGATGGGATCAAATTTTTTTTTTTTATTCTATCGGGATGAAAGCAAATAATTTAATACCTATTTCCAATTTAAAAGAAATTCATTTTTTGTATTTTAAAATTGTTTACGGTGCTTTACTGGCCGAGCTACATATTTGAAACCACTTAGAGCAGTGCTCGGCACAAAATACAAACGTACTTTCGTACAGATACGAAGTCATTATCAGCATGGACGTTTTCTTCTTTTACACTGAAAAAAAATTGATTATAGCAAAATTTGAAAATTTTTTTATTTTTCAAACTTTTTCAAATTTTTGTTTACAATGTAAGACAACACAGATAGAGCCAAAGGCACTTTGTTGCAGTCAAAAAAGATTTGACACTTTTCCTACGCATTAAAGATTTGGCCGGTGCCGAAACTACTTGATACAAATGGATCTACGTTATGCTATATGTAAAGAGTACAAGAAGATATATATTTCACTAGAAAAAACTACTTACTGCTCTGCTGCAGAAGCTACTATGTTTCCATTGTTGTGGTTGTTGTTGTACGAATAGAAGACAGTAAAATTTCAAAAAGCATTCATTTCGGTATCAGTATGCTTCATAAATTTATGAATACCGATCAAAGTCCGAACAAAGGTACGCATTGAAATGGGCATAGAGCACAACTCGAATTATATTGTTTCATTTGTTATGCACTCCCACTTTTGCGCATTTACATTTTAAAATGAGAGCAGTTATTGTATCATTTGCTTGTATTATACTTGAACTCTGATTATACGAACGCCTCGTTTGCATTTTTGGATGTGTTTACGCAATGCTCTAATATAGATATACCCATTATCTCACTACACAAGGCGCATACATATGGATAATGCTTAGTAGAGGATGTTTCTTTATCGTGACGCATTTTCGTTTCATGTAGTTTCACTTCAAAAAGGACAAAAAAAATAGTGCACTTAGCTGGTATTTAAATTTTCCAACACTTGGCTTCACTTGTCTTATAACACTGTTTTATTTTAGACAATTTTATACAAGAAAAATGGCCGACTATGAGCCGATTTTATAGAGCAATAAAATGCTGTGATCAGCCTACAGTATATATCGTAACTATTTTATTTTCTACTTAATTTACTACTGACAGTGTTCCAATAAATGTTAATACCCACATCAAGATTGATGGTTAATGACAAAACTTGAACTTGGCTTTAACATATTTCGCTTTTACAGTTATTTACATATGTAAATGTTGTAGCTATAAAAGCTGCTTCTTTTTCTTCTTTAGATAAAATTTTTTTTATTAACAATAAAAGTATTCGTAATGAAATGTATACAAAGACTATAAAAGAACCTACTGAGTGACCCGCGTCACGCTGTTGCTGAAAAACTCTCTAGGCTAATGAGCATGTGGCATCATGCAACTTCACCGCAGAAACACTCTATCACTCAATTAAAAGTCGAAAGTATTGCGAAGCTATCTCAAGCAGGTGCCAAGCATACATGCTAAAAGATACACACTTGTAGATACATGCGAGTGTCTGTGTGTGTGTGTGTTTATGTGCATAGGTACACATTTATGCATATGTTACTCTAAGCTATGCTGCTACTCCATGCATGCTGTAAGCGTAAGTTGCATGATATGATAGGTAGATTGGGTAAATATGCAGATACTATAGCACTTATATACAATACAAGGACTCTCGCAGGCAGTCAGGCAGGCAGGCAGGCAGGCGCGTTCGTATATCTATGAACATTTGCAGAAATTATGCCAAACGAGAAAAGGCAGTCTAGAGACTGTGTTGAGCGCTCGCACATGTACGATAAAAAATTTAAGTGCAACACACAGAACGCGCTCACGGCGTAATCATAATGGCAAGATGGCGGACGTGTTCGGGTCGTAAAGGGGCGCTTTGTTTTTATTTGTCTTCTAGTTGTTGCCGCCACACTGCGGATGTTGCTGTTTTTGTCGCCAACGCCATCAGCATCAGCAACAGCATTGCCATTGCGCGAACATCATCGTCGTCGACACTTAGAAACAAGCGTGAATATATGGCAGCATGTGTCTTCATGCCATTCTATCTTGCCAGAAATTTTGACAGCCAGCGTGCATCTGTGTTGGCAGCATCTGAATATGCAGATAATGTCGATAAGCGCCAGTAAATGGTGTTGAATTGCCTAAGTTGTTCAGCAAGCTGTGCCAAAAACAAAGACAACAAATTGGTTTGCGAAAAAGATGTTCGGGGGCCAAAACTCAATACAGGCATTCAAAATAATTCAATTAAAATTTAAGTAGCTCATTTAGCAATTAGCCAACAATGTAAAACATTTCACAAATCGATTCGTTTTGCATACTAAACAAATAAAAGATTATATGTACTTTTTATATGTGCCTAATTTAATAGAGTTAATAACTGGTACAAGAAGACAAGACACACCCCATAATATGTACACATTCATGATGTGCTTCAAAAGTGTAATCGACATTGACATATATAAAAATTTGGCTTTCTTTATAATTTCCAACTTTTATTTTCTGTAAGATTTTGTGCTCATAGCCATCAAGCATGTCATGATGGTGTCTAAAAATGGTAAATTATTGTGGAGTTTAATCATCTTCTAAACAGAAGCTACAGCTGCTTCCACATTCTATAAAAATTTTACATAAAATCTAATATATCTGATCTTGTTCGTTTCAAGAGCCTAGTAATTATTTGCCCTGTCTTATGCCTTACAATTCTCCCAAAAACTATCTCTAGCTTTGTTCTCTTTCTGCTTTACTAAAAAAATTGAGTGTGTACTTGATCCAAATATGATGTAAATAAGCTGATTTTGGTTCTGATTACGGGTTCTATATCTCGCACATCGTCCAATCGTGAATTTTAGCCAGACAAATTCTGGTTAATTTCTGTTGCGACTCAAAGTAGTGATTATTCCACCTGAATCAATTTCCAAAACTATGTTATACCTTTTCCCTGTTTGCACTACTCCCTACTTTAAATGTATTGATGGAATTAAGATTCATACCAAAGTTGACACTAGGGTACAGCAGTAGCAGCAGGGCGGGCATCTGTTTTATTGCTAACGTAAGCCTTCTTACTATTATTATATCCTTCTATCTTCATTCATTAGAGAAGTATCTTTGCTACAACGCTTAGACAGTTGCACATACAACCTTTTACAGTTATACCTCTAAATTTTATTCAGTTATTTGCTGGCTCTGTTAGTGTAGCCGTATCTGCTGCCCACACAATGGCACAGTATGTTAACACGGTCTGACTATTGTGAGATACATATGTTTCAATAACTTGAGAGTGCACCCCAATTCTTTCCAACTATATCTCTACATGTTATCATTGCCATTTAGGCTTTGTTCATGGTTTAGTCAATGTGAAGCTTCAATGGAGCACCTTGATGGAAAATTACACCAAGGTATTGAACCTCCATGAAGAATATTATCATTCTTATTGATTTGAGGCCCTCAATTTATATGAGAAATGCTGTTAGAATTTCTGAATAAAATGTGTTGTCAAATGTTCATATGTATCGCCAGGTGTCTCTTTGGCTTTTAAGTAGTCTTGAATTGTGGTGAACAATTGTTATAGAGCTGATCTTGTTATAATTGACATAGTTGCCAATCAATTTGTATAATATTGTTAATAAAAGAAGATGTGGGGCTTATTGGACCTAGAACATAGTTTACAGATGTATATCCACCAACTCTATCTGCTACCACATTGTTTTTTAAATTAAAAGCTGACCACCGCTGGTTAATATTAAGGTTTAAAGTGGCACAAGATCATTAATATTATATTTCGTTCATAGACCTATAAGATAATATTTAATTTGCACGATGAAACAAATAAATCTTCATTTGTTTCTTAACACCTTGACAAGTCCTACAGTTTACAAAATTTTTTGCTTCATATGCTTAGAGATCAAGTAAAAAAATTTGTGCAATAGTAACAACCGTGAGCAGGCGTATAGTATGTTATATAAACTCTTAATTATTATTAAAACTCAGGTCGATATATGCCTGTCCGACTGTCTATTTCTATGAACGCCGGCTTAACGGAAACTCTAGAAAATAGAGACAAGAAACTTGCATCCTTTTTTTCATCTTTCGTTACACACAGTTTGAAATTAATTTACTTATTATACTTGTTCCTTAAAAACTGGAAAATTTGTGTAATTTTGAATCTGACATAAGTCCTGCCGTGTATTTTAAAAAGCTCTTGCTGTGTCTATCGAAGTGCCTATATAATACTAAAACCTCTATGGCTCTGGTAATGTCGATGCCAACTTTATTGTGCGGCTCAAAATGTTTTTTTTTTTAAGAAAATTAAATCCAAAAACCATGTCGGTTCGAATCGGATCACTATACAATAGCTTTTATATAAATTATGATTTATGCAATGAAACAAGGACTGTATATAAAGTAGAGCATACTATACTAGAGAACCAATTTCTCCTTTTTCTTTTTTTATAGTAAAAGGTTAAATTAATGTTTGTAACAAGCAGAACGAGGTGAGGTAGAGCCCATAAAGTATGTACATATTCTTGTTAACCATTAAAAATCGAGTCGATATAGACATGTCTGTCAGTCTGTCTATCTGTCCATCTGCCTAGTATGAACGTTAGAACAACCAGAACTTAGAGACTATAATAGGTAGAGCTTTCAAGTTTAGATGTTTAGATGCTTCAATTACTTCTTTACATAACTTCGTTTCATTATATTTAATAACCCAACCACTCAGGGAAGTTTTCATTTAACATACAAATCTACCTCTCGTTCAGAGTTTTTGTATGAAAAAATAAATTGTTTTAACTAAGTTGACAAGTTTGGTCTGTCTTACATTAATAATTATTATTATATATTCCATATACGTTCACATCGGGCAACTAGAACAGGTAGCCCCATACAAATCGATACGTCTTTTCTGGGTTTTTCTATAAACAATAATTTTTATTATGTTTAAAGCTACTAGAAATGTCAATTTGATAAATTTTATGCCAATCGTAATTAAATATTATATAAAGGTACGAATCAGACCTTGCACGCTTCATTAAAAGAGTGACTGTATTAACATTCAAGAAAAGTTTCTTCTGCAGCTAATATTTTGATACTTAGTACTAAGGGCTTATATGAATATATGACATATGTATGTCAAAATGTATAAAACATGTGAACTGAAATGAAGTAAACCCAAGCATATTCACCATTCGTGAACAATTTTCAAATACATATTCATATTCTGCGCACTTTAAATAAAGTCTGCTATAGATTTTTATACAAATATGTACTCTCCAAACTGTTTTAACTAAGTGCTATATCTGACAAGAATCAAATTTGTTAATCATTTTATTGAATTTCTCTTATTTCTAATTGAAATTTGTACATATTTGAAATTATGTTCATTGCAATGTGTTAAGAGTTTCTGATATATATGACCGTTTAAACAGAGCTTTAGAAACTTAATACATCTTGTAACGAAACAGTTTTTTAACATATTTTGAAACTAATTCATTACGTGTTACTATTATAAAAGTTTTGCTTAATATTTTCTACGATTTATGTTTGGCCATAAACATGTTATTCATAGCAAATAATGCATTTTAGATATTTTTCCATCTAACATAAAAGCAATGCCAACAAAAGTGAAAAGTAAAACTGAAAGTGATCGGTGGCTCATTAGAAACTCATTTAAAAACAATTTGGCACGTTAATGCAAAATAAATCTATAGCAGGATTATCCATGATGGCAGCGATCTGCTGCAACCGTACACAGCAGATACTCATATTCGCGTACTTTGGCGACAAACTGCCGCTTGATAAATTATTACAAAAGCGAAAGTGTATGCGCGGCGCAAGTTTCTACAAGTGCCCGTGCAGCTGCTGCTGCTGCTGCTGCTGCTGCTGCTGCTGCTGCTGCTGCTGCTGCTAAATTCAACTGCTGCGCTTGGCACTTACCCACAGGATACTTGTGCCACATAATTTTCGCTTCGTTACATACGCGTTTGGGTACAAATAAAGTGCCAGCGAAAGTAAAATTTCATATGATTAAGTTTCCGGCTGCTAATCCCTTAGTTCGCATAAGTTAAGCGAACGCGATGTCATGCAAATGTCACATGGCAAATGATGCTGCAAAACTTTTTCGTTTATATAAATTTTTTCGAGATTTTTTATTATTATTTTTTTTTTTTTTTGTTCCGTTTTTATTCCGAGTTACAAATGTCATTAATACGCGTCAAAGAAAGTAACGCAATGCGCGTTGGAGATGTCAAAAAATTTAAATGTGTAATTGTTTTCACGGTTTTAACAATGTGAAAAAATAGCCGAACAAATGACTTTTGGGCTTATAAATGCCCCATATATGAAATGCTTGTTTACGACGCAATTTTACTTTTCGCATACGGGGTGTTACAATTGAAGAGTTCAATGACTTTAAACTTATAAAATAAAAACAGGGTGTCAAAAAAAAAAAACGGCGTGTTTGAAAATTGAAGTAAAACATTTAAAAAAGTATTAGATAAATCATTATATAAAATATCAAAAGTTATATTAAAATCTCCACCAAGCATAATTTAAATTTTTAGAATTCTAAATTTGCAATTGCTAATTATAATCAAGCAAAAAAATACTTCCTAAGTAACTAAAGTGCTTCGATGCTCGTTGATAATTCGTGTTTATAACTGATTTTCCTTATGAATAGGCAATTAATTCTTACTTTTCAGACATTCAAGTCAAGCTGTTCACTTTCAAACATTCTCATTCGCTTAGACAGTACTCCGCTTCCATTGTTTCACATTTTACGTTTCAGTTTTTAAGATTTAATCGGAAATTTTCCTTTTTGCTTTATTGACAGAAGATAAAATAAGAAAAAAGAAATAGAAAACTAAAAGAAAGAATAAAAATAAAGATTTCAGTTTTGACAACCCGTTGCGTTTTTATAGTTTTCCAGACTGCAATGAAGAGTCTTAACTTTTGTGGTGAATTTGTATCGCATTAAACCAAACATTGGATACCCCTTTAAGGAGTTAGGGATAGTTAGCTAACATCTTATGCAAGAGAGAAATAAATTCTGCATTGCATAATTTCTAAACGATTTTCTACCTGGTGTATAATCGTTTTTAGTAAGAAAAATACATTGTTTCATAGAAAGCCAAAATTTTTTTTCAAAGTACTCGTAGTCCGTAGGTATTTCAAGGCAAATCATTCATCAAGCCATTTTTTTTTTAAAACGCGAATTGCTGCTCAGGAATCGTGCGGCGCATCGACGAAATAAGGTGTCAGTTGGGTGTCCAGATATGATGAACAAGCGGCATGGGGTAGCACCTCCAGTTGAAATTGAGTATTGTTCAAATAAAAGAGCTTGAAATTGATAGACTTTAACCTTTCTGGTCCCATTTTCATGTTCCTGTCACTCAGGTCAAAAATTACAGTGTTTGAACTGACAATACAAATCTCTGCACGTTGTTTCGTATAAAGCTTTGTCGCCATAGACCTCCAATAGCATTCGCTGCGGTGTAGCAGTTGATTTTATAAAATTGAAGCAGAACAGCAAAGCTGCTCGCATGTACTCTTTTTTTTTTTTTTTTTGTCAAAAAACTGAACATGATTATCAGAGGAAAAATGAACGATGCTGTTTGAAATTTGTTATGATGCGGTATGAAGCGGACCTAAGCTTATTCTTCTGGAATTATTATGATTTCTTATCTGTATATCTTAATAAGAACTTCTTATTACTATTTTCTTGAGCTTCATTCGAAAACTGTTGTAATGGAAATAAATGGTTTGTGATATTCCGCTCATAGTACAAATTTTTGTAGACTGTTAGATCTATGTTTCCTCAATGGTATATCATATTATATACGTCCAAACTTTGCAGCGCTTATTCTACATATTTCTCAGCATGGATAGTTTTATTACAAAAAAAAATTATACTTAACACATTTCACAGTCGAAGCTGCTCAAGCGAAGCCATCAAAATATTGTCTTTATTATATTGCCTTGAAATAGATGCGACATCACATCACAATATATAATAAAAAAAAGTTTACAGACGGTGAGTCTCCTCTTTTTTTTTATTTATAACGAATTTCGTATTAATATTGGTTGTAACAAAATGGTTTGCCATATAAAGCTTCAAAATAGACCTGTATTTAGCCTAGAACAGTAATTTTCAATTCATTTTAATGGAAATATAAAAAGTCTTTCTTTTTTTTACCTTGTAAATATATGTAACAGGCAGAGGAGGCAAGGCAATCTCCATAAAATATAAATTTTTTTAGAAAAGCATCGAAAGATAACTCGATATAAATTCTCCTATTACTTTTTCAGTTCACTTGTATTCAATTTGTGTGCCAAGCCGCTTTCCTTACATCTGCTTTTGAGTTTTTGTAATAAAAAATTATATTTTTGATATTAATTTAACTAGAAACCCCAAATTTGTTGAATCTTACATTAAACCGTTTAACATTTCCCATATAGGTCAAAAAAGTACCACAATACCACCATTCTGAGCTTTTGTATGAAAAAAACTTGGTTGTTGTTGCTAATTCAGCAAAAAACTCTAATAAAATACTACATAAAAGTCCAAACCGAACATTTAAATACTGTAAGCCGCAACAAAACGTCGATTCAATATAGACATGCCCGTATTTCTAGCTATCCATGTGAAGAGTTTGGACAACCCTCTCGAAAAGTTCGTAATAAAAATGTGTTCAACCTTTCTGAATAATTGCTAGATACTATTGTTTTTTTTTTCTTTTTATTTTAGTTTAAAATGTATCTTACGCCTTTTTCAGATGGTCGATTCTACTAATATTATAAATGCAAAAGTTTGTATATATATGTAGGTGTATGGATGGATGGATGTATGTTCCTCTCTTACGGCTAAATCGCTTAACCAATTGGTATGAACTTTGGTATAGAGATTGTTGGGATGATGGAAAAGAACATAGGCTATACTCTGTATAGGTTCATATCGGATTATTGGAAGATTTAGCACCCAAACAAATCTGTAATCCTTTCTGAAATTTTGAAGGAACAATTTTTGTGTGTGCTTGAGTCGACCAGTCTTCTATATCATACGCTATTCATAATACAATATTGCACATATATTCAGATAGGAATATATCACTTAAATAAATTTAAGTTTTAATGCAAGCTAAAGTGTTTATCGAAGTCTAACACACTTGATTTTTGCGTTCTTTCTTGTTATATTATTATCAAATTAATTAAAAAGATTTCATTTTGATATTAAAAAAGATCACTTTGATATATTTGAAATATCAATTTGATATTAGTAAACATGTCAGATACATGAAACTTGAGATCCATGAAACTTTTTTTGCAGTCTTAAGAATTTAATTTTAAAAACTTACACTTAAACTCAGACTACAATAACTGCCGCCTGTCATATATGACAATAGTTCAGTTGAGATGTATAACTAACAATGTATTATAAAGAATCTAATTGGCAGAAATGTTTGTTCTTCTACTTCCTTACAAAATATTTATCTTTTATTGTGGCACGCTGTATATGCAAACGACGACATATGTGCGCCTTCAAAGCTTTTACTTTTCGAAATATGTACATATAACATTGCGGATTTATATCTACACATGTCGCTTGTATGCGTACACACATACATACTACATACAAAAATATGTACGTGTAATCTGCAACACACATTCATTTTATAAGGTGTCAACAGCAAATTTGTGCAACTGACAGAGGCTTGTTTTCCCACATCAAACGAAGCGAAGCCATGCCCATTTCATGTTTTCCTTTTTCTTTTTTTTTTTTTTTACTCCACAGTATTAATTCTGGACTTTAAGGCTTTAATGTGCGAAAGCATACAAATTATTAAAACTTTATATGAAAATCAGCACGTATTACATATGCTAAACTGACTTAAATAATCAGTTAATCAGTGACTATCTTCGGCACTTATTGATGATTTATCACTACGCAAGAACTTTCATATGCAAATTATCACCGTGCATGCAAGGCAGAATATATTTTTGTGCAATTGTTGATATGTATTGCATGCTTTTTAATCTAATTGCTATGATAGCATATCATTTGCAAAGGCATTTTCAATTTTCATTGTATAAATTGCATAAGAAGCTATAAATCAATATTTGAAGCATTGTACATTTATTGAAAATATGCAAGAAATATGATACACAATTTGTGTAAAGTAATTTACCCATAAAAGCAAAATATACATATATCGCACATTGATTGCTCTAGGTGTGCTCAAGCATTTATTTCATAATAATATACAATTTTCTTGCTTTCAACTGCAGTTTAATTGTATTTGTGTGCGTATATGCAATCTTTGATGCCCATATGATGCAGCTTACGCTTCAATTGAAATAAATTCAACAAAGATTTCAGCATTGAGATAGAAAATTCTTTGACAATTATGAGTTTCATGTATAAGCCACACACACACATACACAGCAATCGCCTGTGAAAACCAGAAAACCAGCATTGCAGACACAAAGACAAAGACAAAGACAAAGCTTTGGGTACTAATCTACCTAATCTAGGATTGTATTCACCATTTAGAAACTTTTATTCTTATTCTTCTTCTTCTTCTTCTTCTTCTGACTAGGCTACACATCGAAGAACAAAACAAATCTTACAAATTGTTTTTCTCGACTTACGATGATTGTTGATAAAAGAAAAACTTTCAATGCGGGAAATTGTGAAATTTATGTACATACATTTTGTTCGAGTGTGTAGTTAGAATAGATTTAAAGTGATTGTGTTTAGCAATTTTATTCAAGCATGAAACAAAGCGGCATAAAACTATTTTTCGGTGTCTGTGCAGTGCAGCTTTGATGGCAGATCATCTTTTTATGCCTCGAATATTCGGTTAACCGCAGCCCAGATGAAGATGAAACGTTTTTCTTATTTCTTGTTGACTTTGCATTGATAAATGCGAGAAAAAAAAGTTTATTTGTGGTATTTTCTGTATCGGCTTAAGCTAAAATCTCTTATAAAAATAGTTGTTGAACCATGACCTTTAAGGTTGTTACAGGCTGTGGTGCACTAGCGAATGTTTTGGTTGTTGTAGGGTCTTAAGGGTAGAGTTTATTTTTGTTTATGTTTGAGAGTGTAGATGTGCCCCA
The DNA here is from genome assembly GCA_035044805.1 of Leucophenga maculata. Taxonomy (NCBI): domain Eukaryota; kingdom Metazoa; phylum Arthropoda; class Insecta; order Diptera; family Drosophilidae; genus Leucophenga; species Leucophenga maculata. The sequence goes on from JAWNNP010002066.1 coordinate 400,373, forward strand.
CAGTGGTTAGCAGTACGATTGAACGAGTGAACGATGCAATATATTGCTCAAACCAAGCTTACACGACGGTCGCAAAAGCCAATTTAATTATTGCAACTTCGTCACACAGGATGCCCCAGTTATACAAATTTGCCTATGTCAATTTTATAGTCTCAGCAGCGAAGTTAATGCATCATGTAACGTCGTCATGTCAACAAGAAGGTTCAATCTTCAATCTATGACGACCGATAGTATTAATATTTAAGCCTTTTTATACTTTAGTGCTGGCTCAAGATCGACAAAGAAACGGTTAAGTGGTATACCATTCGGTCGGTAAAAAAAATCCATCTTTGATATCATACAGCTGTGTTGTGTGATGAAGACTTCATATCATAGCGCGCTATGTCCGCTATTGCTTTAGCTGAGAAGAGTGATATGTAATTTGTTTTAATCAAAAACGTGATTAAAAAAGTTGCACAGCCATTTTTAAACTGCCTTCCGCAACCATTGGTGAAGGCTACGAAGACTTGCTCTACATAGCATAAACAATGAACATCTGATTTGATGTTACCAACTGAGAGTGACTCATTGTTTAAGAATATTTTGTTATCATCATCAGAGCTATAAATCTGAATAACTGTTATTATACCTGAAGAATTTTACGTATCCCGGTCAGTTGCACTCCTTTAAATATTTTCTTATAACCTCATATGAAAATGCCTTACTTATACGCTTGAGTGAAGGTAGAGGTTTGATTGCAGCTGGGGTGTTCTTCTTGTTCTTGTTAACAGATTTGGGTTTTGCAATATAACTCGCTTCTAGTGACAATCAAACTAGTTTAAATACTGTCATTGACTTGTTTGGATTCAATTATAGCAGAGAATCATTGATTTATATACACTCGCACGGAACGGCTGTTATGTCCTGTTGTACAGTGCTCACTCGCAAGCATTTTGTCAGGCATGATGACGATATTACGGTTCTGGTGAAAGAATATTTATTCTGACAATGATTCGGTTCCTTATCGGGCTTTTAAACAACAAAAAATGAGAAGCATATTTTAGAAGCATTTTAGGAATGCTGATAAATTTGCCTTTCAAAAGTTAAGATATGGCATTTCTGATCATTAAAGATTGCCATTTTAACGTGTATAAAAATTTGCAAAACACTTAAATTTTATTATAATTAAAGTTTAAGTTGGAATATGAATGTTATATTTTATAACCAAAATTTCTGAATTATAGTCGTAATTAGAAACCTCAAAAAGAGTTGCATACTAATACCATTTTGAATCTGGTATTTTGTTTTGTGAAATTCTGACAGCATATTCCAAATCAGCAAATTGTAAAACTTTTGTAAAATTTTTTTCGAAATAATGTCGTATAAAACTTCTATCATATAAACTTTGACCCCCACGTTACCGAACAATGGTGAATATTTTCTGAGACGTAGGAGAATTACATTTTAAAGTACTTCGATTATATGTTAGCTCTACTTGATTTAATACCTTTCAACACTCAAGACTTCAGAGAGTGGAACAATAATAGTTGGAGACTTTCTGATAAAGAAACGGGGTTCAACATGATTTTGTTTGGGGGAATTCCTCTATGGAGCAAAAAAATGAAACTAAATGTTTTATTGGAGATCATTTTTTTAAACCGATTTTTTCCAAACTCGTGCTATATGAGTACATACAAACACACAAAAAATAATTAAATAAAAAATTGCACTCAAAGATGTTAAGGTGCATCACTGATTGTATGGGAAAACAATTTTTATTTTTTTATCCGATCATCATCAAACTCAGTTTGTATATATATACTCCAGACAAGAACTAATTAAAATTTTTATTCCAATCTTTTTCAAACTCGTTTTGTATGTTCTACACATATTTTCCCGACTTTGGAAAAGTACATATATACCCAAGGTGCTATCAATCGTTATATGGCTCAGTCATTCAATCATTTTCGAATTCGATTTAAATATGTCTTTTGGGAAGTTTTGGAGAAACTTATTCCTTAAAACGGAACGGAATGGTAAAATGGAAAAAATAATGGCTGGATAGGAATTGTGTCGAAAATTTTTTTTTTCAATCAAACATCTTTAAAAATGATTTAAAAAAATTCTACTACGGGCAACATCAAATTAAACGATGTGTGTCTAAACTAATGATTCATCTACAAAAAAAAAAACTTCTGTGGCAGGTCTAAAAGCTTGTAGAATTCATACAAAAGGAAAAAAAAAAGAGGTAATATCTCCAATTTTTTTTAGGCCCTGTACCGAAGGTACAAGAGCCTATTGGGTTTGTGCAAATGTATGTAACAGGTAGAAATAATGGTCGGAGACCCCCCAAAGTTACCACCATTATGGTCAGGAGTGTTAGAGGAGTCGATATAGACATGTCCGTCTGTCCGTCTGTATGAACGAAAGGATCTCGGAAACGGTACTAGATAGAGACTTCGTGTTTTTTGCATTCGACTAGGACTGCTCCGGAATTTTACAAGTTTATTTTAAAATTTTGCCACTCCCACCCTTCACCATAAAATCACCCCCAAGGCTAAAAATTTCTTCGGCACAAAAAAAATTTAGTGCACCAATATAGAGTTATATGTTTCATCAACGACCACAACCCCCCCCCCCCCCCCCCCCCCCCCCCTTCTCTTTTCATTCATATTCGCGCTGTGAGAAGTGTTCATGTGTTTGGTCATAACCTCGGGAAACATTTAGTGTGTTTGTTAGGCGACCTCTTACAGTCGGTTACGCCCGACTGTAACTTTCTTATTTGGTTTTTTTTTTTTAAAGTATGTATACTCATAGCAAGTTCATCTCATCGAACTGATCAAGATTAAATGTATTTCATGTGTTCATCTTTTGGGCGTTACAAACTTTGTGACATAATATATTATTGTATCATTAATGCTATGCGACAATCTTGATATATAGAAAAATGACTACCATTTAATTGTCTCAACCAAAAATGTAATTTTTTTAAGCTCTATTTCAGTAGGGAAAGGATCTACCAAGCTAGTACAAATGTGTATAACAGGCAGATGGAGGCGAGACAGACCCCATAAAGTATATATATTCTTAAAAGTCAAGTCGATAGATATAGACATATCCGTCTGTCCGTGTGTTAATTGAGATATAGAAGACTAAAAGAAATAGAGCCTTTAAATTTATGCATTTAAATACTCTAATACATTCGTTAGATAACTTGTATTCAATGAACACGCTAACGCTGCAGCCAAAACTCATTCTGAGTATTGTATGAATAAATTTTATTGATATTAATTTTACTATAAACACCAAATTTGAGTTATCTAACGGTAATCCATATCAAATAATCCATTTAGATTCAGATCGAACCACAAAAGGGAAAGCGCACATAAAAATCTGTTCGAACTTTCCGAGTTTTGGTATGAAAAAATGTTTATTTTTGTTTTTTATTTAGCTAGAAAGACCAAATTTATTGCATATAGCATGATTCCTAAGAAAATATTCTATATAGAATGGTATAGAATGGTATAGAATGGTAGCTGTTGGTAGGACATACAAATCGTTTTTCTTATTTCATTTATAAATTAGTGAGGGAGATAAAAGTAGTGAAAAAGATTATATAAAAATCGTTTGAATATTTTGGAAGTAAAAATAATAAATTTTTAAACATTATAATTAAATGTGGATACTGCTAATGTGATACTCATTGGAGTTAATATTCTGCCACAATAATATTCTTAAGCAAACTTTAAAAGAAAAACATTAAACATTGAAACCAAACAATTAAGCAAATAAGCTCGCATTGATCTAAACAAACATAATGCAAAATTATATTTAAATAAAAATTATACTATTCATGTCTCAAATCACTTCAAATCAAAATATCGAAACTATTTTTTATTAAATTCTGTTCTTTTTCGTCTATTCGTTTTTAATTTTTGTGCCGTTTTATCATTTTCGATGTACACTCGATTTTTTTGTTTGTTTGCAAATTTTATTTGCGTTTTTAGGACGAGAAGAATCAACTTCTTATAACGAACCTTTGGCTTTCGTTGGTAAGTTTGTACTAAAATGAAAATAAACTAAATAAAATTATAGATTTAATTCAAATACAGTGCATTAAATAAAAAGGCTATGCTTAAAAATGTAAAAAGAGAAACCAAAAAAAAAAAAAAAAAAAAAACTAATTAACACAAATTTATTTTGTTGGAAAATTGAAATTATTAAAAAAATAAAATTAATAAGAAAAAAAAAAAAGAGAATTTTCTAACAAAATATTTTTGTGATAATTTACACACACACGACTTTCTGCGATTTGTATTTTATTCTACTTCTCCTTCTATATAAGATATCTCGTATACAGTTAAATATTAAAAAAAAAAAAGTTTGCCACTCAGCATTGCTTGGAGAAAGTTTGCATCAAATATTTTACAAAATAGACATTTAACTACAACTTAACTTATTATTTAACTACTTAAAAATGCTAAACTATTTAACTTTTATTCCAACTATAAACTCTGACTCTACCTACTTGTATAGTAACCTAAACTTTGCATCTTAAATTTTCGCTCTTATTCTTCAACTATTTGCTGCTACTTAAGCGCGTTAATAAACTCTTCTTCAATATACATAATTGTTCTATGATCCTATAAATAAAATAACTCCGGTTCGATACTTTTTCTCTGAATTTAATGGCTGAGTTCGTGTGTGTTAAATTAATTAAAATTAAACTTTTAATCAACAAATTCTTAAAAATAAATGCGCTTTAAAATAATATTCAGCTTAAATTTATGTAGAAAGGCTGTTCTCTGTTTTCATTTCGTTTTCATTTTGGCTTTTAAAATTTTGTACAATAATTAATTTTGTTAATTTTTTTTTTTTAATTGTTTTTGTTTTTTTGTATATTTACAAAAAAAAAAAAAGAAGTTTTCAAATATTTACCACATAATTACAAATATATATATACTAATAATATAATATTTATTCTTGTTAAATACCCTTTTTTATATTAAGACATATACAAAAGCACAAACATTAAAAATACATTATTAAAAATTGTTAAATAAATTAAATATTTGTATAAATATTTCGTATTCCGCGAAAGCTAAACGTATAATTTATTCCGCAATTTCGTTCATTTTTAAATACAATATTTACTTTAATAAAAAAAAAAAAAAATATTTAACGCAGTGCGAGTTGATGCCCCACAAACGCCTACAGTAAAGGAAGACAAAACAGTGCCTACTACATTTCCGAAAGGATCTGCTGTCCTTTGCAGTGTCATGAACCAAACTCAACCCCTTTGGCACGCAGACATTTAAGTTAAACCACAAAACGTACAAAACAACTGCATAAATCTCACACAAAACCACAAATGACAAACAAAATAGTTGTCCTACTACCTAAAGTGAAAAGCCCAAACCGACAAAAAAAAAAACAAATAGAAAAAAACAAAAAACTAAAAAAAAAATATATATATATTATTATTTAAAATAAAGCAGTGCGCTACAAAACGGCGAAGAAAACAACGGGGGAGTTGTTGTCTGTTGAAGTTGGCTCACAAGTTGGCAGTAGGTTTGGATTGTATAGAGGAAAAGTAGTCTTGTCGTTGCTAGTATCGCCAGTATCTCCATCAAACAAAGGAAGCTGTGCAGCAGTTTATGGACATGTAATTTATGTAGATCCTATTTTATGTACTTTTTAATTTTTATTTTATATCTGCGCAGCTTATTTCAGACATTCTATAAATCAATTTCCGTTTTCATAAATGTCCTTTAAGTTATGCTATACATAGAAATTAAAGCGAAGATATCTGGCTTAATAAGTCTGACTTAGTTAGATGACCATTAACCAACATTCGCTCATGGCCGCATTTAAGAAGTCGCAATAGATGCTTTGGTCTTGTGTACGCTGGCGCTATTTATTTTCAATGCCAAGTTTTACCTGCCAAGTTTATATCTGCTCATTCCAATGCGTTCTCTGACGTCCTGTGTTAAGTCGAACATCAACCATTTGGGCCACCATGTAAACCATGCGTGCTGGAGCTCTTTCATCCATTCGAATGAGGATATCAGACCAGTGCAGCCTGTGGAATTTTATACGCTGGACTATGTCAACCGCATCGAATAGCTTATATAGCTCGCGGTTCAAGAGGGACCTAAACTCGTCGCCAACACTAATAGAACAAAAGAATCTTAATCTCGAACAAAGAATCTAACTTAATAACAGTATATGTTGTCACATGATATAGTAGAAAGGGGAGTATAAGCTTTTTTTAGAACTTGATTTTCAACTTTCGACAGAGGGCTTTGCAAGCCTAATGACGTTGTTATTGCTAGTCATTTCGAATCTTAGGTAGACAATGTTTTCTACAACATTGAAGTTAAAATTCTTCATCATCACTGATCTTCCAAAACGCGACGACTGTGTGCGAAAAGACACAAAGTACTTCGATTTGTCCACATTCAACGCTAAACCCATGAGCTGAGACTGTCTTTCAATCTCTGAGAACGCCTTGCTGACTCGCCATTCCTGTGTTCCGATGATATTAATATCATCGGCGTAAGCGAGCAGCATCACTTGGCGCAAATGTTTTCCATCAGACGACAATGCATCACCCGGTCTGTAACCTTTCTTCGTATAAAAGAGTTCGAAGATGTTCTTTCTTTCGTCTTTACAGAAAGCTGCTCCGGGTTTAAAATCCTTCGGTCGGACACTTGACCGTTTCATAACATTTTTGAGCTTTATTTCTGTCACATAAGCTTTTATCATCCTCAAACGCACGGCTTATTTGCATCTAAAATGGCGTATCTCCTCTGTCCGTTTCTCTCATTACTGCTCTCTAACAAGTCGCGATGCGCTCGACTACAAAATTTGCGCGATGCGTGCCTTCCATCATTCACAACCTGAACTATATGGTTGGGTGTAATTTGATTTGCACTCAGCTATGTAGCCTGGTTGATGTTAAGCTTTTGAAATCTGGTACTACTAACTACCATGTTCCGACCTGCGGCAAAATCGATTAGCTTCTCTCCATTATTGGAGAAAGTGTTGAGAAGGCTAAATTTTCCGACGATTGGGCCAAAGGTTCGTTCCTTACTAATTTTGGCGTTAAAATAGCCAAGCACAATTTTGACATTGTGTTTGAGACAGCGCTCATATAGACGTTCCAAGCGCTCATAGAACTCATCTTTAGCATCAACGTCTTTTCCGATGAAGCGTGCGCACAAATCAGGCTTATACTAAAATATTTTGCCTTGATGCGTATCGCGACTAGACGCTCGTCAACAGGCGTGGTCGAGGCTTGATAGATTCCTACTCTCCATGCAACCGCATCCAAATTCGTGCTAAATACTAGTTGATGTCACAGGATGCTTTTGTAGAGCAGACATGTCCTATCCATCGGATTTGCTGGATTTGCTGTTTATCTTCGATGACATCAACCAGCTGGATATTTGCATCATCCCAATTAAGGGTGCGGACATTCCAGGTGCATATCCTTCAAGCATTAGCTTTCAGATACCCAAGCTTCTCTGCAGCCCCACTATGCGTGTGCTTCATAAAGCAGATATCAACAGCATAGTCTAAGTCGCTAAGCTTCTGAGGATTACTGTAAAAAGTACTGGTGAAAGTCTACAACCATGTCATCTCTGTTATGGTTAAATTCTCACTGTTATTGCCTTTAAGCCGCACGACGAGAGCTGCATCCTCATTAATAGCCTTGATGAGATAAATGATCAGTGACCTTCATATCGCGCTTGCATTGAAGGTGTCAAACGTGCGTTCAAAGTTCACAAAAAGTAGGTATAACTGGAACCTACACTCGACCGATTGTTGCACAATGACGATGATTGATGTAATCTATACAAGATCGATTTGTTCGAAACTCATTTTGTTCCCGCCATAATTATCTGTTTAAAGCTGGAGAGGTTATGGCTAAGTTGATAAAAACCTGTAATTGTTGTAAGGAGTTTAAAGTGTTATACTGTGTCATTTCGACAGAGTTCGTTCTATTTGGAATAGAGACAATCTTCCAGTCATCGGAGTAGGTCGACAGAATGGTTGGAGACAGAATTGATTGTACACTCTAGAAAGTTATAAAGCTCCTTAGAATCGTCTGAATCTGCTTTGGTAGGTGCATACACTCAAAAACAAAAATTTAGGCATCATTATCTAAAAAAAAATTTTTTTACCTAAAACAGGAATTTAAGGTAAAATTTTGCCTAAAAATGAATTTTAAGGAAAAAGTTTCCTAGTATTTTAAGTAAAAAAATTTTTAATTTAGGTCATAAAATTCATTTTTAGGCAAAATTTTACCTTAAATTCCTGTTTTATGTAAAAAAATTTTTTTTGAGGTAAAGATTCCTCTAAATTTTAGCAAAATTTTTTTTTTTATGTGTAGCACTGAACAATGGCCACATTGCAGATCTTGCTTTCTAATCGAGCTGTTATTATTGTGTCAGAAATAGGCTTGTGCTCTATGTGTGGCTACTTCAGATGTAATAGTGACCTAACAGGATACAAGATTCGACTTGCTTGTTCCATTTGGTTGCAGAAACTACGAGAATTTGAATCTGGTAGCGGCACCATCTCTCTGTATATTTGCTCGCGTTAAAAAGAATCAGAAAAAGTTTTGTTTTCCTAGCACAAAGCAAACTGTTTTATGACTGAGGAGAGTACGCTTTCTCTGCCTGAATACAGATACTTATAGAAAGTAAACAGGATACTGCTTTCTAACAGCCCAATTACGGCACATATACCGGACTGTTACATGTTATTCCTCTTCTGTACCTAATGGGCTGACGAACTAAAACTTATATTTGACATGACTTAAAAAACTTTTTGATTTATTAAGAAAAATCAATTATTTTGCCTATCATCTTAAGCCAAATTACAACAACAAATATTTATGTGTTATGTTTATTTACTGAAAAATTTGCATATATTAATTATTAAATTAAACAATTTAGCGCATTATAAAGTGTGAAAATGTTTAGTAAAAATTTGTCTGTTCTAAGAGTTTGTTGACATTGTTGCTTGTTTGAAATGCAAATAAATGCTTATGTTTATTATTGTTTTCTGAATGCTTTGCTTGTTCTACACATATTCATAATTGTATTTTAAAAGATATTTTATTTAAAAAAAGAAAAAAAAAAACAACAACCAACTTGTAAATTATGCTCTTATTTACGCCGTCGCCTTTTCATTTTTACATTATCGAAAAATTAAAAAAAAAAATAAAAAAAAAAATACAGAAATAAGCATAGTTAGCGATTTAAATTAACTTATTGAAATACAATAATTGCAGTTATTGACATTGAATTTTTACTAATTAGAAGCTCAAAATTGAAGAAACATTTCTGAATGAAGCATTTCTTAATTTAAGATTTACGAAATTCAACACTAATCCGTTTATTGTAATTTTATTCGACACAAAATAATTTGTGCAATTAGGAGTGGAACGACTATAATCTGCGCTGGAACGAAACAGAATATGGCGGCGTGAAAGATCTGCGTATAACGCCGAACAAACTGTGGAAACCGGATGTGCTGATGTACAATAGGTAAGTTGGCTCACACAGAACTCTATAACTCTGCGAAACGCCTACAATTGATAATAACTATAAGGATGCAATGCGATAAAAAACTACAGAAAAACTAAGCGCTACTACAGAATTATTAATTAACTAGTTTACATAGGTATTACTTATAATAAAACAAAACAGCTAACTATTAAATTGTTATAAAAATTTCAGCAGGTAAGATGACTGAAATTATATTCAAAAAGCCCTACTTAATATAAAATTAATGAATTGCAAATATTCGATTTATTTCTAGTTGAGTTTTTTGTTTTTTCTTTTTTTTTTTTTTTTGTAGTAACTTAATTATAATATTATTAATTTTAATATACAATATTTGCATTGTGACTACTGAATTCTGTAAATCTGTAGTACCTGCAGCAAGCCAAGCTGTGCACTCGCGTGTTGCGAGTAGGCGTGGCAGCTTTGATTTGTTTGCTAGTTCATTTATTTTTTTTTTGTATTATTTGAAATATTCTTTTGTAAAAGTGTTTCATTTTGATTTTGAATTAAGTATTTGTGACTGCAAAGTTCTGAAGTTATATACCATATTAATGATATAGAATTGCAACTATTTATTTAAAAAAAAAAAAAAAAAATTTATACACATAATCAATTTCAATACTTACTAATATCATATCCACTCGCTATTATTGGATTTACATATATACTACAAAATTTATAGTAAAAAACTTTATAATTTATTTCTTTGTAAATACTAAACAAAAGTGTTAACTTATTCGTTCGTCATATATGTTCTAAACAAATGATTGCAAAAGTTTACAACAATTTTGCGCAATGAACTCCAGTATATATAATTATGTATTATTTAAAGATACAATTTATGTTGGTACTTTAGCTATCCAATTTATACTTGAAGACATTTGTTTTAGAGTTAATCAAAAGACAGTTGATTGTCAGCAATGCCTTCTTAAATGTGGTTTCAATCAGATTAATTGTTTAAGCGGTTCACCAATTGAAGAACTTCGAAAAGGGTGACTTTAATTAAGATCAGCGACGCTCAAGATGAAGATTATGTTGAAAATCATAGAACTATTTTATTTCCATAAAGACCATCGTTTTTAATTTGATCGAACATATATGCTGAAATCTTGAATCGTGGAATCTTGTATTTAAAAACAAGTAAGGAAATTTCAGTCGGGCGTAACCGACTGTAAGAGGCCCTGTACCAGTTCTGTTCGCCTAACAAACATATTAAATGTTTCCCGAGCTTATGACCAAACACATGACGAAGAAATTTTTAGCCTTGGCGGTGATTTTATGGTGAAGGGGAGAGGGGCAAAATTTCAAAATAAACTTGTAAAATTCCGGAGCAGTCCTAGTCGAATGCAAAAAACGCGAAGTCTCTATCTATTGCCGTTTCCAAGATACTTTCGTTCATACAGACGGACAGACGGACATGGCTATATCGACTCCTCTATCACTCCTGACCATAATGGTGGTAACTTTGGGGGGTCTCCGACCATTATTTCTACCTGTTACATACATTTGCACAAACCCAATAGGCTCTTGTACCTTCGGTACAGGGCCTAAAAAGAGAACTAGGCTATAGCATTATGTATGGAAATGTAGATGGGTAAGCAGATATGCAGATGTAAGAAAAAATTTAGCCTTCGCTCTTGAAGTGGTAACCGATTGATGTACCAACGATAGCCTCAGCCTCTACTCGTTCCACAGCCTTAAAAAATATTTGCAAATCCAGTCTCATAATGAAGATCTGATCTGTGTCACTCTAGTGTTTCAAAAACGATTCCTGTGATCAAGATCTGCAACCCTCCAAGCCGTATGGACTGGTAGGTATTGGTCCATCTACTAAGCGGTTTAATGTTTGTTCCCTTATTGAAACGGGTACATTTTCGTGTATCTTCGGCACCAATACCAAGACTTTTGCAATGGTTAGGAGGAGAGAGTAAGATAAGAAAACTGGCAAATTAAAATAGGAAACACATAGCCGAAAAGTATAAAAAGTGATGAGAGTTATGTAAAATCGTTCACTTTAGCATCTTTGATATATAAACAGTCCTACTACAGTAGAAGCCAATCTAGACAAATAGTTCTTAGACTAACCTAAAGTAAGTCAGACTCATTTTAAGAGCCTGAACATACTTAAGACTTCAAGATGATATTTAGTAGTATATACAACTTTTCGAGCAATATTGCCAAAAGCATCATTTCCCGTGAAGTGTTTATGAAAAAAAAATAAAAAAAAAACCTTCTCCCAACGTCAGTCAGCTTATGTCTGCATTTCTGAATCAATTTAGAGCATTATTTCGTGCTGACTATTCCAATGTGGAATATAGGTTCTGGGATAGTTTTTTTTCCATATATGTATATATATCGAAGAGCAAAGAATAATATACATGTTAAGAACGTACACGTAAGCTTCTCCATTTCTCTCCTTTTTGGAATGTATATTTCATTGATTTGAACTGAGGATGGTGTGGACTTCGGAATGTTAGAACTGAAAACAAGTAAGGAAATTTCAGTCGGGCGTAACCGACTGTAAGAGGCCCTGTACCAGTTCAGTTCGCCTAACAAACGCATTAAATGTTTCCCTAGCTTATGACCAAACACATGAACACTTCTCACAGCGCGAATATGAATGAAAAGAGAAGGAGGGGTCGTTCAAATTCAATTGCTTATAAAATTGTCATTTATTATCCGATTTTGATGAACTTTTCGGATTTTGGCTAAGAAGGACGATATCTCTATACTGGCATACTTACTTTTTTTTCTGCCGAAGAAATTTTTACCCTTGGGGGTGATTTTATGGGGAAGGGGGGAGGGGCAAGTTTTTAAAATAAACTTGTGAAATTCCGGAGCAGTCCTAGTCGAATGCAAAAAACACGAAGTCTCATCTATTACCGTTTCCGAGATCCTTTCGTTCATACGGACGGACGGACAGACGGACATACGGACATGTCTATATCGACTCCTCTATCACTCCTGACCATAATGGGGGTAACTTTGGGGGGTCTCCGACCATTATTTCTACCTGTTACATACATTTGCACAAACCCAATAGGCTCTTGTACCTTCGGTACAGGGCCTAAAGATTCTTCTGTTGTCCCCTTGCAGAATCTTCATCAAGTTTACAGTTGATCGGTTATAAAATATTTCCGTTTTTAAACACATTAGCAGAGCTATTGCCCTACTCTGAATGTCTAAATTTTAGAAGCAACAATTAGAATTATTGGTTGCTTAAGATCAGAATCCGGCTCGAAGGGCCAAGCCACTCTCAAACGTTCTGTTTTTGGTTTCGCTTCTTTTAACAATTTTCTAAGACAGCCACGTCGGTTTGCTACTTCAAATATTAGAACAAAGTATGTTCTAATATTTGAAGTAGAAATAATTTGAAACCAAAGCAGGAAAGTAGCTCCATATCGCTTAATTTATATTGAAAAACAGTCAAGTTACTGGCAATTGTTGCGCAAAAATGCATATCAACTAATAATAAGTATTACGAAATGTTGTAAACTTTTGATTTCATTTCTAAATCTTAACCTGGACCCAACTGTGTATCACTTAATCAAATTTTTATTTCACTATTTTTTCATAAAATAAAAACTAAACATTTTTAAGCATTGATTGACCACAGCACTGACCGCTGAACAATTAAATTAATTGCGCTTAAAAATGTTTAAATTTTTCTATATTAACTCCATAAAAAAAAACACATTTTATTTTTTTGCAAAACATATTCGCTCTCTGACTAAAATGAAATACTTCACTTCTAAAAGGATTTACACACTTTGAAAAGTGAAAAACTACACTGAAAAAAATTGTTTATTTCAATAAGAGTAGTTTACACGCAGTGGTCTAGCGGGAGTGTACATTGTCAGCTTGCCGTTTATGTGGGCCTCACATTGTAATTGGATTCGTAAAACAATTAAAATACAAAAGAAAAATTCATAAAAGAATTAAATAAATAAATAAACCAAACAAAAAATAATAATAAAAAAATAAAAAAAACTATAATTAAACTAAATAAATAAATTATATATACTAAATAGTTTAGCAACAAAATTACTTAGAACAAATAAACAAAAAGTATCTAAATAGCAAAATTTAAATAAAACCAAAGACTAAGCACCGAATCTAAAAATCGTGTTTAACCAGAATATTATGCAAGTTATTGTTTTTACATGAAGTTTAATAAAAAAAATATAAACGAGAGAAAAAAAAAACAAGTAAACTATGCAATGGGAATAAACAATTCACAAAAAACATTAATTTGTTTTGAGAAAAAAAAAACGAAAAAGAAAATATCTCGTACAAAATTCCCAAAATGTTTGAAACATTCAATCAAATTTTAATTGAATTGAACAAAAATTTGAAACAATATGCTGGTGTAATATTACTGGTTAAACGTCAATACTTGAATTTATTTAGCCAATTGCGTAACTCGTTACAAGGTCATATTTGGCAAAATAGATTTTCAAGTATTGTGCATGAGAAATCAAATCCCTCAAAAAAAAAAAAAGAAAAAAAAAAAAAAAACGAATTAAATGAATTTAAAACAAAATAATAAACAAATTTTTAAACAAAAGCTTTTAAATAAATGTTAAATATTTAAAAAAAAAAAAAAAAGTTATTACTATTTATTTTAACACCATATTTTTGTTTTGTTTTTTAAATTTAAATACACAAGCAATTAATAATATATAAAACTAATTAATAGAAAAACTTAAGTATTCACAGTTTAATCTAGTACTTCACCTGATAACTGTTTCTAAATAAACGTAGTTAAGTATTAAAAAACGAATAAACAAATAATTATCTAGTTTTAATAATAAATAATAATAATAATATTTGTTAGAGCACAAACTGAATGTTTGTCTAAAAATGAAACGCGAAAGCTGTCCTTTGCGAATTTTTTTTTTTTAAATATTTTAGTTTAATTGAAATACTTCCTAAACAAAATCAAAACAAATTTAATTCCAACGCTGCTTAAATAGTCTTGCGAAAATCCGATAGCAATTATAAGTAAAGCTTTTTGGCACTTTTAATAGAAATTCATGGAAATTAATTATTTCAATATCTCAAATACAGAAATTGAAAACTAATAGGGAAAACATGAAATTGGAAGCGCATAAATAGTTTATTTTGGCATGCATATGCTTCCCCTTAGAGTCAAACAGTCTCAATTAATTATTTTGGTAGAAGCTGCACAGTGATATATTATCTATCAGCTATCTACAAAGAAAGCCAAGTTCGAGATCTTCTTAAAAATCAAGAAGCTTCAATATAAATTCATATTGTCAAGCCTCAGGCTCTCAATAAGTTCACAATAAGTTCCAAGAATTAAAGCCACGTGAACTTTCCAACAGGTATTCATAATTAATTAATAATAATTAATTAATTTTTTAGTCATTATTTGAAATTTTCTCAACGGACCGATAACTAATCTAACCAATAAATGTATACCCACTGCTAAGTGTTCAGTATAATAATTTTCGTTTTCTCAACCGAACAATAAATTAAATTTAAATCTTATGGAAATAGGAAATAAGAAATAATGTTGCAAGCTAGTGAGTTCTATTGCCCGATACCACTATTCATATATTCCAATCTTGATACGTGTGGTATCTTTTATTTTGAAATTTGTCATTTAAACGAAATAAACCACTTCATAATGTTTTTCATACAAAACCCAGAAAGGAGACAGACTATAGATTTTATATATTAAGTAAGATACAAAAAATTTGGAATATTTAACAAAAGTGACAACAAAATTAAATTTTGTTCATTGGTTTTTATGATTAATATGCCTCAGAAAAGGGTTGGTTTGGAACGTTCATCAAACACTACCTATATGAAGAGAGAATAGGACACATTAAATATCTTAACTTGGAGGCACTTTTTTAGTCTCGAAGTTCTTTTTTAGTGGTGCGACTAAGACTTTATTATCAGGATTGACGCAATTTCTGTATTAAACAAAAACAACTAAATTTTTTCGTACAAAAACCCAGAAAGGTGTGGCCGATTTGTATGGTGAATTGCCTTTTTAGTAATTTAAGAACCTTAAAGAAATAGCAAAAAAAACAGATGGTCCCAATGCTTACAGAACATTCGTTTAACTATTTTATCATATTTTCAAAATTGTGGTACGACCACCAACTTTCATAGTTTCATAGTTTTAGCGCTAAGAACAAACTGAAAAACTAAAACGGCTTTCACGACTCACCTTGACAATTCTGGATGCACAACTTCTTCTATCACCCAGCTTTGCAGCAACATTAATATGTAATTTGTATGAAAACATTTACGACATAATAAAACTTTAAATATTTTGGTTGACACGACGTCATCCTCATAAAAACGGTGTTGTCCGTCCTAAATACTATTTTTGAAGCAATCAAAAAAAACCCTGTAGAAAGCAATGACCTACAAAAAGGAATATTAACCAGCCCAATAATTCATTAAATGGAATATCGAGCATTTTTTTCTGTTTGTTACAAATATTAAAACTTAATAAATGTACTACATGTACGATGATGCTACATTTGGTATTTACTAATTTGGATATTTCAGCTTTTAGCCGAAGCCTCCAGCAACAAAAGATATTTCTGTAGGCTATCAATAGTGTGAAAATTGGTGTAGCCTTATGATATTCAACAGTGTAAGCAGAAAAAGAAGAGCTTTTACTGGCGGGGCGTTGTGTTGCGTTGCAGATTTTATCATGGTCAGGCGCTTTGTAGTTTCAAAAACCTTCTATGGCCTCGGACACCTCTGTCTGTGTGAAGGGAATGATAGGCAAATCCATTTGTAGTGCAGATTCCAAAGAAGCCTCTGTGACTTGAACGTCCTAGGTTGATTATTGATGATGATGTAAATTTAAAAGAATTAATAAAGTTAGATTGAATTAAAATATGTATGTTAAAAATGCTTAAAGTAATTTTTTCAAACGTAACTTATAATGGTTTCGATTGGATAACTCGTTGTATGCGAACAGCCAGCTACTACGTCCCTGCGCGGGCGCTATTGAAAGTTGCTGTAATTTAAATTAATAAATTAATGGGGATGAAGTCAGGAGACTAATGTTCAGATCAAACAGTTTCCTTAGATGTCCAGAAAATTTGCATCAGTAATAAAAGGAACATTGAGTTCTTCATCTCATCTTGCTGACTCGATTGAATGTTTGTCTCACATCAAGCGAAAAAGTTTTATAGATCGATAGAAAGCTACGTCGTGCTCTGGATTTCACGGCTTCGGTCGAAGCACAACTTCGAAGCACTTCTCCTGAGTAGAGAATTGGACAAGCTGTAGGCAGCTACTTATAACATTTTTTTAGAAGCTCAATGCTGCTGAGTGGTAGCGCTTCATTGGCTTTTCCTTCTACACCGTCACTTGTATCTGCTGAAAGTATACTTACGAGTTGGGACAATCCGTTGGGCAAACAAATCGAACACAAAGTCGAGCAAGTATTTCTCTCAGAAAAAACTCTTCCAAGATGCATAAAAAAAGGCTTAAGTTTTGTATTTGTCTAAGTGTACTAGACTTGACTCGCGTACTTAACTGTGACGGTTCTTTTTGTAGGTTTTTTTAAGCATTAAGTGGCTAAACTTAAGTAGTAGGTCGGGTCAGAGGATGCAACTGTTTCAAGAAACTCTTCAATATTTGGTTTTCTTAATCCACTGTTCAGTTGTTTGTTTAATCAGTTGAGTGTCCTTGTCTCTAATATTTCGACTTAGTTGTCATACGCTTCTCAACCGACTTTACTTAGCTATCATTTGTATAGCCTCTAAACAGCATAGATGAAATTTCAAAGCCATGTTTCAAGGCGCCCGAGCAAGAACATAGTGACTGCAAGCAACCACTAAATAGTTCAATCAAATTAGAAAAACTCTAATTGAACTTACCAGAAGACTATTTCTTATTAATTCATTTAAATACGTGAATTATGTAACTCATTTTCAACAAATATCAGGAAATATCTCAGCAAATACTAAGCAAAAAAAAATTTTAAACAAAAATCAATTGCAAATTCAAATTTCCTGTAAGTGTATTCAATTTTCTAATTCATAATTGGCACAGAGCCATCAATATATATTTATAGCAGTCCATTAGCCTGACAATTAGTTGAGAAAACGAAATTGCATTTAACTGAACAATAAAGCTAAAATTCAAAGATTATAACTGCTTTTCATAGTTTAGCATATACTCTAAACTACTCTCAACCAAATATATTAAAATTGATACATTCCAGAGACTTAAACGTGCATTTAAATAGCAAATAGTGAATAGTAAATAAAATCAGCTAACAAAATAAACGTTTTACAAATAATAAAGATATGCCTAAATATACTCACTAAATATCAAAATTATTTGCACCAGCTTTTTGCTCAATAATCACATAAATAATTACTCGTATATTTGTACATCATATCAGAATTTTTCTTGTTGTAAAAGCGCTCATGCGACATCCTACGAAACTTCATCACGCGTACATCTCACAAAAATAAAAATAAATTAAACAATAATAATTAAACTATACATCATAAATTGAAATCACGCGCTACAATTGTATCAAATAATTAAAAAATATTAATAAAGTATTTTTACTCATTGTGCGCACCACCAATCATGGCACTTGCTAAATTGCATTGCAAATTCATGAGAACAAAACTCAAAAATAATCGTTCCAAAAAAAAAATCTTAACTTAAAAATAAATAAATAAATTGAATACTCGTACTCGTACTCATAGTCGTTGTCGATAAGCTTTTTAAATGTTTTATAAATGTTTTGTTAGCTAATTTTTGTGCAACATGCCCACAGATGCAGCACAGCACTGAACACACTGAGCGTGTGCCATCGATAATGGGTTAATACTATGCATAAATATTTAAAATACTTGAAATACTTATAACAGTCACAAGTGTAAACAATTGTTTCGTTTAAATGTGATTTGATTTTGTGTTAATCGTGTTTCGTGTATAACAAACAAACTGTGTGTGTGGTTTACTATTATTTAAATATTCTATACTATACTACTTGCTATATAAAATATATTTTTATGTTTATGTTTAATTGTATATTGTACCCTTGTGTGCAGTAATTTTTATTGTATACATCTGTATTTCGTTTCAACCTTTTGGTTTACTCGTTTTAAATATTTATTTCAATTTATGTTTCGTTTATTCTAATTGTTAAAATTTTCAATGTGCGTTTCGTGTCAGCTTTGATTAACTAAATAACAAAAAAAAAAAAAAAAAACAAAAAGAGAAACATTTTAAATGTGTTTCAGCTTTTATACTAATTATATAGACTAAGGCCATAGCAATATGTTTGCAGCTTTGCTAATACGCTTAATACATAGCATTAAGTTATATTTATGTATGCTCATATCTCTAAGTTATATAGGGCTTAAAGAACACTCTAATATGTACACTGGTTAACACACACTTGGGGCCGCTGAAAACGGAAATAAAAATAGGAGGAAAAAAATAGTGCATAAGCACATATAACACACGTATGTATCTATGGGGAGTTAGTATCCATTAAAAGCCAAACTATGCTACTAACGGGTTAGTGAAAATATATTTGCTAAATTCTGTGTGACACTTCCCAAAATGTCATAAAAATAGAATAAAATAGAAACAAGTGAAAATGTTGCCTGCGGTTTAATCGAAGCTTTAATACGCTGCTAATAATATAAAAAGTTTGAGAATTAGTCATTTTCAAGAACAAAGAGTATAGAAAATTAAACAAAACTTGACAAACTCTGCACTTGTTCACAATTTTCGTCTTAAAATTTGAAATAAAACACTAAATTTCAACACTAAAATCTGTAACTAAAATCGACCAGTGGGCAGCTCTGTTTAGTTTGGTATTTATTAGTTCCAAACAATGGTATTGGAACAAGCTCAGGCAATGAAATTTAATTAAAAAAAAATTACAGAAAAGTCGAAGGATATTGTTCAAAGTTTAGAATTTAGCCAGATTTATGGCGCTGTCTTAACCTGTCTTAATGGTGGCTCAAACAGTGTCATATACATATATATTTTACACTTCTATTGGCGCTCTATTGAGCAGACATACTCGTGAAATACGTCAAAAGCGCTCGGAACATGAAAAAGCATAGCAAAATAATTTTACAGTATAAAAACGGGTTCATGTACAACCCAGTTTATTCACCAAACTGTGCTCCATTCAATATCCAACTGCAAAGCCAGATGTACACAGGAACTTCCAAAGGGAAACATCCAATGCAACAAAGACATCGAAGATGTGGATCACAGAAAATTATAAAATTCGCTTATTGTGGTATGAACATGTAACGGAAAACTAACCAGGTCCGTCTTTCCATATGAAACATAAGATTCATTAGAGAAAGTGCGAAGTTTTTCGCAGAATCTCTATATTTGTCTTGCTAGCTGTGAATCAGTGCAAAGCCCGTAAGCTTGATCTTGTACTGTAAAAACATGTTTCTTAATTTCAGGAGGAACCATCTTCTTAGCAGACTCCAAGTAAATTTGCAGAACCAGATTAAACGGTGTGAGCAGAAGCGACCACATGGTCAGAATCGATTGAATGCTTTTCTCACATTGAGCATAATTGCAGAGCAATAAATCTCTTCTTCAAATGCTGTTAGGATAAACTCCTCATTACACTGGAGATCCATGGTTGCATAGAAAACCAAACGCCTTTCTTTCTCCAGAACACGCAATATTTTTTTGAGCTGAATGATAGCGCTTCAACAGTTTTCCCATCTACACCATCATACTCCGGTGTTTTTGTTATTTAAGGCACCTGAATCTTCACTTATTTCTCCTGGAGAGCAAAGGCTTAAGTTTTTTACTTGTCTGAGCAACAGTGGACTCGACTCGGGTTCTTAATTGGGGCAGCTCTGTTTTCTACATCCACTCAGAAGATATTGAGTTCTTTGGTTCTAGAATTACGACTGAACTGCCAGCGGTCTCTACTCAGCTACCATTTAAGAAGCTTACAGACACTATAAACGAAGTTGCCGCTTTGAAAATGGGTAGTAACGCCTGGATCTGGCATTGGCAATGACATGATTATCAGCTTTAAAAATTTTGAAAGCCAATTGTTCAACTTTCATGTCAATGTCTTCTCTAGAAGAAACGGTATACGTTTGCTTATATCATAATATATTTTAAGGCGCACGAGCAGGGACGTACTGGCTGCAGGAAAATATCACATGGTTCAATTAAAATAAAGAAAACTTCAGTTCAGTAATCTCAGGAGGGACCATTTTCTTAGCAGCTAATACATTTTTTCTAACTTGACATTAAATTTCGTATGCTTTAAGAAAATGTATGATCGATATATGAGCCTTCTCTCGTTTATCACCTTATAAAAAATAGGCATTTGGTCGATCTTAAGTCTGCTTAGAGAAGTTAGATCAAACCAATTTTAATATATTAAGTCTTCTATTTAAAAGCAAAGAAATTTGTATAAAATTGTTGACCTATTGAGGCTATAAAAACTGGCTTCCTTTACTTCTTCTCGCACATTGTAAGAACTAGTAATAGATTGTGAACATTGTGGAATTATAAAATTATTGTGTCTACACTTAGACAATCCCTTTCATCGACTTATTTTGTGCAATTATTAAACAGAAAGAAATTAACAAACGATTTTATACAAAAACTAGCAGATACAGCTTGTGTGCTACTATCCCTTCTTGGTCATTCTTTTGTATAGGTGCAGCACCGCCGAGAAATATATTTTTTATATATATGGAGAAATAGTTTGAGGCAATTATATTGCGTGCAGTTTGAGCAGCACATATGTCTTAGGTTTGATAAGCGCTAGCAAATAGTTTGAATAGCGTAAGTGTTTAGTAAATTTTAAGCTTATAAACTATAAAAATTATATTTTAACATTAAAATCTTCAGAGTCTGCAGTTCGATTTTGATTAAATAAATGCTAAATGTTATTCACAATAAAGCTGCTAATATTTGAGTAGTTTAATTTTGAATCCAATGAATGGATTTAACGTGATGCACGTACAAACAAATAAACAAAAATGTCGCCAACATTTTTATTATACAGAACAAAATCGTTTCAGCCGTTACGGAAATTAGCCCAAATAAACAGACGGAAAAAAATAAAATTAATGTTCCATGGAAAATTAGTCTCTCAGAAGCTCTCCACATGCCAATAAAAGTTTCATCAAATTCGGTTCAGCCGTTACTGAAATATGCCCAGATAAAGACGGAAAAAAAGTTTTAGTTCAGAAAATGAAGTATCTTCAATAGTGTCAAAAAGTTTAAATGAATTAAAATGTTATAAGGGCCAACCATGCGCACTTTTTTAATGGATTTTATTTCTGGCGATCTAATTGACATGTATAACAAATTTTTGTAACTCAAATAGATGCAAATATATGACGATTTAAATAGTCTATATGTTTCTCCAAGGGTTCTCTTCTAACTCTTTACCAAAACTCATAAAAATTGTTTCAGCGGGTTTGGCGTGAAAAGGTAGCAGAAAGAGTGATATGCAGTGTTTCGCCTTCGTGATGCTAGTATGGATATGGATTTAATAACTCAAAATTAAAAATTAAATATTGAAAAATTTCGAAATCGTGTACATATTATTAATTTTTCCTAACCATTAAATACTTCTTTTCGTTACATTCGAGTTTTTGGAACCCAACTAAAAAAGCTTTGAATTATTTAAGCTGTGACATAATGGTATGATCTGTTGAAGATATATATACATATATAAATATGTACACATTATATCTGAACCAATATCTGAACCATGGCAATGTGGAGGATACCTATACTAGAACCTATTCAGACTGTGGATATATTTTCGGATAATGTAAGAAAGTTTTAGGTGGGCGTGGATCACCATATTTGTAAAATGAGTAACAAAGTCTTTAGCTCTAATTAAATTTAATAAAAATATATTAGTAACTTTCTTCATTTCTTTTTGGTCCATCATCCATAACACCAACTTCTGAAACATTTTTTTTTTTCTTAACTCAAAACTTTTTTAAGTCGAGTTTCCGCCAAAACACTTTGATTAAGGGTCATTCAATTGCGTAGTGTTATCTATAAAAATCCAACGATGGTAGATTATGTTACTTCTTAGTATTATCTTTAAATCAGAGAAAATAAATTTCAAAGTATGTACTTGTGTACACCTTGACACAGCTAATCGAATTAATATAAACCTATAAGTATATGATTTGTATGATATACGCTGCTTTATTCAAAACATTACAAACTCACTGACAAACTAATAATAGCCTTATATCAAATTTTATATAAAGTGTATAAAATAGAAGAAATATCATATCAAACTCAGCTATAGAGGAAGTAAGCAGGATATGCTACATAGTGTGCGCTGCATGTACAGAGTATCTACACTCGTATGTATCTAGTCTGGCTAAACTGTCGCATGAGTGCCAAAAAATACTAAGCTTTAAAATACCACAAAACGCTCTCAGTGGTGCACTTTGGATAAAAACCTACTTAAGTATCTGATGCTTCTGCTGCTGCTACTGCTGCTGCTGCTTTGCTGTGCTAAGATGACTTTTTCTTTTGCATTTGACAGCAGAGGCACAGCAGACTGATGCAATGATGCGGAAGCTGAATTATATAGATTGAGTTCGTTTAAGTTTTTTGTCAAGTTCCTTCCTTCCTTCCTTCCTTTTGCACAGAAGTCAGATACAGCTTTATTCTATATATTACCTACTTTATTTATGCTGCTATTTATGCAAATGTTACAAAATTAAAATACATACACATACAAATTTGTATACGTATTCGCATTTGTATACCTAGGCAAGCTAGCTATGGAATATTTTATTTAGCTTAGATTTGCATATTTACCTAATGGAGATTATTAGCTGTGCATAGCACGTTTCGTAAATTTAAATCGTCTATAATATTTGTTTCCGTTCTCAATTATTGTTATATGATATGTGTATACATATATAGTCTCCTATATACTGTTATGTACATATATATATACGCAAATCAAAACGAGGTGTCTACTTAGTTAAATCTAAAACAACACGAAATGATTTTCTGCACAACATGAACGTGCATTCGCTGACTGAAATGAAATTTCCGCACAAACATCAAAATTAACTAAGTATGTATCTAAAGCATGTTATTCATATTGATTAGCCAGTTAGCTGGTATGACTAGTCCGGTGGCACCACTGTATACCACGAAGTAGCCAGCATCAAAAGGACAGTGTAGGCTGCAACAGCATTGTAGCATTTTCATGTTTAAGTACAGGGTTGAATTTAAAGTAGACAGTTTAGAAGTTATTATATGCGCCCCAATATATAATATAAATAATATTTTACAGTTATATATATATAGAAGTAAAGTTATATATACAGAAGGCTCTACGATTTTTAAAAAATACTACGAATTATACACAATTCATTTAAATCCTCAGTGGACAGCTTTTAAAAACAAATTAAGCGCGTTTTTCGGCCAGTAGAAGATGAAGAAATATTTATCGCCTTAAGTAGACAACTTCAGTGAGAAAATAAATCAGCTAATGTCTGCGATGTTTTGCGATTTTAAGCTCCTTAATGACTAAAAAATTTCTTTATTATTTAAAAATAATGTTCAAAGCTTTAGATCAAAAAATATTGTAGTGCTATTAGGCTAGAATCATTTTAAATCTCCAATTTCCATGGAACACACTTTATTCTCAAATCATTTGAAGTAATTTTTAAGCTTGAAGTCATGCTCACAACTTCTTCATGCCCAACCATAGGTGCCTCATTGTTTCAATTGAATAAAAATTTATTGGAAACGAAAACTACTTTGAAATGCAAGCCGTCTGAAAAAAATCGGTTCAATGGCAATGTTTAGAAGATCTTTCTAGCGAAGAAGATCAAAAGAAAGTGGACCCGCCATTAGATGTTTAACCAAAAGCAAATGATGCGAATGGAGAAAAGAGAATGGAGAAAAGAGAATCTCTGCAACTGCCCCTCTTTCAGGGGTACACTGGCGTTCAGTTGATGTGACATTCCTATGTTATGCTTAAGATAAAAGGATGCTATAAAAATAATATGGATTTGACGACCAATACTCAATAGTTTCGTCGTACGAAAATTTACTAAAATGCTGGTTTAGCGACAATTCTTATTGTGTTCTTCTATTAAGGCAAATTACTTTCCAACCTACCCTTACTATTTTTTTTTTTTTTTTTTGGTTCGAATTCAAGTTTTGAAAATTACTGCCAGTGTTCAAGCAACGTTCAGTCAGAAAACCTCACATCATTCTCAGAGAATTCTTCTTGAGTCGATCTCATATATCAGATATTTTTGTTTTTGTAAGACCCTAACAGTTGTTTTATCTCTGTTTTATGCCTTCACGGTTCTCCCAGATCCTGTTTCTGGCCTTGTACTCTTCTTATTCTTTACAAAAAAAAAATCTTTTCATTAATTTCGAAGAAGTACAGATAGCGGATTATGCCAGCCTACAATCCACACCAAACAGTGTGAGTGCATTGGAACAGAACTCAAATTGCGCCGAACACGAATTTATTGCCTAGGGTTCTCTGCACATTCTCACGTATAGGGTCGTTGGATTTGAATAATTGCTCACTGAACTGGCAGCTCAAGTTTGGCATTTAGTCAACTAGAAAGAACGATCATGTAGACCATAAAATGAACGCAACATGTGCATCATCCATGTTTTGCAAGATGTTGTAACTTGCTACGGTGATTTGGCTTTATTGATTGTTCAAAAGTATTAGAGAATTTAGGGGAACGTTTGTATGTGTAAACAATTTTCAGTTTTTTATTTAAAAAAAAAAATCTTTGGTTAGTTGTTTTTCGTGATGATATGCTTGGCCTCATTGGTTCACTCACAAATCAACTGTTATTCCTATTTAAATTATTCAACTAAACATTTTCTTTAAACAAAATTGTATTATTTTCGCCCTTTTGCAACACTGCACACGGCACACAGGCGCTTTTCTGTTTTAAATCTGTTACTGTTTAACATGCCATAGTGTGTGTGTGTGTGGGTCGCCATTTTTATTTGCTAATGAACTCAATGGCTGACACAGCTCCGTGGCTCTCTTCAACGCGAAGTCTGTCATTTAATGGATAACAGCAACAACAACAATAAGAACAACAACAACAACAACAAAATAGCAAGAAACTCATTTCGACCATTTGTAACTTTTTCTGCCGTTTATTTTATTAATTCGACTTTTTTTTTTTTTTTTTTGCTGCTACTGTATATGCTATGTAAGTGAGCGAGAAGGAAGGAAAATACATTTGTGTATCTCCTTCGGCATTAGAATGTCTCTAATTTGTATGCGCCGCCATTGCTGCTAATATTCTAGCATATTTCAGATCATTTCGAGGCACAACTTTTCGTTTAGAACTTTTCCGACACTTTTCTTTTAGATTTTTCTTATACGTCTTGTCTACTTTATTGACAAAGGAGCACAGGACAGAAGAATTCATTTCATGATTTGTACACTCGTTTGTCTCGTATTCAGATTAACTTTTGTTTTTTTTTTTTCTTCTTTTATTCTGTTTGCCCCAAATCAATCTTCTGCAATCAATTTTGGCAAAAGTTCTGCTTATCGAAATTTAATGTAATAGCCAACACTTTGCGAAGAAGCTTCTCTCGAAAATGTTTGTACGTGCATTAGGCACTGAATTTCATGAAGCAATTGAATTTCGTGAACTTGGTTGCTTTAATGGCTAGTTAGACACTTCAGTCTGTGCGTCTTGAATGTTGTTGCATGTTCAGTGTATAAGTCGAACAGTATCGATAAGCGCGCTCTTAATCTAAACACTGTCCGTTTTCAATCTAAACGAATGTATCTGCTGCTACATCCAACACCACTGAGCGCTCTAAACTGACAATTGAAGTGTAACGCGAGAAATTGTAAACCGCAGATATATATTTTTTTCCGCATTTTTTTATTTTTTATTCCGTTGCGGTAACAAAGTCGTATACAAGTAGAACAAAACCAATGCAAACAAACAAAGGAAGCGTTGTAAAAATTGGAATTTGCTGCGAAAAAGCTTTCAGATTAATTGCAATATGGCAGCCGCCTATATAGTCTATAGAAATCTTCGCACTAGGTATTGAAAAGAAACAACAACAACAACGAAAAAAAAACAAAAAAAACCAAGGGGAAAATCTATGAATGACGTGCTAAAGAAAGCCGATTTCATAGCTGAGCTCTTTTTGTTTAATATGTATTCTCACAGCAGTTACTTTTATTAAAGTTAATGGGCGTTCTGGTGGGCGTTTAACTTTGGCAATTATTGGTTAGCAGGCTCTGACTGACTGGTTTGCTTCCTAGGTCAGCCTAATATAAAAAGATGGCTTGCTGTAAGCACAGAAAGATATTAGAGAATTTGTCAAGGACGAATTGTGTTGAATTTTATTTATTATCGACATGTCCATTAAGTATATTAAAAATTATTAAAGGAATTATATTGTATAACTTTGCTAAAAACATGCCTCCCATGACTTCTTCGGGACGGACTGCTTTCTAAATAGTATAGTATATCTAGAGAGTTGAATTGGTGAGCCAATGAACATGAGTTTATAAACAAATTCATAGTGACCGACTGTGTCGAAGGCTGCCTCGATTTTCTGAGTTTTAGATGCTTTCTTTAATAAAATCACATATTGCTCTGAACTGAACTGAACTGCTCTAGGTGATTCATCAGGCGAATGTTGATAAGTTTAAGCTGATAGGTCTGTAGCTTTAAAGTCTGTATTAGTGTGTTTCCAGGTTTCTGTAAATTAACAATTTTTTCAAATTTTTAACCTGTTGGAAAATAGCCAGAAACAAGGCAATTGTTGAAAAGTCAACCAAGATAGACAACAACATAAGTTGGAAGGTTTTTAAGGCATATTTGCTGCATACCGTCAGATCCTGAAAACTTCTTAGCTCTTAGTATGCCAGCAGCTTAAGCAAACGTGACTTTGCTTTAGTCTATATTAGTTTTTAGTTCGTGTTTAACGTGTTACACAGAGTTGTTGACCGAATTCGACCCAGAAGGTTTGATTTTTCTTCACAGTTGGACTAGGCTATATCACTTTTGTAGAGATCACTTTTGTAGAATGAAATATTACTTGCTTTTAATGACTTTAATAAGGTTTAAAATGATTTCGCATTCTTTTCTAACATTTATAGCTTCGAATTCTAGATAGAGTTATTAAAAATAAATATTTCAGTATGTATCATGTACTTTAAATGACTTAATCTCGCTTTGATTTAAGGTAACTTAGTCCTAAGTCATTGCCTCTGAAGCGCATTTCAAACTTTGTAGAATTCTTTAATATGTTTGAGTATCTTTAGTTCAACAGTTCGATTTTATGGGAAACATATCTAAGTCACCATATTAGACAAAAAATCCACCATCTTATTGCTGGCATCTATTAAAGCTAGCAAGTCTTGCTCTGTTTGCTAGTTATTCTTAAGAATGTATTGAAATAGCTTCCAGTTTGCTTTGCCAAATGCTGTAGGAGTATTGTTTACTAAGAGAATGTTGGATGAAACGACAACAGATTGGTAGTCAGATGAAAGATTATTGATCACAGTCGAGAATGTATTGAAATAGCTTCCAGTTTGCTTTGCCAAATGCTGTAGGAGTATTGTTTACTAAGAGAATGTTGGATGAAACGACAACAGGTTGGTAGTCAGATGAAAGATTATTGATCACAGTCGAATTGCTAAATAAACTAAGTAGACAGTTTAGCCTTGTGGCAAGCTGGAATGTGATTGGTTCGTTAGTGTATAAAATATTACAATTCCCTAGTGACGAGAGATTATTAAGGATACTTGAGTCTTTGTGCATAGTTTTTTTATATGATTTATATCTGAAAATAATCTTTATCTCACTCATACCTGCAGCGAACTAACTTATCCTCATAATTACTATCGGCAGCGCCCTTGATTTCTATTCAGTCATTAGTAAGAAAAAGTGTAAAAAACCATTGCGTGCTTTTAGGCACTAAATTAGTTTATTAGACACGAATAAAGCAATAAAATTTA
Source organism: Leucophenga maculata (assembly GCA_035044805.1). NCBI lineage: Eukaryota > Metazoa > Arthropoda > Insecta > Diptera > Drosophilidae > Leucophenga > Leucophenga maculata. Next base: position 428,936 of record JAWNNP010002066.1, read on the forward strand.
CTTTTTCGGCAATTAATCAACTAAAATATAAAATATTTCTTTAATAATAATTAAAGCACATTTAGACGCTGCAAGATATCTGGTAAGATTTTTTTTTATTCGTTTTGGAATGAAGCCACTTTAGTTAAATAAAAGAACAAATAACACAATTGGAATAAATTGAAAGAAATTAGTGACATCGAATAAATTGCTTGGAGTTCTTAAGTTTAACTGCTTAACTGTTTAAAATTTTGAAGTTCACAGTAGCTTTAATTTTAAACCAGAGCTCTGCACTGGCCTATCTTTTGTGTATAGGAAAAGATTTGGTTCGTATGCATACACGAACGATTTTTAAATCTTGTGTTGAAATGTGCTGAATTTGAATGCGAAACTTAAAAATATTTAAGTAAAAATATTTAAGTAATTTTAATTTTATATCATATACAATCGCGAATCATCACCACCTTTTGGCATTTTTTATAGGCGTCCATATTTAAGTAGAACTTATCTCTCACGTTGCGCTTTAAAGGTCGTCCATGTTCATCAAATAGCTACCGACGTATGACCATGAATTTTTTTGATGTTTATTTGGGAAGTGAGACATTATTTCGCGATATTCCTTGCCTTTGTTTTATTCTCGTTCTTAAGACTTGTCCTTTTTTTCTTACAATTGAGCAATAAACAGTCGGAATGTTTCCAGCCCTCTTTCTCTTAGTTTAATTCGCCTGATTTTGAAGATCATAATACCAAGCGCCTCTCGCTTTGTTGTCATAATTTTGTTTACAGCAAAAGCTATTCTTTGTGACTGCTATTAGAAAATTCCTTGAAAATCAAGATAAAATGCATCTCAATGTGATTTTTTTGAATTTCAAGAAAATAACAAAATAGAGCTCATAATAATAAGCCTTTGCCTGAATAATTTAAATTAATTTAATTATTTTATTTCAATTTGGCTAATAAACGATTCGTTTTTTGGTTTGACCAGGTCCGAAAGCAATAAACTCCATAAATTTCAAAATAGTTTGGATGATTAATGGATTCAAATAAAATTCAACGGTATACAAAATTAAAAATAAATCTAAACTTGTTGCAAATATTTCTTAGTGTCGATAATTTCTTATAGACATTCACACAAAATAGAAAAAAAAAAAGTAAACAAAATTAATTAAGAAATTAATGAATCAATTGTGATATTAGATTATACAAGCAGCGAACGGAACTAAAAATTCCAAAAATAAATTAAAAGAAATACATGCCTATTTGTTATATTATCAGTAATATCATATTATCTTGAGATACAGAATTTTTAAAAATCAATGCCTAAACAGATATTGGTTCCGCTTGTGCTTGAACTGATAAGAGTGATTAAATTAGAACAGTAGATGTACATAGGTTGAGACAGATTTGCAAATTTTCAGACACACAAAAGTTAAACAAATTGCAAAATCAAACATAAATACCGTGGTTGACTATATTCCGCTGTATACATATTAATCGTGGCTACAATATTTCCAAAGAAAGCATAAAATGTATTTATGGCATTTTTCGAACATTAGCTAAAACGAGAAACATTGACATGCGGTTTGAGATATACATAAAAATTTGAAAAAATTTAAATTCAAATAAATTACAAATTCATATTTGAAATGTTTATCTATGTATGTGGCCTCAGCCGCAAGAGAATTAAAAGTTCAAAAACGAACTCATTTTCACAAGAATTGGCATATTTGGCAATATTCGAATTTCATTGGCAAATATCACAATTCAAACGAAATTGTCCTTTGCTGCTATTGCAGTCGATAGAATTCTGAGTGGGTTCAACTCGTAAATTACTAATCAAGCAGAGTTCTGCATTATATATGTATAATGTTTTGATGGAAATAAAGATTTTATTTGTCGATTTCAAACCAATTATATTTGAAATTCCATTGAAATACTAAATCAAAGAAAACAAGTATTTTTAATATATTAAACTTTTTCTAGCTCTGAAAAAATAAATCCACACTTTTTCATGAAAAAAAATAATGAACGACTTAAATTTAGAAAATTAATAATGAACGCTCCAAGTTCTCGCTGTTCATATAGACTGCTAGATAGAGGGACATGTCGTTACCGACACGATTGATTGAGTTGCTCAGGCCTAAAATTTTCTTAACTGCAGGGTTATCCAATATCAATATCAACCAGTGCACAAACACCAGTAAAATGAAATTATTTCAGAAATATCTAAACGACCGTCACAGATTCTTAGACAAAAGTTGATCCATTTGAATTGATTGTCAATCAAGTTAGAAACTTCAATTGTAGGCCAAAAAATCATGCATAACACTACACTCTGCACTGTAACCGACTTTTCAACTTCCAAAAAAACACAGCCCGTTGATATCTCCAGACCATTTCAAGTTACGTTTTGCTGGTTTCATAGTCTCTACTCAATTATTTGATGATATTCAGAGCTTCAACCCAGATAAAAGATTCTCACCACTGAAAAATGTTTTATATGAAAAATTGATTGATCCAGCACCTATTTTAGTTACAATAAAACGCACAGAGAGAAGGGTGAAAAAAGAGAGAAAGAAAGAAAAAACATAAAAAGCAAGAGAAAAAGAATGTAAGAAAAAAATAAAGATATTAAGAAAAGCATGACTACTTCATACACACATTACTACGTCCCTCACCCAAGAGTAAAGAGTAAAGAGTCAGAGCTGTTGTAGCTCAGCGTAGCGTGTTAGGGCCAACTCTTTACTGCCTGCATACGCATGATATTCCCTTAACAGACAACATACCAATCTCAGACCCCCAACACTGCAGTTCTTGTCAGTGACAAATGCATCTACACTGCTACAGATCTCATACAGATTTATTTAAAAGATTTTAGAACTGAGCCTGTAGTTGGATTATTGCTATAAACTCTGACAAGTGTATATTAGTCATATACACACTTAGAAAAGACAGCACTCCTGGAGTATACTTACATGCAGAGCTCTTACAGCAGAAGGTGTCACTCTCTACAAGCGACTTACTTATCAGCACCACATAACTGAGATTGTTAGACACCTCAAGCAGTTTGGCTTGGCTCCTTAATGTCACGAATAAGGTATTGCTTACCAAGTTATGCTGGCAACCATGTGGAGATATGTTAGTCAAGTATACAGCATAGCAGCCGAGTCGAACCTCAGTCTCGAATTTTGCAAAGAATATTTGGTGCGGCATGTTACATACGCAATAGAGATATTGAAAAAAAAAAAACCTCCAGATACCGAGGGTCGGAGATGTTATCAATTGCCAAGCTGTTGCATATCTGCTCAAGCTTGCAAATCAGCCGAACCAGCTGGCGCAAAGGCTCCTAAGAGTAAGACATAATCACGGAGTAAGGAATAGAAGTAGGCTGCAGAGAGTTCATCTAATCGACTTGCCAAACAAGAAAATATAATCCTTTGCTTTGCTTATTTACTCACCATAACATCTAGGTTTAAGTATGTACATTTGTATATACTTTGTTGAAATATTGAAAAAAAAATATATAAAATATAAAGTAAAAAAAAACAAAACATATTGCTACAGCTAGCTTCGCTACGCTATTATTAGAAAAAACATTAAAAGTATCAATGAACAAAATTCTGTGGAAAGCTTAGGCTTAATTAACCGTATTAATGCAAATAGGTTAATGAGCCATAATAAAGCACTCTACGCTAGCTTATCCTACGCATTAAAAATTGTATAAACCATGCCTTCACGACTTAAGCAATGATACTGCTTGTGTGCTATATGTAAATACAATACAATATAATATAATAAAGTCAGTCTTAACCTAAAATATTGCTTTATAAATGGAAAACATTTTTAAATTTGTATTTATTGCGTACGCTTATAACTAATTGTAATTTATTTTACTGTCCCAATAGCAAACATATTCAATAAATTCATTTGATTAAACAATTACATAAACCAATCAGTTTAAATGCTGCAATAATTTAGTAACTCACTGCCCAAGCATTTGGCATACATGCAACCTTTTTGTGTTGTGTTGTGTTGTGTTATTTTTCAAAGCCTATAGAAGTGCGCTATTTCCATATTCTTGTTTTTTTTTTTTAGTTTGTGTAAAATAGACAAATGGCGCAAACGATTTATGCGTTTATATAATTGACAGCGAAATCGAACGAAACAAAATGAAATATTTTTCAAGGGTCGAGAAAGTAGCAGCAAAACACGTGAAAACGAAATTTTGCAAAATTAGCGGAAATCATAGATGATTTATGGACGCATAAATTTGAACAGAGTGTAGAACAATTTGAAACAATGCCATCATAAAGGGTCAATTTGAAACTTTTTTTGTTTTTTTTTTCGATTTGTATATGGTTTTCTTTTTTGTGTAGAACACAATCAATTCAAATTATAACAACGAAACATTTGTAGTTTGAATACCATAACACTTGATTGAGTTTTATTAGATGCATACGTATACGAATTGTGATGCAAGTCCAGTGCAACAGAAGTTGACAAGGCAGAATTTTCATATTCAAATCACATCAGAAATCTGCGATAATTGCTTTTGTGGATTTTGTATGAATTGAACGCTTAAAATAGAATTGTCTAATTGCCCTGTCTATCAACAGATATTGGCCAATTGAGTAGAGATGGCAGCAGCTCAAACAACTCAAAAACACAAACCAAATCCGAAAAACCACACAAAAGTCAATCAGTCAGTCAGTCAGTTAGTTAGTTAGTCAGACATTTAATTACTTTTCGATATCCTTGGGCAAATGAAAATGCACAATTTACATACATACACACATACATAGTACCATCCTATTACATTTAAGTACAACACGTATAACGCTCTTAAGTATGCAATTAATTTGTTATTATAAACACTCCAACACAGCCAACAGCAACACCAATAAATAAGTCCTTTTGATATACACTCAGAAATATACGAGTTCAATTCGATTGCAAGTGAATCACGTTTATGTAGTTAGCAGTTATATATATATATATATATATATATACACAAATATTTATACACACAAGCAAACAGTTATGTATCTTTAGTTACATATATACAACTCTTATGTATCTAAATATTTCTATTATATATTTTTAATAAAATCAAAAAAAAAAAAGAGCGCAATACGCATTAATGAAACTAATATCGCATAAATGAAATACACAACTAATAAATAAATAATAATAATAATAATAATAAAATAAAAAGAAAATTACGAAAAAAAGATACAAAAATTGAAAGTGAGCAAAATGAAAAAAAAGATTACTCAAATACATACTACTAAATTGTAATTTAGCGCGGATGAGGGATTCGATGGCACGTATCACACCAACATTGTGGTCAAACATAACGGCAGTTGTCTGTACGTGCCCCCTGGCATCTTCAAAAGCACATGCAAGATAGACATCACGTGGTTCCCATTCGATGACCAACATTGCGAAATGAAATTCGGTAGTTGGACTTACGATGGAAATCAGGTAAAGTGGTACTCAGACACATACACATACACATATACACACAGCTAAGCAGCAGCACAAATACAAACAAACAACAAGTACTGACAACAGCTACACACAGCGAGTTACATCTTGAGATATATTATTGAGCTATGTACATCTAAAGTTACAACTAGTAAAATGTCTACAGTTACAAATATTTACAAGCAATGCTAACACACACACACACATACACTCACATAATCATACATAAAGAACCAACACATACGTTTAGCCTCAGATACTTACAACGAAGGCATAATAAAATCTCAAAGATAAACCGTACGAAAAATGAAGTTAGACAGCACAAATTACACAGTTGAATACAATTTTCGTCAATGAGTCGAACTAAGTGCCTAGTCTAATGCAATTTTTAATGCTGGTCGTACAACTCGCATTCGGAATGCAACAGTGTGCCAAAATTTTAAGATAATTTTGTGAAATACGATTTTTAGTAGCTTATATAGCTAGAGGCAAAATTTTGCTTTAATTTAGCATTTAGTAACTTACTCTTAATGTAAGAATTTGGGCTTACAGTATTCGAGTTATTTTAGATTTAAATAAGCTATAAGCATTATAACAGAAGTAGGGAGAAAGAGTGAAAGAAAGGGTTAAAGAAAATCATGTCTATTTACTCATAACATACACTGCTGCAGCTAGCTTTGCATGGAACAAATTGTGCTTGAGTTTGCTGACACTGAATTATAGTCCACGAATGGTAAGTTCAGTGGATACCAGTCCTGCCTACGCACAGCTTTCTTAATTGACTGCTGAATCTTATCTTTCAGCATCTTTTCCAATTACATACCAGTCACAATCGATTCCAATTGATATACTTTACGTAGAACCAAAATTTTAAAATAAACTTGTATAATTCCGGAGCAGTCCTAGTCGAATACAAAAAACACGAAGTCTCTAGCTACTACCGTTTTCGAGATCCTTTCGTTCATACAGACGGACATGTCTATATCGACTCCTCTATCACTCTTGACCATAATGGGGGTAACTTTGGGCGGTCTCCGAACTTTATTTCATCCTGTTGCATACATTTGCACAAAACCCGAAGGTACAAGACTTCGGTACAGGGCCTAATTCTACGTGAATTCACCGCAGAGAGAATTTATGGGCTGCTAAAGGTACCTAAGCATGTAGAACCAACCATCTTTACTGACAAAAAAATAAAAAATTGTTTTATTGCTGTGTAGACTAAGCATGTAGAACCTAAGCATGTAGAACCAACCATCTTTACTGACAAAAAAATAAAAAATTGTTTTATTGCTGTGTAGACTAGTCGCTCTAACAGTTTTCAATATACTACAAACCTACTGAGAGAGAGAGAGAAAGAGTGATAGAGAGTGAACATAGACCTCTCCCATCAATGAGTGTTGGCAACGTCTGCAGCTTCGCTATCTTTTGCATTGTGTTGTCCACTCATGTCTTTCTCATTGCTTCTTCTGCCAGCTAACAGCCGAACAGAAGGCTAGCGAAAGATGTCAACCGAAAGCGACTAATCACCAGTGGTAGGTGAATTTACTAGTCCCCAGGAGGTCACTCGTCACCAACCAAATTATAGGGTACTTTTAGTAGCTATTAATAGAATATCATCTGAATACAGCAGTGAACTACTGGTTCTGATAAATGTCCGAAATTTTTAAAAAATAAAAAAATAAATTTAAGAAACAAATTTTCAACATATCATCTAACATTGAGAATAGTGCTTGTCCAAGTCAAGATGAGAATTGTTTAAGCAATTCAATTGAGGGTTGTTATGGAATATATCTGTGTAAGTTTTATAAGAAAGATCTACATATAAAATTCGACAGAGTCTTTCAAGTCTCAAGTCTCTTTTGGGTGACTTTTGAAACACTCAAGAGCATATCTTCAATCAGTGCAGTTGCATCTGTAAAATAATATCATGTAGAAATGGCATTTAAAATTTTGAATGCAGTCTTAAGTGTTAAACTATAAACATACTGTACAGATGGTGAAGGACTTCTACCTCAATTCAAAATTCAGCTTCTCATAGCCAACTTAAAAATTTGGACCGTATAATATTGCTTGGTCGTTTTACCAATCATTTACTCTCTCATCAATGTAAGCAGCTTTATTTCGAATTGGGTACAGAAAGTAAATCAACCAACAACCCATCGGCTATAATAAGCCCACATCCATCAATTAATAAGAAGTTCCTGCTATAGAAGACTTAAACGACTTCATCCCAGTGAACTGTGTCATGGCTTATATATAGAAAATCATTCTCTTTAAGGGACTTTATCTATGATTTTATCTCTTAAAACTTTATTTCGTAGCAATTGAGTTGGTTGGTAAAAATTTTTCGTTGTGGATGATTTTTAATCCATTGGAATTATAAACTAATTCATTCCAAGACGTCATGTAGTCCTCTAACCTTATAAACTTCCTTCCAATTGTATAGAATTCGAATGAATATTCATTAAAGATCTTTGACAAAAAAAAATCAACCTTAAAGTCCCAATATCCCAGCTAACTCAGTTTGTGGTGGGGTATCTCCATGTATAACGACTTCAATTTAGTCGAATAGGCACAACAAAAAACAAGTAAGAAAATCACAGTCGGGCGTAACCGACTGTAAGAGGCCCTGTACCAGCACAGGTCACCTAACAAACACACTAAATGTTCCCCTAGCTTATGACCAAACACATGACCACTTCTCATTGCACAACTAAGTGCCTTATAAAACATTTTTTTATGTATGAAACGAAAAGGGGGGTCGCTCAAATTCAATTGCTTATAAAATCGTCTTTTATTATCCGATTTTGATGAACTTTTTGGATTTTGGCTTAGAAAGACGATATCTTTATACTGGCATACTTACTTTTTTTTGTTCCGAGGAAATTTTTAGCCTTGGGGGTGATTTTATGGGGAAGGGGGGGGGAGGGGCAAGATTTCAAAATAAACTTGTAAAATTCCGGAGCAGTCCTAGTCGAATGCAAAAAACACGAAGTCTCTATCTATTACCGTTTCCGAGATCCTTTCGTTCATACGGACGGCCAGACGGACAGACGGACAGACGGACATGGCTATATCGACTCCTCTATCACTCCTGACCATAATGGGGGTAACTTGGGGGGTCTCCGACCATTATTTCTACCTGTTACATACATTTGCACAAACCCAATAGGCTCTTGTACCTTCGGTACAGGGCCTAAAAAGCCAAAGTTAACTCGGTAGATCAATTTGTTCCAATGCAGCAGAGAAGTTCACATGTTCCGATTGCAATGAATCCTCTTTTTATAATCGATTAAATAATCGTTGACTTACATCGATTTTTCGAAATAGCATAGAAAATTTTGAAAGAAAATTTAGAGGGTAGTAGAGAAGTAAAACAAGCTTGGATAATCTGCATGAAATTGATTATGGGCAAAATAATGGATGTTTCTCGTAATTTTAAATAATCGATTTAAATCGATTTTTCAGAGATTTTTGTTTTCAATCCTATTTTAAGCAGTTCAGACAAAGATGTTTCCTGTTCTTGAGTGGCGCAACCAACATGTTAATGAATTCTAAAAGATTGTGAGAGGAAAATAGAGAAAAGAAAAAAAAATTGCGAAAAAGTATAAAAAATCGAAAAGGAAAATGAAAGAGAAAAACAAAAATAAATACTTAGTTAGAGAAAGTCGCAACATTTACAAGAAGTATTTTTAGCATTAAACTGTATTGTCTGCGCCTTTTTAGAAATAAACAATATAAAGAATTATTTAGAAAAATTACAAAAACTCGTAAGCTGTAAGCCTAAATTAGTTCAACCCAAAGCTAACTAAATTCTTAAATAATTTACATAAATAGTAACTTAATAAAGGCAAGTTATAGACTATAGAAATGCAAATTTTACAGTTTCATTGGATTTATAATTATTTACTAAACTACTAATGTGTTACTCCAGAACAGAAATCAGCAATTAAATACAACCAAGACTCTGACTTTGTTTTACTTTTGAACAAAATTTTCTATTCAGCTGTGTACAATCTAAAGATAGATTTACAAACGCTACGCATTCACAGATACATATTACTGATTCAAACTAAATGCGAAATGTTTTTGCAAAATGCAAAATCTTTGCACTTTTATTAGAGAAAAAAAAAAACACAAAAACGAAGCAAAAAGAAACCTTTTCAATACATAAATCCTAACCATTGAAAGCACATCAAAATATTCACAAAATTTCTTCTTTTAACACATCATCGTCAATTGCTTGCTACTAAAAAAGAAAAACAAAAAAAAATGAAGCGATTTATTTATATTTTCTCTGCTCTATCTCTAACTCTCTCTAATAAACGCTTTGAAGATTTACACAAATTTTTTATTTAAATCCTTCAAAAAAGAAAATTGAGAAAAAAACCAAATTCTTTGCGTTTTTGTGAATTGCAAAACCAGATTGGAAACTTGTAAAAATTTTAGACAGAAAAAAAACATAGAAAAAAAAAACAATTCAAACAAAAAAAAGTGTAAAATGAAATTTTCAAAAAATACAAAAAAAAAAATAAAAAATTACACACTTGAAAATTTCATATTTACACTAAACTACTTGAATTTTTTTAGTAGGTACAGTTTGAAGTAGGAGTTTGTTACAGATACAAAATACATATACAACATATATAGAGAACAACTTCTGCTGCGGACATATCCGCAATTCAATTGGAATCATGTGTGAAATAAATATAAAATGCAACTATTTCAACTATTTTGCATGAAAGCGTACTAAAACCACGACCAAAATTTGGGCGTACACGTAAAGACTCTTAATGAAAATAAACCAATAGGATGATGTTTTTTCCGAGCACCTTTCAAGTTCGTGCAGTCGGAAATAAAAAAACATCAGCAACAACAACACAGTGTTAAAAAAAAAAATATATATATTTCATTTAATTTTTTCTAAAAAAATAATAAAAAAAAAAAACCAAACAATATAATAAAATTTTGCACTCTACTTCTTCTTATATATAAAACGCCTACACACTAAAGTTACACGCTGTACATAAATGTTGTTCTTTACTTTTTTTTTGTAAAATTTTTGCTTTTGCGTAAATCAAAAAAAAAATAAAGATAAATTTCTAATATTTAAATATTCTCTTCTTTCAACAACAACTACTACAACAACAAATCGAAAAAAATCAATTTTCGATAAATGAAAAAATAAAAAAAAAAACACAACTTCCACTTTTACGAATAATTTTTTGTAAAATATAAACAAAAATAATTTGACATAAATATAAAATACAAAAAAAAAAAAACAGTTGGATTTGGTTTTGAATTCCGAAGATGGAGGGGATCTTTCCGATTTCATAACTAATGGCGAGTGGTATTTGCTTGGTTAGTAAACTCCAACAACTTTTTCTACTGTTCTATCTGTGTGTTTCACTTCTTTTTTATAAGTTTTGTAGTTTGATTACAATGTAAAATAGCAATTTTTTGTGCATGGTAAATTAGAAATTTTTGTAGTTTTGCTTTAATTTTTTTATTGCTAAATTTTTGAAATTGTATTTAAAAAAAAAATTAGCGTGTAATTTAATTTTTTTAAGTTTATTTAAAATTGTTTTTTTTTTTTTTTTTGTTATTTTTATGTGTTTATAAACACTGGTTTACAGCGAAAAATTATAAATTTTCTTGAACACTTTTGTTTGGGTATTTTGTGTTTGCTAATGTTTGAAAGACACACAAAGTTAATTTGCCTCATTTGGGTCAGTCGCCAGATGTTGGCATATTTGTGTTCTTCGAAAACTTTTTTTTAATAAAACGAGTGGATTAAAATATCGATCGAAATAATTGATATTTCGTTCGTTAGGTTATTAACAATACTCAATATGTTTAGATCCGAAAATGACTGAGTTCGAGCTGAAGAAATCTGAATGTCGCAGCAATATTTGATCAGTTTCTAATAATTTTGGTTTTTTGCTAACTTTTTGTTATTCCCTTATTGCAGGATATTTACTTTTCTATAATTTATTCAATTATAAAAAAGAAAGAAAAGTGGTGTTGGAGTACCGTTGAGAGAGATCTCATCATAAATGGTACCAGACCCTTCAGCATACAGCTTTGCTGCTTGTAAATGGTGGGCTCGCAACACTATCATGAGAAATAACCTCAATTTGCTTATCGACGTGCAATAAATGTGCTGCTTCTTCAGCAGCTGCAAATCCACTAATCCATTAACTCTGAACGCTCGTTTAAAAAAAAAAAATATATGTATTTCCAAAAAAATTAACATTATTTGCTGCCCCAAATGGGGAAAAAAAAAACTATGAGTGTAATTCTCTTATTCAGCGCTACACAAATTATGCCATACAAAGTCGTGTAACAGAATTTCTTTATTATATCAAAATATTAAATTTTATTTTGTAAACCAGTGTAATGCGTGTACAGAGCTGTGTATAAAATGATGTACTATTTGCCACATTACTAATCATTTCTGTTTCCATTGATTTGCGAAAATTTCGAAAACAAAAATTCGCTATATATCAATATCTATATAGCTATGCCCGGTAAGAAGAATACCATCGTCTATGCCTGCTGCCCCGAACCGTATGTGGATATAACATTCACGATACAAATTCGAAGACGCACTTTGTATTATTTTTTCAACTTAATTGTGCCATGTGTGCTCATATCATCGATGGCTTTACTAGGATTTACACTACCGCCCGATTCGGGTGAAAAATTAACTTTAGGTAAGTCATTTGTGAGAAACTTCTCAACTTAAGTTCATTGTTGTACGTGTTATTTAATTATTATTATTATTATTTTTTTTTATATATATTAATATTTATAATTTATAAGAAGTATACTGTACTGAAATATATGAATATATACAATATATCTCTATGAGTATTTACAGCAGAGTACAGAATACAAAACAGAAAACGTCTTTTGTGCGAGCTGCGTGCGGTGATATTTAGTTCTTGAACTGTTTGACAAAAAAAAAAATCAAAAAAAAAAATGAAATGAAATGAAATTGTTTCCTCAAAATAAAGTATCGAATGTTATAAACATAAAATAGGTATTTGCGAAAATAACTGAAAAATATGTCGCGCGGTAGCGAAATGAGGCAGCACTGGATTGTCTAACTAAAATAAAGAAATTCACCTAAAAACTGCTGCCTAAAAAAATATAAAAATTTGACATTTTGCATGTTTTTCGGTAAAAGAAATAATTAATAAATTAGCAAAAACTAAAATATTTTATTAAATATAAAAAACCACACAGTACGCTCATACACAGTAAACAGCCGTGCACATACCCAAACAAGTATGGCCTATGTGAAACTGTGCTTTAAAACTAAATTAAAAACATTATAAACTATAATTAAAACTATTAATTAAAAATAATAAAAAAAAAAAAAAACGCAAACAATTACTGCTTATCTAATATAATCAACTAAAAAAAAAAACCTAAAAACCTAAAATAATCTAGCAAAACTTTTCAACTTATTTCGTACACATATTATTAATTAATTCAATTAATTAATTGATTGATTTTCTTATACTTATTTCTTCTTATTATTGTACGTATTTATCTCTTTTACTTGTTTTTGTTATAAATCAATTTTTCTTAAAATTATTTCTTGTTGCAGGCGTTACTATACTTCTATCATTAACAGTCTTTCTTAATCTCGTTGCTGAGTCAATGCCGACAACGTCGGATGCCGTTCCTCTTATAGGTACACAAATTTTTAATGGCAAATTATTTTGTTTGCAAACCAAAAATAAAAAAACTCTCAATGCATAAAAAACTTAGTTCAAATTAGTTTTAAACAGTAGTGAGAAAACCAAAATCAAACCAAGAAAACACCAACAAAAAAAACAAAAAATCAAAAAAAAAAAAAAATTAAACTAACTAACTAACAAAAACCAACTACTTACATGATGAATGAATGCTAATTTCGCAAAACAAACAAAAAGTTCTCACAAAACTCAATAAATCGACCCACTCTATCCACAACAACTCAAGCAACTCAACTCAACAACAAAATACCAATTATTTAGCAGCATATTTGCGAATGGAGAATGTAACTGTTTTCCAACACTAACCTATTATTACTTCTAATAATAATAATAAACTAATTTCTGTCAATATTTTAGCTATTATTAAATATAATAATGTCCTATTGTACAAATGTTGTGCATTATGGAATATTTATCAATATTCTACTATTAACTAATTAAATAATTATTTAAGTTTTCTATCTATCTAACTCTCGCTCTCTCTCTCTCTCTCTCTCTCTCTCACCCTCTCTCTCTTTAACTCCTTTGTATTCCTCACATACTGTAAAAATATTCATTGTATCACATGAATGTCCGTCCGTTTGTTAATATGCAATGAGAAGTAAAACAATCTGCGGTCAATAAAAGAGTTTAGGAAAAGTCTAACGAACAAGTTTCAAAAGAATACATTATAAAATAATCCTTTCTCTAAAAAACTTTTCAAAATAATATCTTCATATTGGTCTTATTAGTGGACTACACATGTTTTAAATCAAAAATAAATTATTGCAATGAATCACAAAATAATTTATGGATTTTAAAAAAACTGATTTCAGCTCAAATATTAGAACTTTTTTCATTACTTTCGGTTCTAGATTTTACAACACTGATTTCATTGATTTCGTTTAGGTTACACCGGTAGCTAGTGCTGAGAACTAATTCTGAGTTAAGCGCTTCTCTTTACATTAGAGCTTCTTTAATGGCATTTTCAAATGTTCAAAATGAGGTATAGATGAATTTTTTTTTTTTTTTTTTGGTCGCCTGGTAGTATAATTTCTTGCAGGAGTTGGATAGTTGAGTGTGTATCTGTTGTTTTTTATTGTGACAATGTTTTTGAATATACATTTTAAGTTTTTAGCTCCATTTATAGGATAGTTCCACTACCATCCAATTACAGAAGTAGCATTTTTTAAAGTGGATCTTCATTTACCTTCGAGGTTGCGCCGTTATCACTGTTTGACTAACAACGTAGCTTTTATAACTCATTTTGTCTCTTTTGAAGTAGACATCAGCAGTAAAATATTGCAGTGGTCCGAGTGTTTATCTCTATATTTCTTATCGTCAGTTACAATTAGATGTCGAAAAATTATTTTCTTTTTTTTGGTGTTTGGAACAGCGTTTCATATATAAAAAAAAAAATATCATAAAATTCTTTTGGAATCATACCCATAACTTTGAGGGACAATTAAATATATATACACATATGTAGCTGTTTAAGTAACTTTCAATACTTCTGGCTACTGACTCGATTTCTGATCCAATACTGTCTCCAAATCTGCATCTTCAAATGTGTCTTGCCCTCCATTACATCTCTCGTCTTTGAACTATCTAAACTTGTATTCACAACAGTATCAACATTGATGAATCATGTCTATGACCCTCAGCTGTAAGTTTCTTCAAAGGGAAGCAGATAAGTTTACCTCAAATTTCGCCAAACCAAAGGCCTTCCAGCCCAAATTAATGCTTCTTTAAAAACCAATCAATTGTTCATCATGGCTTGAATGTGCAATATTAGTCTAATGCATGAATAACAGCTCCGAATGCAGGAATTCCATTTACCTTTCGCGTATATGAAAATATATTTAAAAGAAGCTTGAGAAAGTTCATTGAAAAATGGCAGAACTCTCTTCTTCTTCTTCTTTTTTTTATTTTTTGTTTTGATAGAAACGAAAATCTTACTGAGTTTTTGACCACAGAGACATCCACATCGAAAACTTATTATAAAGAATCTGGACGGTTGAACTTTGTCTCGAAAGTTAGCCATCTCTATATGTAGTTTACTTTGATTAAAAGTGTCACCAGTGGCAGATCCACGGGTGGGGCATTTTCAGGTGCAAACCTACTTCCCATAGAAGCATTCTATTGTCCTAAGAAAGTTGAAGTCGGTCTCAACACTTGGCCCTTAACAACATGTTCTTTTATGGACAATTGGGAATATAGCATTACTTCGTGCATATATATATGCCGTTATTGCTAAAGAAAGATATATAAATAGGCTACGCTACAACTACTGAGGAAATTATGTCCCATGTGTTTAATTAAAACTTTAAACTTCATTGTTCTTCTTACAGCTATGCTGGATATAATATGAGTCAGCAATCCGGAACTGTTTCGAGATTAGCATAGCAAGTTTAATGAGTTTTTGTCTTAGTTTATGAGAGCCCTAAGCTCGTCGTACCACGGTGATTCAGGGGTTCATACTGTGACCCTTCGAGCATTAATGTTGTGTTTATAATTACCGCCCAAATGCCTACCTACCTAGAGTTCCGTATACAACCGCGTGTTTGGACACATAAGCCTACAGAGGTTTTAGATTGGCCTCGAGAACTTTTACCAAGGAGCAAAGTTGGACATACAAATTACAAAGACTTCGGTTTGGTACTTGTAGAAGCAACACTATGGTGCCCTTGGTGAGCGCTTACCAAATCTGCACATTTTGTCTTAAGAGTCACAACTTTTTAAAATACTCACCAAACAACAACCAAAACGACCGCAATTTCTAACCTGCCTAATAATTTATTGTTTTAATAAAACCAAGTTTTGGAACTGAGTAATCAGTACAATGTCGAAGTTTTCTAGTGTAGTTTAGGATCGTTCAAAATCCTACTCCAGCACTCAACGACAACACCCGGCAAAAGAGGCGATTACATTCACTTCTAGCGGCTTGTTACGGCGAAGCTTTATTCTGTTTATTTCGTTTTCTACTTACTAGAAGCACAATTTTGGTATTTTTTACTCTTTCTGCACTGATTATCTTACATAGATGTTGCCTACTATCAAATACATATGGTACCTAGGAAGGGTGCACACTTGCCGATATTTAGCATAGAACATCTTATAATTTAGGCCATTGGCATAAATAAATTTTTTGAAAACATTTAATCTATTTACATAAACGAAAATTCGTTGATGTTTCAACCAATTGCTTCGATTTGTTGTCGGTGTATGGCCTGCTTAATTAATAACTAACAGCTACGCTACATATTGTTTGGAACTTAATACTGAGACCAGTCAATATGTTAGTTAATCAAGCTGATTTAATGTTATTGAATGAACCATCTAAATATCTAAATATGCATTCTGAATATTCCTTTTCAAGTAAGGATTTCTAAATTAAATTTAGTTATTTATCTTACCGACCATCGAAATAAAAACTTCTTTCACATTTCTTCCAAAAGTTGAGTATATGGCATAGTCCAATGAATTAAATAGCATGAACAACGATTTGTTTATAGAAGGTTTATTAATGGGCTAAAAGTGTAGCGGCCGGTCCTTGACTTATAGAGTTGAAATATATTGAATTATGTTATATTGTCAATCATTTATAAGGAGCTTGTGCCCATGACCCTTCTCTAATGAGAAGTAATCTTTTGTGTGAAGAAGCATATACAAAGATTTCTTAGTTAAAATTTTTTTCTAATACTTTGAAATAATTAATTGGTTTATTTGAACAATTTTCCCATGAGTTTCAGTCTATTTTTGAGGTATTCCTTTTTGCTACTCACTTCTACTACTACACACAACTATAGCATCCTTACCAAAAAAAATGAAACAGGCGTTTGTTTTTGCCCTTAAGATGCTAAAGCTTGATAAAAAGTCTGTTTTGAGTCTTGAGCTGAAATCAGTTTTGTAAAATCTGTTGATATAAAGTTCGCGCCATTTTGAAGACCCAAAAGTCCTAAGCCATGTGATGAATATCAAAGCTTCGGCTACGGTCGAAGTAAATATTTTCTCTTTTTCAAAATAATTCCAATAACTCTATATGCTCTATATTTACTATTTTTAACTTATTAAATGCAAAAGTCTTTTGAAATATTTCTTCTAACTAGACAATCATGCCAATCTATGAGCAAACCACAACAGTCGTCCTTTTTCTTCATATTCATAAATAACTTTTGATATCTCAAGCATATGACACGTTATGCGGTCGTACAATTTCTAATAATAATTGGTATTTGAAGTCATTCTTAAAATAATAAAAATAAAGAAAAGCATACACACAGCTACACATACAAACACACACACACACACATAAATGAATTGTGACCATTGCCATGACTACTACTACTACTAAATACTACTACATGTATTTTCCTTATTATGTTGTACTTATTTGTATGAAAAAAAAAAAAAAAACAAAACCTAAAAAAAAAAAATATGTTATGCCAAAAATTAATTTGAATAGAGAATATATTATTCTATGTTTTATTATTTTATTATTTAATTTTATGTTTTATCTAAATGTGTAAAATTTAGCTAAAAATCAGAGAAAGAAGCCAAATTAAAAAAAGATTTATTTCTATTTTGTGTTCTCATTTATTTTTATACGTTTCCCTGGATCAGTTTTACACGGATTAAGCTCATATATATTAAAAAAAAAAACAAAAACAGAAATAAAACAGTGTAAATAAGCTTGTTTAAACATAGATTTTTTTCATAAACTATATATATTATATATAAATTAAACGAGTCATTTCATTAAACAACTAAACAACAAAATGCAACAGCGCTGTTGCATAAAAGTAGGTGTTGTTGTTTAAAAAAAAAAAAAAACAAAACAAAAACAAAAAAATAATTAAATATACTGCATATATATATATATACAAAACATATCTTAAATCTCGAAATCCATCTCAAAAACCTTTATTTCGCTACCAAGTTCCAAACAAGCTCAACTACATCAGGCATCCAAAGTGTTAACTTAAAGCGTAACTTTATAAAAAAAAAAAAAAATTTTTTTAATATTAAAAGATTTCTTATATATAATGGTAAATGCCTGTACATAAGTATATACTTACTATATATAGAAGTACAAATGTTTATTGTTGCTGTGTTATTTGAAAATCCCATTGCTCCCTAAGCGTGCAACGAGCATTCGTCATTTGATACTTGGTATTTTTGAGGAAAACACTTGCAATATTTTATAGTTCTCCCATGAACATCACAATGAAAAAAAAAAAAACAAACAACCAATTAAACTTGAATTATACACTTAAGTATGTTGGTAGGTATCATCATAACAAAATTTCGCTAGTGATTTTGAATGATATAAACTTAAAAAAAAAAAAATAAAAAAAAAAAAACACTGTCCAATATTTTACGAAATACTAAACACAACCAACAATTCAGAACTGTATATAAAAAGCGCATTTAAAAAAAAAAAATGAAAACATTTCTTAACACAAAAGTAAGTACTTTCCAACACTGCCGCAAAAGCAAAACTGGCTACAAAACTATAAAAAAAAAAAAATTTCTAAACGCATGTCAAAACGTTTCAATATCAACTACGATATTTCTACTCTGAACATATTAAAAAGGCATTCACTTCTGTAAAATAAATCCATTATTCAAACAAACTCAAACAACCAACCAACCAACTCTTCCTCTGACACTTTTTCTTATAAATAAACAAAAAAAAAAAAAAACGAAGTTCAAATTAAAAATAAAATCAAACTTGCACCTTTTCAACAAAAAAAAAAAAAAAAACAAAAACAAACAAAACAAATCGCTTCGTTATATCATCTACATTTGTTTAAAAAATTTAATATTTTAACTAATTAGTTTGCCACTAAAATGCCATAGAACCTCCTTAACTAAACTAAATTCCCAAACATTTAAATGCAAATTAAAAACTTAAAATTTAAATAAAATCAAAACTTTTTCAATCACAAATTAAAAAATCTTTTGCAATTAAACTTAACAACTAAAACTAGTAAAAGAAAATGAAACCTATTCAACATTAACTAAAAGCAAATCATTAAATAAATCGCCATTCGAAAAAATCAAAAAGGAACAAATTTATCATAAAACTTGCATTTATGCAGATCATGAATGAGATGGTTGAGTTGCAACTCCACATAATATCGTATCGTTCATGATGTCGTAATCATCATGCGTTCATATTATGTTCATATACTAAATTTAAAATAAAGAAGTTTAACCACCTATTTACTATAACATCCAAAACAAACCGATTTTCCTCCACTGTTTTTTACCGAAGTGAAAAGTTTTTAACAGAGTGCAAAAAAAGCAAAAAATTAATTTTAAGCTATTACCCACCCACGTAGATTTTATGCTACTGTCTTTGGCAAAGTAATAAAACAAAAATCATCGAAAACTTTTAATTTGTTTAAACCGAAGTTTTAATACTCTTCACACGAACTTTGAACGTTGGCTTAAATAAAATCTAAGCGCAACTCTTTGAACAAAAATGTTTCAAAATGCAACCAGTGTAACCGAATTACAAAAATAGGATTGTATAATTCTCCAGTAGGATAGGAATTAAGCGAATAAGGAATAGTATAGCCTAAAATATAAAATTGTATTTTTGAACTAGCCAAGTCCATCCGTTCAACTAGTCGTCTGTCTGTCGACCAGTAGTTAGCGAATCGCTGGTTCATTGGAACTTATATAATATCAATATACCCCTTATAGTGCTCAGATCTGGAACTGCGTGGGTTTTTCATTATATTAATAAAATACCAATACAATGGGCGTTTCGAGTTTAGCTTACAACAAGAATAAACGCAGCACTCGAGTACCTTTTTTAAGGCTATGAATAAAGAACAAAAAAAAGTGTTTTATACAAAAAGTCAGCAGGTTTGTACAGATAGGTATTTGAACCTAACTGGAATATTTAATGAGAATTAAACTAAAGTAACTTTGGTGGGAATATGGCTAGATGAACTCGTCTAGTCAAACCATGTGTGAATGATTTACAAAATTTTGATACGAAAATTTAAAAATGAGGGAAGTGGATTTGTGTGTGGATTGCCCTTACTAGTGGTCTGATCTAACATTATATTAGAAATTACTTAAATTAATAACAAGAATTGCTTTTAAACAAAGTTAAAATTGGTGAAGGGTTTTATGGGGAACCTTTATAGTGGGGTTGGCATTTTCATTTAATACATGTTAAAAGTTTTCTACATCTGATAACATGAATGGAAAATCCTTTCTGACATCACAAATCAGCAAATTGATTTATCGGGGATAGCGTAAAGAATAAATATTCTTGAACCGTCCATCTGAATGTTCGTTGTGCATTTATGTACTTCGTACGCATAAGTATTTAAAAACGCAAAAGACGAAATATATATGTTCTGGACCAATATAAAATAAATATTAAAATTCAAGTCGTTATAGCTATGTCCATCTGTCAATCCATCTAATCGGTTGTGAACGCCAAGATCTCAATGACTCTGAAAGATAAAGCCTTCAAGTTTAAATTAGACTCTCCCAAACTCTCTACTGTTATGTGTAGCCCCTCTTTCGTTATTTCTCTATGATAAATTGTATCCTTCTGAAGTTAATTTAGCTAGGAACACCAAACTTAGTGTGAATGGAGCTCACTTTACTCTAAGTCAAATATCATATACATATGTATAGATCGGACTACTATAAAATTAAGCCATATACAAATCAAATGATCAAATAAAAATTCTTAAGCAAAGTGAAGGATATCTAGGATTCAAACCTACTAGATTACAGTTTCTTGCATCGATTTATTTTTTTTTCACTTTTTTAAAGAAACTGGCTGAATTTCGATAAATATATTATCATATTTGTCCAGACCTCAGAGAGTATATAAATATGACACGCCCACTTTTACATTCCTACATATATATAAAATATTTTTAAAAACAGTATATTCTTGAAATGGTGGCTGGATGGGCGCTTCATATTAATTTGAGAGATAAATCAAGACTTTTAAAATACAAACCTAAAATTTCCGAATTTTTATGTGACAAAAAGTGTTCTATTTTTTTTTAAATTGAACTAGAAATACCCAATTTGACCTATATTATGTTAATCGTTATAAAATAATTCATATCATGGTCCAGTTAGAACCACTAGAAGAGGTATCCCCAAATAACTCTTACCATCCTGTATTCTAGGTCAATCCGAAAAAAAAATCCATTAAGGTACAAATCGAAAAACTGAGACAGGTAATAATAAGACATTCATACATAAGGTAGACTCGATATAGATATGTCCGTCTGTCTGGCTGTCCATAGACTTTAGACGGTAGAGCATTCTAGTTTCAATATTTGAATGTTCCTATTCTTTCTTCAGATATCTTGTATTCAATGTACGTGCATTCTCCTGTAAAAGGGGATGGCACTAACCATACAAACTTACCACTCTTCTGAGTTTTGTAAAAAATTGTTGTTGTTTTGGTAAATTTAAATCTATTTTACTTTAATACTTATAAAATATTTAATAAATATACAGGTCGGACCAATAGAAGGGGTGACCCCATAAAAATCTGCTGCTTCTCCTTTCTGGTTTTTTGTATGAACAAGTTTAATTTTGTTGTTGCATCAGTTGGAGACGCCAAATTTCGTAATTTTTTCTTCGATCCTAATAGAGTATTCCATGAAATTCCAAAAGCAACCACTAAAAGAAGTAGCCACCATACAAAAACTCGAATCAAATAACACATGTCCGTCTGTCAGAATGTGCCTATGCAACCTTGAATTTTAGAAATTAGAGTCTCCTATCCTCTCTTCAGTGAGGTAGTGTTTAATGATCGTGCCAGCCCCTTTCTAAGATATAGTAGCCATAAAAACAAACACTTACTTTCTTAGTTATTCAATTCAATTGAAATAAAATGCTCTATATAGGTTCACATCAGACCTCTATAAAGGGTAGCCCGCATATGTTCCCTTTTCTGAGCTTCAGTGTTTAGGCCCTGTACCGAAGGTACAAGAGCCTATTGGTTTTGTGCAAATGTATGTAACAGGAAGAACTAATTGTCGGAGACCCCCCCAAAGTTACCCCCATTATGGTCAGGAGTGATAGAGGAGTCGATATAGCCATGTCCGTCTGTCCGTCCGTCCGTCCGTCCGTCCGTCCGTCCGTTCGTCTGTATGAACGAAAGGATTTCGGAGATACAAGTCGACTTCTGCGCCTTAGATATTTTGTAACAAAATTATAACAAAAGTGAGTGTGAAGAGTATAAAAGAAAATTTTCGCGCGTTTGTTTAACAGCAACATTTAACTTAGTTGCAAAGAACACTTTCGGTTTTTATGGTGTTAAGCAATCTGCAAGTTAAATAGTCATTAATTTTTTTTTCTTCACTTTATTTTTTGGCAACACTTGGCCGTTTTTGTCTTGTTTAAACGCGCTGCACAAATGCATTCAGCACTGCTGAAACTTTAGCAATTTGCTTCCGTTGGCAGCAGCAGCCGAGGCAACACTTCAACACTTTCGGTCGCGTCATTGAGCTTCCATATTGAATGAATGAATGCAACGGAATGCTAATAAAAGTGTAAAAGTGCAAAATGCTGTATTTGCTGAGGAAGAACACGTAGTGTGTAGCATTTTAGTGCTTTCGCAAATGCTATTCATTAAACGCTAAATAAGCTTTCACAATTTGCGCACTACGTGGCGAATGCAAAGAGTCCTCGGCGCGTGCAGTATGCAGGCTCTGCAGCATTTACTGCAAAGAACACTTCAGCTGTGCGGAACAGTTCAACGAAGCGCAGTTCTATTTGTTTGAGGCGAAATACTCCTGGAAATGAAATGAAATTTAATTTCGTTTCGTTTTAGAAAAATTATATAAAGCATGCAGGAAGAAAAAAAAAGTATTATAAGCCAAGGGCAATCAAGACATATGTGGACGAATTCCTGTGTATTATGCAGTGCACTGCATAGGATTTAGATATGAATACACGTTATGTATTAAAGTATGTAGACATATGTCTGTATATGTCAAGGCAAGTTTTTATTTTTGCAGTTTAATAAAAGTTTTAATTGAAATTAGGTACGGTGAATATATTTGTATGTATTTCATATCAACTTTATGTTGTTTAGAAATAAAAACGAAAATATTTCTGGTAGTTATAAGCCCCGCAAAATATGTATATATTTTATTTATTTATTTACCGAGTAGCATCAAACAAATCTAATAAATCTGACTAAAAACAAATCAAATATTTTCATGTGTTAAAGAGGAAACAGAATTTTACAGAATTGTATGACAAAAAATTTAATATTTTTGCAGAAAATCAGTTGAAGGCATTATTTAAAAACAGATACCGATATCGACAGTTAGACAAATGAAGAGATGGACGGACATATAGATCAACGAAATTCTGTAATTCGTTTATTTTTGTCGGTGTACATATGTATATTTTAAATTATACGAGGGAGGTCTAGAAAACAAACAAAAAAAAAATATTTTGTTTCTTTTTTGCAAATATGACATATATAAAAAAATTTGAGACATCAATAACTTTTAAATTGGAAATATTTAACATGGATACAGATTATTCAAAAACAGTTCAATTGCTTCCAAACAATTTGATAATAAATGCATTATCTTCGTTTGCGCTTACCTTGGCAGCGACAATAACGAAACAATTATGTTAATTGAAAAAAAAAAAAAAAATTTAAAGTTTTAATCACAAAGATTTATTTCAGTGTCAGCGTTTCTTTCTAAAAAATTTGCTTCAAACATAATTTCTGAATTTTTTAAAATTTATAGCACCTGCACATTTTAAAGATATTGGAAAAAAACAAGACATTTCACAAAATTTTCATTCAACCAAACGGTAAATTTAAAAACGATTCATTGCTTTTGGGAATAATATTATTGGATCTTTAATTTTGCGAATGAAAATAACACAGAATCACAAATGAAATGAAATTGAGTTGAACATGTTCTATGCCTATGTGGCTTTTATGTTTTTCGGTTCGTTGATTACGATTCCGGTGTCTGTATGACGTCATCACGTCAGCATCAATGTTGAATCAAAGTCAAAAACCTTTAATCGAAATATTTATGACATCCTGAAATTAATCCTGAAATTTTGGTTCATGAAAAAGGTCAAAGTGTAATTGTCCATTCTTACTGAAACCGAAGTCAAGAAAAAGTAAATATTTCGAATTAAAAAAAGAACAGAAATACAAATATTCGGCTTAGCTAAACATATTGATAGCTGGGCCATTGATAGCTAGATCCCTTTTCATTGCGTCACAATGCGGTGCAAAAAAACCTTTTCATTTCGGGTTTTCGAGAAACTCGCGCTACTTCCAGTCAAATGGCACACCGCTTCCTTGCTTTTAAATCAATCCTCCGCCCTTTAGACGTTTGCTGACTGTCGACTTATCCACTCCAAATAATTCTCACAACTACGTTCGGCATTGGTCCACATAGAGCAATGATTCTAATTCTTCGTCTTCCAACTTTTTGGATTAGTTCCATCACTAAAAATCTAAAAAGTTTGTCACGCATTTGGCTTTCGTAAATTCTTTACAAATCGAGTTTAAAGTTATTAAATTTAAAATAGAATATAATATTATAGATTTTTTTTTTTTCAATAACTTTAAAATTTCCGCGTGCTAAAAACTTTTGAAAAATCCTGAAATGTTCTACTAAACTAGTGTAGCAGCTTTAAGTTTATTATATTTTTTAGAAATACCTCAACAAACATTTTATAGGCGACTTTTACAATTTTTTTTTGTTATTTTTTAATGAAAAATTAATTTTTACATTTGGACGAAAATTTATTAAATAACTAATTTCTATTTCAAGAACAACTCTAAAAACCATCTAAAGACTTTTCTAACAGACTGTTTTCACAGACTTAAACTTCGCCTACAAATTAATGTGGCTGAGTGACTTGCCATATGGTGGCTTGACAAATATGATCCAAATACGGAAATTTTAAAATTTTTCCGAGATTTTTAACTACTATGCACAGATACAGAATTTCATAGAAATAAATAAATAATAAAAATTATTCAATTGTTCTGTATTAGTAACTCTACAAATAAAGTTCAGATCAATTTATGCAAAAAAAAAAATATATACCTTCATCTTTAATTTAGAAATTATTTTGTATTGATTATTTGACCTGTAAGACACTTTAATAAACCGAATTAATGCAATACGATTGCCATAAAATAGCTTTGGACTCTATAGCTATATTATGTATATCTTATACACAATTCGCTAGAACCCAACCTCTGTCACTTCATTTACTCGCGAGCTACGGCGCGCCCAACGCACAGTATCAGATTTAGCCAATCTAACATTCTGGGTGATCACTTTTATTTGATGTATAAGTCTAATGTATTATAATATAATACAAAACAATATAGTAACAGAGTGCGTTATAAAATTCTGCTAGAATGTGTCCCACCTATAAATTTTTGCATTAGGCAAAACAAACAAAAATTTCTCTACAACGGGTTTGAACTAAATATTTCGAGGCTACGTCTAGTACATAAACAGAAACATATCCCTAACCAAATGGTAATAAGTCAAGGTAGTATTCATTCAGAAAAGCGCATAAGAACCTCCACGCAAATCCGATAAACTTTAGACCAATTAGTCAGTCATGCTCTTTGTTAAAAACTTTGGAAAGTTTTATAAGTGTTTAGTTCCCATAACTTTAATAGACGCAACATGCGTATAGAAGCGTCAAGTCCACGTAAAAAGCATTCCATTCTTTTGGGAAAACTATCGAGAAATCATTAAAAGTGATCTTAGCAATTTTTTCGGCATTGAGGATACCAACAACAATACTCTACCCAAAGACATTAAAAAAGGAAAATTTGACAAATGACAATACCCGGCTTTGGGTAAAGTTTAGCAAAGACAAAATTAGTGCTCTTCACTAGAATATAAAAGTTCCGATTCTCATGCTCCCAAAATGAATAACTAAATCTCTTATTTATTGACTGTGCTGAAGAGTAATTCTGTCGTTAGTTGGAATTAAAATTTAGAGACTTGTTTCAAAAATAGCTATATATGTAGCTCTATAGTTTTTGGTTATACACAGCCGTTGTAAAACCGTTCTTAGTCTATATAGTATGCCTATGATGGCCAGCGTTGTCGTTGGCAACCACGATGACACATGCATGGGGCCTCTAGAAATGTATAGTGGAGCAAATGCTAAATATCGGAAAGATCTAAGCTCTACAGTAGTACGCACTACACCGACGGACGCACTAATCGTTCTTTTCCACTTACTCTCCCTCAAGTTCTTCAATGCATTTTAAAAGATAACACAATGGTATAGCGTTCCCTTTTTTATAAGGCTAATGCTATAAACATCTTTGATGAAGGTTCTAAATTTAATGGGAGAGTCGAAAGAGCTATCTTCTACCCTCATGTGAAAAAATTAGACTCTTTGTACGTTGTACCGTCCAACAAGTTGAAGTATATAAGAGGTTATGCAATATCTCCGAAGTCACTCATGCTACCTAGCACAAATATAAATTTCTAGTAATAGTCAAGCAACTCTCAAAGCGCTAGAAAAGGTTCATCAGTAACTCCAAAAACTAATGGCTTAACTCCATGACATACACCTCAACTGTTTGCCTGTGCATCAAGACGTTGAGTCGAATTGTATAACAAATGTCGCGCTTTACTCGGAAACTTATTCTTGACTAATTACATAGAGATATGCCCTAGAAACTTTAGATCTATATCGATGTTCTCAATTCAAAGGAACTAATTAAAACCTATTATTAAAAGGAAAAATAAACTATTTATTATAACAATAAGCATCAAATGGCCTTAAAGCTAATGTAAAGTAACGTCAGCCTATCTTTTAAAGTATTGAATTAGGTGATCCTAAAAGTAGAAAATCTGACGCTGTGCACCGCTGATTTATGACAATTAAGATATCAATTAGTATGTAATATGTTATGAGTTAGACTAAAGAAACTCAAAAGTAATAAATTTAAGTAAACCTAATATTATGTACATAAATCAGCATACATTAACAAAATTTTTGCTATTCATTTATTTAATGATACAAATTGTTCTGCACTCAGCCAATTAATTGCAGAAATTGTTGCACATGAAACCATTCTATTTCGCTTGCTCGGTATAAAACCATTTGATAAACGGCTCAATAAAGTGTCATACGGGTCTTAACTATTTTATGTAGATTAACTTCTTGAGTAAGCTTTGCCGCTGACTTCCTGAACTGCTGCAACATTTAAACATAAAATCGTCAATATTAAGTTTAGTTGTTCTAACTTTGTAAGATAAAGGAAACTTTCGCTGCAGATAATGACTAAAACTTAAATTAATTCTTAGTGCTGCAACTTTTAGCTTAAAAACGGATGATATAAAAACTTACAAATAAATATTACAGTGACCTATAATATATCACAGCGTTCTCACTGCATAAAAATGTATCTCTAAAATAAAGAAAACTTTCAGCTATAAAAAAAAAAAAAAAAAGAAAAAAAAACTAACTAATGTTAATAATACTTTGTGCTTAGTTTATGTTTTTGCATTAGAGCACTCTGTCTTCAATAACATTTTCAGCTTCGAAAAGTGTGCCACGCCTACAAAACAAAAAGGCGTGCAAAAAAAATAACAAAAAAAAAATATAAAAAGTCGGAAGAAAAGCTTTTCAAAAGTTACAAAGTTAATTTGTTAGGTGTTGTGAAAACTCTTTTCAGAAAAAAATAGTAAAAAACAAAAATGGCAGCGACGCCATCTTAGCTGTTTGGTGCCAGTTTTAGTTGCAAAATTGTTGGCTCGCAAGAACACAAGTTGTACTTTTATACGAAGAAGGCATATAATCATGATGCAGTCGAGCCGAGAGTTGACCTTCTTGCACGTATTGCGTATTGCGGGTGTGAAAAGTTTTAAGACCATAAAGTTTATATTCTTCTTTTTTTTTTTTTTTTTTCTTTTTTGTCCTTTTTTATTTCATGCGGCTTTTAGACATGAATGCAAAAATTGGGCAACCCGTTAGTGTGCATCAATTAAAACTTTATTTGACGCAATTGGGTGTTGAAGTTTTGCAACTACATAGTATTCCATCGTATTTCCTGCCGCTCTGCATGGACATAGAGTGTTTAATAATGAAGCATAGACACTTCTGAAGTTTTTGTTTGCTTGTTGAACTTTAATTATTTCGAATATTTAATATGTATATATGTATTGTAGCAATTTAGAGAGGAGTTAGTTATGTGGAGAGATGGACGAAAGGATGGAAAGACATATGAACAGACGGATGGACAGACACATGTGTGATGGTTGCAAAGCTAAGAAATTTTTTTTTTTTTGAAATGGACAAAATTAATTAACGTCTTAACGGATCTAAAATATTAATTTGAAGAGAACTTAAAAATGACAAATGACGGACAAAAAAAAATGTGATAAAATTGGATATTCATAAGTGGAACCTACTTCCTCTTTGGCGTCTATATGGTGCAGACGCTTAAGCCTCCTTCTGCGTATGCTAGTTTGTTGATTGAACTAATCATTCTAACGGCTTTTCTGATCCTTGTTTATTTCACGAATCGAGTAAATATATACATTCCATATAAAAAAATTGGAGATTCATAAGTGGAACTACTTTTTGTCGTCATCGTGGTGAAGACGCTTAAGCCTACTTCTGCGAATGCTAACTTGTTGATTTCAGCTAACCATTATACCGGCTATTCTGATCCTTGTTTAGCTCACAAATCTAGTAGATTCACAAGTTCCGTTTAAAAAAATTGGAGATTCAGAACTGGAACCTACATCCTGTTTGACGTTATTGTGGTGAAGGCGTTTAAACCTTCTCCTGAGGATGACAGCCTATTGATATGAGTCTTTAGCTAACCATTATATCGGCATTTATTATGTTTGTTCACCTCACGAATCGAGTAGATTCACAAGTGCCGGAATATGACATAATAACGCCTGTTCCAGGGTGCTTTGCATCTTTTAAATGATAAAGAGAAGCTTTACTCCATAGACTAATTTGACTAATTTGACTCCTAACAGCCAGTTCAATTTCCACAGTTTTCGGCAACAAGTTCCAGAAGTTTTGATAATGGATTTGCGCATATAGAAGATCATATCCAGATAGTGCATTATATCCAACTGAAGAATAATTGAGTTATGTAGCGAGACAGTTGAATAGGGGTCTCTACAAATCGCAAATATGTCATGCTTAAATTTTGTGCTATTCTTGGCTATGTCCAACCATCTATTTCCACCTATGTTTCTTCCAGAATCTACTGGTTAAGTTCAGATGCCTCACTGGCACATATGCCAGTTAACAATGTGTCATCGGCAACTGCTGCTGTCATGTCATTACCCTAAAATACAACAGTTCAGTTGCTCCATCGCTTGCCACGGACTTCAACCATAAAGTTCCATCCAAACAGGAAGGTACTGAGCAGCAGAGAGAATGGACAACCGTTCATGCTACACTTCATTAAATGTTTGCTGGACATCCTGGTAAAATTTGGTATTATTTATTTTCAAATGCCTCTAGGACATGCTACTCAACTCAAAAAATGATCTGCTGATGCACCACCATGTTGATGCTGAAAGCCAAAGTGTTAGTGAAGCAAGCTACTCTGAAAGCCAATTTTCAAATAGTTTGAAGAATTTTGATAGCAAGCGCATAAGTCGATATGATGCAATAAGTTTCTCGCGGCTGCCACATTTTCGCAGAAATAAAGGCGATATGGTGTTACGTACAGCTCTATTCCGCTATCTACTTTCGGAAAGGAATTTGTGTAACTGAATGGCACCGAGGAAGCGTTTAAAACGTATTCAAAGCAAATAAATTCTACAAAAAAAAAAAAAAATCTTTTTGAAAATGAAAACCAGAACACAACTGTTAAATAGTAACACATCTTAAAATTTATTTTTACAAATAGGCAGACAGATTTTAAAAGTTGAAAATTTTATGCCAAATGTTCACCCAAAATAAGTTACTAAATTCCTATTTTTTTAAACATTTCACAACACCTAAAAAAATATAAAAAATGTATCTACTTGTGACTCTTAAGAAGCTTTTAACTTCCGACAAAAATATAGATTTAAGTTTTTTTTTTTTTTTTTTTGTTCTTTGTTAACTTCTCCATTTGAGCTCATACTCATTTCTCATACGTCTATATGTACCTACAATATCAACAGTTCATAACTATTTCAACCGTAATAAAATATAATTCACCAAAGCCAAAAAACATCATTTTAGCAAAAATAAAAAAAAACTATCGTACATCCGTTCATAAGAATGTACAATTCTAGAGAATATATATCAATCACCGCGGAGCAAAAATTCAACTAAAAAAATCAACTAAAAAAAAATACACGCGCCAAAAAAAAACAATGACCAAAAAAAAAATTATATAGAAAAAAAAAACGCTATATACTACTTATATTATTTCTTGTGTACTATGTGTTTCTCAAATATGTGTTTTTCTGTTTGTTTGTTTGTTGTTGATTTTCAATAAACATTTATTTGTTTTATTCTTATTTATTGTATTACAAACGAAATTCTTTTGTTTCAGGAGTTACAATTCTTCTATCGCTCACAGTGTTTCTCAACCTTGTAGCTGAGACATTGCCCCAAGTATCTGATGCAATCCCCTTGTTAGGTAGCGATTGCATTTAAAGCAAATGCAAATTTATATATTCAAATTTATATGCAAAACTAAAAATAATTAACAAGTTAATTCATTAATTCAAACGTGATTTATATATATTATCGTTATATTGTTGTTATATCTATATATATATATATATACATACATATATATTTTACATATATTGCTAAACTGTTCGTATTTAACCTAACCTGAAACTCAAAAAAAAAAAAAAAAAAAAAAAAAAAAAAAAAAAACTAAATTAAACAAAGTATATTTTGTCTAAATACCAAATCCATCATAATAAGTGCCGAGTCGTTCAATGTTTTTTGTCTACTACATTCACTTAAACAAGTATTATAAGATTTTAACAAATTAACTTACTAACTAAACTAAAAATTGCTCTAAACTCTATCTATATTTCTATATTGCTCTAAAATCTGTTCTAAAGCCATACAACTATTCTTATACCATTAGATACAAAATATTTTTCTTTAAAGTTTTTCTTTTATTTTTTTTTTTTTGTTTCTCGATGTATTTTTATTACGCTAGACTTTTATGTTCTTAAAAATCGATGATTTATTATTTTGAAATTATTGCTTAAGCTCTCGTTTGGCATCAGTGATGAGAGCATGTTGTTAGTTTTTCAAGAGCTACGCTTCTTGCCCATAGTACATTCAAAGGAAACAGCTATAGCATAAATGATTTTTTGCGATTTCATTGCGATTTCGTGGCAGAACAAGTTATCACAGAACTCAACTCATTGTTTTTGATTTTTATTTTCTTTTTAAATGCTATCGTTATCTATAAACCTTGCTTCACTTTCCGATTTCAAAATCCCAATAAAAAAAAAAAACTCATTTGACGTATGTTAAATATTGGCGAAAATTAAAAGAAATTATTTTTATGGGGTTTAACTTAGTCACAGTGGAAACTGTGATTTATATGTAAATGTGTTTCATAATTTATAATTTGTATACTTAGTTAATGCATTTTATTTAAAAACAACATATTTACATATATTTTTGTTTTTAAACCATCAAAAAAGAAAAAAAAAAGTTCAATTTAAACTTGAAATTTATTTTTAATATAGACTGTAGATTCTCTATAAGAAAAGCGCCAACGTGCCTGTTATGCAAATGCCTAACTAAACCAAGAACCATCTACGCTTTTAGCCCAAGGAATGAGCTGTTAATAACAATTTATTCTACTGGTCTGTTAGAAATTTATTAACTCAGATTCGCGCCTTCATATTCGGATTCAGTATTCGGCAGACTTCTATTGTAAAATTGTAAACTAGCTGATTTCCTGCAACACTGCTCGCATTCACTACCACAAAAACACGAAAACACAAAGTTTCAATATTTTTTCTTCCAATGCCAATTCGATATGAGACAAATCTTAACCAACAACATTAAATAGCGCAACAGCTATTTAGCATTTGGTTATCACTAATATGGAAGACGTGACGTTTCCCAATTCACTAACTTTTCAACATACATATATACTATGGTAGACACATTTTTCCAATAGATCGTATCTTAGATTTTCCATTTTTTTTAATGTATTTTTTTTTTTCAGATTACTTTTAAAAATATATAATATAGGAGACATAATATTTTCCATTTTCCCAATGGATCTTATGCCAGATTCTCTTTCAAAATATATCAGTTGAAAATTCCCATATCCAAATGGATTCAGATTTCCTTTTAAAATACATATATAATATGGGAGGTATAACAGTTCCCAATTTTTTCAGTGAATCTTATTTCAGATTTTTTTTTTTTAATTGTACCAAATCATACTAGTATGTCAAATAGCTGCACATATATGACGAATTCGTACTTTCTCTTTATGTGGGGCATAACATCAAACATTTTTTAGTCTAAGAAACTATAGAATATAGAAGCTATACCTATAAATTTCGATATAAACCCATTAAAGATTTTCAGTTTTTACTCTCCCTAAAATTCTATGTGATACAAATAAAAACAAGTAAGAAAATCACAGTCGGGCGTAACCAACTGTAAGAGGTTCTGTACCAGTACAGGTCGCCTAACATATACATCAAATGTTTCCTGAGCTTATGACCAAACTTATGACCACTTCTTACTGCACGAATAAGTGCCTTATAAAACATTTTTTTTGTATATGAAACGAAAAGAGGGGAGGTCGTTCAAATTCAATTGCTTATAAAATCGTCATTTATTATCTGATTTTGATGAACATTTTGGATTTTGGTTTAGAGGGACGATATCTCTATACTGGCATACTAATTTTTTGTGCCGAAGAAATTTTTACCCTTGGGGGTGACTTTATGGGGA
Source organism: Leucophenga maculata (assembly GCA_035044805.1). Lineage (NCBI taxonomy): Eukaryota > Metazoa > Arthropoda > Insecta > Diptera > Drosophilidae > Leucophenga > Leucophenga maculata. The sequence goes on from JAWNNP010002066.1 coordinate 462,106, forward strand.
AGGGGGGAGGTGTAAGTTTTTAAAATAAACTTGTAAAATTCCGGAGCAGTCCTAGTCGAATGCAAAAAATACGAAGTCTCTATCTATTACCGTTTCCGAGATGCTTTCGTTCATACAGACGGACGGACGGACGGACGGACAAATGGACATGTCTATATCGACTCCTCTATCACTGCAGACCATAATAGGGGTAACTTTGGGAGGTCTCCGACCATTATTTCTACCTGTTACATACATTTGCACAAAACCAATAGGCTTTTGTACCTTCGGTACAGGGCCTAAAAACCAAAGAAATTTCAAGAAATTTCAAGTTTGTCCTACTTTATCTAAGCGTTCTTCAAGCTCAGCAGTAACTGCCTCAGCTTTCTTCTTAGCCGAGCGGCATGAGGAGTAGTTGGCATCTCTAAAGCTACATGGTGCAATGGATGTAAACCCTTAAGTTCAGCTCATCAGTAGCTATAATCCAGACTATTCGAGTTGCTGGCTATGGTTTCGTAAGAAACGGCCTTTCGGGTTGTATTAGACGGACTGTAACATGATCCTATATGGCCAAGTTAGCTGCTTCATAAATATTGCAAGCGTACAATTCGAACGCAACCATCCATCTTCTCAGTAGAGCAAAGCTGCATATTGAGGTTGACAAGCTAATCTTCTTCGATGTTGGAATATTAGTAACACCTTTGGCTTGGGAACTTAGGCACACGCTGAAAATCTGACGTCAATGACAATGTCAACAAATGTTGCAAGTTGAGATCAGTAGAGTCGAAGATCAACAGACAGTTGGCTGGATGGAATGCATATTACAACAAAAAATGTGCATTGTTCTGTCATCCGGCTATGCCTCACAGTATCTCAAAACTAACTGAGAAGAATCAAAAGAAAAACCAGTTATCTTTCTTTAATCTGATCGAACGAACTAATTTATGCAAATTCTCCAGAAGTCTCAACCATGGGCATATTAAGTGCTTTTGATTTATAAAAGCTTATCCATGCATTACTTTAAATTTCTATTAACTATAAACAAAAACTACGTCAAATGAGCCTAATTTCTAACTCTCTAACTTCCCAAACTCTCATATTTCTAACAACAACCACCAAAATAAAAATCATGCTCCAAACTTCCTTAATTTCTAATTGTAAATGTTAATCCAATAAATTAGAATTACAAAAGATACTTATGAGACAGATTTCAATACAAGTTGATTTGGGAAAATACTTGTGAACTTAAAATATATCAAAGAATGTTACAGATGTACAAACATTTTGCCGTTCTTAATTGACTTTTAAGTTCTTCAACTGATTAAGCTACGAATCCGATGATGGTTTTTTGTGTTTATTATTAAATTGAATTGAATTGAATTGAAGTATTATTATTTAATAAAATTTTTTTTGTTATTTTTTTTTTTGTTATTAATTTTCAAAATCTAAGACTTTTTGCTCTTCACCAGAAATGTGTTCACTTGCGCGTGCGTATCTCAGTCTAGTCTCTCACAACTTTCATTTGCAAATCACTTCACAACAACATAATTCACTCGTTTTTAAAATATTTCTTTTCCTTTTAAGTTTGCATTTTTTACGAAAATAAAAAAAAATAAAAAAAATTTTATTTCATATACTTTCTGATGTAAATATTATGCGACTTTTTTTATAAATTTATAAATTAATTAATTAATTTAAAAAACGTATTTTGGCCCATTATTCGGAATGATATTTTTTGTGCGCGAACCTTTATATAAAAAAAATTTTAAATTTTAAATCGTACGTTCTGAAAATTATTTCAAAAAGCAAAAATAAATATTTGGCACTTAAAAAATTGACAATAATAAAATCTTTATAATGGTTTTCAAGCGGGAAGATATCATTTCAGAGATTTTTGTGTATGATATATTATTACAACAAATGGGTCTTTTACTTAATATATACTCCAAAGTATAACTTGCTATGTTGACTTGTTAAATTTTTACTTTTTTTTTTTAAATATTATTCACAAACATTTCTTCACTAATATAGTTTGAAGTTTTCATAAGCTGCTTTGTTTTTAATTTTGTTTTTTTTTTTTTTTTGAATACAATTTTATGCTATAAACACAAACACACAATTTTTATATTTAATTTAGCGATTTTTGTTTTAAGTTTGTTGTAAGCGTACGATTACTTCCAATTGTTTAATTTAAATATTTAATAGCAAAAAAAAGGTTCAGCCAAAAAATATCATTTTGATGTATGCAAAAATAATACACAATCATATGTTAAATAGGTTTATAAAGCAGTTTCTTGAAAATCTTGAAATTTTTGGCCCTTATTATACTTAAACCCACAACACACCTACACAAGTATTTCAGCCTAAACAACAACGCAATTTCGTACAAAAATTATTTAATATATTAATTAAAATATCTGCATTCTCTTGATTCGAAATCTTTCAGGTGTTACAATACTTCTATCGCAAACAGTTTTCTCTTTATTGGTCGGTAATGTTATTACTAAGACGAGCGAAGCCGTTCCGTTGTTAGGTAGTAGCCCAACTGCAGTTCTTTCTAATTTATTTTAATTGAACAAAAAATAAAAAATAAACAACAAACTACAAAGTATCTTTTTTCATTGAACTAACATTAGTGCCTTAAATCGAACATATCTCTTCTCTTTTAGAGCTGCTACAAACCTAACCAAAAAAATCAAAAAAAAACATTTCACGAAACTTAGCCTAAAACAAACTAAACTGCAAACATTCGCCTGAATTGTATGAATCAAATCGAAAATAAGTCAAAAAATTAAATAAAAACAAATCAATATGCACAGAGGACTACAGACTTTCTTTATGTGGAGAGGAATATGTTGTTATGATGTATTATTTTATCAAATGCTGTTTGCAGATTTGATTTCAGTTGCTTACAAAATGTCAGAAATTTTTCTACTATATTTTAACAATAGACGACGAACAATATCTGTGTCAAAAAAAAAACCGAATTAATGACTTCTCAATTTTGAAAGAAGAAATTTTACGAAATTTTTTTATTAAAATTTGTTCCATATTTTGGATGTTAAATGCTGTTGAAACATTGTATCACATTACTATATAAAAGCTACATAGACTGCCTATCAGAAAAATATTCTGTTCATCACCAAGCAGTGCTGTAGATTGACCCATGACAAGTCGGCTGACTAGTCTAGCCATGTTATCACTAAACCGTTTTATACTGACAAATTGACACGTACGGTTTTGTAATAGCATGAGCCAGTTGCTGAACAGTAATGGAACGACTATGCATCAACCATGATCACTCATTAGTTAGACCGTGTGCAGATAGCACAATATCCACAACAACTGCGTGTCTTTATTGACAAAAATGATCAGCCTTGTATAGTCATTGACTAGATCGTGTGAGCCAGAAATGGGACACCCAAGTGATCCTTTTGAATGTTATAATCTATAATTATCTGTCATTATTTCTGTGGACCAGTGTAATAATACTTATGCACGTCACTTTAGGCATGCGCTCTCAAAATAGCTACAGTTGAGAGAGGATAGCTACGCTCAGTATGAATTATCGTATGAAGTTATCATTTCTTCATTCCACGTTTTTGGTAGCAGAAACAAAAAAAACAAGTAAGAAAATACAGTCAGGCGTAACCGACTGTAAGAGGCCCTGTACCAGTTCAGGTCTCCTAACAAAAACATTAAACGTTTCCCGAGCATATGACCAAACACATGACCACTTCTCACTGCTCGAATATGAATGAAAAGAAAAGGGGGGTCATTCAACTTCAATTGGTTATGAAATCGTTATTTATTATCCGATTTTGATGAACTTTTTGGATTTTGACTAAGAGGGACGTTAACTTTATACTGGCATACGCATTTTTTTTTGTGCCGAAGAAATATTTCTCCTTGGGGGTGATTTTATGGGGAAGGGGGGGAGGGGATTAAAATTTCAAAATAAACTTGTGAAATTCCGGAGCAGTCCTAGACGAATGCAAAAAACACGAAGTCTCTATCTATTACCGTTTCCGAGATCCTTTCGTTCATACAGACGGACAGACGGACAGACGGACATGGCTATATCGACTCTATCACTCCTGACCATAATGGGGGTAACTTTGGGGGGTCTCCGACCATTATTTCTACCTGTTACATACATTTGCACAAACCCAATAGGCTCTTGTACCTTCGGTACAGGGCCTAAAAACTAAACAAGGCGCTCTCTCATTTTTACTCTCTACTGCTCTCAGCTACATATATTGTGAGAGTTGCGCTACCTTCTATAATTGTAACATGGACCAGTCAGTACTCGCTATCTCTTTCTCTCTCTTTCTACCTCTCAATCATGAGTCAAAAGTAGAGTGGTGCACCGTCAATCATTTTCGTATATCCGAAAATATTCGTGAGTTATATACAATGAAGAACGAATGCGACCGGGACGCCTTGTAGTATGAACTACAGTACACTGCTAAATTCTAAGCAGCAAGTTGAATCGAAAAAAGTAGGCCAAAAACCCAATATACGAGGAATATTCAGTATGTTGTTCATTCAAATTCAACGATTTACACACAAAGTAATTATTTATTTCATATATAATATTTAATGGAACTAACTCTATCAATTTCCAATTTTGCCCAATTACGGTACGTACACAGAATATATATTCGAATATGTATATTCGGTGTAGCTGGCCTGTCTTCGATTGCTTTATCAAGTTCTCGCTCACTGAATAACAAAAGTTCTCTGTTTACGATTATCGAAAATCGAAAATGACTACGATGCAATAATCGGTCCGTTGAGTTGTAATTCTTTAGAGTATTCGTTTTGTTGTATACATTCTTCGTATGTGTAAAAGTCGAGTTGAAATAGATAATAAGATCTTGTAGACTATAAGAGTTAGAACTCTATCCTAATCATTTTTAAAATAAAAAACTTCCATATTGATCCGTATCGGACCATTGAAACATTTTATTAGCTTGAAACAATAAATTTGTTATATCTTAGCATAGTCCCAATAAAATATCCAACAGTGAAAATATCTCTAAATAAATTTAAGTTTCCACTGCAGCGTTCTTTCCTGTTTATTTCATGACGGAAATGTGATACGTAATTTGTTGAAACTTGTAGAAAATTTTAACAAATAAAACTTATAATCTTCAATTAGCGAGAAATAAAATACATCATATACAATAAACGAAATTCTGTCTTACATATAGAAAAATTGTGTAGCTTCTCTTGTGCTATAAATAATAATATTTTAATAATATAAATGGAAACCCCGCTAAATCTTTATTGTAAAAAGTAAAAAAGTTACTTGTTAAAAATTAAAAGAAAATGTTGCGCGATATCTATCACTAATGTAGGCGTTTCGAAGTTACAAGAGCATGCTACATATGTAGTTCTTGAATTTCAATCTTCCAGAATTGCATTCCGAGCGAGCTTTAACACACACACACACACACACAAAGTTGCTGAACCTTTTTGCTAAAGAACTGAAAAATAAAACAAAAAATGCATTTAACTACCTTTTAAGTACTTAACTAAAATGTAAATCCTAACTTAATTGCGTTGCTATACAATATATAAAGCAATCCTGTACCTTGAATTGGAAGTAAACGATATGCGTTGTTTTAGTTTTTATTGATTTCCTATTTTCCTATTTTTTTGTTTAATAACTTTGAAACAAACCCAACTTTTATTCTTATTATTATTATTGATACTAAGTAGCTGGAGCATTCACTTAAATAAAATAAAATATTATAGCAAACTAAATCAAATCAAACAAAAAAAATAAGCTAAAATTTCTTTAAATTATTTACGAATTTAATACAAACCTAATCCATATATAGAGAGAAAAAAATACAACGCTTGGCAAATCACAAATGTATAAATTCTTTAAGAAATTAAATCCTCTCATCCAAGTATCAAAGCTGACTTATAAAATATTCAATAAATCAATTAAACAAAATGAATAATGCTAATTAAAATCAAAAACTAAAGCGAAGACAAATTATATACAAAGTTAATACGTAGTAGTTTGAGTTCATTAAGAATGATGTTCAATAATTCAATGATGCTTCACTCACTTAATCTCGTCTATAGCACAAAATCATTTATATATACTTACTTACTATAAACTTATTTGCCCAAATGAAGTTCATACGACAATAATTATTATGATTAGCGATTTCCTTCCTGCCTTCCATATTATTACATTTCATTGATTTTGAAGAAAAAGGCTTTAAGTTTTAAGTTTACTAACTGCTGCTTCTTTTAATTTAATGCATTATTTTTAAGCATGCGCGAAGCTTTATTAGAAGCTTATAATAAACAATTAATTAATTAACCATTTAGATGCGAATGAACATAAAATGAACACTATTAATTTTAATGCATTAAAAATTCGCGCCGGTTGGAACATCACACATCGATATTACGGGTAGTACTATTGAAAGTAACAGCATATTGAGTATAGTCGAATAGTAGACGTAATGCTTATAGACATGATCCTGTATGTCTGCAATTTATAGTATTTATTATGGACTAATAAAAAAGGAAAAGAAAATACTTACGCATGATATTGGCATAAGACTGCACAGTTCTTGCACGAATTCTGGCAAAGAAAAAGAAACTGGACATCACAAGTATCTCCAATGTGTAGAAGAATGCAATATACAGTATCCATAATATTATTTCGGATGTTAACATCTTGACAAAATTTATACAGAACAAAGCAAAGCGAAATTTCGAAAAAAAAAAAAAAAAATGCTGGAATGAAAATTTAATTTTAATAAAATAGGCAAACAAATAAGGCAAAGGCTACCTAGTCTAAGAACAGCTTAATTGATGAAAATATGTGGTTGGAAAGAAAGTGTACTTGGAAAAATCAACACCAATTGTACTCAACTCTCGTATATATATTTCCAATTAAAAATTAATTCGGTGTATTTTCCAACACTTACAATTTAAATTAAAACCAACTTGTTTGGTATTTATTAGTACGAAACGAAGGAAACGGAACTAAAAAACCTTTGTTAGACATTTAAAATGTACATCCTTAGCTTTGAAACCTACCATAAAACACAACGAATGCCATAATATAATAAATAAAAGTTGAATATTATTTAAGTTATACGAGTGGCACTATTTATATTTCGGGAATAGCAAATAATAACAAACATTTTTAAATGAAAATGGCTTTATTCTGTTTTCAAATAATTTCAATGAAAATTTATTAAACCAATTTTGAAGCACTTTTTTCACTTCGATTGAGACACCTCCGAAACATGGATTGTGAACGCAGAAAAACATTCATTTGCATCTTATTTTTGATGTTTAGGAATAAAACATAAATCAGCGCTGTAAGGCGGATGATCCATCAATTCAATATTTTGAGTGCTCAAAAACTCTCTTGTGTGAGTGAGCCGATGTGTGAGAACTTGCATTGTCATGTTGTTAGGTGTAACGTCTTCGGCGGTTGGTTTTGCGAATTTCTCCGAAAACTTCTACCAAACATATGATCGTATATCATTCAGAATTAACCGTCCTATGTTGGTCAAGCGGAACAGTGGCCCCATGACCCATTTGGCCGAAGAAACATGCTACCATTTGCTTCTTAGTGTTCGATTGCTAGTTTGTTTCCGGCTTATATTCATATACCCGTGATTCGTAACCTGTGACGCGAACTTATAAACGTCTTTTTTCCGCATTTCTTTGAACCAATCGAAGAGAGCCGAGTAGATGTGACTTCGTACATCTCCCATTTTTTATAACCCTGTCATATTCCGTTTCTCATTTTTCCAATTGAGCGTATTACTTCCGGTAACCTTTATACATGTATCAAAGCTAAAAAATTGCACTTTTTGTTAATACTTTTGACCACCTCTGTATATTCCCATTCGAACTTTTACAAAAAGTACTTAGTATCAAAAACATTTCCACTAGACAGAATGACAAAATCGAAACTATTTAGTTATCATCTGTTTAAATGATAAGAAACTTAAAGCACATTTTCTCCAAAGGTAAATATTCAGTGATGCTTCACATGGTGGACAGACAAAAAATTGGAAAGAATAAATTACATATTGCTCGGAAAAATTTGTTATGAGAAAGTATCACTTATCGACAACAACAAAAAAAAAGATCCAATTGATATTAGTCTTTTTTTTTTTTTTTGTTTTGGTAAGCAAGTAAAGATTTTAACTATTTACACTAGTCTGGCTAGTCTCTCTGTGAAGCTTTTAATTTTTTTTTTTTTAGATACATTTTTGAGATATCTGCCCTAATATTGGTTTTGAGTCTTATTTTTGCTCTAAGCAGTTAAATAACCAATGTCACGCCATCTTTTTTTTTTTTTTTTTTTTTTTGAATAAGCTTCATAGAAATAGTTTGAAGGTTTTTTAAAAGTTAAAAGTTATATGGTGATTTCTTATGCAGACATGTGTCATTTATCTCTTTCTCTCTCTCTCTTTCTCTCTCCCGCCCTCATTATTTCTTGAACTTAATTAATACAAAGTACAATGCAGGTCGGATCAATATATGCGAGGTTCGACTGAAAGCAAGAATAGCAAGAAGAAAATATTTGAATAACAAAAAAGTGAGAGGCGCAACAATAGCCTCTCACTAAATATTACGCACTTTTGTGTTAAGCTTTGCAGTTATGCTTTCTTTAAGGACTTTTTTTTTTTCAATAAAGCAATTAAATAATTAGTTTGTTGTTGGAACCAATGGAATTGGAACAGTTCTATGTTTTTTTTTATATAAGAATAAGGTGACCCTTAGAAGTACAAAAAAATTTTAGGTAGCATAGAAACAGGATTCTATGTAATGAATATTCAAGTTGAATTTTTTAATAAAACTCTGCAGTTGTTGAAGAATTTTTACTCAAAAAATGCACAGATTTGATGCATCCTACTACTACTACAAAGCTAAATCAAAAATGTATGCAAAAAAAAATTTACAAAAATAAAAATTATTAAATTATTCAAAATTAAATGCATTTCATAATAGTGTTCAATTTATAACGCATAAATATAAAGAAGAAGCATGTGCTAAGTAATTGTTTGTAAGCTTGTTTCGTGTGTTGTAATTTGTTAATGTTGTTGTTGTTGCATTGGCATGTTATGCAATAGGAATAATTGTCTTAAATATGAGCTGTAAATAAGTAAAATATATATATATATATACTTGAAAACGCACCAAAAGCTAACTTACTAATTGCACACACTATTCACAGATACACTAACTATCTGTCTATCTATCTATCTATCTATCTAACTAACTAACTATCTTTCCGTCTATCTTGCTCTGTGTGTATTTTGTAGTAAACTTACATACTCGTATATGAAAAAAAAAACACACATTTTAACTACTACTAACTGCTGAAATTCTTTAGTTGAGTCTCTCTACTAAACATTTTTCATTTCTTTCAACTTCAGTAACTTTTAACTCTTGAATTCTTTGAATACTTCGTATGCAAATTCTTAAAACACAAACTAATACATGCACTCTTCCCACTTTTTTTTCGTTGCTTATTCGTTTTTCATTGTAAAAAAAAAACAAAAAAAAAATATCCAAAAACGTTAAAAATACCATCGACCCACAAACTGGAAACACAGGCACATACTTCAATTGCATCATGTTCATGGTCGCTTCGTCCGTGGTGCTGACGGTTGTGGTACTCAACTATCATCATCGTACAGCGGACATACACGAAATGCCACCATGGGTAAGAAGGGGAACTTAGAGAACTACTGTACGTACTTCAAATTACATATATTAATAATTTCTTCCAATAGATCAAGTCAGTTTTCCTACAATGGCTGCCATGGATTTTACGCATGGGTCGTCCCGGCCGTAAAATTACACGAAAAACAATACTTCTAAGCAATCGCATGAAAGAACTGGAATTGAAAGAACGTTCTTCCAAATCACTATTAGCTAATGTACTGGACATTGACGATGACTTTCGGCATACAATATCAGGATCGCAAACGGCGATCGGTTCGTCGGCGTAAGTTGTTGTTTTTATTATTTTTATATTAAATTATTATATAATTCGAGGGTCCATCAGTTGCATTATACTCTTCAGACAGCTTGTGTATAGTATTATAATTTTTTTAACTTGACGGAAGCATCGGGGAAACCATAAAGTGTATAAATTTCTGTACAGCTATGGGTGTATGTCTGTTTGTCCGTCTGTACTTCACACATGAAAGAAAATCTTAAAATTATTTAAAAATCGGTGGTAATACTAAAAATAGAAAATATTGATACTGATAATAAGCCGTTATAGAAAATAACTAAACAGGATTTATACAGCCCTAACGTTGGGCGCCATAACTCAAATATATCATTTATGCACAAGAAATTTACATATATCGGTCAATAGACCAAGCTGGAACAGCAATGAATTATAATTCTGACGAGGTTTTAAAAAAAAAAAACAATCCACCACACAAGAGTTAAAAAAAATAGTCGAAATAGAGGATCTATACGGATATATTGACAAAAAAAAAGGTCTTAGATAGAGATTTCGTTCTTTTTGCATTCGACTAGGACTTCGCCGGAATTTTATAAGTTTTTTTTTTTCGAATGTTGCCCTTTTTTTATGCGGTTTAAATGTGCTATCAATTGTTTGATCTTCGGTTTCACCGAAGCATTTATTTTCTCTTTTTCATATATAACTTTAATATTTTATCTTTGAATATTGCAGTAGCTTCGGTCGACCGACGACGGTTGAGGAGCATCATAATACAATAGGCTGCAATCACAAAGATTTGCATTTAATTCTTAAAGAATTGCAATTCATTACAGCGCGCATGCGTAAAGCCGACGATGAAGCGCAATTGATAAGCGATTGGAAATTCGCTGCAATGGTTGTGGATAGGTAAGTAAATCCTTAAATTATTCAAAGGTATTTTCTGATATATAAATAATGGCCACTTTTGTCTATCAGTTATATTTTGTAATATTTAATAAAATCTAAAACCATTTGAAACATTTGGAACATTTGAAACATTTGAAACATTTGAAACATTTGAAACATTTGAAACATTTGAAACATTTGAAACATTTGCAACATTTGGAATATTTGAAACATTTGCAACATTTGGAATATTTGAAACTTTGAAAACATATAACACATTCGAAATATTTGAAGCATTTGAAATGACTGAAAAAATTGAAGCATTTAAAATATTTGAAAACATTTAAAACGATTGTAACGTAAAAAACGATTGCAATGTAAGAGACTATTGAAACGTAAGAGATGATTGAAACGTAAGAGATGATTGAGACGTAAGAGTCAATTGAGACGTAAGAGACAATTGAATCGTAAAAGACGATTGAAGCGAAAGAGACGAAAAAAACAGTTGTTTCCCAGAACGTTTTTCAATTCTTAACTTTTACACATGTTGCAGGTCACAGAGTTGTAGGACTTACGGTGAGAATCTACGCAGCAGAATTTTGGATTTTTTGAACTTTTGAAGTTTGCAGCCACCTTCCAGTGAGTGCAGCCATTTTTAAAAAAGACATAGATAATTAAGTCGCAGAACATTAAGTCTGCTGACCGGACCAGGATCGTCGGGGGTCTCAACCAGAAATAGTTCATACTGAACTTCAAATTCCCCATCTCTAGACAGCTCGTTGTTATATCTTTACTGTTATATTGGTGAAATAAGAAAGCATTATCTTGTGCTTCACCTTCATGTTTCTGGTTTTATGTATGTTTATGAACACCAAATTTTTCAAGCCACTTATTGTGTCACCATGAATCTATGGCTTCTGTCTGTGGTGCTGGTTTATCTGGAGGAACAGTCGCTCTTGTCCCCCGCGGATTGTCCTTCATCTTCTTTTACAGACGATTCTATCTTCAGAAAGATTTATTTACTACAGTTTTTCTTTCCGAACCGACGGATCTGATGGGAGATATGCATTGTCCCTAGGTCAGGGCGTATATCTTAACCGTTCACTGTCCACCAAATACTACCATTAATGAAGTACTCCACCAATGATTTGTGGATATTTTCTGTTCCTATGAAAGTTCTAAATCACCACACAACAAAAGTTATTAACTTCATATGTATGCCCTTGCTTCACGCCAATTTCACAAATTTAACAATACAAGTCAGTGATTTCCATATGTTCCACCTTAATTATTGCCGAGAACCAATTGAATTAGTATTTCATAAGTTCAAACAATCAAAGTTCAACAACTCACCGACAGGTGCAACAAATTGACATACATTCAAAGTTAGTCCGACATGTGCTAAGCTATTCGAGCATAATCCAATTTATCATCAGCTTCATTATTCAAATTAAAATTGAAGTTAAAATAATTTTGAACATCTCCACACATATGTACACAAGTTCGTCGTATGTATGTACATATCGTCTAATATGCAATCTTCAAATTAGTTTAGCCCATGGCAGGCCATACAATCCTTTGAGATAATTTACGCAAGGGAAATCGAAGAAAGTCCAATGGCGACAGCAAAGCCATCTTAAAACTCTTAGCTTGTAATATGTATAACATACTGGCCTACAGCTGCATTATTCAAATGGGCAATATATTATAGAGCGAAGGATATATGTACTAAGACATTAGCGGGAGTGAGTCGTATATGCGACGACAAGTGCAAAATTGTCGGAATAACATATGTACGCAGTCGAGAATCTGGACTGGGAGTTTTGCATCTATTTAGAGCGATGGAAACTTTGATTTCGTCGAGCAAGTTGTTGTATTGTGCTTTGGTTACTAGCTCCATAAATAAAGAATTAAGCAAACAGCAGCCCGCAGCAGTAGCAGCAGGACAAAGCTTACAATTGCTAGAACATAGATACATACATATATACACTTGCACACAGTTTGGTCGAATGAACGTACAGACGGACGGACAGTGTTGTGCATGGTATTGCTAAATAATTCAAACAATTAACGAAACACATGTTCCACATGGACAAACACTTTCGGCAGCAATGGCAACAATGGCAATGGCGACAGTAATACATAATAACACAGACGCACGCAGGTGCTGTTTTAACTTTGTACGAGTTCTAGTATGTAACTACGGCGTATATTTGTCGTCGAATACTAAAACATACACGTAAACATTCACACCTAACGACGAGGGTTTTGCATTAAAGTGTCATTCGGAATTGGCGGCAGTCGCAGTAAACATAAAAAATAATAAAATATGGACGATGTGCTGTTGACTTAGAAGAACTTCAATTTAGCTGAGATATGTAGTTGCAGGCTGCTAAGTTTGTGAGTAGCAAATACAAGTCACAAAGTGTTTCAACTCTTCTATAAAATCTGCAAATAGGTCTGCAAATCCGATAACAGGAAATTGGCAAATGAAATCAAATAAATCTACAGTCGAGAAGTTGTTCGGCATTATCCTTTTTAAAATCCGCTCTATTGCTGGCTTCCCAATTGTTGAGCTAAAAATTGCCTTATTTTCTAATAAGGCGTTCAAATCAAGGCTGTGCTCGTAAGAATTTTCCTGTCGCTACTTAAATTCGTCTTTTGCTTCGGGGCTTGTGCGAAGATTAGGTTTTATTGGAATACTTAGTCTTTATGATTAATGCTTACCCTCATGGCAGCTATAGTTGATGTTGAGGATGTTTTTTTTTCAGCTTTTCGCTTTCCATTCCATTTTCAGGATTGAACTTATCAAGGATAGCAACCAGCTTTGTGGTTGCACTTTACCTATGGAAAATACGTACATTTAATTCGGTTGTGGGGGTTCGCCATCATAGAAGGATTGTATCCGAGGACTCCTTTGCTTATCACTGTTGTTAATTAATTTGCACTAACTCTTAATTAAGAGCAATGGAAGTCTTCTCACAATTTTATTCTTCGGAATAGCGGTTCAGAGGTTAGAGGAGGTTATTAGAAGACTCCACTTTAAATCTTTTGTACAGATACTGTAGACTTCTTTGGCTGTGTCAATTTATCATGCATCCCTCGCATATTATAGTGTAAGGTGTAGCCACAATTGGCGCGCGACAGCCCTACACCACATCCGTTTTGGACGTACGAGCGCGCATGCAGCAAGCGGACTTCCTGTTTGTTGTCTCATCTCAACTCACACGTGCCGCAAATATTGAAACTTTGCCTGAGGTTTAGCGCGACACGTACAACAGACAAAGACAGACAGACGAACGGACGTACGAATAAACTGTATAAATATGCAGTCATGCATCTATATACATATAACATGCATGTATATATGTATACTTTTCTCACTCTTTACTTATATTTTTGTTGTTGTTGTTTTTTTTTTTTCAGATTTTGTTTAATTGTTTTTACGCTCTTTACGATTATTGCAACGGTAACAGTTCTGCTATCAGCGCCGCACATTATTGTGCAGTAAGCCAACGACGACGACGATAAAGATGATGTCGATAACGATAACGATGATGTATGATCGATAATGATGCCGATAACGATGACGATTTACCTTAGTTAATTAAGCTAGTGCATAAAGCAAACAAGAAATTGTTAATTAGATTTTTAAGCATAATTAGAAAACAAAATAAAACGGTTTACTTGAATATATTTTATGATGATGATCATGATAATGATGATAATGAAGATGCAAAGAAAAAAGCATAAATTACTGCCGAACAAAAAACAAAGAAAAAAAATGTTAATCTAGTAAAAACAAAAACAAAATCACCTTAAAACAATAATATATTGAAAAAAAGCTACACAGTATGGGGCAAATTTTAGACTAAAGAATTAAGTATGAAAATTATGTAAAAAGCAGAGAAAAAACCAGAAGAAATTAAATGTCATACACATAAATTCTTTTTTACAATTAAACAAAGAACGAAGGCGCTGAAAGTAGACAAAAAGTGAAAAAGAAAACCAAAAAAAAAACAAAGCGAATGGAACTAAGATAGAATGAAAACAGAAATAAGTTAATTATTTTTTTATTCAGAATGCAGTGAGAATACATAAAAAAATACAATTAAAAAAATGAAAAAGTTAAAATAAAATAGACATACATACGTACATATATAAGGAGAGATTGTTCCTATGAGACATACTAGCTGCTACTATTTAAATGAGATACTTTAACAAATACATGCACAGACAGTACAGATACATTTAGCAGATATTCAAACATAGATACAAAACACACACACACATAGACACACACATAGACACATAATTAGTGCTTTAAGTAACACAAATCGTTTACAATAAAAAAAATATGGCCCGTATAACAACAACAACAACAACAACCAAAAAACAACAACCAAAAACGCAGTGCAACTCAAAACGCAAAAAAAAATTGTCTAAAATTACGAAAAAAAAAAAAAAATTTAAAAAATGGAAACTGAGCAGCGCATAATTTTAAATTCGGTTATACCGAATCATTTATAGCCTAAACATATGATTTGTATGGAAAGAAGTTTGTTGCTGCTAATTTCAAAATAATAAATATATCCAATTAGTGCTACGAAAACCAATGGTAAATCTAAGAAGCACCCTAAACTCCGAGACAATTACTTAAGAATTTATATCTGAAATTATGAATAATATACAATATTTATATCTTTGCATATATGTATTATATGTATATATAAAATATATATATGATATACATATATGAAATATATACATAATACATGTTAATGAAATCGGCAGAATGAACCCTGCCTCTGATGGTTAGGATGAATAAATTTTTGTCCGATTGGGAGAATGCTTTGCGCTGATACAGCACAAAACCTCTCCCACTTATATACATTTGAAGTACAACGATGAAATATGGTATACATGGTATGTAATTAGTTTTGGAAAATTATGATCCATTTGATAAGTGTACACAGTTTTGGATTTTTAGCGTATTACTGCGCTAAAATATTTTTTGACCAAATTTTTAACAAATATAATCAAAGAAAGCAACAAACTATAAATACTCGCCCTAAAATCTACATGTGTAGGGTATAAATTTTCATGCAAAACCAAATTTCAGTGGATACAAATTGACGCAAGGGAAAAACTTCAGCAGTTTGTGTGCAAAAGCCAAAAAAATGAACATGATATGAATAAAAAGTAAAAGTGAAGTTAGTCGCTTGAGCACGATTCTAAATTAGAATGCAAGTCAGTCGCGAATAAAAAAAAAAATGTATGAAATATTTTTTCTGCGTGTATTTTTTTTTTTTTTTTTTTTGCGCATAATTAGTCAACATTTAAAAGCAATTTAATTCGTAGCATTTAAACAATTCCTTCGTGGTGCTAAGGTTTAAGTCAACAGCAAGCGAGTAAGGCACAAATGGATTTAGCCAGGTAACAAACGGAAACAAATTGAGACACAATAATGAAATAAGCTACAAATATTTGAATACTACTCACATACATACATCATTGCAACCGCATGGAGAACGAGTTGAGAAAAAGTTGTTTTTAGTAAATTTATTGTTGAAATATTTATAAAAATAAACAAAACAAAACAAAACAAAAATAAATAGGTACACATAAGGCAATGACGGATGAAGAACAGCATTACGACAGAAATATATAAAAAAAAAAAAACTTAAAACAAAAACAAAAACAAAACAAAAATATATACATAGAGATGCAGTAATACTAAGTCTAAAATAAATAAGTGAAACTAGCAAGATACAAGATACACTGTTAAATGCAAGCAGGTACCTATATAAGTACTTATATATACATATATATATATATATATATAATATATTTTATTACGTATGTAACTGCAAAACTTTTTTAAGAGCAAAGCAAAGAAATGCATCATCTGATTTTCCTTGTGAAATTGTAGCGCGGCACTGCACGCAAAACCAATGCAAAAAGCAAAGCAAAAATACTTAGATACAAATATTCAATAAAACCACAATTTTGTTGGAAATTTGTTGAGAAACTACACTAAAACAAAATCGAAGAAAACAAAAACGAAACGAAAGCAAAAAAAAAACCCAACTGTGTTCTTAAATGATTTATGATTTTATCCAAAAGTAAAATTTTGCATTTTGTAACTCTGTTCTAGTACTACCTATGAGCTTCAGCTTTTGTAAAATCTGCTATAGAAAAAATTTCGTTCAAATTAAGTCACACTCCTCGTTTTTAAATGTGAATTTTTCATTTTCGGTTTTCTTACAAGCGAAAGGTGATATTTAATGTGAAAAACATAACAAGAAAATGAAGAACAAAAAAAAAAAACTCCCGTACTTTTTAAACCCACCTGAAATCCCATTTTTGAAGTAAATATTTTCTATAAACTGCATACATAAATGAAATAAAAAAGTAAAACAAAATAAACAAAAAAAAAAAAAAAAAGAAGAAAAACCTACCTCCTTAATGCATCAAAAATGAAGAAAAAAAAAAAAAAAACAACGTATAAAATATATAAAGAAAAATGTATCAAAATTCACTGCCACATCTAACGTAATTTTTTTTTTTTTATTTTTTTATTCTTTAAATTCCAATCCAAATTAGTTCAAGTATTTATTTTAAAATTATTATAAAAAGATAAAAAAAAAACTGTAAGAAAATAAGAAATTTCTAACAGAATTGTGCGAATATATATAAAAAGAAAAAAAACTTTCCTAAAAAGTTCGATTCAAAACGTAAACAGGGTTCCCACTTGCAAAGGCTTTAGAAACAGCTGTGTTTAAAAATTTGAAAATGCGATATCAGCTGTTTAACTGACTCTTCAGCAACATTTGTGACCAAAGTTTTAAATAATTTGGTTGTGCAACTGAGTATCGGTTGCGAAAGCACAAAAATAAACTTAAAAGCACGATTTTGTGTATTTTATTTCTCCTTTATATACAAGTATGTACCAAATTACATCCATTATGTTAAAAATTTCCTTTTTTTTTTATTAAATCTATGGGAATATTTGAAATCATAAATTTTTTCCAAATGTTACATAGTCAGAAACCTTCCACTGATCGATGCTTCCAGCGAAGCCCACTTTATGTATATAGTTTTGGATATGTTAGTCAAGTCACTAGACGAAGGTCGAATACAACCAATAACCGATTAGCGCATTGTGATGCTTTTTATCTTGGGGTTTTTTTTTTATATGTTTTGGCTGTAGTTATATTAATTGGTTTTATTTGGCGTTATACGCCCTTCAAATCATCTCATAGAATCAATAAAACGAGGCAGATACTCGAAATACAAGTTACCCACCCAAACTTTGCAAGCCTTTCAAAAATGGTTTCCCAAGAGCTCGAAAGTGTTTTCTGAGAAGTGCTGTTATGCTGTTATATTGGACCGGTTTATTGTAATAGCGGTATATATTTATTAATAACGGTTTTAACATATGTATGTTTGAATAACTATTTTTAAAATAGGTTTTAATATCAGTACTAATACAACCTTTTTCTATAGTTTCTATTTGTGTAATACCGGTTACTGTAATATCTGTTTGTGTAATATCAGTTTTGTGTAATATCAGTTTTTACAGTTACCAGTTGCAATATCGGGTTTAACATCGGTTAGTACCGGTTCCATTAGCAGTTCAAGCTATAAAAAAATCAACAAAAAAAAGTTTATAAAAAGCAGTATTAATATCGGTTTTTGTAATACCAGTTTTGTATAATACCAGTTCTTTTTATAACGATTTTTGCATACTGGAATCTCAATGCCGTCGGTTAAATACCTGTTATTCAATACTAGTTTTTCAATACTGGTTTTTCATACCGTTTTTTAATACCTGTTTTTAAATACCATTTTTTTAATTTTTTTTTTTTTCAATATCAGTTTTTAATACTGGCCAAACTATAACTGTTTTTCAATACCAGTTTTTCAGTACCGTTTTTTCAATACCAGTTTTTCAATAACGGATTTTCAATACCATTTTTTCAATACCGACTTTTTAATACCATTTTCAATAACACTTTCAATAGCAGTTTCAATAACGGTTCTCAATTAAAAAACTGTATACCGATATTAAAAACAAAATTTTAAATAAAACCGCTATTACAAAAAGTGCTACATTGACAACTCAACTTTGTGACTGACAGCTTAATACACAAAAACTGCCGTAATATGGAAAGTTTTGAATATTTTCCATTTCCTCTTCGTCAGAAGGGCTTTTCGGCCAATGGTACAGACCTTTGTTCCGAAAACATTCATTCTTCCTATTATAGTCTTGGCTTCGGTTGACATCTCCTCCATATATAGTGTCTTCTTGCTAACTCTTTAGCTAATTTTAAGAGATCTACTGAAAAGTTCAGGTGTACTCATGTTCAGGTGTACTCATACTCGTTAAATGGTATGCCTTCATGTCTAGGAGATGTGTTTTATTGAGTACTTTTGAGCTTGATTTAGTGTTGTCACCCTGCTCCGGATGAGTTGGCTTTTGGAGTGATATATTGCTTGATGTTTTCTCCAGAATGGTTTTGAGTTTAGCCGACTGCAAAACTCTGAAATTCTTTACGTCAGTCCTTCCAGTTCATGTCAGTAACTTCCGAGAAGATACCATCTATTGTATTCTTCAATCCGTCGGTGTAGATTGGAAACTTATTCTGTCTACAGGGGCTTCCTTGTTTCTAGTCTTCCCTCTTTGGGGATCATATTACGAAGATCCGATACCATTTGAGCTTTGCAATACTTTAATCTACATTCATAACCTTTGTGAATGGTGCTATAACGCCTAGGCCACATGGCCTAAGAAGATTTAATTTACGAAGTCTTGCTGTATTTATACCTGTCGATCTACGTTTAGAATGATGCATATATGATTGGTGGGATAGAGCCAGTTATACCCAAACAGCATACTCTTTGTACCATATGTAGATTGAGTAGTTGAAATGTGGTGTTAGCCACTTATAACCTGACCAAACCTCCATAGATTAATATAGACGTGACGACAGCAGTGTAAAACCAATGAAAGATAAACAATAGCATGCACTCTATTTCCTCTAAACGTTCGTTCCAGGTCCAGACTTTTATAGCTTGTAGATCACGATTTGTAACCAAGATTTAGCACGTTAGCAATAGAACTTAGTCATCTGCGTAGGAAAACTGTTGAGAACTAGATTACACAATAGAGAAGATATGACTCTTCCCTATGTAACGCCTTTCCTCAATTTTTTTCTTATTTCCGCTTTACAGGCAGCGAAGCATGTTTGCTAAGCCATCGAGTAATTGATGATCGAGACCGATATCGATTCGATCATGGTATCGTTGAAGGTTTCCACTATATCGAGGGACACAAACAATTCTCAATGTTCCGTCTAGTGCGGGCTCAACTACTTTTAATTTAGGCTGCGCTGCTGAACATTTGTAGGTATAGCTGCTTTCTTAGATCAAGATCCAATAAACTTTCAATCGATTTCCATCAAAATTATGAGAAACTTGTGGGCCTAAATTTTTTTGCTGAACAGTAGCTAATCTCCCAGCATTTATAATGAAGAAATACTTCTCACTTTTCTCTAGTATAATTCTCATAGACACCTATTTATACAAGTATATTCAGATCCACTTTCACTGCTGTGTTCGATCAACTCAAGAAGATTCGAATATAATATTTAAATGATAATCAGATTTTCTTAATTATTCTTGGATAATTCTTCTGGCTAATTCCTCAAGCTCTACTAAACTGCAACTGGGAACCCCAACTAGAATCCTTCATAAATTCAAATTTTCGATACATTTTTTTAAAGCAAAAGCAACAACACAAATATAAGAACTTCTATTCCTCCGATAGTAGTTATGCAGTCAAATTCAAACTAGCCGTAAAAACAAAAATAAGAAAAAATATAAATTCTGCATGTAAAAAAAAAATTAAAAAATAAAAACAAAAGAAAACAAAAACAATTGTCTCTTAGCTATGCGACCATGTTTTACTTAGGCTCTACGTATATATGTAAGTCACAAAACAAAAAACAAATAAAAAAATTAAATATTTTACCAAAAACCCAAAAAAAAAAAAAAATAAATTAATTAAAAAAGAAAACAAAAACATAAACTAAATATATAACAAGATGTTCAATAGGTATTTAAATGTATAAAAAAAAAAAAAAAACATATATATATAATATTAAGCAGCTCAAAATCCAAAAACAAGAAGACGCTGAAGTGACATAAACCACCCTGTATAACGCAACAAAACGAAACAACAACCAAATTCGAAATGCATTCAAACTAAAACACTAAAAACTAAACAAAATACTTAAACTAGAATACTAAAACGAAGGCATATTTCAAATATGCATTAAATAATAAATGAATATGATATTAATTATATACATCATGTATATGTATCATCTATATGTAGATGGATTTTAGTGCGCTGTATACAAGCCGATTAGTTGATTTGTTTTTTATACTATTAGAACTTGAGTTTATTTACTTGAGCGTATATGTTTAATATATACGCAGAACAGTTCGATTTTTTTTTTTTTTTATATAAGATAAATGTATGTTTGTAACTAATTAGGCACAGCCCCTACTCGGACATACATACAGCTATATATGCGCTACTATAATGTAGAAAAAAAAAGAAAACAGCTCCACGGTTGTCTAAAATGAATTTAATAATTTAATTTCGATGGCGTATTTATTTTTAAATATTTTTCGTATCACACAGTTTCACAAGTAAATCGTTCTTCGTTGAGTTTGCAGTTTATGAATCTAAGCGAATTATGGAGTATAGAAACTGTTGACAGACAGCCTTTTTTAGAATTTCGAACATTTTCAACAATAATTTTAATAATGAATTATTTTTTAATTTCCTCCCATGAAGGAGATCAAGCGGCTGACACATTTAAAGCCTTCTAGTTAACTAACTGTTGAGTCCATTTATGTAGGAGTTGCTCAGTCTGATAACTTACTAGTGAACCCAGTGCAACCCAAGTTCTTCGTGGAGCACGCAGTCAAATTTGAATTATTTTATATTTATATTTTTGTGAGTTGTAAGTCCAAGCATAGAGCTTCCAGTAACTATATGTGTAGCTTTTATAACTTCTTTACTCAAATAGTTTGGCAATGAATTACATGTAATATCCGGATCTATTTTACAATACATTACACATGTATACCACAGCCAATTGTTATGATTAAATGTTTACACCTTTAAAAGAAATAATGCAGAACCCAAACTGAAATTGTTGGCAAAACTTTAAAATCCTTAAACTCCCAAAAAATTCGAAATATTTACTATCTAAGGTTCCGAAATTAAAAAAAACAAGTAAGGAAATTTCAGTCGGGCGTAACCGACTGTAAGAGGCCCTGTACCAGTTCAGTTCGCCTAACAAGCACATTAAATGTTTCCCGAGCTTATGACCAAACACATGACCACTTCTCACTGCGCGAATATGAATGAAAAGAAAAGGGGGGTCGTTCAAATTCAATTGCTTATAAAATCGTCATTTATTATCCGATTTTGATGAACTTTTCGGATTTTGGCTAAGAAGGACGATATCTCTATACTGGCATACATACATACATACTTTTTTTTGTGCCGAAGAAATTTTTACCCTTGGGGGTGATTTTATGGGGAAGGGGGGAGGGGCAAGTTTTTAAAATAAACTTGTGAAATTCCGGAGCAGTCCTAGTCGAATGCAAAAAACACGAAGTCTCTATCTATTACCGTTTCCGAGATCCTTTCGTTCATACGGACGGATGGACGGACGGACGGACAGACGGACAGACGGACATGTCTATATCGACTCCTCTATCACTCCGGACCATAATGGGGGTAACTTTGGGGGGTCTCCGACCATTATTTCTACCTGTTACATACATTTGCACAAACCCAATAGGCTCTTGTACCTTCGGTACAGGGCCTAAAAATATATATATATATATTTGTTAACGAGTCCAAGAATAGAGAACTATTTACATCAAAAGTGAAGTGCCGTAGTGTTTGGAAGTGTATTGTAATGCAACCATTATTCATTGATAGAATAGACATATAAAACAAAGACATATAAGCAAAAGACAAATTAGAATGATCACGATTTGGCCAATAGAACTTAACGCTCCCATATAAAGCAATTATTTTTTTTTTTTATATATATATATATATATATGTTCGATGTTAGCTATAAAAATTAACAAATTTTTAATGTTTTCATCTGCTACCATTCATACATAGTATCATATCTGATATCCTCTTAAATTAAGTCATCACATCCATCTGTCAAATTAAAAATTTAATTTGTCATGCCATGCCCACAATTTAGGAAACCACACGCCCGAATTAGCCATACTGTATGAAAACATCTTCTAATGAAATCATTTTCAACTTCCAATTTGAGATTATAACATTTCTATGGTTTACCCGAATAGAAACTCCACCGAAGTTAAGAAGTAATTGCCGGCTTCATATAATTGCTTATATGTATACAGCTGAATTAGACAGGCTTAGATGAACGCAACCATATTAAACACATTCTGCCAATTTAATTAAAAAAAAAAACTGCTACTTTAATTTGTTTTGTATGGAGTTTTTTATTTGTTTGTGCGCGCATCACGCCTGAACTGCTTTACCAATTTATATGAATTTTGGTATAGAAATAGATAGGACATTGGAAAAAAACATAGGCAGCTTTTTGTTATATGTACAATGGGAGAAGGCGATGCCCACCCCCTTTAAACAGGTCAACATCCATTTGAGGTATAGCGTTGAAATTTGATATTCATGATAATGGGATCAGTAGAAGTAGGGCCCATTGGACAAATGTGAACAATTTGGTTTTGGTTTAGCTAGTATGTACCTTAATATTTTTAGATACAGCTGGGGAAAAAATCAAAAGTAATAAATAATACAAACACAGAAATGAATGAACGTTAAACAAAGTTCTATAGCGAAATTTTCGGTATCCTGATTCACTAAAATAGACTTGCTTCTCTAAATGGATCTAAAATTAATTAACGTAGATGTTTGTATCTAGCATGAAGCGCTTCCTCGCTGTTTGATATAACAGTTAATACATTTGTAAATCACTTTCTCAAACTATTGTTAATTTTAAAAAAAAAATTTTTTTTTTTAAATTTTTGATATGGTATTATAATATAATATTTATATCCATTGCTGCATTAAACGTAGTAACAAAAGTTAATATATACCTTGTACAAACAATGATGTTTATACTATAAACATTACGTTTAATAAAAAAAAAAATATGCGTTTAAACGCTTTATCAAGATATTAAATTTATCATGCAAACTTTTCAGTAATTTTGCTCTACTATTCTCTCAGCATTGCCAGCTTATAATGACACTTTTTAAACTCCAAATATGATATCAAGGTTCTTAAATATTTTCAGTTTCTCGGGCATTATATGCCCTTATATAATTATTTATATTTAATGTTTATTTTTAATTAAAAAAAAGCTTTTGCTTATATATGTTGCCAACTCGCTTAATATATCTTTCATGTGACATTTCATTTCTTAATATGTATTATGTAAACTTTGATTTAGCAATATCACGATATATTACATTTTATAAAATCTCTCGTATAAACCACTCACTAAACATGCCTAAAAACTACAACGGCTAACTTTAAAAAAAAAATTCTAACAGATTTGTCTACTGCAAACTCTACGAAAGAAAAAATGGCAAACCTCATTATAAATCATTGATTAACGCAACAATCACTGCAAATATTATATATACTTCCGGTTTTCCGATTACTTTTTTTTTTATAGCACATATATTATAACTAACTACTATATATGCTAGGCAACTTTAGACTCTACTATAATACATATTTATGTACTTAGTTTCCTGCCGCTCACAATCCTCCACTCATGCATTTGTATACTGTGTAAGTTCTGAACACACACAAAAGCAAAAATCCCTCCAAAAACTAAATATTATATGAAATATGAACAATGACAAAGTGCAGCAAAGTGCTTTTATACACTACATGTAACTTTTCTGGTTAGGAATAACCAAGAAGTCGCTCGATGTACGTAATTGTGAATGTGCTCTCCAAACTTGTTTCAAAACTCAAGGTTCCCCTGTCTGTTTTTCTATCAAAGTTTAACTAACGATCTATAAATCTATCTCATCAGTATAACTATTAAGCAAACTAAGCGCGTACTTAGGTCATTTTATATATGTGTTTTTTATAATGAGCGTATTTTCTATTCTTAGCATTTACAAACAATTTTCTATAATCGTTCATTGAGAAAAAAAATAAAAAAAAAAAATAATAATTATTATAACGAAATGAAGTCTACATGCGTAAAAGTTTATGCAATTAATATAAAAAATAAAAAATAAAAACTTAAAAATTAAAAATTAAAGTCCTACATTGACGCTGGACAATTAAAGACGAATTTAAAAATTAAAAATAATAAAATCTAAAAATTAGACAAACGCAAACAAAACACATAAAAACTTCCAGAACCTCTCCCAAACACACAAAAGAAAGAAGAAAAAAAACTTATTATCCAGAGATTTGTTACGATGTAAATACATAAATTTCGATTTATAAGTTTACAAAATAAGCGAAAAAAAATTTTTTTTTGTTTAGTTGCAAATTAAGTTTTATTAATAAAAATAAAAAAGTTAGTAGAAAAAAAAATTATGTACAATAAGAATTAGAAAATACAAATTCGAGAGTTCAATACAAAAATAAAAATAAAAAAAACTGCGAATATGTGAAATATGTTTCAGTCTGCATGACTTGTACATTTTCTTTAAGTTTTATTAAAATTTAAATTTAAATTTAAAAAAAAAAAAACTAGGTAAATACAATAAATTAGTTGTTATAAGCAAGGCATATAAAAATTTACATTGGCCGAAAAATAAAAAATTCAGCCGGTGACTTTTTTTATATGCGCTGCTTATAAAATAAAATGCTTTAACAAAGCAAAATGTATGCCATAAACTAGCCAAATGCTATTTAATAAAAAAAAAAAAAATTAATACTAAAAAAAAAAAACAACCTCCAACATATACACATACACGTACACTACCCTACATACAGCAGCCAAATCCCGCCCCTAATCACCAACAGAAAATAAAATTTTAAAATTCCAAAAATATGAAAACATGTTAAATAATGAAAAATTGCATAAAATGTAAACCGAAGAAAAACAAAAAAAAAAAAAAACAAAAAAAAAAACCATTAAAAACAATGTTATAGCCAAAAAGAATTGCATGTAAAAAAACTGAATTAAATTATAAACAAAAAAAAAAAAAGTATCTTAAAAAACCAATTAAGTCTGTTATCGATAACCGTTACTAACAGACAAAAGCGTTCGTCACATTGACGATAATAATATTTATTAAACGTTAATAAATAAATTGATTTCATAAATTAAATAGCATTAATTAACTTTAAACAATTTATTGAATGAAAATGGCAAAGCGGAATAAATTTATTTTGAAAAAAGAACTAAAATGTCTAATTATTTTATTTATTCTTTTGGGTAAGACTAATGTTCCAACCCAAAACGTTCCAAGCTCAATTATGATCAATAATATAAGCTAGCACAAGTCCCACCTATAAGAACGAGTGAAATTTCAACATATTGAAAGCGCTTATACTAATTCAGTTATTAAAATTCAGTTATTAAAATGCTGAAAAATAACAAAGCGGCAGGCTATGATGGGCTGCCAGCTGAGTTATTTAAGACCGGCGGCGAAGAGTTGGTTAGGAGTATGCACCAACTTTTATGCAAGATATGGTCCGATGAATGCATACCCAATGACTGGAATCTCAGTGTTCTCTGTCCTATCTTTAAGAAAGGAGACCCCGCTGTTTGCGCCAACTACCGCGGAATAAGTCTCCTTTCCATTGGATATAAGACTTTGTCGGGCGTATTGTGTAATAGGCTGAAGCCATATACCGACTCACTGATAGGACGATATCAGTGTGGCTTCAGACCAAAAAGGTCGACCAGTGACCAAATATTCACATTACGCCAAATCTTGGAAAAGACCCGTGAGTTCAACAAAGACACTCACCACCTATTTGTCGATAACGAAGCCGCTTTCGACACGCCGATAAGAGCGAAGTTCTTCGACGCCCTGTCTGCACTAGGTATCCCGGCAAAGATTGTCCGTCTTTGCATGGCGACGCTATCTAACACACAAAGCGTTGTCAGGGTGGGGAAAAACCTCTCCGACTCCTTTGATACCAAGAGAGGTTTCAGGCAGGGCGATGCTCTATCGTGCGATTTTTTCAATCTCCTGATGGAATACATCCTACGCCAATGCCCGTACATACAGAGTATGTCGGGCTCGATCTTCCAAAAGGAAGTGATGCTGCTCGCTTACGCCGATGACATCGATATCATCGGTACGCAGGAAAGGCGAGTCAGCAAGGCGTTCTCGGAGATTGAAAAACAGTCTCGGCTCATGGGTCTAGCGGTGAACGAGGACAAGACGAAGTACTTGGTGTCTTCTCGCACTCCGTCAATGCGTCTTGGACGGTCAGTGACGATGGAGAATTTCAACTTCAGTGTTGTAGAAAACTTCGTCTATCTCGGAACAGAGATCACCAGCAACAACAACGTCAGCCTGGAGATCAGGCGAAGAATCACGCTTGCAAACAGATGTTTTTTTGGGCTGAGCAAGCAAATGAGAAGTAAAGCCCTCTCTCGACGGACGAAAATAAAGATATATAAGACGCTGATACTCCCGGTCCTACTGTATGGCGCAGAGGCATGGACCGTGATTGAGTCGGATGAGACAGCGTTGGAAGTCTTCGAGAGGAAGATTCTTCGCAGGATCTTTGGTCCTATTAGAGTCGGCGACGAGTTTAGGTCCCGCATGAACCGCGAGCTGTACGAGCTATTCAATGAGGTTGACATAGTCCAGCGCATAAAATTCCAGCGGCTGCACTGGGCTGGGCACCTCATTCGAATGGACGAAGGAGCTCCAGCACGCATGGTTTACATGGGGGGCCCAAACTTGATTGGTGGACGCCGACATAGAGGACGACCGGGCACTCGATGGAATGACCAGGTATGGAGAGATCTCTCCGTACTTGGCATTCAGAACGACTGGCGCCAGCGCGCACAGGATTATGGAGGCTGGCGCGCTTTCCTGGACGCGGCCATGACCGGTAGACGGTTGACGGCCATTTAAGTAAGTAAGTAAGTTATACTAAGTGCAACTACTCGTTGAAAATACGAGAACAAAGTGCAACTATTTTGAGAGCGCATTCATAAAGTGACGTTACTATGTATTATTACACTATGTGCCAACATAGGGAGTTCACAATGTCAGAAAATTTGTTGACAGTCATACACTTGGGAATGGCCAACAAAATGATTCTTGATACAAACGGTCCGTTAGAACACCCGTTCAGAGATGAGCTAACGTGAGAAGGCGAATCACCCCCTTTAATTAAGAGTTGGTGCGCTGGACCTGGAACCCGCCACCATAAAAGCTAATATACAATCAAAACAATAAGGAAGTCTCGGAAAGAACCCTACGATAACTTACTTACTTACTTATATGGGCGTCAACCGTCTAGGAAGGCGCGCCAACCTCCATAATCTTATGCGCGCTGGCGCCAGTCGTTTTGAATGCCAAGTACGGAGAGATCTCTCCATACCTGGTCATTCCATCGATGTCGCCGTTCACCAATGAATTGAGGGCCCTCATGTAAACCCTGCGTGCTGGAGCTCTTTCATCCATTCGAACGAGGTGCCCAGCCCAGTGCAGCCGCTGGAATTTTATGCGCTGGACTATGTCAACCTCATCGAATAGCTCGTACAGCTCGCTGTTCATACGGGACCTAAACTCTTTTGCCATTTGCAACAAGAATCATTGTTGTTCATTCCCAAGTGAATGACTGTCCACCACTTTTCTCACAATGTGTACTTGTGCAAACGAGTCTCCATCTCTCAATTGGTAGGTATGAAACCATATTTCCTTGATCATTTTTCTATACGACTCAACAGATTTTATCATTAGCCTAATTCGATTATCTTATAGAATTTTTGTAGTCATTGATTGCACCCGGTCTGCCAACGCAAAATATCACATTAAAAAAATGAGTATAAAACTTTTAAGAAATTAGAGTTCTCCCTTATTATGAAACGGCACCAGATTAAAAGTCAAGAGTTTACCTCCAGATTGCGGCACTGTAGAGAGCGTTTTCATACCTCGAATTCCTACTTCTATCCACTTCTAAAATAGTTTCACGCGGATAATGTAGGACTTCAAACTCTTATTTCAATTGATACAGTTTAAAAATTGTTATTTGTTTTTAAAATAATGCGTATTGAAAACATGTTTCACTTTTTTTATATGGAACAACTTTAATTGTAATTAATTAGTTGTAGAGCATTTAACTGTCGTACAAGTTCGACTTTAGCTTTCTTCCTTTTTTAAACGTTTGCAACGAAGACCTGTATGCTTTGCCCTTCTTATTATCTATATTAATCAATTAATTTATTTGCAAACCAATCAATTTGCATTAATTTTCTTATTAAATTGAAAAATTTTGTTGTACAATAATGGGTTAATAATGTAACGTAAAATATTTGAAAATGCAACACAATTTGCCTCGGTTAAATTTAGTCCTTTTTTTCCCAGTCGTCGTTTAGCATGGTTTTTCGGTTGCGGTGACACTGCCTTAAAAAAAGCCAACAAAACAAAATAAATTTGTGTATAAATAAAATGAAACCGTATTTTAAGGAACTATGTCGCGTCTGTTTGGACAAGGGCGTGGTGGACATGTCGAAGCAGTTAATCAAAGTACCAGTTACTGCCTGTCATGAAGAAATGTTGGAGGAAGAGGTGCAACACCAAGAACTGACTGTGCTGGAAATGCATTTAGAAATATTTCCAAAGTCAATGGTAAACTTATTGTTTATAACTATTAAAAAATGTATAAATGAACAACTCTAATATATTTAGACTACGCTGCTTGAATTAAACGACGAATTTCCCATGATCTGCAATGCTTGCCTCGACGAGTTTTTGACCGTGTACGCGTACTTCCAAAAACTAACCAAAGCAAATGACAATCTAAAGGAGCTCTTTGAGAATGAAGCATGCAATGAAAATATTGGCGATGATGGGGACGATGATGAAGACTATTTGGTGGAATATGCCATATCGGATGCAAATGGCGAAGAAGAAGAAGAAGACGGCGAGTATGATGATGAAGAAGAAGCCGCGGAGGAAGAGAAAGACTCAAATTATGAGGACATTCAAAGTACATCGACTGTTTTGGACTTAGGAAACACCGATGATACTGAAGAACAGCATAGAATGGCTACATATGAAGTAACAGATCACGATTCACTTATTGTCTCCGAATTTTTACCCTCTACAACGGTGGATGCAACAAATCAAAAAAATTTGGCAACTATACAAAGCAATTCGTACTACAGTCAAATACGTTCGGTAGACTATGCAGCAGTTGAAGTGAAATATAGTGGACTAAATGAATTCCGAAATTATACATCAACCGAAGGCGAAAGCAATTCAGCAGTTTATATGTGTAAATACTGTCCACAAGCCTTTTCGGGTAAACATTTTCTGCTGACACACGTACGCCGGACACACGTCTGCAAGTATTGCACAAAAGCCTTTCAAAAGAATGTCGATCTCAATAGACACGTTAAGGAACAGCATCAGGAACACAAATGCGCAATTTGCGGACGTGTCTTCAATGCGAATACCTCATTGCGCGCACACTTGAAGCGAGTACACAAAGTGCAGCTGCCGGCACATGTGGTGCTATTGGACTACAAACCCGCCGAGGTGGCTGCCACAGATTCAAGTAATTAGTCTAAGAGTTTATATAGCGCCGATGTTATGTTTAGTAAAGTTAGAGAAAATACCAACGGTTCATACAAGTATTTCTATATATATATATATATATATATATTTGTTCTTTATAACTTAATATGTATGTACGTACGTATGTACTAGTCAACGAAATCTCTTTGTTTTATAAGTTATTAGTTAACATTTTTTATAAAATATGGCACAAATGCATGCGAGTTCTTTAAAAATGTATTCAAGTTAAAATATAAGAAGAAAGTTTCGAACAGTTAAAAGTAAACAATTTCGGTAAATTATGTATTTGAGAAATTATTCAGATCTCATAAAAATTAATAAATATTAATAATAAGAAGTTCAGACAAATTCTGGTTTATAAAAACTAATTAAAAACGCATTATTTATGAAAACTATAGGAAAAAAGTTGTATTATATTGGGTTTATTGAAATATCAATTTCTGAATGTTATTTGGAGCCACTTTGAAGGAAACTTATTGACTTAAGTGGCCTACAACCGTCGTTGCGTCATGGCGTACCTACTGTTGTGGTCTTATGCGCGCTAGAAACAGCTATTATGAATGCCAAGTACATTGTGATCTCGCCATACTTGGTCATTTCAATGCTCTATTACGTCGTCCACCAATTTAGTTGGTGTTGCATGCTGGATTTCTTTCTCCATTCAAATGAGTCGAACAGCCCAATGTAGCCGCTGGACAATGTCAACCTCATCGAACATCTCGCGGTTCATACGGGACCTAAACTCGTCGCCGACTCTAACAGGACCAAGAGCGAAGAATTTTTCTCTCTTAGACTTCTAATGCCGTTTCGTCTGACTCAATCACGTTCCATGCATGACCTGGAGTATCAGCGACTTAAAGATTTTGATTTTCGTCTGTCGAGAGAGGGATTTACATCTCATTTGCTTGCTCAGCCCAAAAAAAGCATATGTTTGCAAGCGTGGTTCTTCGGCTGATCTCCAGACTGACGTTGTTGTTGGTAGTCATTCGAAGCCGACGTAGACGAAGTTTTCTATAACATTAAAGTTGAAATTCTATATCGTTAGAGACTGTCCAAGATGAGATGACAGCGTGCGAGCTGACACCAAGTACATGTATTGTCATCATTCACCGCTAGACCCTTGAGCCTAGACTGTTTTCAATTTTTGAGAAAACCTTTCTGTTCTTTCCCACCCTGACAAAGCGTTGTGTGTGTAATACCGTTATCATTCAAAGGGCGATGGCAATGGGTGTCAAAAAACTTCGTATCGGCAAGTCAAAAGCGACTTTACAGTCGACTGACAGGTGGTATGTGTCCTTGTTAAGCTCACTGACCTTTATCAGGATTTGATGTAATGTGAATACTTACACACAGTCGTTTTCCTATCATATATGGCTTCAACCTATTACATAGTACTCGCGACAGATGCTTATATCCGATGGTAAGAAGACTTCTTTTGCGGTAGTCTATTTCTTAAAGATAGGACAAAGACCACTGGCATTGCAGTCATTGGGTATGCAATTATCGGACCATATCTTGTATAAAAATTGGTGCATGCTCCTAACCAACTCTCTGCCGCCGGTATTGAATAACTTAGCTGGCAGCCTCTCAGATCCTGCCTTTTTTCAGCTTTATAATAATCGAATCGACCTCATTGTCTATCGTTCGTTGAGTACCCAATTGTGCCATCATTAAGTGCTGGTTCCGGAGTCTTTTCTCTTCCGGCGGTATTGTGCGCTGCATTGTCTCCAAGCTAGTTTGAAAAATTACTTCTATAATCCGAGTGATTCCTGTATATTTGTAAGTAGACTTCAACTTTCATCCTTACAAATAGCTACAACGGGCTTTAAACCTTCGTTCAGACGCTTGACCTTTTGATAAAATTTTCGAGTATATAAGTCACATCTTATAAGTCACATGTTCTGTATAACCAATGACCTTCTTGGAAGCCCTAGTCATGGAGCGGATGATATGTTTCCACTACAAACAAAACATGATCGATTCGGTTGCGTAATTGCCCGGTAAATGTTGAGGTATTGAAATCTGTTATCTATAATTTTTCGACCTGCGGCGAAATAGATTAGACTCTCCACATAGTTAGAGGTAGTGTCGTAAATTTTCTGACGGTTGGGCCAAAGACAGTTTTCTTTATGATTTTGACATCATGTTTGGTACAATGCTCTAAAAGACGTTCCAAGAGCTCATAGAATTTGCAGCATTGTTGACTTTCCCTTATATTAAAATATTTAGCCTTGACGCGTATCGCTCGTCAACAAATGTGATCTGGAGACGAGGCCACGTAGTTTCCTACTTACCACGAAACTGAATCCAAATTCGTAATTACTCCTATGGCAACTGTAGTAGATGTCAAAGGACTCCCTGCAGTAGATAATTTCAATATTTCTCAGTCATCTTTCTAATGTTAAACATACAACGTCCAACGAAGAACAATTCTCTCTAAAAAAAAGCTGATATTGCTGCATTTTAGCTGTGAATATTAACGTTACACCTCTTGGCCCATTTTTCTGAAGCTTATACAGTTCGTCCGCTAATACATATGTACCCATACTCTAAAATGGTCATCTTAACACAAATGACACTAAAAAGTACAATAAAATTAGCAAATGTGACCTTGAAGGCTCATGGCGGTATGGAAATTTAATTTGATAGACCCCTTCTTTGATGCAAATGGCTGAAATGTCATGACACAAAGAAAAAGTCGTCTTATTTCTCTGCACATAACGCACACACAGCTCGCCGTGTTCTTTAATAAATAACAAACAGAAGCATCTACCAAAAGAGTTGTGCTTTTTCTCGAACAATATCCGCCGATTCCTTTGATTCGCCATCTATATACATAGGCGTAAATTCACGATACGCGAGACAAACTCTACGTTCATTTACATCCTCACGCAGCACAGAATGTAAAAACTGATAGCGTGCAGCGCCATAAAGTATAATTAACGAAAGGCTGAAAACAAAAAAAGATTTTGATTAATTTAGTTTCCATACAACAACAATAAACTCATACACACTTTGGCATCGGTATGCGTATCACTTTGCCTTTGTAGGCATTCAGTTCCGTGCTATTTAACAGCGGCGATGTTAAGCGTTTCTCATAGGCTGCAACCAAATCTAGATTATATTTGCATAAATCTTGCGCTTCATAAACTGTCAGCGTTAATACTGCATCACCCAGACAATTCACAGTCACGACACGTTCACCCCAAATCCAGCAATCATCAATATGCGGATCTATACACGCGCCCTTCGACGGATCATACTCCAGAGAGCACTGCTCAATGGTTTGGAAATTTTGCAGCAGTTTAACATTATCGAAACGCCGTTGTATATATTTTGAACAGGCAGGAAATCCTTGAAAGTCACCGTTACGTAGTTTCTTTTTCTTAAAGTTAGTTTTTGGTCCAAAATTTTGTTTCCGGCGTCCACTCTGCGAAATCGTCCACGGCAATTCATCCAGTTCGCACATCAAAAGCGCGCCTTCCTCTGCATTTAGAAATTCTTCAGCAACATAAACGCCGGGAAATGATAGACCAGCTGTTGTATCTTTATGCAATTTATGCCGCTCAGCTAGAGATAATTTACAATTAACAAATAATAAAGGCAAATACATACTCTGTTCGTCTTACTCACCAATTGTAGCAGGTTGCGCATCCCAACCGGCATAAATGCGTTCACATTTTGGGCAATAGCTCCATGCCTCCAAGCGTTCGAGCTCTTCTTTAAGCGGTGTTTTTTCTATGCCGTAGTCCTTTTCACATTTCAAACAA
Organism: Leucophenga maculata; assembly: GCA_035044805.1. Classification (NCBI taxonomy): domain Eukaryota; kingdom Metazoa; phylum Arthropoda; class Insecta; order Diptera; family Drosophilidae; genus Leucophenga; species Leucophenga maculata. Next base: position 496,573 of record JAWNNP010002066.1, read on the forward strand.
GTGCGTATTCCTTTGCAGCCGCATGGACGAATTGTGTTCATTTTGCTTAATTAAAATGAATAAATGCCAATTTGCTGAAATTTGTATTTATTAACAATGCGTTTTATTTACATTATTTGCAATGCAATGTACTAAAAAAAAACAAAAAATTTTAATGAATATTTATCTCCCTTGCACTAACGTGTTAAACCTCGCCAAAACAGTTTGGCAGTACTGGCAAACCCCATGATGCTCGACAGTGTAAGCATCAGTGTTCGTCAAACTTACACGGTGTTTGACGATGGTGGTGGCACTTTGCCACTCGGCTTTATCGCGACTATGTTGCGTTCGCATAAAAACCTTTCGCAATTGTCTGTTTATCCTTAAAAGTGCTGATAATTCCGAGGTGAAGGTGCACGCGTATGATTTGGTAGAGCTCGCTTCAACCGCAGCGTTCTGAGAGTAGCTCTAAAGCAAAATCATTATACTGGCTGGAATTGACCTCCATATTGAGATAAATAGAGTTAGTTAGGTTCATTTAGGAAACGACGTTCTGGAGAAATAAGTACAGACGCTACATCTACAATGCTGATATTTACATGTGGTATGTTTTGGTATAAAGCGAAGTCGATGCAAACGGACAAATGTAACTTGTGTGAACACCAGTGGCTAGAACGTTGACTCTGGAGGAGTAAATGTAGCTAACCAACTCGTTTCTCTTTCTGTTACTTCTTCTCGCTCCATATAGCTCATGTTTGGCGTTTTATAGTCAACATTAAGGTGGCGAAGTCGTTGTCAGACCATGCGAAATTGGGTGCGCAGTAAAAAGCAACAATGACGACTTCTCCGAGGGCAATGAAGACTGTTGCGGAGGCTAGTTGAACCTTGTAGGTGGATACGGGCTTGCTGAGGAAATGTTTTATGCCATTTCTTATTTAATTTATAAATAAAGGCGCCTTGTCCACAGTTAAACGGTTTTCACTCAGCAATATTATTGTTTTGCACGAAGCACTCTAGTTCATGCAACTTATTGGATAATACGGAGAGAACTCCTTTTGAACATTGCGCAGTGAGCACGGTCAGGATTTGGCTTTGTTTGTTCAGCTTTTGAGTAATAAAAATTATATCGCTATACAAGCACACGACGCTATGCCACAATTAGTCACAATGATTTGAAATTGCGTGCGCAACGTTCGGTTCGTGCAAAGGCGAACCGGGTACACCCGGTCTGAACCCGATCGGGAAAGCGCCAAGGCAAGGTCACCCTGTCTTTTTAAAAGTTAAACGCAATTGAAAGATAAGAAGCAGAACAACGAACTTGGGCGTATATCGACGGGTCTATTAGTTTTCAATATATAAAGCCGGTGTTTTAATAATCACAAATATGCCGGTTTGGTATGCAATTGCCGCTTCTTTCGGTGTCGGAGTTGTTATTGGATTTGTCGTCGCAGTTGCTGTACACTATATAGAGAAACATCAAAAAAATAAACTGAATGCTTACCAAAAACAAAAAATAACGCGAATTTACAATGTACCGCAAAATAGTAACAAAATTAACGAAATTGAGGAAGCTAAAGTTGAAACTGAAGCAGAGCGACTCCGTCGAAGAACGTAAGTGCTTTAAAAATATTATTGTAAAATACGACATGGTTTTGGGTGGATCTACTATGCGATCTGCTTCTTCATGCTCTAATCGAGATTAAATGCACAAAAGTACAGCATTTTAGCACACTATATTGTAATATACATATGTATGTATATGCATTTGTATACGATAATACTTATGCATATATATATGTCCAGAAAGATCGCTGAACTCAATTGTGTGCGGCTGCATAATACCCTGTAACGCGTTAAACCATTCGAATGCTACGCTTTTAAGTGGGGTTACAACGTTCATTTAATACATATATGTATGTACTTTCTTGAAGAAGGTTAAGCACAATATAATTATAAAAACTTAAATGCTCTACCCAGGGTGTACATATAAAGGTAGAAGCGCGCTATTACTCGTTCACTTTGCGTGTCACAAAAATTTTAGTTCCTTTCTATATTTACTCATCCTTTTATATACATATTTATGTATGTACATACATATACATATTGTGCAGTCTGCTATTTCACCAGAGCTCGTAAAATACGCTCAACCAAATTTTTCTGCGCGGTCTGCTCACTCAAAAGACCGAAAAAAATTAAACGGGCCGCTCCCGGTCTCAACAGCAACCGAATTTTTCGTTTTGTTGGTGTCCTCGTTCTCGGTTTTCGGGTTGAGCGAAACACATGATCGCTCTTTTGTTAACCGCTCAAAACGAACAGACTCGTTCGTCGCTCAGCTACTGACCCAATCGAGCAAACTGTCCGTGAAAAAGGTCTTTTTTGTTGTTGTTGCGTTGGCCTTATGTTGTTGCCTTAGATATTTCATCACAGGCAAAGCAAGGTAGAGGAAAGGTGAGAGGGATAGGCATAATCTCATGCATATTTGCTGTTTGCTTATCCACACACGCAATACACATACATGCGCAAAAGACCGTTTGACGTTTTTTACGAAGCAATGGGTCTTGAGTGGACCGATGAGCAGAGACGGCAAGTCAAACCGCTCTTTGGTTGAGCAAAGAGCAAGCCGAGCAAAAACAACGATTGAGTGTTTTTTTAAGACCTTTTAAATTGTGTCTGCAAGCGACAGGTTTTTTGCTGACAATATGTAAAAGAGGGACCAATTCTTGCGAGCTCTGTATTTCACATATTACATGTTACAAACATTTGCACAAATTAATGTACCCTTTGAATACGAATACTCTCTGTAGTATACAATGCCAATACTTAGAAGGGGATTCCACAAAATATATTTCCATGCATATATGTATGTTGTATATAAATACATACATAGAAAAGCGATAAGATATATGGAATGCACTTTGCATGTGTGAATGTATGTGTAAAGAACTAAGCAAATATGTATCAGAAATGGCAGTTTTTTTTCGTAGAACGAAGAAAATTTTTGCGCATATCGCACAGTGGTCTGAAATCAAAACGTTTTTTAAAAACAACGGTAAATTTTAAAATAATCATTGATAATTTGTTTTGGAGGTTGCAAATTTCGAAAAGTAGTAGTTCGGTTTAATTCATTTTCAAATCTAAATCTAATACAATAATAATTTTATTAAAGAGAGTGGCTTATAGACGACATACATATGTATATATAATTTGTAAAGTATCATCAGAAGTGATATACATATTTGATATATAGGGAGTATGCATTAATTCGTGCGTTTTTTTTTTATTTTTTTTTTTTTATTGAAAGTTAATGTGAAAAAATTTTTATATGTATATTCAATATTCAAAATATTGTCCATCGGGAGCAACGACGTTTGCCCATCTTTCTGGCAGTTGGTCGATTGACTGCCAATAACGAATCGAGCCAATTTTGGATACCCTGTTCTGAAGTGAAGCGTATTTCGGTCAGTGCATTCACACTTTGTATTAGTCAAAAGGGGCCATGTGTGGGCTATAAGGCGGTTGTGGTAGAACTTCAAACGCATCAATTATGTTTTTTGTGTTGATCGTCTAACCCGATTTTAAGAGTTCATAATACAACACACCCTTGTGAACCCACCAAATACAGAGAATTACCTAAGCGCCATGGATATTCGGCTTTTGCCGTGTATGTTGATGGTTGGCCGGACTACGATTACTTGCGCTTAGGGTTATAGTAATGAATCCATTTTTCATCAACAGTGACAATCCGTTGCAAAAATCGCTACTTTTGTGGCATTCAAGCAACACTTCCTACATGCAGAATCAGCGTTCTACGTGTCTAGATTTCAATTCATACGGCACCCAATTTCCAAGTTTTTGGATGAAATCCAATGTTTTTAAACGTCTGTAAATGGTTGCTTGATCAACTTCTAAAACTTTTGCAAGTTCTTTTTGCGTTTGGCACCGATCTTTATCGAGTAATACCTCCAATTTTTCATCTTTAAACCTTTTTGGCTGTCCGGGTCGTTCTTCGTTTTCTTCTTCTTTTAAACCGTGCAAACCACTTCTGGTACGTTCGTTCAGCTTGAGCATGGTCACCATAAACTTCCCGTAAAATACGATGACTATCGGTAGCACTTTTCTTCATGTTATAGTAATGACGAAGGACTCCCCGCAAAAACACTTTATCAGACACAACTTTCGACATTTTCAAATGAATAGAAAAAATTTTTGTTTATGCTTCAACCAAATGACATTTACTAAAAAATACACGCAATGACAAAAGCTTCCAAATGAATAAAGGCACGGATGAACACGACACGAAGTAGTACTAGAACGCACTCTCTTAGAAAATTCTTCGTCTGATCTCCGGTTGGCGTTTTTGTTTCTGTTAGTCATTTCGGATCAAAAATAGACGATTTTTCTACAATGTTGAAGTTGAAGTTCTCCATCATCACTGACCTTCCAAAACGCGATGACTGCGTTGGAGAAGACACCAAATACTTCGACTTGTTCTCGTTTACCGCTAGATCCATGAGCCGAAACTGTTTTTTAATCACATATCATCCGCGTACGCGAGCAGCATCACTTTTGGAAGAACTAGTCCGACACTCTAGATGTACGTAAACTGGCGTAGGATGTATTCCATTAGAAGAAACGCAGAAAATATCGCACGACAATGCATCACCCGGCCTTAAACCTCTCTTCTTTAAATTGAAGCAGATAAAAAATAGACATGATTATCAAAAATTAATCATTTATTTATTTGATCTTTTTATATTTATTTGTTGCTTATAAATTACAGAGTTGTCGGCGACAAATGTGTCATCTGTCTTGAAGAACTAACATCGGATGATATCGAAGGCTTGGGTTGCAATCACGCCATGCACTGGATTTGCACTGAATATTGGGTTTTCGTTCGTGGAGATTTGGAATGCCCATATTGCGTCTCCTCAGCACAGGGTAAAAAAAATTTCAATAAGAAATTACAGCATTTCGGATGCACTTCAACGTTTCTGTCACAATCGTAAAACTGAAAATGTTACGAGACCAAACATTATAAATGTAATTAATCCGGGTTGTACCCGAAGCCATTTTCAATCGTTCTATTTTTTTTTTTTTTAATTTACCTATAAATAAAAAATAAAAATTAAATGAATGCTAAAAGCTCCAAAACTAAACGAATTTACACGAGAATAGCAACCAAAAAAAAAAAAAAAAGAAAGCTGCAATCGAGTGAGTTCGTCTAAGGGTTACCTGTTTTTAACAATTTGTATGAGAGATACCCATAGAAATCAAAACATTTGGCATTTATAGCTAAATAAACATTAACAAAAACTAATTTTTCTTTCATTGTAAAACCCAGAAAGGTGAGACAGATTTGTATGGGTGCTACATCTTTTGGTGGTTCTATCAACAATATATGTATGTACTTTGTGGGGGCTGTCACGCATATTTCTGCCTAATACAAATATTTTCAAAAACTTATCGTTTATCGTATTTCCCTATTGGAACAGAGGATAAAAGAAGTGGACTTCGATGAATACAAGAAAGCATCCAAAATCCAATATTAAATACAACCGTAAAGAAAACCTGCTAGGTTTTTTGGATTAGTGGCTATAGTAATTCTTGCAAAACAAAAAACATAGACATTCTTCGTAGTTATTCTAATAATAAAAGTGAGCCAAAAATATTTCTTTCAGGGGCATTCACTCAGGAGGTAGTATTGATGTTGACTGATTAAATGTTTAAAATTGTCGAGTTTAGGAATATTTGGATAGTTAGGTATAACTTTAAGAGATCACATTGTGAGATATAAGAACCAAGACTTTCGAATATGCACTTGAAATGTCCGCACCCTTAATTGGGTTGGTGCAAATATCCAACAAGGCAAGTTGCAAGGCTAACATCTCTGCAATCCAAGAGATGCGATGGACAGGACAGGATTGCTCTAAAAATGCATCCTGTGAAATCTATCATAGCTGCCATGCTAAACACGAATTTGAATGCGGTTTCGTGGTGAGTAGGAAACTATGTGTGGTCTCGTCTCCAGGTTCACGCATGTTGACGTGCGTCTAGCCGCGATACGAATAAAAGCTAAATATTTAAAAAAAAAAACTTGATTCGTGCGCACATCCCGACGAAAGAGAAAGATGACGATGCTAAAGAATAATTCTACGAGCGCTTGGAACGCCTATACGAGCGCTGTCCCAAACACGATGTCAAAATCGTGCTTGATGATTTCAACGCTAAAATTGGAAAGGAAGGAACATCTGGCCCAACCATCGAAAAATGTAGCCTTCACGAAATTACCTACAATAATGGAGAGATTCTAATAAAATTTGCCGCAGGTCGGAACATGCTAGTTAGTAATACCAGATTTCAACACCTTAACATCCACAAGACTACATGGCTGAGTCCTGATCAAATAACACGCAACCAAATTGATCATGTTTTGATTGACGGAACCGCATGATGCACGCATCACGTCCCAACGTCCAACGAAAGCAAGACGTCGGCAAGCTGACCCCCCGCTAATTTTTGAAAAGTTCGTTAAAAAATGTATTTTACTACATACTTTGAACTTTTGCCTACTAAAAAAAAAAATTACAAAGTTAGCTCCCCCTTCGAGGACAGCGGGCCCCCTCTCGCCGAAAGCTGGATACGCCCTTGCATACAGAATATGTCGTGCACGAAATTCCAAAGGGAAGTCAAGCAGCTCGCGTACGCGGATAATATTGGTATTATCAGTACGCACGAACGGCTAGTCAGCAAGGCGTTCTCGGAGATTGAAAAACAAAACTTGATTGGTGGAGGATAAAATAGAAGATGACCGGGCACGCGTTGGAATGACCAGGAATGGAGAGATCTCTTCATTTTTGCCTGCTTAACAATTTTATTGTTTCTATAGCAAAATGAGGCTTATCAGAAGCCGCGCAACTTATGTTTAGGTCTAAATAAATAAATTAAATACAAAATTATTTAATTCTTAAATGTGACTTGCACTTTTATAATTCATTCATTTTAATTTTCATATTTATATATTATATTAGCATGATTTAACAAAATTTCATTGATCTTTGCTTACTTAAGAACTACAAATTAAATTAAGTGCTAAGCTCGAAATATTTTACATTGCAGCTGCTTGCAATAAACAAATAAAAATACTAAAGGATTTCATATAATTGCAATTTTAAAAAGTCTTGTTTGGCGTTTGTTTAAATGGGCTGGGTGCGATGTGTATTTTGATGCGTTTGCATGCTTTCCAATATGGAAAAAAATTAGTGAACGATGCGATGCGTAATTGATTTATTATGCGTGATTGTGGCTTGCTTGATGCGAATGCGAATCAGTCTTATTTGTACGCTAAAATTAATTAAATAAGCTTTATATGTGCAGGCAACGGCGTGCGCTGTTGCTGCGTGCATTGATCTCCTCGAATGCATGTATCAGTTCATCCATGCCCTTGAGCAGACCCTCCTCTCTGTTGCCGGGCACCCAATCAGCACGATGATTAACGTACAGCTCCGCCGGAAGTTCACGCGATTTTGCAAAATCTATAAGCCAAGCGCCAACTTTCTCATTATCATAGACAATGAATATGCTTGAGCCGACAATTTCATGTTGCGCAAAGAACGCCGACTGCTCCATGACTAGACGCATATGCTTGAGACGCTTAATCAGCTCTTTCTGCACCGATTTACGCGTAGCCATAAATTGTTCAATTGTCTGCAAAATTTGTTCATTGGTGCGACAGGTTTTCAAATCTTTCAACGGTGCACGACCACGCAGACGTAAGGCCTCAATGCGAAATCCTTTCGATTGCGACGAGGACATAGCTTCACGGAATAGCATATAGCGTAATTTTGTTATAGACTGTGTGGCATGTTCTTCCGCTGTGGGCGCTGTTGGATCAACAGCAATCATCTTTTGATAGAGATCGGCACGCAGTGTTCTGTTGCTCACTTCCGATTCAAGAAATGTGCGACAGCCCATTTTGATATCCATAACGCAAGGATCTTTGAAGCCATGCAAAAGATCCTGTAGTTCTATAAAGTTTTCACCATGCAGCATGCGTGTGCCATAGTATTTGGGCACAATTTGTGCAGTCTGTGTTTCTCGGCAAATGGCTTCGTAGGCACGCACCTCACTATCGGCAACGTTGGCGATGCGTTTGCGTACAATGCCGCTTGTGGTGGGCACAATACTATAAAACAGAATAAAAAATTAGTAATTGAAGCATAAGCGTATAAAAATTTTTAAACATTTACCTTTCTGGATGTCCTGAAAGCTGCATCCAGCCTTGGGGCTTTGCGTTTTCTTGTGTCTTTTGTTGCTGTTCCAAAAATACTGGACTAGCGGGTGCGCTCAATTCCAATGCATTCTGTAAAGAAAAAAGTAGATGAAACGAAAAAAATATTAAAATTTGTGTTTTTTATGAAGTAATTTAAATTTAATGACTTTCATTTTGACTATTATTTTGTTATTTTGGAAATTTAATTTTATTATTTGTAAATGATGCAATACCAGCAGTCAAAATCATAGACGCTTATCAATGGCAGACAGTCGCCTGATCACGCATTTTAACACAAGGCTATGAGATATTCTATACACAGTCACGCGCTTGGCGGTGGTTCGATCGAGATCAGCTGATTCATTTGATGCTAATGATGATGATGGACATCAAATTTAATGCAGATTTTACAACCACAGAAAATTGTAAAAAAAAAAAAACTGAGCTTATCAGCGCTGATAAAACAAACAGCATCACAACACAAGCTGCTGATCAGCTCAGCACCACCCACTGTTTGCGTGTTATTATGCTTAAAATAGATCGAATGTGCTACCATAAAAACTTCCGTTTTTGAGGATTTGACCTAGCTGCTCAGTATGCAATTCAGTTCGAGATTAGGCATCAAATTTAAATAATGATATTTCGAAAATATCAAAGTGATATTTTTTTTATTATCATATGTTCTTTCTAATACATATATTTCATAACAATTTGAAATGTTTTCTTATCAGTTTTGATATTTAAATTTTTTCTTAAAAAACCGAATGATATAAAAAATGTATCAAGTCCGTAAAAACTGCACAATTTTCTATAGAATCTTTTATTATTAGCAGCTAATAGGCATTGTGACCTTAACAGTTCTATTATGCACTCCCCCATAACTATTATACTTCCGTATAATATTAAAAAATATACACAATAATTAACTACGCTGTTGCTATTCAATGGAAATACTAAAACAATAAGTGATGAACAATTAAAGTTCTGTAAAGATCATTACGAGCGAGATGTGTAAATATAAGAAAATCAACAGCTTTAAAACAAAAGAGATATTGTAAATATTGATACTGATATACATTCAGTGCTGTCTCAGTTGAAGTTAATGTGAAATTAATGCAAGTCAGTTGCCATTAACTGGACACAAGCTTCGATATATTGTGTATGGTAATGAAAGCCAGTCATCAACGATATCGAATTCGTCGTCGACAGGCAGTCTCTGTTGAACTTTAGCATGTCTGGAGAGATTTTTTTCTTTTTTTTGTTTTATTGAGGCGGAAGTGTTGTGCACAGAAGATAAAAACAAATAAAACAAAAACTGCTCCCTTTTGCAGCTGTTTTTTGTATAAACTTGAATTGCAATTTCTAATTTTGAGTTCATTCACATTTTTATATAAAGGAGCACTACTTACTATAACTTAAATAATTTTATAAAAATAATACTTACAATTGCCAAAAATTTTAACAGCGACATATGGCTCGGTGGTAGTATATCTCGATTTGTTAGATACTGTGTCAGGTTATCACAGTTTTCTAAATTAATGCGCTGCAAAGATAATAAACAAAAAATTGTATACTGATTAGTTAAAAATTAACTTTTTAATAAATACTTAGTATACAACTTTTAACGTAGTAGTACTAACTAAAAACGTGTTTTATAGTCAATTGCTTAAGCAAAACTGACTGCCTTAAATTAAACCAGCACAACAGCACACAATGCAGAAAGTAGCACTCACTTATCAGAGTATCATAGTGTAAACATCTTGATAAGCAGCTAAACCATTATAAACAACAACGCCTTGACATAAATCAAACAAAACTTGATAATAAAATATTAAAGCGTAGAAGAAAATGTTGAAGAAACTGTAAGAAATTTTTTTTTTTAAATTGTCTAAATTTAATTAAAGAAGTTTGACGAATTTAATTGGCTTAGCTAAAAATAAATGCGAAATGCTGATGATGACATTTTAAACCAAATCGAAAAAATTTAAAATTTGTTATTCATTTAAAGAATTTTTGTTAATTGAACTTTAAAGCGAAAGAAGCGCATGTGTTGTGTTGGATATACTATACGAGTACAACGCTTTGTATACACAAAAATATGCTACTTGAAATATCTCAATAGCAAACTACGGGTATCTCTAGTGTGTTGAGGCAGCATATTTACTTCCGCTTTAGATATAAATATGAATTCTATATAAGCTCAAAGAAAGAAAGAAAAAAAAAAAAAAACGAGAAAATTTTAACTTCGGTAGAAGTGAAGCTAAAATACTCTTCAAAATAAACTTAAAATCATGGAACTATAAGTTAAATAGCTTGAAAAATATTTAAAGCTACAGAAATCAGCATACACAGCTGTTGGAAGTTATATGAAGTCTTCGGAGAAATTCGCAGAACCAACCACCATAGGCGAATCACCCTCCACCATGACAATGCAAGCTCTCACACAAGATTTCAAATTGATGGGTCATACACCGTACAGCCCTAATTTATCACCCAATGATTTCTTTTTTTTTTCCAAACATCAAAAATAAACTAGAGAATATTTTGAAAAACAATATAGCCCTCTCCATACTAACTTTAAAACACATAACTTAAAAATTTAGGGAATAGGTATACACAAATCGACGAAAATAGCTATAACGAACTGTCCTGATGATCAGGAATGAGTAGGATAATGATATGTATTTACTTTATTGCATTTTCCAATGCTATCATTAAGGCGCTACGGATGTTCTGCGAAATGTAGTGAAGTGTGCTCGACGTCCACTTGACACAACATTTGTTTTTGGGAATATATTCCTATCTGGTTACATGTAACAATTTTTATTAAAATTAAACCCATACTAAATACCAGAAAGTCATACTAGTGATTCAAACTGTATCTATCCATACTAATATTATAAATACGAAAGTAACTCTGTCTGTCTGTTACCTGATCATGGTGAAACCTCTGAACCAATTTTTATGAATTTTGGTATAGAAATAGATCCGAAGTTGGGAAGGGACATAGGCTACTTTATTTAAAAATCGGAGGAGGCTAAACCCTACCTCCCATATAAGCGATAAAAAATTGCTCATATCTTTGCATTCATTTGAGCTACAGAGATAAAAGGGATTGGGGGAAGTTTTCTAGTAAGGTAGTTTTCTAAGGCAAGAGCTTCCATCGCTTTGTAGTTTTTACCAGAAAAGTATATAAAAGCCTTCAACTTATGACACATGAAAGTGTATGAAGTGAATTAAATTGGATCTTCTTAGTTGAGAACATATAATTTTATCAAATACTCAATTTAGTTAAATACCCAATCACAAACTGCAAAAATCTTTCGCATATCTGGAAAATCTCACAAACTATATACTTAAAATTAATTGTCTAAGTATTTTCCAATTAATGAGCTACTCTATTTATGGAACATAAAATGGAACAAACAATTTTTTTTATCATCAAGTTTAAATACAGAGCAAATCTATTTAATTATTTTTAATTGACTTGGTTTCCAGCCCATAAAAAAAAAAAAAAACCATTTACACTATATAATTAATAACAATAAAAGTTCATCGCATAGTATTACTAAGCATCCATAGATTATAATATTGCAGTCAAGATGCGTATGAATCAGCGTTGAAATTCGTTGAACTCATTAATTACAAGAAGTTCCGATTTGACGCATATATAAACAAATAACTGACTCATAAAGCTGGACTTTGAAGTACATACATATGTATATAGTATAAATATTTTATCTATTTTATAATCTATAAAATATTGTTTTTCTTTTTTTTAATTGCATTTCTTTGGACTTGTTTATAAAAAAAAAAAAAAAAAAAAAATTATTCAATGCTAAATTCCGCCAACTTTGCGTGGGGTTTATGGCGCGTTAATGAGGCTTTCTGTATGCAGAACGTTTAGATAGAACCTTGTGTGGTCGTTTGCTTGCCATTTATTTACAAATACGGAGGCGCGCAAAATAAAAGACTTGAACGAAAAACATATAAAAATTTGCATAAAAATTGCTTAGTTTGGCATGTTTTGCAATAGTTGAGACATAACACGGTGGATGTTGTATAAAAAAAAAATATATATATAATAAATAAAAATTGTTTATTTAATTTGCGCAATTTTATCTAAGCATATGCCAAGCGATTAGACTGCGTCTTTATTAAATTAAGTAAACTTTTGTGGAATAACAGCGCTGATAAGAAATCAAATAATCCATAAAGATCAGCGTAAATCAGTACAGAAAGCTACTGTAAGCAAAACTTTGGATACGCGTGCAGTTACGTAGTTGTTTTTGTTTTAAAAAAAAAGTGTATCTTTTATGAAGATAAAATTTTGATTAACTTAAAAGCTTATTTATGTTTAATTTTAGTTTAAAATACTGAAAAGCAAATTGAAACGGAATTCAAGAGGGCAAGCAAAAGCATAGGCTTTTGAGGTTGAAGCATAGATAATGAGTGCTTGAGAGAAGTAAGAAAGTAAGATATGAACATAGTAAATGTATAATTCATTCATTAGTTTCTTTGCTGCTACTGAAACGGAATTCAAGTTGGAAAAAGCACTGGCTTTTGAGTCTGAAGCATAGAGAATAAGTGCTTGAGAGAAGTGCGAAAGGTATATAGTTAATAGATAATTTGCTGTACCTTTCTTTCGTTTCTTTTGTGCTACTGAAACAGAATTCAAGTTGGGCAAAGCATTGGTTTGTGAGTCTAAAGCAGCTTTTTTTCTTCACTCTTCTCCTTTAACAGTTTTCTTTTCATAAACAGTTAAACAGCCGCTTTAAATTAATTGTATCTTAAAAACTAAATATTTAGCGGCTTTCTTTTTCAAATCTTTCATTATCCGATTTCATGTCGCATGCTTTAAAGTGAATTAATGTCAATACTCAAAACATTTGACAGTTCAAAAACCTCAATTGTAAACAACAACAAATCAGTCAAGTCACATCACATGCAACATGATGCCTACGACAACAAAAAGGGCTCCCAAGTCAAAAAATAATAGCTACAAAACCGCAAAATGTCAATTTTTGATTTGTTATGTACGGCGGAGACGTCATCATAAAACTTGACATAGTATGCTATTTTGCTTTTGTAATATTAGCTAATTACTATATATAAAAAAAAAAAATTTTAAAAAAATTTTAATTACAACATATTCAGACTGTCATATTAGATAATTATAATTTTTATATATAATAATTGTGTATTCAGTTGAGTTGACGGAAGTTTTTCATTTCGAAGACGCGTCATGCGTAATTGAATTCTTAATTTAAAAAAAAAAATAAAAATGTATTTGCATTAGTTATTTCAATTTGAATTTTAATTTTAGTGTTTATAGTTAGTGTTTATAATTATAAATATCACACGTATGTCACGTTTTTCTAAACAGCCTGCCCGTGCAGTGTTGTGCTTTAAATACAAGTTACCCACTTAAAAAATAAATAATTTTAAACTATTTTTATAAACAATATGCAAATTATATATATTTATTTAACCAGCGACGTGTTTAAATTAGCTAAACTATTATATTAAAATAAATAACAAAAAAAAAAACTAGTATAGAATAAAATAAAAAATCCAAATAGTATTCATTCATATACAAAAAATTTGCATAATGTGTACAGCAAAAATTTGGTCTACGCGTGACGTCAAATGATGTTTCGGCGAGCATAAATTATTCATATAAACAGTTTATTTATTTTATTCAATCGATCGATCGATCGATCGAATGAAATTTTTGCGTTGTAGCGCTTAACTTTAAAAGTTTTTTAACCTAAATTATTGCAATACAGCTTAGTAGTAGTGTATGCTGAGTTCAGCGTAAGTTGGTGCTTCTTGACCTTGGCGGCAACACTAGAACCGGAAAGTAAGCCCTCATCTTGGGTGTGCGCAAAACTAGTTTGGCACAATATATTGTATATGAAACGGGATGTATAACTTATTTTTTTTTTTTTTTTTTTTTTGTGTCGTGCTTTAGTTTTGTAGAACTTAACCCTGACATTAAAAATGCATGTGCAATTAATTTTGACAAGCTGTGCGTTTTTTTTTTTTTTTTTTTTTGTAGATATTTATTATGGCGGTGAGTAGAAACAAAAAAAAAAATATATATTTCAAATGTTTTAAACTTAAATGCGATTTTTTTGTTAAAAACCAAAAAAATTTAATAAATTAAAAATTTTAAAATGTATCATATCTCAAAAAATATTCCATTAATTAATATTATTTGAAAGCACAACTCAAAGTTAATTAAATGATATTTCTAGAAATATTTAGTTGTATTTAAATTAATATAATTTAACTAAGTTATAAGCATGCAAAGTTGAAATATATAAAAAAATAAAAAAAAAAAAACAAAAAAAAAACTTTTTAAAATTTAGCAGAAAATTAAAGGTCATTGAAATAATACTTTTAGCTTAGGTGCGCTTTTTGGTAAAAAAAAAAATAACGAATAAATAAAAATGAGTCCATATCTCAAAAACTGTTCCATTAATTAATATTTTTTAAAAGCATAACTCGAAAATAATTAAATGATGTTTCTAAAAACTTTTAGTTGAATTAAAATTAATACAAATTAACTGAGTTATAAGGCTAAAAAATATATATTTGCAAAAGTTTAATGCGTCTCACTTATATATGTAAGCACACAATTGAAGTGAAACTGCTGAACAAAATGGAATCAAGTTTCAAATATACATAATTCAATAATATTATGCAATTATTTCATTATTTTGTAATACAAATGTAATAAGTGGCTTATGATAACTAAAATTAGTTACTAATATTCGTGTGACAACCGTGTTTAAATAATTTTGTTGTTCAATTTGATGGATCATTTGATCATTAAAATCTCCTATGAGAATTAAATGGATTTTTTCTAAGCTTATTTTTAAGAATTTAAGTTACTTCAGATGAATTTAAAAAAAAAAACATTCATACTCTAAGCTTCAGACTCGCAAGCCAATGGTTTTCGGCTCTTGAATTCCGTTTCACCATTGTTATTTTAATAGCATAGAAAAAATGTAATAACGGTACAGCAAATTTATCTATTTACTCTCTCTCAACTATCTCAAACACTCATTCTCTATGCTTCAAATACACAAGTCAATGCTTTTCCACTCTTGAATTCCGTTTCACTATGCGCAATATTGAAGTTTAAAATGTATTATACACAGACGCGCTTTCGGATTCTTTAAAAGAAGCATTTTCCCTTCTCTTCCATTCTGTACTTTCAATTAACGTTTATTCTATCGCTGATATCCCTTTCAAATTTAGTCTTCGTAAAAAATTTTTTCTTCAAAACTTATAAAACAAAACACATTTTGGCTAAGTTGATGTGAGATACCTAATTTGAAGCTTGAATGATTGATGGTGTATTAGACTTCTGTAGATTATTGCATTAATCTACTATATTAGGCACGTTTAAATACGTTTTAGTCTGGGGTAAATTTTTTTTATATATATATATTTTTTTTTTTTTTTTTTGTAAATACATATAGCATAATTAGCTGGTGAAATATTCAATAGATTGCCAAGAAGTATATTGTATCTTAGCTTTCAACTTCATTAAACAGAACCAAACCATATATGTACAGTCTTTAAATGCTTCGTATACACACCGTATAGAAACGGTCATGAACATATATTTTGTATGACAAAATTTAGTTAAGCGTGAGAGCTTCGTTGCGTTACACGTACAGCCTTGTAATGGAGGTCAACGTTTGTTAAAGTTTGACCTAAAACAGCTGTAACTGACTTGAAACAGCTGTAATTCTATTTTTGGAATATTATTTTTATATCATTGACGTGTATAACGATTTTCATGTGTAATTTGAATTAACTTTAGAGTATTTTAGCTAATATGATTTTTTTAGACATGTGGAACATATTTAACAGCTTTGTACATATACTTCAAAACTCTGTAAGTTTTATAGATTAGTTAAAAAGACAGTTCTACAAATTTTTACTCAGTTTCATATGTGTTATATACGCAAAGTATATAACAGCTCATGCAAATATTTTGTCTTATTTCGCACCTATTACGAATTACTAGCAACTAATTTAGTAGGTTCCCTAAAAATCACGATATATATATGATTTTTTTTTTTTATTGATTTTTTATATAAAATAAAAAATCGCTCAAACTGTCAGAAGAAAAGAAGCCGCCTTTGTCTGCAACAGTCACAAGCTGCTGTTTTGCGATTATTATTATGATTGTTATTTGCATTGACGTCAATTTGAAGTTTTTTTTTTTCCTCCCATTTTTTATATATTTTATTATAAATATATGTAGATGGCAACTGGAAAGTGTATAAAAAAAATATAAAACTGAATTCAAACCAGTTAAAAGCTGCTCTGTAACAAAATGAGCGAAAAGTGTAGCGAAAATCAATATTTGAAATAGATTTCATTTAATTTTTAAACAATTTGTACTTGAACTAAAATTTTGATCAAATATTTCAAGTGGGCAGTTTCAAATAGCTCATTCTATAATCTTTATTAAATATGCTAGTATGCTAATATGCACTTGACTCTTTAAGACGTTCAAATTTAAAGTAGTTTGCTAAAGGTTAAGTAAGCTAAATTATATAAATACAATAGATAGCCTCCTAGCTAAGCTAAGCTAACTAAAAAAAGAAACTTGTTTTCTGTAGTCAATATTTTTTTGGAAAAGTTCAATAAACTTTCTTAAAACATTTGCAGATGATTCTTATGTATATATTCAATTGATTTTAATAATAAAAATCAGCCGTTGGCGTACATATGTCGACGCATGTTCATTAAATATGACAATTTCAATGAATTGACTGATAAATAGATTTTTTTTTTTCAATTCAAACTGAGCGTTATAATTTGGTCTGTCTGCCGCTCAAGTTTATATAAGTAGTTCATGCTTACTTTTTTTTTCTTTGCTGTTTTAAATAGAACTCAATCAGCTTATTGATCGATCGACAGTTCGATCGATTGAGTACTAACTAGTCTAGAAAAGCATATGCGCCAATTGAACATCAAATAAAGTAGTATTGTATCTGATGTAACAGATACAATATCTTCGTTGAGTATAATGAATAAACAAGTCGTGCTTTTTCTATGGTATGGAAAATATTTGTAACCAAGCTTAACATCGCACATGACCTGTTTTCGTGCAATATTTATTTTATTAACCCATTGAGACACAACAATAGTCTTCTTAAATTTTTATTTCTGAGAAACCAACTTTACAGAATTTTGTATCATTTTCAAAATTCCATCTGAACTTTTATTTAGCTATGAAATTCCTGGAGTCTTATAACAACATATGGTATGCTATTATATTGAATCACTTGTTTCAATATGGGTATTTTCTTAATATTGTTTCCATGTCATTGGAAATATACATATAAACCTATTCATACGCAGTACACATGTGGGGAATTTTTTTAAAAAAAAAATTACAAATACGTCATTATAATCTATACTAATAGTATGCAGCGTTAATGTATGGTAAATCAAAACTGTGTTCTATAGGTTAGTCTATATATACAAACAGTGTGCTAGATTATTTTTAGACACTGAAAGTAGTTTCAAGAATTGATACGGTTATAACTATTTTTATAGTAGCTCAATACCAATATATTTTCCAGGAAACTCCGCCAATAATGTTTTACAATCGTAAAAAACTCAAATATGTATTACGTTTTATTTAAAAATAAGTCTGCTTCAACACCATATCTCCAAAAATTAATACATAATTTCAAGCGCTTTGTGGAAACTTTGTCTAACAATGGAGCGGTATATATTGGGTGTATGCATTTATTACTGCGGTTTTCTAAAAGAGAACGTTATTAGTATTACGTCGCGACGTCTTCATTTGGAAGCTACTGTCATTGCGGGTATTTTTTAGTATATGTTTATCATATGGTTGAAGCGTGAACAACAAACAAACAAACAACAAACTTTGTGCCAGATAAAGTGTTTTTGCGGGGAATTCTTCTTCATGACTGTAATATGAAGAAAAGTGATACCAAAAGTCATAGTATTTTAGTGGAAGTTTATGATGACAATGGTCTAGCTGAACGAAGTCAAAAAGGTTTGAAGATGAAGACTATAACTAAATTTTGTTTGGCTCAATAAAAAAGATTTCTAGCTAATCAATACGAAGAACTATGTATATAACTTCCTAACCTCCTATAACTTCCTAAATATGCATTACTTACCACTTCTACTAGCAGCAGCTATTTTAGTTATGTATTTCTACTATGAAGCATACGAAATCAACTTTTTTACGAAGTTGCTGCTATAATTTTAAGCCACACTGTATTACATATGCATGTAAATTTCTGCATACAAAAAAAACTGTCTACGTATTTTAATGTACTACAAGTTGAATACTTTCTTTTACCGTTATGCGTCTCTCTCCCTCTTTCTCGTTGTTTTCTTTACTCAATGCGGATGTCCGCTTTAAAATTAATTTTTCTTTGCTTTGTTAAGTTTGTTTTAACACATATTTTAAGTTTATTTCTTTTCTTTTTCTTTGCTTTAATGAAACCAGAAACCATTGACGTCATGCGCGAAAAGGATAGCAAGTATTGCTCCGTTATTTGAATCGATCATTTATGCTTTCTTTCTTTGCTTCTTTTTTTTTTTTTGTTGAAGCGGTAAATTACTAAATGGGTGGCTGCTAACATAATAAATTGTGACTTTCGGAAATACTTCAAAGATGTATTATGAGATGACTAGGTCGGGCGGTCGATCAGTTGGTTATTCATTTACAGTGCACGACTTTGAGTGCGTGCGGTTTATACAATAACTTTTTAATTTTCAGTGTACGCATACACTTTGAAGTTAGATAGCTCATTCAGTGGTTTGTGGTTTTAAACTTTATAATATTGTGTGTGACTCATTAAAGCTCAATGAAAAGTCTGTCTTACCTCATTATTATTATTGTTGTTGTTGTTGGCGTTGATAATATTCTCTTGGTGTTGTTGCTGTTGCTGCTGTTGTTGTTGTGTTTGTAATTCAGCTTCATGCATTATACTTCCATTATTATGTTCTTTACTACGTTTACTATTATTGTTGCTATTTGCTGTATCCAATGCAATTAATTTCCACAGCTGTTTTAAGCCAATATTATCAATGCATGAAAAACGCAATTTTTCATTTGTCCAAGCCATTGTTGTTGCTGCTGCGCGTGTTTCTCTACTCGTTACTTTGATTGTTGTTGCTGCTGGTGCTAATGTTGTTGCTGTTGCTGGTAGTGGTGCAGGCGTGTATTGTTGTTGTAATAGTGTTGAAGTCATATCTCTTTGTATATGTTTGTATTTGTACTCGTTGTGTCTATGTAAGTACGTTATACTGTTTTACAGTTATAATTTTTTTTTTGTTGCACTTTAGTTAGTTGCTCTTATTATGCGCTTTTCTTGCATAAAACGTTTATGCAAATAATTTATGAAAAGAAAAAAATTAACGACTTATTTCACTTGGACCGGTTTACTTTGTTAATACGTCAGTCAATAAGTTATGTCTCCATTAATATTAATAGATCTTTATATTTGCAAGCGACGTCGGCGTGTTATGTATTTTTGCCTGTCTTGGCTTTTTGTTACTCTAATAAAATTATACACCGACACACACACACACACACTGACTGCGCGTAACGAATGCGTAAATGTGTTAAAAATTTTTTAAGTTGTTCAATTTTTTATTTTATTTTCTGCGCTTCACAGCACAATTTTTATTCATTCACAATTCTTTCTTTATTTTAGACGTCCACTCGTTTGGTACGCCGCGTTGCGACTAACTGGTTTCCGTTTATAGCTTCCCAATTTCTACCAGCAACTGTTGCCTCCGATCTCCGGCGAGTGGCTTCGTTGTGCACGAGTGTAACTCGGTTCGGCTATTGGTGAGCGCAAGACGACGTCACATTATGTTCAGAGAAAATCTTCGCGAACGCACGAGCGAGTATTGAAGATTGCATATCAGTCATCGGATCATAATTATAGTCTCTCCAATATATATTTGCTATATACAGGTATGTATTTAAATATGTGGGGGTATAAATTGGATTAGTTACACTAAATTTATTTATATATACTACATATATACATATATCATTGGATCAGTCAAAACATTTATTATCAATGAAACTCAAGCTGTTCTCTTTCTTATATTCGCTTGTTAGAAAAGTCATGACACATTTCTTTTGCCATTTTCGGTTTTCGGAAAAGCCATGACGCATGCTTAGAATAGATGGCGTTATGTTCCTATTCATTTTTCAGTGGGTTTGTCCGTGGCTGAGACTTGGTTTTCCGTTGAATTAAGGGTCGTTTAATTAATATATGACAACAAATATGCAACAAAATTCGCCATACGCTGTTTATGGCTATCATTTCCTATCGCGTATAACTGTATTTGGTACAATGAGTCGAAAAATTTCTTTATAATTTAAGCAAAAGGATGTAAAATTAGTTTCAACTTCAGAATATCTTGTTGAATCACCTTCGTTATAAGCGCAGCCTACTATAGTATAAGATGATTAATAGAACTTGCATTTGCCTGGGGTCTGGCAAAGTGGTTTCGTTGGTTCAGCAGGCGTTGATATATCTACTGGAGTCAAAGTATAACTGATCCTCTACGTAGGTATCATTGGTATTTCTGTACAAAATTGTATTTTTTACCTACCAAGGACAACCAGTAATCTTACGTAGCGCCATTTGTCGCATCTTATTTCTTATTTTATTTCGGCTTGTTTTGGCTGCAATACCCCATACATAGATACCAAATTTTCCAAATGGATTTTATAATCTGAATAAATAGTGCGTTTGTTGCAATGGCGTTGCATGTTTTAACTTGTCCAGGAAGCTTTAAGAACGTTGTTTCTGAAGAGCTTCTCTAAGTTTAGAAGCAGCCCTTAGCCTTTCTGTTGCGTGCGTGGTGCGTGCATAAGTATACCCTTCTTAATCGTCGCTTTCTACTTAAGAGAGCGCGTAGTTCAGAGGTAAGTGATTCTAGGTTTGATTCTATCCTCGTCGATGAAGGGTAAGTCATGGCTGCTGCTTCAAATGTGATGATGAGAGTATGTGGTCCGAGGTCAGTCCTATGTGGTCTTTAATATTTCATTTCCAGTGGGTAATGCGTTTATACTTCCCTAGGTCAAGACATCCTGTCTGGTTGTTTACACGGTAAGGGTATCTGGTGGGAGCTCCGATTGACAGAATATTAGCGCCAGAGGACAGGCCATAATCAGCTAGCTTCTTACCTCTGTTTTAAGATAAAGATATTGTTATTACCTTTCGCTTTGATATTTATTTATTTTATTTATTTATAGAAAAAGCATGCTAACTAATTAGGTCTACGGTTCTACGCTCCTAAGATTACATTTAAATTTGAATGATTAAATTACAGCGATTAAGGATCTTATATATTAAGTAAAAGTTATTTACTTTAGGCTCACAACGCTGCATCGTTCGCCACTCCTGCCAGCAGATCCTCTAACCGTCCCGTCTTCCTTTGGTCCTCGGAAGTTGCAGCTATGGTTGCTGAGAAAAGAAGCCTTCGCCGAGTCTGGCACAACTTTCATAAACCAAAAGATAAAATAGCCTTTGACAGAGCTGCCAAGAACGTCAAGGAACTCTTGTTCAGTCTCCGCAAGCAGTCTCTGGACCAGTTCCTCGAAGAAGTTGTACCAGGCGACCTCCAGCGACGGGTCTATAAAGAGATGGAGCCTGTGAACGATGACACTGCAATCTGTTGTTGATAGGATGAACTGATCTGTAAAATTGTCAAATTAAAAGCATACAAGTCACCTGGGTACGACAAAATTTATGCCCCTGCCATTAAAGCCTTGCCTCCGAATAAGATTCAGTTAATCATCAAGATTGTCAATAAATACTTCCAGCTAGGCCATTTTTCCGCCCAGTGGAAATGTGTCTCTTTCGCAAACCTGTATAACCTGCAGCTTATCTCGCCAATCTAAGTTTATTGACGCTACTCTCCATAGTCGAAAGACTATGACAAATACTGGAAGACGCTGATTTGGCTTCAGAGAATGCCATGCACGCCTGAAGTATGCCATAGACTAGTCGAGAGGAGAGTCTTTCTGAACGTTAACCAAACCTTCGATAGAGTGTGGGATGCCGGTCAGCTCCACAAACTAAAGACAACTTTGCTAGCACCGTACTACCACTTCATAGCTTAATACAAGCAGCGCAGGCACTTTTTAAAGATGGGGAAGAACGTTCGGAATTAAAGTAAGTCAGAGCTGACATGATGATCATCGAAGAAGATAACCTTCTGGCTGCTATATATGCCTACGACACGGCTTTCGTGGTATCCGATGTCTCTCCATAGGTGATTTGAGCAGTCCTTTAAAGGCAGCTCAACACCAGCAATACTTGGCTGAGAAGAGATGACTGTCCCCCAGTTTATCTCGATGGTACTACAATACCAAGCAGCCCTACAGCCAAGTATCTGGGCATGGTGCTGGATAGAAGGAGAACATGGCGTCCTCATTTGCTGACCTAAAGGACTTAACTCAATTAAAGCCTAAAAAAGCATTTTTGGATGATCGGTAGAAGGTTAACATTCAGGCTGAGGAGCTAGCTGCTAGTATACAAAGCGATAATAAAACCTATATGGACCTCAGAAATCCCCATCTGAGGCACTTTCAGCATTAAGAACTGTTCTATTATTCAGCAAGTGCTGGATTATAGTTACAATGCCGTCATCAGTAGTATATAATATAGTTTGTTGTATTTAGACGTGTAGTACTTTACTTTTAAATAAAATAAAAACGGAAACAATTTTTTTATATTTATAGAAAATCATTTCCGGAATATGTTTGCTGTAACTATTGCATAGCAACACGTTTTTTTTTTATTATATTTTCTTTGGCTTTTTAGATACTTTTGAAGGGAATGGACCTAATATCCCATTTAATATTTGTTTCAAGGCAAGTATGCTTTTTGGATCAATCTCGTAGACTATTCGTGAAACCTTAATATTTTATATCAATAGTGTAACAGTGGAGAGAAGATTGCGCAGCTCACGGGACATTATAAATTGTCCAACCTGCCGCTTAACCGTGTGTTAGCTTGAGCTCTAAGTCTTCTTCAGAATTACTTTTATCTACAAATTCCAAGAATTGAAAGTCATCATAGTTTGGCAAAGTATTTTCCAAACTATTCATACTTAAACCATGTGCATCCTCACTAAACTCGGTCAACATAGATTAAACGGTGCACAAGGCTTCCTTCTTTTTTGTCAATTATTAAAAGTCTCAAAAGCTTTAATGGAGGAGTCCAGAAAAGTATAGCAAGATGCACGGTTGTTCGGACAAAAGCTTTTTTCCATGAATAAAATCGTTTGGCCTTTTGAGAACAGTCTATAAATGGTTTTTGAAATTTAATAAATTCATTCATAGCTTTAATCTAACCCGAACAAACACGAATCCGAAATAAATTCAATTTGAAAGCACGTACGGACCATGATGAGTCACGACAAGAAGCCTGGCACGTACCCATCTCTAATATAAATTTAAAGACTATAAAAGATAAACTGTTCTGCCAAATCTGTGTCCCTTTTCGAGACTCAAACTAATCCCAATAAAATAATTCACACGGTTATACAGGGTATTTCATAGTCAAGAACACTCTGCAGTATTCTTTGCTATGTTTTTTTGTGTAAGTCAGAACTGTGTCACGATAATTGCATAATTTTTATTTATTATGATATTTGTTTTGTAATAAAATATTTCATCATTTGTTACCACTTCGCTGCATACTCGCGATGCAACACACTTGCGAAAAAAAGTTTTTTGTTGCGAAATATGAGAATAAAGTTTTCACTTGGTTGAGCAATGATCGAAATGACTTAATATTTCAAAACAACTATTACGAAATTTAATTCTAATAAATTCTCAAATTCGCAATTGGCACACAGAAAATGTAAATAAATAAATCTAATATCTTGAATGAGTTTTTTTTAGCCAAATTTTCAAGAATTTTATTGTTTTTTGTTTTACAAAACATTCTAAATTCGTCAGAATACTTTTAATTGACGGCGCCTCGCAGTTCAAGTAACTTAAAACTTTTTAAGTTCAATGAAAACAAAAACTAAGGTCATTTCCTTGGATGTTATTGATCTCTAGAAGCGCGTCATCCGAGTAACAATTGGCGTACTTGGTTGCATCAAGCGCCGCCAATCCACAAAATCTACATCATCGAACGTTTGTTATTTGAGTTGTTTTGAAGTTAGCTACATATAATCTGCAAATCAAATCACTTTCAATTATTTATTTGAAATTTTAATGTTGAAGAATCCCCCATGGCAAATGTCTGTGCTCATTGCATATTTACGAGTATGGCATGGTATGTCTCCAGTATTTAGAAATATATATAATATGTATCTCAAATCTTTACATAAGCATTCAAGTCGTTGTGCGCACGACGGATGAGTTCATGGTCAATTCATTTCATCTACAATCTTTGAGAAAGGAGTGCATGTTTGGAATTTTTTTTTTGTTGTTTACACAATTGTTTACCCGAAATTGATTTTAATGAATACGAAACAATAGCGAAACGGACAGACCACAAATGAACTGGACAGTCAGACGGACAGACAAAAAATAGACTATTCTGCGTCATTTGTATTGCGTAGTGTTTTTGTAAACAAATACGTTCGTTCGTCACGCTTTTTTTGGTCTTATATATCATTCTGAATGCTGCTGTTGCATATACATAGTTCAATTCCAAGACCAGCAGTGCGTAACTCAAACTTCAGAAGTGTAGGAAAATGTTGCAGTTTCTTGAGACATGTGTTCAATAAGCCTTGTGTCCATTCGTTGCTCACGTCAATTCCTCATTTAGCATGCAAAGCAAGCATAGTCATTTGCAATCCAATCACAATCTACAATACGCCACATTTTCTTCATTCAACCGAAACTGAAAAACTTCGCCAAAACATGCAATCTAAAGCGTAGCAAAGTAGCCTGCAAACTCCCCTGCGAGAGAATACAGAAAATTCCAGATAAACCGTAAAATTTGCATAATTTTAAAATGCAAAACGGTTTTCTGTCAAAAAATATATAAAAATCTTCTTTAATTTAACTGGAACCAAGCATTGTTTCTCATTAGCCTATTCATACCAAGAAATATTTCTTCAAATGTCTGCGACTTTTGGTTTTATGTATATCAAATGAAGGTCATTGCGCTTTCGTCAATGTCGCATGACATACGAGTTCACATTTCCCTTATTTTTTAGTAGTGCATTTGATTTGAATCGAATTATTTTACATTAGCTTCCACGTGACTTCACGGTTTCAATTGTATTTTTTGTTTAAACTAATCAAAAATTGGCGCAATTCGAAACGAATTTAAAATCAAATTAGTTTCACTGCAATTTGTATCAAATTTCTGATGCCCAATAAAAGAAAATATTTTATTTATAAGAATTTACTATAATAGTTTATTTTATAAAGGAAAGTGCACTACGGTCAAGTTCTTCAGGAATATAATTATTATTAATTAAAAGCCCAATTATTCTCTTAGTCTTCATTCTCCCGTTCCCATTACTATATATGTATACCAAATTTCGTCAGTATAACTCAAATGGAATTAGATACATGACAAATTTCTTTATTCTGTTATATGGTTAGATTTATATGGGGGCTGGGCAATGCTTTCTTCGATTTCAACCAAAGTTATCATGAATACATCTACTGATCCCATTAACATGTACACTAAATTTCATCGTTGTACCTCAAATGTATGCAAAGACATGACAAATTATATATATCGCTTATAAGGGGTGAGACAATGACCCTTCATATTTCGAGCAAACGCCACAAGAGTACTTCTCTCGATCCTATTAAAGTGTATATCAAATTTTATCACTGTACCTCAAATCGATTCAATCGATCATGTGTTCAGATTCGGAGATAGTCAATAGCCAATTGCTTTTAGACACCTCCTGATATATGTAAATCTTCCACCATACGTCGATCGATTGAAACTTATTGCTTTTTCAAATACATATGTCTGCGAGCCTATCAATGCTTTCTGTTGTTCTGCTTCACAAGATTCTTTGTAGTGAAGTCGATTCCCAATTTCTAAATGTTCCATCTAGGCAGCTAGGACCATTTTAAATGTTTGTGAATCAGAGCACAATCGATCAAACTGAGGACCAAACAAAAATCCTCCAACGAGTCTGAGTGACTGTAATAATTTAGTAATAATTTTATTGGAGTTATGGAACTTCTTCAGATTTATATTAAATACATAGTTTTTGTGAAAGACTTTTGACCAGTGGTCGATCCTGTGAGAAGCCGATGCTACTTTCTTTTACAATGCAGGGTATGATGGCGAAAGTGCTAGATTTCTATATCGAGTTTGCTTCAGTATCAGCTTTTTAAAATAGGAACATTGGCAAAAAATAATTCACGAAAATCAAACTAAGACTAAATAATTAAGCGTAAATAGTGCATCTCAAGATGAAGAAGAGCCAAACCTACATATTCTTGAAAAATTTACCGACAAAATGGAAATATATTTGGAGAAATTGGTAACACATCTTAATGAATTTTGTGAATGGTCCGATATGAAGATAAATATTTAAAATATTTTACTAGTGTTGAAATGAGATGCAACAAGTTTATTATTTAGGTGAGGAGAGACTAAATATTGAAAGTTTATCTATTATAGTCTCGAAGTTCTCTGACAGCCAAACAAACGCACATTTCTATATCGATTCAACTTTTTGCAACTTTTGGCTACTCCTAACGGTACAATTTGCACCTTTATGAAATGGGTATTTTAATTAGGACTTGCGTAAAATACAAAAAATTTGGCATTTCTCAATATTTTGGAGTGTTGGATTTAGTTCCAAAATTGTGTTTTACAAAAATAAAAATTTTGTCAACGTTTTTTCTTTGTTTTGAGGTTTTTCTTAATATTTTTAATTACTTGTTGAAAATGATACAATTTTGGAAAGAAGGTACCGAATTTATGTGGATATTCCTCAAACTTAAGAGCGTTAAAAACCAACATTCGACAAGTTAAGATTGTCATTCCACACATATTATGCAAAGAAAAGGAGTTCGAATTTATGTCAAAAGCATCGACAATTGCAATATATATTTTTGTTTTGAGTAGACTCGAGTTCCCATCATCTTTTTTTTTTTAAATAAAAATAAGTTATTTACACGGTGTGCTCTAAAATTAAGCAAACTTTTTAGCTATAAAATAAAACAAGTGTGGTACGAGTAATATGCCTCAAAGCTAAAATACGAGCCATTAATTTCAATACAAAGTTTGGAGAGGTCAACCAATTTATTCATAGACTTTTTAAACTCGTATTTTGGGATGTACTTTAGCAACTATTCTCATTCTTTGTTAACGTAAAAAGCTTCTTTCATTGTTGTTTTAATTTTTTGGAAGAGAAAATAATTGCACGGTGATAAATCACCCAAATAACGAGGTTGGTCCATGAGACAAATTTATTTTTCCATAAAAAAATTTACTTTTTTGTCTTCTGAGTTGGTGCACTGTCATGTAATGAAAACAGTTGCTTTCTTTTAGAATATTCGGGCCTAACTCTCGACCACAAACTATGTGAAAGTTATTCAAAATATTCGCCATTGACAGTTTGACCTCCTGGAACAATAAACCATAAAACATCATCAACAATGTCTTGATTCTTGACGTCTGAAAACGATTTTTTGACGTCCATTTGGCAGAACTTAGTTTCAGGAGCATATTTAAAACAACATGTTTCATCACCAGCTATGATCGAATCAAGAAAATCTGGACCATTTTCAGATCAAATGAAATCAAGTTTTGCAATGCTTCGCGAAATATTTTTTGATCATCATTTAACTGATGTGGAACCAAACGTGCACACCTTTATACTATAAGGTAAATGCATAAGGATCTTTCATCTGAACTCCTAGAGCTTCTGACGCGTCACAATCGAAGTGTATGGTCTAGCGTTGGCGTTGTCCTGATGTAACAAAATTACTCTCCTGTTGGCCAAAGATGGCCTCTTCAGGGCGATTGTTGCTTTCAAGCGTTCCAGTTGTTCATAGGGGAGCAGCTCATAGTAGATGATTACCTGCCAATCCCACCAAACACACAAGAAAACCGGGCTCGCTACCTTTCACCAACGACCATTTGCGCTTTACGTTGTCGTAAGTGACCCCTTTTACATCGCCATGCACCATTCGCTTCAGAAACGGTTCCTTTATTTTTGCGATTCAGCAGCGATTCGCAGATGCAAATTCGGTCCATGAGGTTTCTTTGGTGAAATATTGATTTTTTTTTTGTGTAGTCAAATTTCTTCAAATGGCTTTACACGGTCATATGAACGGGCTATATTTTGTTGATCAACGATTTTAAATTTCATTCAGTTAATGTTTTCTTGTCTTATGAAATATACTAATAATTATTATGAAGTTTAATGAATCTGAAAGACCTCCGTCACACTTTTTTTGTATTTTGTTTAGATGAGTGTAAATAAATATAAATGCATTAATAAAAAAGAAAAATTTAACTTAACATTTCTTCGAGTCTTAGAGTCATATAAAGATGCATCATGCATGCATGCATGATGCCTAGTTCCCTAACCTTCTCTATTTCATAAGTTTTATCTTGTTTGTATATGTATTTCATATCAGCTGTACTAGAATTACAACAACTTTGGCTCAACTCAAATAAATATCATTTATTGTAGAAAAATAAATTTCTCAATGATAAATCATTGTCACATCATTCCATTAACACAGAGAAGTACATACTGAGACTATACCAAAAGACTATTGTATTGTTATGAAGGCACATCTTTTTATTACACGCGTAGTTTGTATCTGTATCTGAACAAAGCAAATGTGTGGATTTTCAAGTACTTTATTGCAATTCATTGAATAAATAAACTTGCGTCTCTGTTAATGAAAACAAACTTTATCAACTTTTATGCGATGTCGCGTTCTAATTTATCAATCCATAATAATAATACATATACATATGGAAGTACTCGTATATAAAACTGCTCTTCGTTAAGTAAATTTTTTTATACACTTTAATTGAAAATGGATTCAAGTTTTCCAACTGTTTAATGTATTTAATATTATTTTTTTTATTAAAATTATTTTGTATTTTGTATGTCGTAAATAAAAATAAAAAAAAAAAAAAAAATAGACTTCTCTGAAACCGAAGCTTAACAAATTTTTGTTTTTAAATTTTGGTTTTAAGGTAGTCAAAATTCAGGTAAACCTATCGACTAATCACAAGGGACTATGCTCTCTGAATTTTCCTTTAAGACATCAGCTCTATCCGCTCTCTGAATGTCAGCCTATTCGCCATGCCGAGTTGGTCAAGCGTAGTCTAAGCCTCATTTTGCGTGTTACATAATTCGTGTAAAAATTAATATACTAAACACGCACTGTCTGAAGAGCATAATGTATAAAAGCGCATCTAGAACGAGAACAATGTGAATAAAAATAATAAAATAAAAAAGAAAAAATTGCTCAGCATTCAATTCAATTAGAGATTAACACGTATGCAAAGTGCTGCACTGACGTCAAACCAAACCAAGAAAAGCTTTTAATTTATATATAAAATGATTTATTTAAACAGTTCTCTGACTTTTTGACATTTTTCCTTTGTTTTATTTATTGCGGCTACTGTTTAACAAATTAATGACAACAGAAATATATACAAAAAAAAAAAAAAAAAGATGCTACCATATCGAAGAGTATTGCACTTGTCACAGATCTCGCCATCTGTCAGTTGGAACTTCAGTCTTAAATCAATCTTCAAATCAGACTCAAAGTAACTCCAAGCTGAATACGCGAGTATCTCAATTGTGTCAGCATGTTTGACGCACGTTTAAGTATCTCAAAAGTAAATAAACTGAAACTTTGCTCATATTATATGATGTACGCATGCGTTTGAGTTGGTTTTAGTCGTCGTCGTCGTCACAATTTGTAATTTAATATTGCACTCAGGTATTTCTTAACTACGTCGTCCGTCGTAGAACATTTATTGCTATATACATATATGTATATATACTCTTCCTCAACACTGTTTGTTCTACTTATATATATATTTAACTTTGATATCGTACTCTTACAGTATTAATATGGTTTAGCCTCTACTCTTGTATATATAACAATCAGATTTATATTCATTCGCTTACTGACGCACTTTTTTTTAACTTTTTTTACAATTGTTTCATTTTATTAATTCATAATTCAATGACTTCTTTGACGTCATAGTTTTAAGCAATTTTTTTTTTTGTGCTCTTCAGTCGAAAATTTAAAAATACATTAATTAAAATTTCTGTGGGTACAATGTACGCTGATCTGAGCCGAACTTTGTGGGTGGAAGCGTATATATATGAGCACTTTGTGCAAACGAGAGAACAGTAGATGGATAAAGAAGACAGTGTACGTTTATCTAATACCCTGCATAATACTCAAATTTTAACATCTGGAGACTATAAAAGATAAAGCCTTTCCGTTGGAATATTTAGTTCATATAGCAACACAAGAAGATGCAGCACGCCCCGGAAGATCTGTCGTCGAAGAAGTTGATAAAATCAAGGAAGTGATCGAGATAGACCACCATAGTAGCAGCCGTATCATCGCTCAGGAGCTGAATATCAGTCATACGACCATTCAAAGGCATTTGAAGATGCGTGGCTTGAGTGCCACACGAATTGACACCAAAAAGCCTAACGAATCGAATTTCCATCTGCAAATCGCAACTAAATCGACTCGTATCTGAAGCGAATGGTGCCTGGTGAGTCACGTACGACAACGTGAAGCGCAAACGGTCGTTGGTGAAGGCCCAAGCCCGGACTGACGGTCAGGAAGGTTTTGCTGTGTGTTTGGTGTCGATTGGCAGGAAGTCATCCAGAAGATCCGGGAGCTCAGATGGGAGGTCCTTATGCATCTACCTTATAGTCCATCGGATTACCATCTCTTCCTGTCAATATCGAACGATTTGCCAGAGCTGGGATCTAGAATACGATCAACTAGCTCTAATTGCCACCAACGGAACTGTTGTGCTGGATGCCAGCTCCAGTCCTCGACTAATCACTAAGCGAACTAACCTACTCTCCTTTAGGCAGCATTTGGAGAACTGTTTTCAATTAAACTCTGCCCTAAACTCTAGAGAAGATATCGAGATGGCAGTAGATATTCTCACGGAAAATATACATAGGACTGCAGCTGCTGTAACACCTCACAATCCCCCGCAAGGTCCTATAGGTCAGGTTAACAAGAGAGGCAAGAGAGCTTCTTGCAACTAAAAAGTGCCTCAGAAGAAGAGTAATTCGATCTCAAGATCCATGAGAATGAATTCTATGGAACCGGACAGCAAAACAGCTGAGAAATGTCTTAAGAGAACTTCGTAGTGACTTTTTTGTGCAAAAGCTAGCGGCTATGGCATACACTGTTGATGCCAACTATTCCCTTTGGAAGTGAACCAAATCGTTTAAAAGACAGACCTTCAGAATGAGATGG
Organism: Leucophenga maculata; assembly: GCA_035044805.1. Classification (NCBI taxonomy): domain Eukaryota; kingdom Metazoa; phylum Arthropoda; class Insecta; order Diptera; family Drosophilidae; genus Leucophenga; species Leucophenga maculata. The sequence continues at coordinate 528,312 of JAWNNP010002066.1, forward strand.
AACAGGCTAATACTTTTTTTCTTGCACACCACTTGGAAGAACGGATTACCCATCATGACTTCGCCACAACTGAAGAGGTCAGCGAAACCCAAGGCAGCCTACAGACACCGCTTCAGATGTCTCTACCCATTAAGCCAATAAGGATTGAGGAGATAACCGAAATAATTACGACACTGCCAATAAATAAGGCTCCTAGCGCTCTCTATATAGCATTAATATTTAAGGCTATACTCAGAACACAAGCATTTCCAAGACAGTGGAAGATGGCAACAATTCAGATGATTCACAAGCCAGGCAAATCTGAAACTGATTGCGAGTCTTATAAGTCAATAAGTCTTATGCCGTCCTTATCCAAAGTATGGGAGAGGCTTGTTGTCAATCGGCTAGGTGAAGTCATACTTCAAGACAATATAATGCCGAATCATCAGTTTGGAACAGATCCATAGACTGACGTTACACATTTTGCAGGCTTATGATGACCTTGAAGGCTGGAGTAACGCAAGGAAGTGTGCTTGGCCCACTGCTCTACTCCATATATACAGCGGATCTACCTTGTCCTAATGATCAACAAATGTAGGCCCCCAGCAAAGCTCTCTTTGCCCCTTACGCAGATGATATTGCATTTCTCAATAACTCGAAATGACGAAATGGGGCTGCAAATGGACTTAAAGATGTGTGGCTCCACCCTTCATCGTGACCTCAACCAGCATACAGTAGAAGAACAAATAGGAAGACATTCCAGCAGATACAATGATAAGTTGCTAAGACACCGCAGTATGTTCCCGAGTGGCCTTCTCCCCAATAGGCCTCTAAGACGGTTAAAGAGAATGGGACTTGCCAAGACAGTTGGTGAACCGTAAAACCCCCTGGACATGTGTGTGATCACTGTGAAGTATACCAAATGCAAAAATTGCATACATGACCTTAATTAGGCTCGCAATACTCATTTTTCCAAAGTTTGCTAACTTTTCCAGAGTTGATTAAACAGCGTAAACAGATTCTTACAGTACAAAGTGTATTGCTCTGAAAACGTGCCGTCCCGTGCTGCTATAAAATATATAAAAAAAATATCAACTCAGCAACAATTATCGCAGAGTTTATATTGACTTGAACATGCGGGTATAATGCAGTGCAATGCGATTCAGATGCTTCTTGTTGTGCACTCGTTTTTATTTTCAAACCAATATTGAAAGAAAACAGAACATGATGCTTTCTACGCTGAGGAACTTTTTCATGATCGGCCTATATCTTTGTAGCTCATATTTGAATGAATTTTCTTTGTCATGACTGTTATTCTGCCCAGAGAAATTAGAGCGAAGATTTTCTTCGTACAAACTCTATTTTAAAGAAATAGACGTAATGCCAAGTATTAGTTGAAAATCTAACAATAAAAGAAGCTGCAGTCGACTTTAAGTTACCCTTGAAGAATGCCAGATGTGATAGCTTCTGACAGAAGTGATAACTTAGCTTGAAGGATCTATTTTCAACTGGAACCGCGTGATATATTTTATTTGGATGTGAAGCTACTCCAAAAAAAAAAGCAACAAACAACAAATACAGAGAAAGAAATATTAATAAAAGTAATAGAGGTGCCCGCTGTTCTCATTTCATATTTCCATTTCTATTGCCACTGGCTTGGCGTGCTAAATGTGTAACAAGGAATTTGTTATTTACTGAATTCTTTGAATTTTTTTTTACTTTCGCTTTACCCCTTGCCTACATTTAAAAACATTTCCATTAAAAGCACTCATTAAAGTCACTCATAGCAGCGATAAATGATGCCGATTTATTCGAAAATAAATGTATCGATACTTTCTCCATTTTCTTATGGGTATCAAGTATCAATGTATCCTTAGATCTAAGGATGTATTGATAATTCTTACTGCTCAAATGTCCAAAAATAGTTACGCTTTAATAAAGGGAAATTTTAGTGAATCCAAAAAATCGCCAATTAAACTAAGCGCTATTCGAAACTCAAAGCAAAGTACTATTGGATCTAAATTTCTTTCAAATGTGCATCAAACGACTGGACAACAAAATTCACATCATTTAGAATCATTGAGCATGATTCAAAATCAGGAAATTAGATACCCTATAAACTGACTCCTAGAAATGTTGAACTCCAATTTTCCACATATCAAATGCAAGGTTTCCTGTATCGTAGAGTAAAAATTAATAAAAAAAATGGATGCACTATGTTAATCTAAAAATAAAGAAATCTTGGGAACCTCCTAGGTTTAATATTTAAATTTATGCCAAATAGTCACAAAAAAAAAAATAAATAATATTTGGCAGGGTCAACTTGGAGTCGTTTATTATGAGTAGCTGAAACCGAATAAATCCATTTCTGGGACTGATAACCAAGTACAAATGCTGAGACTAAGGCGAACATTAAAGAAAACTCGTATACAATACTACTTCACACACGACAAAGTTATACTCCTGCATAATAACGCTCGTCCATATATTAAGGGACCGCGAATTTATAAGGCAGTTGGCTTTTAGCTTTATTTGTGTTTTCATCAAATGGCTGTACTAAGCGAGTCAACGTACACGAATGGACAACAGATCTCCAGAACACTGCAAACGATCGCGTATGCGTTGGAACACCCAAGACTGTAGAGATATCTTGGAAGTTGTTATTACTAACGACAAGCTTCATGTCGCCGCCTACCAGTGATCTACAAAATGAAAAATTCCAAAATTTGTTCTCATTTTTTTTGTATTTTTATTTTGACCTATTTGAATGGTAAATTGTGCCATATTATGCTGAATTGCTAAATTATCTGTATTTGTTTTGCACTATTGGGGGCAATAACCTATTAAATTGTCAAGTACAAACTTTTTTTAATCAAAAAACCTTTTTTTTTTTTTTTTTTGTCATTTTGGCTGCACAGAAACAGCCGATTTGACAAAATATTTTCTCCCAAATACACAAATCATCAAAGTGAAACTAAAAAAAGCCATCACTCAAATAGAGCTAATAATTCTATGATGGCGCGAGCCACTGATAAGAATGTTGAAATTTTTATATAATTACGATTATAATATAAAATATTTTTAGCTTATAAATATATATGTATGCAAAGCAAATATACTCTCAAAAAAAAAAAAAAACAAATATTAAAATTAAATTTAAACTGAGGCCAAAAGCTAAAAAATGCTGATCTTAGCTATCAGCAGACTGCGTAAACAGAAAATAAAATAAATAAATGAATTAAAAATAGAATGTCGAGCAAAAATAAATTTGCAGGTGACTTAAAACACACAATTTTTAATTTATTGCAAAACTGAGCCAAGCAAATACTGTATTTAAGTTCACACTTTCAAATAAATATTTGTAATTTTTCACTTTATGCAGAAATATTCCATGATTCAGTTGATGACGTCGCATGATGAAGAGTTACGATTGGCTGAATCATTGCGGGTTGGCTTAGCGTTTAATTAATTTTTTTTGTTTTTTTTTTTAATTTTGTGAGCATCTATTTTTTATTATCGGCTGATATAGCTGCAAAAAAAAAAAAAATAAATAAATTCGGATGTGCGTCACATTTTAAGTCATCAGGCCACATTTGTTTTTTTTTTTTAAGCTGAAAATATGATGAAATTCTTTCTTTTTTTTTTTTTTTTTTTTGACTAGAGATTATCCCACATGAAGCTGCTCAATTACATGCATGTATTACTCAGAATCAACAGTTTATTGATTAAATTTCCATCGGGAATTCACTGAAACGCGCAAAGCCGCAACTTTTTATAAAATCTGACTTGCGTCAATAGCGTATCGACCGACCGATTTCAAATTGAAGATTAGCCTTGCTCTAATTTTGTCAATTTATACACACATAAAATCCTTAAGCTGTATTGACGTAGAAGGCGTGGCATATACAATTCTCTCTGCTTGGAATGCTTTTGTACGACTTTAAGGTTTTATTTCGCATGCGTAACCGCATTCCCATCCCATATGTGTATGCACCTTAATTATACAATATTCTTACGTCATTTGCCGTTTTACGTTACGTTAAAATTATGTCATCATCTTTCCGATTCCGATTTATTTATACAACGTAACGGTAACAAAAACTTATTTTTAAACATTCGTTTTGAATAAAAAATGAAATTAAACAAAATGCAACGAAATCAATTTGTGCCAAAGGTCTTTGCACTCAATTACAGGCAGACATTTATTTTATTATACGAGTACATATATGAAAAATATATAAATGAGGGCAATTCAATACAAATATGTATGATAATCACACGAAAAGCGTGTGATCTGAATTGTTTCGGGTGAAATAAATCCCATAGAAGAAGAAAACTAAAAAATTTTAAAATTTTTATGGGTTTATTACATTTTGTGGCAGCGACATGCAATTAATATTCAAGAGATTATAAAAAAAAAATGGGTTATATATAGGGTGAAAGAAACATCGAACAAATTTATAACCTTGCATAATTTTGCTTGATCGACTAATAACAGCAAACATTATAGCTTTAGTCCAATGCGATTTTTACTATAGAACAGCTTGTATAAAATCACCCCCAAGGCAAAAAATTTCTTCGGCACAGAAAAAAAGTTGAGTATGCTTGTATAAAGATAATGTTCCTCTAAGTCAAAATCCTAAAAGTTCATCAAAATCGAATAATAAATGACGATTTTATAGGCAATTGACATACATAAACAAAATGTTTTATATGGCAGTGAGAAGTGGTCATGTGCTTGGTCATAAGCTCGGGAAACATTTCACTGTTTTTGTTAGGCCACCTGCACTGGTACAGGGCCTCTTACAGTCGGTTACGCCCGACTGTACTTTTCTTACTTGTTTTTTTTTTTTTTTTTTGATTATGAAATGCTTTCGTTTTTCCTTTATTAACCCTTCCGTAAGTTGTCGGGTAAAAATAAAAAAAAATTGTTTATTATACAAAAAAAAAAAAATATTAAAAAAAATATAAGCAATATTAATCAGGAATGTAAAACTTTGACTAGAGTCCATAATCTTTACCGGTGGTCAATGAGTTTGACCGAACCCCAAGGACCTTGGCTAGAGGTCTTTAACCTCATGCCAAACTACGGCCTCGATCATTGACTTGCAGCTACGGTCACGTTCGTTGAACTTCGACCAAAGTCTTTAATTTTCCATGTCTTTAACTCGCCATGGATAACAATTTCCGGCAAACATTGTGTTCCGTGCAAGGACTTTAACCTTCTGCCAAATTTATTAACCTCCGGCGAATGTGTTTAAACTTGTACAGCCTATGATTTTAATGAATAAATATAAACTTTAAAGATTATCTTTTTTTTTTACAGTTTAATGAATTTTATCTATGTTTAATGAAATCTTGAGAAAGAAATATTATTATTTTTAGGTAGTATCAAGCATAAAACTTCACTCCAGACTAAAAACGTAGACGACGTCGCGCGGGTGCACGAGTCGGTGTAGTTATTGATATATCCAAGTAATCACCATTGCAGAAACTAGTTTGTGACAAGGTCTTGAAATCATCAGGACCTTTCTGTCCGGAGCAAGTGACACCAATTTTGCGCATTTGAAAGTGACTATTGTGCAAATTAGGATAGACTAGTGCAAAATCGAAGTATGTGCCCTTCTTGCGTATTTCTGGATATACCGAACGCACCAAGGATGTCAGCTCGTGCAGCGTTGCATCCTGCCAGGTGTAGATTTGTACTTCATTCGTTGGTAGATTGCCGTACATGTACTCGGTTACATCGTGATGTCCTTTGGTAGAGCAGAAAACGCGCATCAACAATGGACAAGTCGTCTCACGATCAACTGGCTTTACTTGTAGCCTCTCCTCGCTTATTACTGATTCCAGATAAGCCATGGCGTTACAGATTTTAAGTCGACAATATTTTTGATACTACGATATAAAAAAGAGATCGTACTTATATGCAGAGAGGCAATAAATCAAATACGATTTTGAAACTTCAAAAGCTAAAAGCCTACTACGGCTTCAATTTGTAAGAAAATAATTAAAATAATTTAAAAAATAGTTGCATGAAGATATCAAAATATTTGTATAACAGTTTATTGTTATTATTTTATACAAATTAACATGTTTAAAATAAGTATATAGGGCTTTTCTGTAGAAATACTGACACTGCGTTATTCAGGATTTGCCTAAATCAGTTTAGTTTATATATATTGTATTTATCATAGCTCACCAATTTCCTATCATTCCACAGTTTGAAAATGGTTAAGTATGCCTTCTCCAATTTTCGATCTTTATTTGTCGAACTTGCTAACAGTGGATAAATTCGAGTAAAACAGTTCACTATTTAATGTTCCTGTGTCAGCCACTCGATCATTTGAAGCGCCATTTTGGACATTTTCAAAAATTTTGTGTAAAATAAAATAATTTCCCAAATGCACTTCATACCATGATCAAATCTATCAAAAACCAAAAAATCAAGTCTAATAAATAAACAAAATATCGACTAAAAACTCTGACACCCTCTGCCAACTATTAACAAAATTGATAAAATTAATAAAAAAAAAATTTAGATAAATCAGAGAATATTTTTGTTTTTTGGTGGACAGTTGACGACGTGAAATACACCATACATATTTCATCGCTGCACCTCAAATGCATGCAAAGATAAACCTTTTTTGTAAAACGATTTTGACAAAACTTAGGAATACTTCGCCCAATCCCATTTAGCAGTATGTATTGTAAATTTCATTGCTGCACCTCAAATGAATGAAGAGATAAAAAAAATTTTATTTTTAGCTTGTATGGGGGCGGGACGTCGCTCTCTTTTCAAATTTGGCCAATATTATAGGGCTAGTTCTTCCGATCCCATTAACATGTATACCAACTTTTGTTTAATCATGAAGAGATAACTTATATAAAAAAAAATTTATAGAGACAATAGTCACTAGGGCAAGACAAGAGGTGATTGACATCACCTTCTGCAACGCCCTTATGACAGACTTTATATGTAACTGGAGAGTATCAGAGGAGCCATCTATGTCAGATCATAGGATCATACTATTAGATATAGAAGGGGCCTCTAGTTTCAGGAAAATCATTAGGAATCCCAGACGCACTAACTGGGAAATGTATGAGACTAACCTCAAGAGCAACTTGGTGGAATTAAACAATCACAAGAAAGCCAACTCACCACTAAACTTAGAAATAATGGTGGACGGCTATAATGCAGCTATAATTGATGCATACCATCAAAGCTGCAAACAAAAGGAAGTCAGGTCAGCAAAAGACACTTCCTGGTGGAACAAAGATTTAGAGAAACTTAGGAAAATAGTAAGAAACCTATTTAATAAATCTAAGCGCACTGGAGACTGGTCACAGTACACGACCAGTCTTACTGAATACAACAAAAATATACGAAAGGCAAAGAGAGATAACTTTCGAAAATTTTGCAGTAACATTGCAGATACAAGTCCCGCAACTAGAATTTTTAGAGCTCTCTCTAAAACTAAAACAGTTCAAGGACTCTGCCTAAAGAAGCCAGACGGTACTTTTACGAAAGACGAGGAGGAGAAAGCACGCTTTCTACTCGCAACTCACTTTCCAGAATGCATTCCCATTCTGCAAGATGAAATACCAGAATACTTACATCAGGGAAACACCAGAAGACCAAACTGGAAACTAGCAAGCGATATTTGCACGGTAGATAGGATAAGATGGGCCATCGGCTCATTCAAACCTTTCAAATCCCCCGGGGACGATGAAATATTCCCAGCATTGCTACAGAGGGGACTAGACCTCCTAATAGGGCCAATGCTGAAAATGTTCAGAAGTAGCCTGGCGCTCGGTTATATACCTACCTATGTGCTGGAGGAAAGCAAAGGTGGTGTTTATCCCTAAGGCTGGCAAGAAAGACCCCTTCTCACCTAAGTCCTTCAGACCAATAAGCCTTACCTCTTTTATGCTGAAGACCTTAGAAAAGCTAGTGGACAACCACATCAGGACCACTTATCTGATTAAAGAACCACTTCACAGAAATCAACATGCATATAGGTCTGGCAGATCCACTGAAACTGCCCTATACCAGTTAGACACCCTCATTCGTAATGCCGTAAAGGACAAAGGAACAGCCATTTGTGCCTTCATGGACATCGAAGGTGCCTTTGATAATACATCACACACTGAAGTAGCGAAAGCACTAAACAATAGGAGTATAGATCCTTACCTCATCAGATGGTTAGTACAACTACTGGGCTCAAGACTAGTTGAGACTAACCTACCTGATAAAAAAATTGTAGTCAAAACCACGAAAGGATGCCCACAGGGGGGTGTCTTATCACCTCTTCTGTGGTGTCTCGTAGTGGATGAATTAATTATTAGAGCTCCTTACAGATAACGGCATCAAATGTCAAGGCTATGCGGATGACATAGTTATTATCTGCATGGGGAAGCATGAAGACACACTATGTGACCAAATTAAGATGGGCATCAACATCACACGATCTTGGTGCTCTAAAGCAGGGCTGAGTATTAACCCATCTAAAACTACTATTGTTCCTTTCTCCAGGAAGTATAAGATGAAATTACTCAAGCCAATACGGGTGAATGGCACGCTGATCGAATTCTCCAAGGAGGTAAAATACCTAGGAGTAATATTCGACAAGCGGACCACATGGAAAACTCACTTAGAATACGTAGTAAAGAAAGCTACAATGGCAATGATGACCTGCAGAGTCATTGCAGGTAAGAACTGGGGGTGTACCCCCAAAATAATGAAATGGATGTACCTCACAATGGTCAGACCCATAATAACATATGGTGCCATTGTCTGGGCAGATAGAGCAAAACTGACAACAACTAGAATTCAACTGAACAAAGTTCAAAGGTTAGCTTGGTTAGCTTGTATAACTATAACAGGAGCAATGCGAACCTGTCCTAGTGTGGCATTAGATGTACTACTAAATCTAACGCCACTGCATCTTCACATCCAACAACAGGCTGACAGAGCCATTGCAAGGGTAGCAAGAATTAACACTAACAGGAAGACCTGGACTGAGAATCAATCAAGCAGTAATAGGAATGACGTCCACCCAATCCTACAATACCCTAGTGATAACCTAGGTATTACGTACAACTTCACTAGAAGATTCCAAGTAGGGCTCAGCAGTAAAATAGAATGGGAAAACATAACGCTGAACTACAATATAAAACCAGGAGCAATTAGCTGGTACACAGATGGTTCCCTAACAGACGAAGGAAGTGGTGTTGGAGTCTTCGGACCACGCACTAAATACTTCGAACCACTAGGGAAATTCACAAGTATCTTTCAGGCAGAAATATATGCAATAGAAAGATGTGCTCAATTTAATTTAAATAGGGGGTACAAGAATCAAAGAATTGATATCTTCTCTGATACTGATAGCCAGGCGGCTATTAAAGCAGTTAGTTCGCCTATGATCAAATCCAAGCTGGTCATGGAATGCATAAGCAAACTAAATAAACTAGGAATATCTAATAAGATCAATATATACTGGGTACCCGGACATGCGGGCATACCAGGAAATGAGCAAGCAGACGACTTGGCCAGGAGAGGGGCAGCGTCCCTTTTCATGGGTCCAGAGCCTTTCTGCGGGCTCGGACCAGGATCAATGAGAATCCTGGTAAAAGAAGAAGAAAAGAAAGCAAGGGACCTTTTCTGGGAAAAATGTGAAGGACTAAAACAGAGCAAAAAGCTGCTAGGCCCTTACAACAAAAGGAGATCGGAAATTTGCAACGGTCTTAAAAGAAAAGATCTAAGAATGGTTTCGGGCTTCCTGACCGGACACTGTAGACTTAAGAGACACTTGTATAAAATCGGAATCGAAGGTGATAGCACCTGCAGATTCTGTCTGGAGGACGACGAAACTCCGGAGCATATCCTGGGCGACTGCCCAGCAGCTCTGGCCCAAACCAGGCACATATATCTTGGCAATTACCAAGTGACAGGAAAGGCGGTGCATGCACTCAACCCCAAAAACCTAGTGGCCTTCTTCAGGGCAGTAGGGCTGGACGTGTTGCTGTAAGACAGCAACTGATAGGGCACAATAGACCTGTAAGGTCGCAGTGCCAACTATTACACATAATAATAATAATAATAATAGTCGAGTTATAAAAGTTTTCGTCTGGCGGCTTATTTTTTAGGCCCTGTACCGAGAGCCTATTGGTTTTGTGCAAATGTATGTAACAGTTAGAAATAATGGTCGGAGACCCCCCAAAGTTACCCCTATTATGGTCAGGAGTGATAGAGGAGTCGATATAAACATGACCGTCTGTTCGTCTGTATGAACGAAGGGTTTCTGGAAATGGTAATAGATAGAGACTTCGTGTTTTTTGCATTCAACTAGGACTTCTAGGACGGAATTTTGCAAGTTTTTAAAATTTTGTACCACAAAAGCAACCACCCTCCCCCAAAAAAACACCCACAAGCCTAAAAAAAAAACATCTCTCTAAGCCAGAATCCTAAAAATTCATGAAAATCGGATAATAAATGACGATTTTAAAAGCAATTGAATTTTAACGACCTATGATACTTCCGTCCTCCCTTTTTCTTTTCATACATAAAAAAATGTTTTAAAATGCACTTATTCCTGCAATGAGAAGTGGTCATAATCTCGTGAAACATTTAATGTGTTTGTTAGGCGACCTGCACTGGTACAGGGCCTCTTACAGTCGGTTACGCCCGACTGTGATTTTCTTACTTGTTTTAAACGATTTTGTATCACGCCGCACGCTTTTCAAACGTAGGCGAACGCGCCTGAGACGCGTGTCACGCCATTACATTTCAATTTATTTGGTTGAATCGCGCGACACGCGTCTCAGGCGCGTTCCCCTACGTTTGAAAAGCGTGCAGCGCGATACAAAAAAATTTATAAATACAAATCCAGCATTGCTACTCCTTGATTTTTACGAAGAAATTTTCTTTGCAATTAATGGTATGCGATTCTTCTTGTAACCTTCATTTTTCCAGCAAAGTAACTCTTTTCAAGATTTTGAAAATTCTATCAGGACAGTTCTTTGTGAAGGGATCATACAAGACGTCATTCAGAACCCAGAAGACTTGAAGCATAATGCAAATGCAATAAATTTGTTTATTCAAAAATTAATATTTATCTGAATTAAAGCCAAAGCATGAGAAAATTTAATAAATTATTTACATTAGCGATGAAGTATGGAATGTGTGGATGTATGAATGTGTGGATGTATGTTCCTCTCTTAGGCCTACACCGCTGAACTCATTCGTATGAATTTTGGTATGAAGATAGACTGCAGCTTAAAACAGAACATAGGCTATTTTTTTTTTTTGTAATCGTAGAGGACGATGCACTTCCAATTAAAATTCTAATTGGGAAAGTTAATATAATTTATGCTTGCTGAACTATCTTTTGTTAAAATAATTAAAGTCTTAGGTTAAAATATTCTTAGACTGAAGGCTTTTGATAATATTTATTTCCAATAATGAAACTTGAATATGGAGCTGTATATAGAGCTGCTGAGACAATGAAAAAATGTTGTTTAAAATTTAACAAAATGGAAATTTCCATTGTTTTGTTCAAATAAATGAAACAATACGATAATAAAAATTATTCAATAATCATTTAACTGTATAACTTCGACCACGATTACTGCAATATAATTTATTTGTTTACAAAATATTTACAACAATAATAATAATTAATTTAAAAAATCTGTTTTGTTATTAAAAATAATTACAAAAATCTTAATAAGCGAATTGATATTACCATTCAACCAAATTAAAAGAAGTGAAGTGTTAATGTAAGTAAAAAAAAAATAAAGATTTTATACATTATTAAACGAGTCATTAAACTGCCCTCGTACTAATACACGTACTATAGTACGTTGCAGTAGTCGTTCTGATTGTCATGCCATGCCATCATATCAACGATTTGTGAATGATTTGATGTGTGGCGCTTTTCTTCTCAGACGCCAGTCTTATCAATACTAATAAGTGGGTACGCTCGCACTTAATTTTTGCTTATCACCGGCAACAATTGGTATATAAAAGTGACATTGTATGTTAGGCATAATTTTTTTTCTCTACAACGTTCCGTTCACGTGGTAGCTAAATGTTCAAAGCAATTAAATAATTTATTATCAAATGAATTTTTGCTTTAAAACGATGCAGAATACTAAGAAGACAAAAATCGTAAATAATGAAAATTCTGGGAAATTTTGTTTATTTGCATCTTAGCGGATGTTTAAATATTTGCAGAAGCATTAGTGTGCGAAGAGTTATAATCTTTATTGAAAATATTTACAATAAAAAGTAAACACAATTTTTAATTGTTTTATTAAGATGCACAGCTTAAAAGTATGTTATGATTTTTTTTATTATTATTTTCAATTAATTTAGGAAACCAAATTGTTATACCCTACACTTGTAATAGCAAGGGTATACTAAAGTGTATCTTATGTATGTAACATCATAGAAAGCTGAGTAGATATAGCCACATCCGACAGTCTGTTTTGAAGTATGATAAAGTAGATCTCAGAAACTTTATGAAGAAATAAAATATTTGAAATTTGCGAATTTAGATTGCACCACAGTTTATAAAGCCGTGGCTTGACATGTGTTCATAGAGTAAAGTGCAAACCTTATGATTTACAAATTCGGGAAGAGCCCATCGGAAGTTGACTCATTCCAACCCATCAATCTGTTGTTGTCAATTGCAAAGCTTTTCGAGAGATGCCTGTTGACGAGGACACTAGCGATCGACGAGGTCAATCAAAGGATAGCACCATTTCAGCTGCATAGAGTGGTAAACTTAATTCTAGATGGGTTCCAGGCAAAGGAATATACAGTAACGGTTTCGCTAGACATCCGAATGACTTTCGACAGGGTATGACATGCAGGTCTTCTGTGAAAATAAATTAATTGGTACATTTACGGACGACACGAACATCCTTGCCAGAGACAAGTACGTGTACAACGCCAGTGATATGCTCCAACCAATACCTTTATAAATTTGACAAATGCGCTGAAAGGTGGAATATTGGTATAAACCACAGCAAATGAGCAGCAGTGACATACACACTCAGACGAGACAAATTCCGTAGAGTCTTCCTCCTAGGTCAGCTGATTGAACACTTCGCTGGATACAAATATCTGGGAGTGTACCGCAGTAAACGCATCACATGTGGAATACTTATAACGCGGCTGTAAAATGCATGTACGCAAGGACTAATAAATTAGGCTGGCTGGCGATCAGACCAGTAGAAGTGAATAGTCTCTATAATCCTAACCCCACTTTCTAGGTTTTTGTAAAAAGCTGTGCTGGACAGTTAGTTAGTTAGTTTTAAAAACGTTGAACAGGAAGGCCGCTGATGACTTACATGGTTTATGCTGCTGTAGTCGTCGGTGCCTGGATGGATTGATGCCGCTTCCGGAGACCACCGTGCCGTTTAAGCTTGTAGAGGAGGTGCTTGGCAATTTGCCTACGCTCGATATGCGCCATTCGAGTCTAGGTAGCACCGGATCAAATGCAGATCTAGCACTTCCGTTAAAAGCTGTAGGGTGCAAAGAATTGTATTAGTGATTGTGGATATAGTTAGAGAACTTAGAAGTATAAGTTAACCATCCGCCAGAGCGTAGTTGAGATGAGGTGAGACTACTAAGAGAGAAAACATTTTAAAATAAACTTGTGAAATTCCGGAGCAGTCCTAGTTGAATGCAAAAAACACGAAGTCTCTATCTATTACCGTTTCCGAGATCCTTTCGTTCATACAGACGGACGGACGGACAGACGGACAGACGGACATGGCTATATCGACTCCTCTATCACTCCTGACCATAATGGGGGTAACTTTGGGGGGTCTCCGACAATTAGTTCTTCATGTTACATACATTTGCACAAAACCAATAGGCTCTTGTACCTTCGGTACAGGGCCTAATAAGAAATTGAATAGTTGTCATTTGTTCGGAAGCGAAATGGAGTGTCGTTTTGCTGTAAGACAGAGTAGCGGGAGCTAAATCTTATGTAAATACATCCCTGAATGCAGGTCACTCTTCATAACTTCCATAAAATGTTTCGGTGTCATAAGTTGGGACCTTGACAAAACTGGTTGTGGGCTCAAGAGCTGTGCCACATCGAGTACCCCGGAGCCTGGAGCTCTAGCAAGTCATTCCACTTCTCTAACAGTTCAAAATATAATCAACTAATAAGTACAGAGGACACCACTAAGCAGCAGTGTCAATGGGCCAGACGCTGGAATGTAAGCATAAACAGCCATAAGTCTGCTAATCTCTGTTTCACGCTGAAACGCCAAACCATGGGGGCTGGCGTGCGATAGCTAGATCAAGCTCATCCAGTGCGCCCAAAACAAAATCTTGAGACTGATTACTGGCTGCGAATGGTGCGTTAAGAACACAATGGTACACAGGGGCCTAAATATGGCTACAGTGTTCGAACAGCTGAGTTTCCATTCCAGCCGATACAATGGCAGATTTCTACAACACAGAAACCGTTTGGCCAATAGACTTACTGTCATCCGCCCAAGAAGACGGCTCAGCCTTTTAACCTCTTACAGCGAACTCCTCGATCTCGGATAATTTAAAATTGTTTAAAACTCGATATTTGATTTATATCATATATTGATGTCTTATGCTTAAATCGATAATTAAGCCCCTATTGGTGGGCTAAATTTTCGCCTCGGTGCCTTATTTGAGGCGAGAACTCCGTATATTTTGGAGTGAGTTGAACAGATTCTGTATATTTAAATCATTTCTGAAAGTACATATCAGTATAAACTTCGCGAAAAGAAATAAACTGTGTTCAATTAAATAGACTAGCGTTCACTGCAATGGCGTTACAAACTATATGAAAAAAAAAGCTATACTTTATATTTACTCTAAGCGTATGCACCATCGTGTCTATAAAGCAATTATTTTGAAAAATTACCCGAAGCTTGTTTGTTTGCTTTCGAAAAACTGTGTTGAACATTAAAATCGCGTTGTAAACAAAACATTTTTAGTTTGTTTGCATCGACATAAAGATTTATTTGTTCATTTCGCACCTGGAAACATTTGAAATGCAATATAAACGAAAGCATTGTTTAAATAATTTTAAGTGTTAATTGCTGCTGTAAGTTTTATTTGCGCAATGTGAAATGTGCTAAGATTGAAGATTATTATTTGTGCTATGCCATCTTTTCCCACTGTTTCTTTTTTATTTTTCATTAAATTTCCGTGACGCAAATAATAATTTAATATATCTAACATACAAAGTAAGATGTGAGCTGTTGTTGAGATCATGTAAAAATATCTAAATGGAAATTCGTTTTAAATTAAGTACTTAAACCGTAAAATAATATTCTTCTAATTATATACGACCAAAAAAATATTTGTAGCAGTGTATATTGAGTATCATTGCGTCACAAACATCAGTTTCCCGATACAGTTTAAAGATTTTAAAATCACAAAAAATGTATGCAAAGATATGACAAATTTTGTTTATCGCCTTTATGGTGGAGGGGCTTAACTGGACTTCTTCTGGCAACTTTCATATTGGTAGACATTGGCTGGCTGCTGTACATGTTACACCTTGCAACGCATTAAGCCATTGCTCAACAGATCAGCCAAGAAGCTGAAACAGTTGCTTTATACTCTGCGCAACCAAGCTATGGTAGACTAGTTACCTTAAAAAATACCAAAATAAGAGGCTGACACCTACCCAAAAGGCCAGTGATTTGTGGTGTCGATGGTGGAAGAAAAGCCATTCAACACTAGTTGAATTTCTTAGCTCGACCTGGATAATGGACCTACCAATACCTATTGTTCAATAGAATAAAGTTAAAGGGAAAATTAAAACGCTGAAAATATCAAAGGAATCTTACTATGACTAAATTGATGCTGCCGCCTTGAAAGGCCTTCCACGCAACTGCTTAACATTGTTTACGGCAATAGTCCATAAATGCCTACGACTTAGTCACTTTCCCACGCAGTGGCAGTGGGCCGACAACTATTGGCTATATTGGAAACGAAGGAGCTGATTCCAGATCACTAATTTGGATTCAGGCATAGGCATGGCACAACTAAAAAATGTCACCGGCTGGTCGAACAAATACTACAAGAGTTTGAGTGAAGAAAATACTGCTCAGCGGTATTTGATCGTGTCTGGACAACGGTTCATTATATAAACTGAATAATATTCTGCTGCAAAGCTTTCGAGCAAAGGTGCTGCGTGTAATAAAGGGAGCAACATATTACTTGCGCAACACTGAGACCTGGATATGTCTATAGTTCGAGATACTGTTCGAAAGTTCGCAGCTGCACATGTCGATAGGTTGCCAGTTCATGAAAATCGTTTGGCCTTTAATCTACTTAATAATAGTCTGCATGTTAGAAGGCTGAAAAGGTGGCAACCCTTTGAATCTGCCGTTCCGGATGCACTAAGCGGCCTCGTAATTAAATTTTTTATTTATTTATTTATTTTGAAAATGGTTTGGTTTGCGTAAAAACTTTTTTCAAAATGAATGTTGCAAGTATGTATGTATATATGTTTCCTATAGAAAGCCAATCCATCCCCATTTTTCTAATGTATCTTTTTTTCTCCTGATCCCATCAACACGTAAACCAATATCATTCCCGCACCTCATATAATTGCAAAGATTTATTAATTTTTGTTTATCGTTTATATGGTGGGTGTGAAACCACTCCTCCGACCTTGACCAAACTTAAACTCAAGAAGTGACTTTCTACCGATTTCATTAATACATATATAAAATATCATCTTCGTACTTTATACTTTGAATATGCCTTGGATTTAATGAAGTTTTTTTTCTTTGGCATGTTTTGTCGCCGGGAGGTATTTTATTTTCCCACAACCTCATATTTTTGAGGCGGTTCGTTCTCTACGCTTTTTGGCTCATACATTAATATACGTATTACATTAATTAAAGTCTGCAGGATATCAATTAACATTGTACTATCTATACCAATCGATAAAAATTACCAATCATATTTTTATTTGACATTAATCGAATTTATCTTGTGTAGCGTCAACACATAAAAGGCGGACTATGTTGCTCAAAAGATATGCATCAAACATCGACAAAAAGAACAGCACCGTTTCGTATAAATACAGAAGCACACAAAATCAAGAAATAGTATTCTTCAAAATGTTAGACACGGAGCCAGAATCGAAGGGCATTTATATCATAACAGTGGAAGAATATCTAAGACCAAAGAAGCCGCACAAACTAACAAAACTCATACTTTATAATAATAAAATTGCTTCAAATTCGAAACGCCGCAATGACGCCTTCGAACGTCACGTACAGCAAGATAGACCAACTATTAGTGACTACATGAAAAAAATTCGTAGCTGTTTTGTATCTAAAATTCACAAAAAACTGCTTAAACTACCAAAATGCTTGCATTTTCTACGCGCACAAAACGACGACGACGAGCAGTGCAGACGCAAAACTGGCTTCGAAATCTATTGTGAAATGACCAGCCTGCATGGATTCCATAATTTTGTAGGCGCCACAACATTGCAGCGTATACTATGGTGGCTACTAATCTGCGCAGCTGTTCTAATATCCATCTACTTTTTAATGCATATGGGTAATAATATGCCGCCCATCACTTACTATATCGAGAGCCCGACTTTTCCTGCTTGGACTATGCCCTTTCCAGCGGTGACCATCTGCAATGTGAATCGCATATCGAAAAGTGCGCTGGCGAATATCTCTATAGACTTTAAAGGCGGCTTGAATGCAACTACCTTGGGGCGTTTACTGTGGCTACATCAGCTACCGACGGCAACGCCAGTGAATCGTAGTGAACTATTAGCGCTGGCTCATGCGAATCGTAACTCGTCTTGGCCACGTTTGCTGTCGAGCGTTGCACCAAATTGTATGGAGCAATTGCTTCACTGCAAATGGAAAGGACTCGTTGTTGACTGTAAAAAACTATTCAAACGCTCAGTTACTTCAAGTGGTTTATGCTGCTCATTCAATTATAATCTCTGGAGTAATGCACCACCTGAGCACACGGCGAGTTGCAGCTATAAAAATGGTCTATCGGTATGGTTGCAACCACAATTGGATGATTATGCTGGCACAATTGCGCTTATACCCGGCTTTGAAATTATTATACACAACTCATACTCGTTTCCGGATATCTCATCGAAGCGTATACTAGTTCCAACCGATCGGGAGAGTACCATCGATGTCAGTCCACATGGTGTTAAAGCTGCGCCGTATCTACGTACGCAAAAATTCGAGAGTCGCCGTTGCTATTTGAAGAATGAACGTCGCCTGCGCTTCTTTCGTAATTATACACAATCGAATTGTCTATTGGAATGCCGCAGTCAGTACATTTTCGAGAAATGCGGCTGCATTCCACCGTTCGCACCGACCGATGGCCATTGGCCGGTATGTGGACTGGAAAAGGCGGAATGTCTTAGAGAATATAAATGTAAGAATTCTATATACATACTGTATATAAGTTGCACTGTTCCCAAATTAATTACATATTATTTGCAGATATAGGCACTCGCCTGTTGAAAACAAGCTCTCTTGCCTATAGAACCAGTCCCTTTGCCGAACGCTATATTTGCGATTGCTATCAGAATTGTGATTCTTATAATTACGAAATTTTAGAGGATTCGAGTTTACTAATAGAACATTATCCAAATGGGTAAGTTGGTGGAGTAATTACGTAACTGAAATACTGTTAGAATTTTAAATTATGAGCTGACAGAATATAAGTGATATACTTGTATAATAATTTGTCAGTTTTGGTGAATGAATGGAATCCGTTGACTCCCAAACGGAATTCTTTTTCTGTGGCGACTATACGATGGTGTGACGCGAGCAGAGTTATAGTGGGGTGATATACAAATGTGTTGGAAGCCATTCCATCTTAAATTCTTACCACCCCAAATTGTCCCCGTTTTCGTCTCGGTCCGTGCTTTTATTCAGTGAATTACCCTGCCGGACCTAAAAAAGTTTCACTTCCAATTTTATACACAAATACCTCACATAATTAACTCAGTTTGACAACGACTTGGTAACGACATCAGCAGGGAAAACGCAGCAATTGAACGCTCGCATGTTCGTGTCACGAATTTCGTGACGCAAATCGGGCTTACACATATGCTTAAAGAGTTTCACTTCAAAAAACTTACTAGCCTAGGTCTGTGATAAAGTTTATAAACTGCAAAACGATGCACGCTTTAAGTGTTCCGTTTATGTTAAACTGCCCTAAAAGTATGCACTGTTTTGCAATTTTATACAAAGCAGCATCAAATATAAGCAAAGTCGTCCCCATTTTCGTTCCGTTTTTTTTTTTCTTTTTTCATATATTTGAATTATTCATTTTATTAAGAATAGTCGCTTGATTAAATAGTTTTTATTAGGCCCTTTACCGAAGGTACAAGAGCCTATTGGTTTTGTGCAATTGTATGTACCAGGTAGAAATAATGGTCGGGGGTTAACCCCATTCTGGTCAGGAGTGATAGAACGAAAGAATCTCGGAAACGGTAATAGATAGAAACTTTGTGTTTTTTGCATTCGACTTGGACTGCTCCAGAACCTTACAAGTTTATTTTAAAATTTTGACCATCAAAATAATTTCATTTCCAAGCTTAAAAATTGCTAGACACTAACGCTATTCAAACTGTTTGTTAGCGCTGTACAAACCTATGACATATTTGCTACTGAATCTGCACGCAAATCAAGAGCCTCTAACTAGGTCTACATAAATAAAATTTTTCAAATTTATGGTTTAATGGGAGTACAGAGAGTACAGTCGAGTTTTCTGCAACGTTCTAACTGGTTTTTATATCGGTGTGGTGAAACGGATGCAGGGTATATGGCATTTGAAGGCACTTTTGTAATTGTGTAACGTATAGAGATTCTTATTCTGTGAGTTTACTTTCTCTGCGCAGACAATTTTTTACTCAGACAGATTTACAGAAGAACGGAGAGATAAACGGACATTTTTAAATTTACTCGCCTATGCTGCATAATTTTTGAGATTTTAACAAGGCTTAATTAAATACCTTTCAAAAAATTTTTTTTTGTGAAGTGTATAATAAGTTAAGGTAATCCGAAGTAAATAAATTGTTTGCACTTCTTTAAATGTTTCATGTGACTGTTTATTTTTAGTGCAAATAAAAAGTATTAAAGCAGTTCACATTTTCTTTACTTCCAGAAATAGTAAAGACTTCAAGAACATCACTTTATTGCATGTTTTTTATGGTGAATTATTTGGAGAGCAACTTAACTTGGATATCTACGAAAACTGGTTGACAGCATTAGGTTTGTAAATCCTATTCGAGCGATATACAACATTGTACCTTCCTATTCTACTACATTAATTAATTTCTAATATTTCCTGCAGGCAACCTCGGCGGCATAACCGGCCTGTTTTTGGGTTGCAGCTTTGTTTCAATATTCGAATTAATATTTTTTGTATTAGTACGTCCTACTTGCAACTGGTTGACTAAGCAAAAAATACGATATCGACATCAGAAAAAGAAAATCGCCGCAGCAAGAACTAATAATAGTCATTAAGGCTATGCACTTAGGCTTAGACTTTGACATGCTAACTTAAACTAATTGTTTTCTTAAAGCTACAAGGCAAGGCACTTGTCGTCTAATTAGCGCGCATAATTGATTTATTTTGCTTGACATTCATATCTTCTATACCAAGTGACACACCATTCAAGTTAGTACCTAAGAAATGGCTTTCAAGAAGCGACGCATTTTTGACCTGCACCATGTGCAAGCACAGCAAGCAAAACCCAAACGCAATGTGGATGTATCATTTGAATTTACCAAAAATAATACATATAATTCGGAGTCGAGCAGCATGCGAAAGGATTCTCGCTTAATAACTGCAATAAATCATTGGAAGAACTATGCAAATATCAAGCACTGGTTCCTGGATAATGTGCGAAACTATTGCAATACAACCTCATTGCATGGCGTCAACTATATAACACGCAAGGATATCACACGGAATGAGCGCTATTTCTGGCTTGGCATTGTCATACTCTCGATTATTGTCTCGATTGTACTTGTTTTGGTAAACTTGTTCTGGAACCGTCAAACTCCAACTGTAACCGTTATTGAAAGTTCACACTTTCCCACCTGGAATATTCCATTTCCAGCGGTGACCATATGCAATTTCAATAAAATTTCAAAAGCAAAGGCAATAGCTCTTAAGAATGAAATGTAAGTATTTTATAAAATCTTTCAATCTTTAATAAAAATCTCTTATTTCACAGCAAATATCCAGCTAATGTAACGGTATATGATCTGACTGGACTCTTCAATTTGACACTCTATCCTGATACAAAGACTTATAGCACCAGTGAGCTGCAAGTCTATGATCAAATTCTCAAACTAAATAATATGACCATTGCGACTTTGGCAGAACGTCTGTCGCCCAACTGCCTTGATTTGATATCGCGCTGCATCTGGAAGGGCATGAATTCTCGTTGTGAGGGGCTCTTTCAGCGCATACTAACCATGGAAGGATATTGTTGCAGTTTTAATTATTTTGCTGCGGCTACAAATAATTTTCCCAAGTAAGTAATACCTACAAAAAAATAATCATTAATCTACAAAACATAAAAACTGTATTATCAAGCAACAAGCTGCAGCTCAGAGTTAAGTTTCTTGAATGGAGAACTTATTTCAGCTAGAAACTTAACCTTTAAATATTCGTCATTGATTCAGAACCATTATAGAAAATAGCCTCCATAGAAAGTTTGTATGGAGATAGACACACCTGTTCGCGCTAATTGCCATAAATTCTGCTAAAGTCTTAACTTTTGTTTTTCATTCTCCAATGCTGTCGATATTTACCAAATTTGATGAAATTTGCATCAATCTTAATAAAATATCTGACATTTTAGCAACAAAGGGAGCAGCCTAACCATTCAATGGTAAGCATCCTTGTACATGAAAAAGCGAACTCAGCAGCGACATTTTCTGGGACAACTGTGAAGGTTAAGGAAAAACAACTACTAGGCCCTTACTAACTTACTTAAATGGCCGTCAACTGTCTTCCGGTCATGGCGCGCCAGCCTCCATAGTCCTGTGCGCGCTTTCGCCAGTCGTTTTGAATGCCAAGTACGGAGAGATCTCTCCATATCTGGTCATTGCAACGCGTGCCCGGTTGTCCTCTATTTCGGCGTTTTCAATCAGTTTTCAATTTGGGCTGCCCATGTAAACCATGCGTGCTGGAACACTTTCATCTGTTCGAATGAGGTGATCAGCCTAGTGCAGCTGCTGGAATTTTATGCGCTGGACTATTATGTCAACCTCATAGAATAGCTCGTACAGCTCGCGGTTCATACGGGACCTAAACTTGTCGCCGACTCTAATAGTAACCAAAAATCCTGCGAAGAATCTTCCTTCCGAAGATTTCCAACAGTGTGTCATCTGACTCAATCATGGTCCATGCCTCTGCGCAATACAATAAGACAGGGAGTATAAGCTTCTTATAGATCTGGATTTTTGTCTTTCGAGAGTGGGCTTTACTTACTTACTGTAAAGAATTGAAGCGAACCGATTGAGTAGCTGAGATGAACTGATTTATTAAAGTCATAAAATACTTAAACTTAGAAAAGCATCAACCCGGAGAGAACACATTTTAATCTTCCTCTGGCCACCACAAGACACAATGCACCCAAACTCACAAAACTTCGAATCGGACATACAAAAGTCATACATGAACACATTTTGATTGCTTAAATTCATATATTCTCAATAATATAAATTGAAAATATTTTATATAAAAGCGGTACCTTCTAGTGGTCGCATCACAATAAATTTGACGCTTGTATAGCAATATCTCAACCTGCCTGCACTTTCGTACTTACACCTCTAAGAAAAGAAAATAATAATGGGAGAGATGGCGTGTTGCTAGTGTTTCTCATTATATTGTAATGTTTCTCCATTAACAAGCGTTTGGGTTTCTTTTGTATGCTTGAAAATAATTCGAATAAAATCAATAAATGCACAACGAGTCCACTTCCAAGGCATTCCTTTTTTTTTTCTATATTTATTTGCAAACTCCTACGATTTTTTTTAATAATTACATAATTTTTCATTCAATCCATTTCCAGAAAAATTGCCTATCAAGTGCCAAAGCGTCCATATCGCGTAACTGGTTGTGGTTATCCCACAGGACTTTCAGTGCTGCTTAATCCCATGGTCAACGATTATTACGGCTCCTTTTTTAGCAGTTATGGTTTTCGCTTGCTTATACATGAAGCCCATAACTTTCCGGATGAAAATGCCGAATCAAAAGTGGTAACTTCATCACGAGAGAGTTTTGTGCGTATTAATCCGGAGTCGACCTATGCCACAAGTGATATAAGCCGCATGGATGTAAATCTGCGAAATTGCCTTTTTAGTCACGAACGACGTTTGCCAACAATGAGACGCTATTCCTTCATCAATTGCATGTTCGAGTGCCGTATACGTATGACATTTGGCAAATGTGGCTGTTTACCGGCCTATTTACCCAACAATAAGAGCTATCCGGTTTGCGATGTTTTGCAAGCAAATTGTGTTATAGCAAGCAAGCGTGTGTGAAATTCGGAAACTTTTTTTTTACACTATTTAATTTGTTTAATCTTGCAGGCATTTTTTCACGCGCTTTAGTCGATTTGAATAAGACACTATCCATAGTACGCGAGACACATGAGTTTCCTTGTAACTGCCTGCCTGACTGCCAATCGAATCGTTATATCTCTGAAATCACTATGGGTCGCATAAATGTTAATTTTGCATTCAATCGTGCTACCACCAGGTAATGTCATAAATTAAAACAAATTTTTAGTGGTTTCTTATGTTTTTCTTATAGCCATTTGCAAACTCAATCTGCAAACCAGAGGGACTTAATTCTGCTGCATGTATTCTTTAGCGATTTGATGTCGACACGTTATCGCATGGAAATTTTTCAAAATTGGCTTTCGGCTTTAGGTAAGCGAAGACATTGCAATTGGAAGCCACAGATCCAGAGTAAAAGTGTACATTTTATACAGCTCGAGGATCTGTACTCTTATTTAATATTAGCAAACTTCAATCGAAAAATGTTGGGTTTCACAAGAATGTGTGTGTTCGGAAGGTGTCGCTTAGCTCAAAAATTATGTCGTTTCATATAGAGTAAGAAACGACATAATTTAGTTCTAAAAATTAAATCCTTTAGATCGAAGAAAATTGTTTGGGAAATCAACAACTCACTTATTCTACTTAAATGACAGAAAGTTTGTTCTAATTCTCTACTTTAGAACCTAGAGGTAGATGTCCTACTCAGTAGAACGAATAAAAATGTGCTACTATGACAGTCAATAGGTTTTCCACTGAATCTCTGACGCCTAAGTGTACACAACCCCTCCGATTTCGACAAAAAAAAAAAAGCCTATTCTCTTTTCGAACGTCCCATCTATATAACAAAATTTATACCTCAGAGCGTTGGATACATCTATTCATACATCCACACATCCATTCGCGCATATATATAAAATAAATAGGATTCAAACAGACTTTTAAAACGATCAGATGAACTCAAATAACTTTTGACCCTCTAGCTTTTGAAAAGCATTAGTACATTCGGATGTGTTTGATGATAACGAAATGAAGCAGCTAAAACGCCAAGAGTGATTATATCTAGTAAGCGAACACTTTGCCTAGAACACAATTTTGAGTACCACAAAATTCTTGGTCGGTGTTAAAAGCAACCCCTAAAAGTATGCATTGCAAATAATTTCAAATATCCTCAAATTTAAATTAAAGTTGCTATTGCGAATCGAATCTATTGTAAATACGGCATAAATCATTTAGATTTTACTTTAAGGTACAAAATCTCTAAACCTAATAGATTCATTTTGTTAGCGCATAAAATTGAATCTTCAACTAAAACATCAATTACTTCATTTATTTTCAGCTTCTTTCGGCGGTCTTCTGGGTCTCATAATGGGCTTCAGCATTGTCACGGCATTTGAATTTCTTTACTTTCTTACATTTCGTCCGGTATTCAATTATTTTAACCGCACTTAAACGATACATAAATCAATCAACTGTTGTTGTATTATTATATTGTCACACTAATTCAGAAATAACTATGTATAAACGGCACTAAATACAATAAATATTATGTTTAATAAGTGGTTTCAAATGTCTGGCATGATTGATGTACACAATTTTTCTTCATTTTTATATATAAATACAAGATACAAGATAAATGTTGCTGAATATATCAATTTATTGTTGTTTGAATAAGTGTATTAAAAATTGGTTTATTGAACGCAATAAAAAATTCGAGTCGAGATGAAACGTTTATTTCGAGAGTTTCTACAACGAAGTTATATAAATGGATTAAGCCTGCTGTTGCATTATACTCCAGTGCAATATGCGAGGTTAGTTTATTTAAGATGCAACTATTTTAGAAACTATAAAGTATTTTTAATTAAAAATTTATTTACAGAACACTTTGGATTTGTTTTCTAGCCGCTGTCGTTATCTCGACCCATATTGTTATTATTAATCTAACAACGGACTATATAGAACAGCCCACTGAGATTCATATATCTCCGAAGCCAGTGCATGTCGCTAATAGTCCATTTCCAGCTATCGCTGTCTGCACTGCAAATAAAATAAGCAAACAAAAATTGAGGGACTATGCGAAAAAAGTGTAAGTATTTATGTCGTGCATATATTTGTATAAGGCCTTTGCTAAAGCAACGCAGGAATACCAAAGCCCAATGAAAACAAAACGAGAAAAAGAAGGTCGTCGTAGGCATATCGAATGTTACCAAAATAATGATTCCTTGTCAAGTTTCACCATTATGACTCCATATAAAGTAAGAATAACGATTGTAGGAAACTATTTACGAATTGTAGCTGTTAGAAAAAAAAACAAATCTCACAATCTATATCCGGGGCATTAAAAAAAAAAACCCAAAACTGCTAAGATATTCAAGTAAAATTCTTTTTAGAGAGAATGGTCGGAGACCCCAAAGTTTTAACCATTATGGTCAGCAATGATGAAGGAGTCGACTATATCCGTCTGTCCGTCTGTATGAACGAAAGGATCTCGGAAACAGTGATACATAGGGACTTCGTTCTTTTGGCATTCGTCTTGGACTTTGCCAGAATTTCACGAGTTTATTTTAAAAATGTACACCTAACGACACCAATTTCTTCAAAATGATAAAATCTCGAGTTCAATTTGTTCTTGCTTTGCATCTCTGGATAATAAGTCAACTACAAATACGATTCATTGATAACTCGACTTCGAGATACCTTGTACTCGTACATAAGACCTTAAAATTGTATGGCGGATATATTCCTATCTGGATATTACTATCTGGATCCATATCTAATAATTTATTAGGCATTATTTAAGATATAACAAATATGCCACTTCGTGCCAAATTAAACCACAACAAATTGTTTTTCTTACAAAAACGCAGATTTATAGAAAACAAGTAAGGAAATTTCAGTCGGGCGTAATCGACTGTAAGAGGCCCGAGTTTCCCGAGCATATGATCAAACACATGACCACTTCTCACTGCGCGAATATGAATGAAAAGAAAAGGAGGGTAGTTCAAATTCAATTGCTTATAAAATCGTCATTTATTATTCGATTTTGATGAACTTTTTGTATTTTGGCTTAGAGAGGCACTAACTCTATATTGGTGCACAAAATTTTTTTTGTGCCGAAGAAATTTTTAGCCTTGGTGGTGATTTTATGGTGAAGGGGGGCAAAATTTAAAAATAAACTTGTAAAATTCCGGTGCAGTCCTAGTCGAATGCAAAAAACACGAAGTCTCTATCTATTACCGTTTCCGAGATCCTTTCGTTCATACAGACGGACAGACGGACATGGCTATATCGACTCCTCTATCACTCCTGACCATAATGGGGGTAAGTTTGGGGGTCTCCGACCATTATTTCTACCTGTTACATACATTTGCACAAAACCTTCGGTACAGGGCCTAATTAGTAGTGTTGAGCTACCATACAAGAGAAAAACCGAAGCGTTGGAGCAGCGAACGCTGGGAACGGATTGGTTACAATGACAAATAAGATACACTTGAAAAGATACAATTAATAGAAAATAAGTTCCTCATATATCAGCAGCTACATATATGAATCAAATAAAAAACTAAGAAACACTCCTCAATATGGCAAAATAAATTCATAATATCTCAGTAACTATAGCACGTAGATGAATCAGATGTGATACATCGCGAACTGAAGAATTGTTATATTGTAACCAAATCTATTTTGACAAAAGAAGTTTTTGTTTTTTTTTTTAATTGATGACTCTGCTAATGAAAATATAGTCAATAAATAATAAAGTGCATGCTTCCCAAATAATCGCCTACTTTGGATCTTATTTTTACCTTTTAATTTATTGTTTTGATTGTTACTTTGTCGTAATGGCGAAGGCTTTACAAAAGTCGCATCACATTTACGACGGAATTTTTGAAAATTTGTAATCTTTCAATACGAATACGAATAAAGCCATCCAGAAACGATTCCAATCTCGAAACAGAAAAAGTCTTCGCCTATTCAAGCAATTCTCTAAAATGAAGATATCCGGGACAAATTTTTCTATAAATAATAAACATATCCGATTTGGTATTGAAATAATTTGGTAAATAAATCATAAACGATTTGATTTTTTCTTTTTACATGTCTAAAGGACACACCGTGTGCAGACAACCTAATCTATTTACGGCCGGTTATAAAATATAAAAAAATATATATATTTTATTATGTGGGGTATGCAAGCTGATATTTTACTTTAATTAACTGGAAGTCATATTCACTTACTGGTTTGTTTCCATTGCACTTGGTTTCATTCTGAGTTTGTAATATCGAAAATGCTGAACTGTTTGATAACGGACCAACAAAAAATACGATAACGTCCGACTTTAAGTCAAATAGGACCGATAAGAAACTTAACTATCGATTGGTATTACATAGCTCCTCTAATCTCGGTTTGGAACTATTACAAAGGCGACGTAAAATATGTATATTTCGCGTTTTATAACGAAGTCAAGAATAAAAACAATTAGGATTATTAATATTACACCGAATTTCTCGTTTCAAGCTTAACTAAACAACAACAAAAAATCAAGAAAAAAGTGAGAGTGGGATTAGCACTTGAATACTACCCTGAAGGGGATAGGGAGCACTAAATATCAAAACGTGAAATCGTTATTTTTTATAGTCTGTACAAAGGGATAGCCAGACAGCCGGACATGTCTATAT
The DNA here is from genome assembly GCA_035044805.1 of Leucophenga maculata. NCBI lineage: Eukaryota > Metazoa > Arthropoda > Insecta > Diptera > Drosophilidae > Leucophenga > Leucophenga maculata. The sequence goes on from JAWNNP010002066.1 coordinate 556,566, forward strand.
CAACTCAACTTTTTGAATGGGGTACCACTTTTAGTTGTCTGATTTGTACCTTTATGAAATATTTTATTAGAATAATATATATTATATATATTACTTATATACATATATATATATATATATATATATATATATATATATGTATATATATACCATATATATATTGGATGTATATTGGACAAAGAAAGAGATACGAAATAAAAAAGTATTGCTTCAGATAATGAATATTTATGATGTAAAGATATCTGAGTGCTTTGAAGTGCATAATCTTGACTCCTATAAATTAGATTCAGCTATTTTAAGCCATCGGCAATGAAGTAGAGCGGAATGACAAGACTTATCGGGCTTATCAATATGCGGCCAGCAGCAATAGCGAATCAATCTGAAGTGTGCAATTTGAAGAAATTCTGTTGGCTATAAAAACCTGCACGGCATACTGTCTGCAGTTTATTCTGTCTTCAAAAATGTTGTTGAAAAGTAGCCTAGTTTTAGCGCTCTGCCTACTGAGCACCTTGGGCGGTCTAAGCAACGGTGAACGCGTGCGTTACGACAATTATCGGGTTTATAAGGCAAACAGCGCGAACAAGGCACAATTAGAGGTGCTGAAACAATTGGAGGGTTCAAGTGATTCACTGATTTTTTTGGACGGTGTGCACGTGGTCGGTGCTGAAGTCAAAGTGGTCGTAGCACCGCATAAAGTTTCAGATTTTCTCGAAATTTTGGGCACAAAAGAAATCAAATACCAATTGCTTGCAAAGGATTTGCAAAAGGATCTGGATGAGGAAGAAGGTGATGTGGCAATCAAGGGACGCGCCGATGAAGTATACGATTGGACAAAATATCATTTATTAAATGAGACCTACACATGGTTGCAGACACTGGCTAAGCAATACCCGACGGTAGTTACGCTCATCGAAGGCGGTAAAACCTATCAGCAACGTTCGATTTTGGGCGTTAAAATCTCGAAAAGCAAAAGTCAGAAACCCGGTATCTTCTTGGAAGCCGGTATACATGCGCGTGAATGGATTGCCCCAGCCACAGCAACGTACATTATCAACCAATTGTTGACCTCCGATGTTGACTCGATCAAGCAGCTGGCCGATAACTACAATTGGTATATTTTCCCACATGTAAATCCCGATGGTTATGTGCACACACAAACCGATCGTTTGTGGCGTAAGACACGCACTCCGTATGGTAGCTGCTTTGGTGCCGATCCCAACCGCAACTGGGGTTTCCACTGGAACGAAGTTGGTGCTAGCGAAAGCATCTGCTCAGATACATATGCCGGCCCTAAAGCATTCTCCGAAATCGAGACTCTGTCACTGTCCAAATACATTGCATCGTTGAAGGGAAAAATTCAACTGTACATTGCGTTCCATTCCTACTCGCAGTATCTATTGTATCCCTATGGTCACACCAGCGAATTGCCCGACAATATCGAAGATTTCAGACAGGTCTTCAATGTTTCTGTTGCTGCAATAAATAAACGCTATAACACGAAATACACTGGAGGCAACATTTACGATGCCATCTATCCGGCAGCTGGTGGTAGCTCCGATTGGGCTTATGGCACACAGGATATCCGCATGTCGTTCACATATGAGCTTCGCCCATCGTCTAACTCTTTCCTCACAGGTTTTAGATTGCCTGCAGCACAAATTATTCCAACTGGTGAAGAGACTTTGGACTCAATCACTGCTATGGTGAATGAGGTCAACAAACTGGGTTATTTCAAATAAATGATTTATACCTAATTAGAAGCTTGATAAAATAAAAAAATTAAAAAATTAAAAACAATCAGGTATGCTCCCGTTTTCACCAACTTTTGCGTTTTGCTATTTCGTATCATATTATCTTTCAACCATGCCTCAACCTATAAAAATTTACACTGAAAATGACACCAAACCACAAAGAAGTCTTATAATTCTGATTAATATTTTACTGGAATCGCGAATCGAAAAAGTAAGTGAAAGCGTTAGCACGCCTGAATATCTAAACATTTTTAATATTCTTTTTGGTGTGAAAAGATCTTAGTAATGGTGTCTCGTTTTGGATGAAATAATGGACCGAATGAGTAATGGTCATACTCTAAAATAAAACAATGAATGGTTTTTAAGTCAATCAATATGACCAGCTGCATTGGGAGAAAACTAATGTTCTATGTTTCGTTTTTGCCTTTAGCGTGCCTTAAGTAGTAAAATTTTGCAATAATCCGAGTCCACAGAAGGGCTCCGAACGTGGAAGGTTCCTCCTCTTCTTGCCAAGTCGTCTGCTTGCTCGTTTCCTGATATGCCAGCACGAATGGGTACCCAGTACAGAGAAATCTTCTTGAATCTTCCTAGCTTAGCTTACTGCTCTAATACCCGCCTGGCTCTCGGAGAAAATGGCGATATTTTGATTCTTGTACCCCTTATTTAGTTTGAATTGGACATAGTGCTAGGTCCAAAAAACCCTGCGCCAGTTCCTTCATCTCTTAGGCCTTCGTCTATAAACCAGCTGATTGCTCCTGGTTTGACATCGTAGTTCAGCGCAGCGTTTTCACATTATTCTTTAGGGCTGAGTTCTACTTTGAATCCTTTGATGAAGTTGTTCTAGGGTATTGTAGGAGTAGGTGTGCGTCCTTTAAGATATGATTTGATTGAATCCTGATGCAAGCCCTACAATCACTGTTATTTATTATTGGCTTTGTTGTGGAATATGAATATGCAGCCGCATTAGATTTAGTAGTACATCTATCGCCGCACTAAGACAAGTTCGCATTGTTCCTGTTATTTGTTGCTAACTTAGCCCTATCCGCCCAAACAATTGCGCCGTGCTTTACTACAAGTCTGACCATTGTGAGACACATAAATTTTATTATCTTAGGGGTACATTCGTTCATTCAGTCCCGATCACCACTTCACGCAAGTTTCCTCTGTTAAAAAGACAAGTATATGCAATATCCTGTCTAAATAGCATACAGGTTCTTGGTTGGTCAGTTCTAACATCCCAAAGATTTATTGTATATGTATATGAGTTCATTTTGATAGAAACGAGACACAATTACTAAGTTTTTTTTTCAATACAAGCTAAATATATTTCTTCTTTGTTTCTATTAAGCTTCTACTTAAGGCATTTAAACATTCGTAATATTCTTGAAATAACCCAGTTTGTTGACCTCATTCACCATAGCAGTGATTGAGTCCAAAGTCTCTTCACCAGTTGGAATAATTTGTGCTGCAGGCAATCTAAAACCTGTGAGGAAAGAGTTAGACGATGGGCGAAGCTCATATGTGAACGACATGCGGATATCCTGTGTGCCATAAGCCCAATCGGAGCTACCACCAGCTGCCGGATAGATGGCATCGTAAATGTTGCCTCCAGTGTATTTCGTGTTATAGCGTTTATTTATTGCAGCAACAGAAACATTGAAGACCTGTCTGAAATCTTCGATATTGTCGGGCAATTCGCTGGTGTGACCATAGGGATACAATAGATACTGCGAGTAGGAATGGAACGCAATGTACAGTTGAATTTTTCCCTTCAACGATGCAATGTATTTGGACAGTGACAGAGTCTCGATTTCGGAGAATGCTTTAGGGCCGGCATATGTATCTGAGCAGATGCTTTCGCTAGCACCAACTTCGTTCCAGTGGAAACCCCAGTTGCGGTTGGGATCGGCACCAAAGCAGCTACCATACGGAGTGCGTGTCTTACGCCACAAACGATCGGTTTGTGTGTGCACATAACCATCGGGATTTACATGTGGGAAAATATACCAATTGTAGTTATCGGCCAGCTGCTTGATCGAGTCAACATCGGAGGTCAACAATTGGTTGATAATGTACGTTGCTGTGGCTGGGGCAATCCATTCACGCGCATGTATACCGGCTTCCAAGAAGATACCGGGTTTCTGACTTTTGCTTTTCGAGATTTTAACGCCCAAAATCGAACGTTGCTGATAGGTTTTACCGCCTTCGATGAGCGTAACTACCGTCGGGTATTGCTTAGCCAGTGTCTGCAACCATGTGTAGGTCTCATTTAATAAATGATATTTTGTCCAATCGTATACTTCATCGGCGCGTCCCTTGATTGCCACATCACCTTCTTCCTCATCCAGATCCTTTTGCAAATCCTTTGCAAGCAATTGGTATTTGATTTCTTTTGTGCCCAAAATTTCGAGAAAATCTGAAACTTTATGCGGTGCTACGACCACTTTGACTTCAGCACCGACCACGTGCACACCATCCAAAAATATCAATGAATCACTTGAACCCTCCAACTGTTTCAGCACCTCTAATTGTGCCTTGTTCGCGCTAGTTGCCTTATAAACCCGATAATTGTCGTAACGCACGCGTTCACCATTGCTCAGAGCGCACAAGGTGCTCAGTAGGCAGAGCGCCAAAATAAGGCTGCCTTTGAAGTACATATTTGCGGATAGAATGAACTGAATGTATAGCGCTGTGCGCGCTTTTATAGCAAACAGAATTTCATCAAATCGCACACTTCAGATTGATTCGCTATTACTGCTGGCTGAATTTTGATAAGCCCGATAAATCTTGTCATTATGCTTTACCTCATTGCCGATGACTTTAAATAACTGAATCTAATTTATTGGAGTCAAGATTATGCACTTCAAAATATTTTCGACCATCATAAATTTTTATTATCTAAGACAATTATTTTTCGTATTTCATGTTTTGTACAATATACACCCACTATAAATTATTGGGTTTACGTGCAATATTCGTCAGTTCATTCAAACCGATTTAATGCGTGGACATTTTCAATAATACGTGAAATACGCGATTCACAAAACTGGAATAACTCACGCTTAAGACTCAGTTTATACGAGTCTAATACAATTTTCAGATAAAAATGATAATATAGACAGAGACGGATCAACGCACAGTGGGCCTTTTGACTTTTTTAATTGCAAAAATTAAGACTTTTCATCTAATGCTGTTATTTTCAAAATTTAAAAAGTTTTTAAAAGATAGTTCTTTGGTATTGGAAGAAATATCTAATAAAGCTAACATTTCTGTACTATAAATATTTTATTTCAATTCCGTTCGTAATCTCGTGTGTCTTACACCTGAAACTTGTGGTTCTGAAGAGGCTACCAATATATTGAAAAGGTCTACATTTTGTCTAATCTTTGAAATATTGCACGTATTTGTATATCTATAGTTTTTGTAAGCTTTGTTTATTAATTCTTGGGCATCTTCTGAAAACATTCCTATTGGTAGGCCTTGGTATTTATTTAAATTTATTTAAAAAGTAGGGGCTTTGGCCCACCTGATGGAAACATCTGATGAAAACAAGGCTGTTGCCGCTGCGGAACACATAGTTGTTTATTGTGGAGTTTGTTTGTAACCATGATTGTTATTCTTTGATAGATAATTCTTGAGAGAACAAAGATGTCATAAAGATGTTCAAAAAGTGTTACCTTTGTCGTTTATGAAGTTTTGGAAGCAAAAAGGAGTTTGCGGTTCAGTTGTGGATTGTAATCTTAACGAGTCCATTGACAAGAAAGACAACGATGATTTATTTTGATGTTTCATTATGTATGAAGTGATATCGAGACTTACCACCTACATATATTACTTCACCAGGCATACATTGTACAACATGTAGTTATGTCTGCTTTTTTGGATCGTGTGCATTTCTACCCTGACATTTGGGTCAAAATCTTGTTAATAATTTTTTTAAATTTAGATTTTTATTCAGTGTTGTTGTTCTTTTCATTGTTTGAGTTAAGTTGTGTTAAATGTGTTTTTTATTAGTTTAGAAAGTTATTTTTCTATCCATGACTTTGTAATTGTTATATTAGAGAAGGCAAAATATGTGGTTCTTGTTGCTGTATTATTAGTTGTTGCTTCAATATTTATTGTGGGCAGTAGTAATGTGGCGCTGCTGCTGCTCAAACTTTATTAAACATTCTTGAGCTCTGGCGGCATTTGATTCTTTGGATGCTTATTCTCAAAATGTTGTTTGTAAGTCTTAGCACCAGGCATTTGCGACTTGCAAATTGTGCAGACATGCAGAAGCGCCTTTTGTGCTGCCTTCTTCTGTTCGTTGGCATTATGTCCTTGTTGCTTCTTCATTTTGTTTGATTTTTCCTGCGCCTTGGCTTGGGATTGCAATTTCTGATGACCGCGTGCCATTTTGTTGCTAATTTGTTTTTGCTGTTGCTCTAGAAAATGCTGTCTTTATGCACGCTGAAAAATTTTCCACAATTATATTTTTTCTTTGATTTGTATTACTTTGTTGTGAGAAAATTTTCAACTGTTTTGTTTTGAAGTTTATCTGAAATTATTGAAGTTTTTGTGATGTGCGACTTTTCTGAAAATATTCTTTCTATATTTCTTCGTTTGTAAAATAAAAAGCAAAACATGAGATATTTTTGGAAAAAGAGAAAAACTAAGTTCGCTATACATTGGCATCAAATTGAAGGATACGTTAGTCTATAGAGCAGAAAGCTGCTGGGATATTAGAAATGAAACACTTCCACGGCGAAATTTAATAAATGAAGTTTTCTATTATGCTTCAGTAGTAAAAAAGAAGGAAGTTCTCAATTCAACCGTATATATATATTTTTTTATGTATGTTCGCGGATAACTTCGTCGTTTATGAACCGATTTTGAAGATGGTTTTTTGTTTGAAAGGGTATATTCTTGCGTTGGTCCCATACAAGTCAGGATCTGATGAAGGGATCCCATCGAACTAATATTTTTCCATCCATATGAGGTACGGTGATGAAATTTGCTATACATGTTAATGGGATTTGGAGAAGTTGTCCTGTTAAGTTAAGTCAAAATCGGAGGGTCGATGCCTTGCCCTCGTATATAAACGATAAACAATAATCATCATATCTTTGCATCAATTCGAGGTAATGGAATGAAGTTTGGTAGAAGTGATCCGGGAGAAGTAACCCGGTTAGGTTAGGAAACATTTTTTATTGATGTTAATTCATTATTTTTCCTTGCATAATTCAAAAAAAAAAAAAAAAACAAAATATTTCATATAGGCCAAGATCGGCAGGGTATTTTCTATGGTTTTGGGGTGAGTCGGCAATAACTTAACCAAAATCGATTTATGTATATGAAACTTATAAACTCAAAAACTTTTTGCAATCACATAAAAAATTTAGTTTAATCGTGTAATGTTTTTTAATGCCGACCCAACCCAATAAACAAACAATAATACCCTCGAAACGAGATTAATAACTTCGTTAATATTTTCTCGAAAATCAAAAAAAAAAAAAATGGATTTAATTTAGATTCATTTGATTAAGATTTATTTATTGTTCTTTGATAAGAAATCTGGAATTGGTTGAAATTTAACTGAGTCATTGGATGATGTTTGGTTGAAGTGCCCAACTACAGTTTTTTTTTACCAATAACTGACTGGAGGAGGTTGTCGGTACTTGCACATGTCACGCAATTGCATGAAACTATACGAAGTAATCGCCCAGATTTGTGGCAAATAATTGATGCCATTTGCATCACGTTAATATTTCTCCTCACACATTGTTTCTTCTTCATCATTTTTTACTTCAAAACAACATTGTAAGCGTGCCTTAGCCACCTTATTAACCTGATTTAGCCGGTTGCGACTGTTTCCTGTTGCCATAACATTTTTTTTTTTTTTTTTTTGCAAATTACGGATAAGTTTGAATTGGCGGCATTAATTATTTCTAGATGAAATCTTTGCATTCTTAATCTTACACAACCGTTTTCATGAATTGTATTTTATTTGTTTCAGAGTTTTTTGTGATTAGATAATAGTAATACGGTGGATGATATGTATTTTCTTGCAGTCACTGATAAGCTTATCAAATATCAAAAACAAATTGAAAAGATTTATTTTAGAATGGATTATAGTGAATGAAAAATATTAAACGATTTTAATGCACATAAATATTTATACTACAAGCATTTGATTATAAACGAATTATTCTTCAGATATCGCACTTGCTGTTTTGACCATGGCTATTATTGAATCCAAAGTCTCTTCACCAGTTGGTATTATTTGTCTAGCTGGCAGACGAAAACCAGTCCAGAGATTCCAACTGGAGGGCCGTAATTCGTAGCAAAATGAGTAATTAACACCGAGCGTGCCATAGACCCAATCAATGGATGAGCCTGTGGCCGGGTATATGGCATCGTATACATTGCCGCCGGTATATCTGGTGTTATAACGACGCCTTATAGCTGCAATGGATGCATCGAAGACACGTTCCAGATTCATATGATTAGCAGGCAGCTGCGGTGTATGTCCATAAGGATACAAAAGCAGTTGCGAATATGAATGAAATGATATATAAAGAAATAGACGCTGCCGCAACGTACTAAGGTAATCAGCCAGCGCGCGTGTCTCCGGCTCGGAAAATGCACTCGGACCGGCATAAGTATCTGAGCAATGTTCATCACTGGCACCTACTTCGTTCCAATGAAAGTCAAAATTACGATTCGGATCAGTGCCAATGCAATTATCGCCTTGGCCAGATGGTTTGCGTGTCTTGCGCCAGAGTCGATTCGTGCTGTGTGTATAAGCATAGCCATCCGGATTCGCATGCGGCACTATGTACCAATCGAATTGTTCGCTAAGCGCTTGAATATGCTTCTTATTGCTTGACAAAAGCTGATCTGCAATGTATGTAGCTGTCGCCGGACTTATCCATTCACGTGCATGCATGCCTGCTTCTAGAAAGACAATCGGTTTGTCTTGCCCCTTTGAAATTTTCAAACCCAAAATCTCGCGACCCTCATAAGAGCTGCCAACATTGAAGACTGTAGCAATGCTGGCATATTTTTGCATTAAAGACTGCATCCAGTTGTAGGTGTCATTGAGCTGATGATATTCCGTCCACAAGTAGGCGCCAGCACGTCGATCAGCATCAGCCACGGGTTCTGTTGCTTCGCTTGCATCAAGTGTTGCCTGTGCATTTGCATCCAAGAGTTCATACGTTATAGCGGATGTCTTTAGCGCATTTTCAAACTTTTCCACGCGCTGTGGTGACACAAGTGCAACAAGTTCTACGCCAACACTTGGTGCACCACTTATTAATAATATATCATTAACATTTTTTTCAAAAGCTTTAATAACGCTTAGGTGTGCTATTTTTTCTGGCTGTACGCGGTATACCCGATAATTGTCGTAGCGCACTCGCGCACCACTGGCAGCGCCAATTGGCAGAAGTACCAAGCACCAACTCAATAATCCAAGAATTCTTTGCATATTCACTCGAGTGTTAAATCAATACTAAAAGCATTTTTCGCATTGTTTGACGGTTTTATAGGCGCTGTGGGACACTAGCTACTCACTTGCGCACGCACCTGCATACTAATGATGAGATACTTTTGTTCCATTCTATTCGACGACAGCTATTTACACCAAGAGTTGGAACATTTAAAGCCAGCAGCGCAGAACGAAGTGGAAATGGCCGACAAATTGCTGGTTTTAGCCAATTTCTTCATTAATGCATTCGATGAACCACGCCTCGATGTTGTTGAGTTAGATCTTTTGCATGTGGTACTAAGCAGCTATCTGAACACCACGAGTTATTCCGTGCGCGATATACTGCGAAGTCTGGCGCCGGACTGTCAAGATATTGTCATACGCGGCATTGTGTACGGTGCGCCAGTCAACACCAGCGAAATTTTCTTTAAGCGTGCAACCTCGTCGAGCATCTGTTGTATTTTTAACTATCGTCGACCGAGTTATTCCAGAGTTCCGTAAGTATATATTAAAATTATTGTGGATACCAAAACGTATATAAATACCATCTTTCTCTATACAAAGTAACTAGTTTCTTTTTTTTAATGTTTTGATTTTAAATAAGGACAATTGTCTCTCCTTAGATCAAATATTTAGGGTTAACTGTTATGTTCCACCTAGTAAGCCATAGGCCGAAGGCATCAAATTGCGATTGCGAAATATAGATGGTGTCGTCAGCATAAGAGATTCTTCCTCTGAAACCGACTTCTCTTGTTCACTTGGATTGAAAATATTAAAAGGCATAAAGATCATTGTAAAGTACTCGACATAGGTTTCAGCTTAACCCCTATCTGAGCGTCAGAAGAATCCACTCGCGTTCAAGACTGGAGCAGCAGTTCCTTTTGTACCTCTTTTTAGATATTCGGTAGCTGTTCATAAATTGTAGAATGAATCAGAGTTTTTAACTGTTTAAAGAAACTCGTCAATGCTTTACTTTAAAAAGATCTTGAGTTATCCGGTTGGGCTTTTTTGTCGCATTTGTGCAGTCTCGAGACACACAGATGAAGAACTTTCTTTATAAAAGGGCGGCAGTGCCTGGACTTTGAATTTACAGTTGCACAGTTTTTCAATCTCCATGTCGATATCTTCTCTAAATGAATGCGTTATGTTGGAGACAACACTCTTCTGGAGACACTAGTTTTTCCTACTTTTGCCTTCTTTGTGGTGGTTACATATTACGGCTCAGCAAAACTTATGAGTGTTCAGAGGAAAGAACGTAGCTATTACTGGTTTACTGGCGCCTTTAAAGATGACAAAATCAAGAAATTCAGGTATCTTGTTGGTGTTCGTTGACGTGTGCGTAAGTTTACCCGACGAATGATAGTCCAGTCTGCCTGCAAATATGCATTTGTACAATTCTGTACCCATAACCCCACCATGAGCTCCTCCAACCATAAACCATCTACAAATATTATCTAATAGATGCTAGAAACATTATATTTATGTCCGGTTCTATAGAAGTGTTGGCCGTCATACAAATCTGTCCTGCTGTCCTCGAAAGGGGCGGATGCGTGCTTAGGACCCTTTGAACCCATCTACTAAATCGTTACAGCCATATTAATCTGTATGACCTATCTTCTGTGTAAATAAACAAAGGGATCTCAGAATCTGGAATAGTTGGAGACTTCAATTTATTTAGATTCAGATGCAGGGTATTTAAAGTCGAACTGTTGCTTTCCACAGAGTACAGCTGCATTCCAACTTCTTTCGAAATATGTGAAATTCATTTAATTACAATATTTACTACTATTAATTTTTTAGACAAGCCAAAGCACTTGAAAACGCACAATTGATGCAGGCACCAGAGGTGAAATTCGAGTCCAATTCGATTCTAAACAGTGTACAGTTTGTATTGCAAGACTTCGGTGCCGAGGATTATACCTACACATATCTATCCAACAACGCATTTCAGGTACAATAATATTAATAATAATAAGTATTCCCCATATATGTATACTTCAACCTCTAAAAAATCTATTATCCTAAATAGTTATTCATTTTTCAAAACGAAGATTATGCCACAATACAATCAAATACCAACGGTGAGATACTGGTCGAACACAACACCATTGTAGAAATACCCGTACAGCCCACGTTTTTCGGATCCAGTTATCATGTGCGTCAAGTAACACCAAATCAGCGTCTATGTTACTTTCCGGAGGAGGGACGTGCCGTGCTTAATCAGTTAGTAGCAGCTAAATAATATTTTTAGATTTAAAACTATATTCTTTTATTTTCGATTTTAGATCATTTTATTCGCTCGACGAGTGCCTACTAATTTGTCGCGTACACAGCATGCTGGACTACTGTGGCTGCACAGCCGCCACAATGGCGGGCAGTTCGGAAAATGTGACCTACTGCGTGCTGCCCGATCTACCCTGTCTGATGAAATGGAAACGCATTTGGTATCAATACGATGACTTTCCGTATGTCGAAAATCGTGAAACAAACAGTTTTGAGAAATGTTCCAACTGCCTGCCCGTCTGTAATGGTGTGAATTTTAAGATCTTTCCAAATGTGATGCCGTTAAGCACATCATTGGAGGGCAAGCCTTATCTGCATGGTTTGCTGTAAGTTGAACAAATATTTTAATATAAAGAGTGTACTCGAGTTTCTTATAAGATTAACTGAAAATTGGGTACAATGCTTAGCTATTTTTATGTGCAGAATATCATGTTAACACCACTTAACATCGCCAACGATATATCCTTCTGATAGGTATCGGATAAAAACTGGCTCATCTTTCTGGCTTTTTGTATGAAAGAAAATGTTTTTAAGGTTCTTAATTCAGCTAGGAACGACAAATATGGGGAATTTTACGTCAAACCTAAAAAATCACACCACTAAAAGAGGTTACCATCTACAAAGCGTCGAGTCGATGAAGACATATCCACATGTCTGGCTGTCCGTATGAACATCACGAACATGGAGACTATAAAAGAGAATACAAGTTTGGATATTTAATCTCTCATGATTTGATATGACTTCAGAGTGAAGAAAGTGCTACGAAAATGAATACAAACCTAAGTGCACTCGTCTTCAAGGAGAAAATTTTGATACAACAGTAAAACCAATTACGTTTATAAATATTTATTTTTTCAACATTAGACCAGATATATAAGTAGCAAGTTAGTTACTTCTTAAAAGAAGCTATAAGTTTCCCGAAAAAATTCTTCACAAATTTACCCAAGAATGTATATCTCATATTTGGAGACTTCTTAATTGCTCGGCTTCATACTAGTTAACAAATAATTGTTAACTGAAAACTCTGCATAAAGGATTTACAAATCTACAAACACAGCAGTAGGTAGACACCGACACCTTTCTCCATTTTTAATCTACTCATATACAGCATTGTAGTGCGGTTGCCAGTTGTGAAGGACACATTTCATAATTTTGTATGGCTCAAAGAATTATGTTTCAAAGGACACTATGTGCCACAGCAGCATAACTATAAAATCTTAAGTTGATATGCTCTAATTTTCCCTAATTTTATGCTATTTATTAGCTGTTTTTTCAGCTCTCAGTCTTCAAGTATACTTGTGCATAGTCCATCCGATTGAGGCTATTTGTTCGGTTCGTACTTTTGTTTGCTTAGGCGTATTATGAAATCTAGCAGATACATTTGTACTTTCAGTTCTTTGGGATTCGTTGTCACATAGAATCCAGCGACACCGGCCGTATTTAGTGTAAGTTGTTGATCATGAACCTAACAACGTATGGCGTTAATAGTTGTACCAAAAATATAAACGTTTTGAGTTTTGTATGCATACCTTTCTATCGAGTACCTCGATAATTTTCATGTCTGAGGCACGTAACGTCTTTTTGTGTTTAATTTTCATAAGTGCAAGTATATGCTCCAGCTCCTCGGGATCCTTAATCTTGCTTATCCACTCCTGCACCTCTATTTCGTACTCATTTTCAACCTGTGCGCGCTGTTGTTGCAAATGCTGCTCCGTAACGTGCTGAAGGTCCATCAGGCCTTTGACTATTTCAAAAATTGTGTTATTTAGAAGAGAGTTGGCCAGCTCTGTCAGCAGATCGTACGATATGCGCACCTGATAGCTTCTGTAAGTATTTTGGATTTAGCTTCACTTTTTACTTGCCGCCGTTGCCGGTTTTTTACTTACTCAGGTAATTTGGAATGCATCTGTTTCAGCTGGTCTACTAAAAAGTACAATTTCCGTTGCAAAAACTCTGGTGATGATTCTTCATCTACATCCACAGGTGTTGCATTAGAAGTCGATGGCTGCTCTTCAGTTTCCGGAGTAGCCAATTCCATGTTAATTGTTTTATTTTCTGCTGTAAACAACGTCCGCAAAAATAAACATTAATGCGTACATTTCAGCGACACCAAATTCGCTTAGGCGTACACTTAATGTGTACAAATTGTACGCGTGATCTGTGTTAAAGTGTTTCAAAATGTCGCGCATCTTTCAAATACTGTCGGAAATATAACGACTTAAATATGGAATTTATAAACATAAAAAAATAAATTAATATAATCGACATCGCTTAAATCAGATCAGATCGGCTAAGAATAATAATATTACTCATGATTTTCAGAAGTGTTCAATATTTGCTTTGGATACAACTACAATAATGTTTTGAATGCCAAGTACGGAGAGATCTATCTACAACTGGTCAAACTGGTCAACTGACCGTTCTTCCTCTATTACCTGTTATTTATCTGTTCGATTGATGTGACCAGCCCAGTGCAGTCGCTGGAATTTTATTGCGTTGGACTATGCCAACCTCATCGAATAGCTCACAAAGCTCACGGTTCATACGGGACCTAAACTCGTCACCGACCGAAGAATATTTCTGTCACAGACTTCCACCGCCGTTTGATCTGACTCAGTCACGTTCCATGCCTCTGCATCATACCGCGGGAGTATCAACGTCTTGTAGATCTTAATTTTCGACTTTCGAGAGAGGGCTTTACTTCTGATGTGCTTACTCATCATAAAATACCACATATTTGGAAGCGTGATTTTTCGCCTTATCTCTATTTGTTGTTGTGGCTGGTTATTTCGGATCCGAGATAGACGAAGTTTTCTATCGTCACTAACCGTCCAATACCCGATGACGGCGGGACAGACACGAAGTACTTCGTCTTGTCCTCATTCACCGCTAGACCCATGAGCTGAGTCTGTTTTTCAATCTCTGATAACGCCTTGCTGACTCGCCGTTTCTTCGTGTCGATGATATCAATGTCATCCGCGTACGCGAGCAGCATCACTTCCTTTTGGAAGATCGAGCCCGATATATTATGTATGTACGGGCAGTGGCGTATAATATTTTATATCAGCAGATTGAAAAAATTGCGCGACAACGCATCGCCCTGCCTGAAACCTCTCTTAGTATCAAAGGGTTTGGAGAGGTTATCACTGACAGGTTATCCCTGACAATACTCCATAATCTCATTAATTCATGTGCATATGTATATAGATTTCCATTTTCGTCTTTACATTCGGTAAAGTTTTTGAACTTCATTTCTGTCTCATAACCTCTCAACATCCTCACACTCAAGTCTCTCTTGCGTCTGAAAATGCGCTTCTATATACGTTTCTCTCTATATCGCTCTGTAATAATCACTCTTTCCTTCATATCCATGGAAAGGGTGACATATCTCCACTGCTCACATATATCTTAAAAAGACGGAGAGGTTGTCCGGAGCAGTTGGGATAGCGTGTTTGAGAAGGCTTCTTCGGTCTGTTCTGATTGCAGCTTGCCGACGTCTAGCTGTCGGTGCATGTTGGGATGTGCGGCGTACACCACACTGAGTCTAGTGCATACCTTGGCTGCGACACGATAGTGGTCCATTTCGATATTGGGAACTTGTAACGTAGGCACGTCCAACACGCTCGGTCGTATAGACGTTCTAAGCGCTCATTAAACTCATCTTTAGCATCGTTATCCTTCTCTTCCGTCGGGGCACAAATCAGGCCTATATTTAAATATTAAGCCTTGATGCGTATCGCGGCTAGAGGCTCGTCAACAGGCGTGAACCTAGAAGCGAGGCCACGTAGTTTGCTACTCACCACGAAACCACATCCAAATTCGTGCTTACTCGCATGGCAGCTGTAGTAGATATTACAGGATGCTTTTTCAGAGCAACTCTTTCCTATCCATCCGATTTCTTGGATTGCGATGAAGCATAATGCTTTGCATTTTTCGAGGACAACAACCAGCTGCATATTTGCACCATCCCAATTAAGGGTGCCAACATTCTAGGTGCATATCCTGATATCGTTTGCGGGAGGAGGCTTCCTTTTTGTTTTCATTGTAGTGATTTTTTTTTGCGGTGGCGCGTCCCAAGCCCGGCGCACCAACCCATAATTGAGGGTGTTCTCGCCTTCTTACTGTTCTAAAGTGATCGTCTACGATTTTATTACATGAATAGATATCCTATAAATAAAGAGTATACAAAGCAGAAACTTGCTAATATGTACACCCTAAATTTGTTTCACATTTTTTCGTATATTTCTAGAAAAGGACTAACAAACGAACGTCCACTTGCAATTATAAAATTATTCTTCAAGCAACGCTATGCACAGGGCACTGTGATGAACATGGTTGGCGATTGGGTTGTACTACTGAGTAAGGACACTACAAATAAAAATATGTTGTTATTTTTTATATCCTTCACACGTATTATATAAAGGATGTTGTCATTTTGTTGTAAAGTATGTTTATTAATGATAATCTTTGAGATTTGTCCGTATGCCAAGTTTATAATACGTACTGATGGATTAAACAAGTGGGAAGTCGGATCCATGTCAGTGTACAGTGATAATAGCAAAACATTTGATACCCTACCTCGCCGACAGATGAAACAAACCCGCTGGCTATTGAACTATTTTAAGAACAATCCGTATCCGTTCCGTAATTATGTATGCAATTTGACGAAATGTGTAGGGTATTACAGCTTCGGTTCTACCGATGTTAATACTCTTTCTTCATTACAAAGCTTTAAACTAACTTTCTTTTACTCAAATAGATCGCTTCGGTGGCATTCTATCGTTGATGTATGGCTTCAGCATAATTAGCTACATCGAGATTGCTTATTATATCACTGGCAAATGGTTCGTGTATCTATACCGTGCTGTACTCAACAGAGCTCGTTCTAGCAACAACAAAATCGTGAAAGAGGGGCACGTTATCCCACCGCCTGCCTATGAACTTTACTGGAATGAGCTCCAACCCAAATGTGCTATAACACGCAACATTGAAGATTTTCATCAAACTTTGTAAATTCAAAGTTTTTACGTTTATTTTTTTCTCGAGGATGTTTTCAATAGGTACATTATGGGTGCTAGGCAGTTGCATAATGTAAGCGCATGCTACAAATCTGTTGTATGTATATAGATATATAATTTATATAATGTATAAAAAAGATTTGTTGCTCAAATCAACAACTGGACAACTGAACGAAACGTTATGGTAAAAAAATTGTTGTGTTACATCGAATTATCAAAAGTTATTTGTTTCATTTTGACTTTACTCACAACACGCATGCAGCATATTTAATAATCGTCGCCACGAGAGACAATTTCCTTGCATGTGGGCCTCAACATAATAGTATGTTCATACTGCGCTGTATAACAGCCCTTAATATCGCATAGTGGCGGATAGGCTTCAACAACGCCCTTATCGCAAAGATCCTTTAATGCCATCTGATATTTGGTGGCACCGGCACGATCCAACCAACGTTTGCAGAAAGCCAACGTGCCGAAATGCTTGTTAATAGTGCTTAGCAACGATTTGGATGATTGTAAACGCAATGGCACAAATGGCACATCAAAGTTTTTCATGTAATGTGAGCAATCCATATCATCGTGCACTAGACCGCGACCGGTCGAACCGAATGTTTCTATGGCGTAGAATTCATTCTCTTCCATGCGCGTTGATTCACCGCCCTTGACAATGGGCACCGTCTTGCCGGAGTGTATACCTAAGAATTAATTTATATTTTAGTTTAAATTATTTGACATTAATTATTTGCCATACTTACGATATGGACTAATCGAGTGTCCATTAAGATTGCGTATAGATTTAATCGGATAAGTCTTGCCGTCTAATTCGATCTCATATGATTCCATAACCTCCTGTATGGCTGCACCAATATCGCATAGACGCACGTCAATACCTGCCTCCTTAATACCAGTATTGGTTGCCTCCTTCACTGCCTGCAGCAGTTTATCGTATTTATCATTAAAGGTCAATGTAAAGGCACAATCGATAATGCGTCCTTTGATGTGAGTACCAAAATCAATTTTACAGACATCATCATACTGCAGCACAGTCTGATCGCCGGCATTCGGTGTGTAATGTGCTGCGCAATGATTGAGTGAGCAACCGGTGGGAAAAGCTAAACCAGCTTCTAAGCCGTTTTCACCAATCAAACGACGTGCTGTGTTCTCTAATTCCTCACAGATCTGTATCATCGACATGCCGGGCTTAATATAGCGTTGCATATACTGCCTTGTCTGTCTATGTGCCTCAGCGGCCTGACGCAACTCCTGATAAATGTCATTATGCATGCGATCCAGCGCACGTTTCTCTTCCGAAGTAAAACGATCTCTTGCAGTACGATCATCGGGCAGATCTTTAGGCGTTGGATGCTCTACAACCTGTCCTTCTGGGAAGTTACCATCTGGGAAGAGCTCGGAAATTGGTATAGTTGGCGGTTCAGTTTGTGCTTTCTTGCCACCACCGCCGCCAGTTTTCTTATTTCTGTTTTTCTTTTTCGAGGCATTTGCCTTTTTTTCAGCACTATCGGCGTCGCCGTTGGTCTGCTCAGTTGTGGCAGCGCCATTCTCCGTAGTAACACCCTCAGTGCTATCGGCATCTTTCTTTTTCTCTGCTGCCTCCGCTGCAAGCGAAAAATACAAGTAAATATGCAATTGATAATTATTGCTGCTGTCTGTCGCTTCATTCGCTTTCGGTCAAGTCGGGTCGGTCACTCACCTTGTCGCAATTTTTTATTGTTCGGCTTTGGCTTCTTTTGCTTTTTAGTTTCCTCGCCGCCTTCGCTGACTGCGTTTTCTGTGACAATATTTACTTCTTCAACTGCAGACATGTTTTTGCTCTATGTATGTTTGAATAATATAAAATATATTTATATTTTATTGCAAAATATACACACTCGGAAAAGTTTGCAGCGAGTTAAAGAAATGAAAGAAAGCACGAGGCCAGTTGATTTTTATATCTTCTTCTTTTTCGTATATGTTCGGCATAAATGCCAATCACAAAAAAATTTAGACATATGAATGGCAAAATGAATACATAGATTCTGCTATCCACGAACGGCAGCATGAGTACGAAATAAATAGTTATTATTTCTCTTTTGTTTTATATATTTTGACTTACACTGAATGGTTTTAAAAAAAACCATTTTGTTGTATGTGCCAAATAAATTCAAAGAATCTTCATGTGTTACCTTTATGTAATAACCATTATCCATTATCAAGACCATTATCAAGACTATAGAGGTCGGTCTACTTTGCTCAAATGGAATATGGTGATTTTGTATGTAGATTTAGGATGTCAAAATTATGTTTAATCAATCAATATTTTGAGATTTTGTGCTTTCTTTCCACAACCATATAACAAGCCGTTTATACTAGGTTTTTGCAATGCATATACGTGATAACACCATACAAGGTGTGCCTCAAAATTTCCCGAATTTTTTTTCCTGGGTATTTTCTGATGGCGCTACATCTTAGTGAGGATCTGCGTTGGAAAGGTACATCTTTCATTGATATTTTCTATATACAGTTATACTCGTAGCGTCTAATGTGGCAGTATGTTAAGGTTTGTTTTAAACATGGTTAAACTTTTAACGAAACTCACGAATTGATGAAACAAGTTTATGGGAATAATTGTCCATCTCTACTCTCTCTTACCACTATTTACGACTGGTATACATGTTTCAAAGATGGTCGGGAAGACTTGCAATACGACTAATGTTCAGTCCGGCCGAAATCTTGAGTGAACGCACAAAACATCAAAATTGTCTGTGAATTCATCAAAAAAAAAAAAAAAAAAAAAAATACTCAATCTATTATATTTTGGTCGATCATTTGCACTTCAGAAAAGTGTGTGCACGATTTTTTCCGCATCAATTGAAAGAAGGGGAAAATGCGCTTCGGATTCTACATTCGAAAGACATTATTAAAGATGCCAAAAGGATCAAAACTTTATTTTCAACATTGTTACTGGTGACGAGACAGTGTGTTTTCAATACGACCCTGAAACAAAGCGTCAAAATGCCGAATGGAAATAACCCGATGAGCCAAAAAATCACGTTTGGAAAATTTAGAAGTGAAGAAAATGTTGATTTGTTTCTACGATTCGAAAAGCATTATTCACTAACAGTTCGTTCCACCGGGCCAAACAAATAATGGGCCGTTTTATCTATTTGTTATGAAGCGTTAGCTCGATCGCATTTTGCCACCATGTAACGTTTTTTTGTTCGGCAAGCTAAAATTATCCATCAAAGGAAGGCGCTATGTTGAAATTGAGGCCAAACAGGTAAAACACCGTTTTATTGGATCGAGCTAATACGTGTATTCAGTCAGAGGGAGATTACTTTGAATAATAAAAAGCAAGTGCATACTCAAAAATCTATAAGAAGTAGTTTTCATTTTATTCCAAAAGTTCGGCAAATTTTGAGACACACCTTGTAATGTCCATTAATTTGCATCAATTTCTAATTATTATTATATGATATCGAATCAAATTTATTTGTTGCATTATGTCATTATCTATATGCTTACGAATAGAATACAACATTAAGAAAAATTGCAACTATACACAGTTTCGTAAATATAATCCATTTAAGAGTACAGAAACGACTTCGTTGCATTCATTTGACATTCACATGTGTGCGCGCAATTGTTGAGTGAATGAGAAGGAAAATGTTTTATTCAGTTAAATAATTTGTGGTGCATTTGTTTTGTTTATAAAAAAAAAAATAGATAAAAAATGGAAGAAATACTTTTCCCAGGCTCATCGCAATCAAAAAGCAATTCTTTAAGCGATAGCGATGATATGGACTTAAAATTTTTCAATAAAGCAACAAATAATCGCAAAGATAGTGAAAACTCTGATAACGGTGATGATGCTGGCGAGGATGCATCCGAAGAGGCCAAGAAATTGATGCAGCTGCTGGGCGAAGAGAAACAAGAAGGCGAAACAGAAGAACAACATCAAAAGAAACAAAAAACTAAAAAAGAGTTGGAGGAAGAGGAACGTGAGAAAATGCAGTAAGTAGTGCTGGGCCGGCATATGAGCTGAAACTAATTTAAACTTCATAGAGTGCTCGTCTCCAACTTCACCGAAGATCAGCTTGATCGCTATGAAATGTATCGCCGTTCTGCGTTTCCAAAGGCTGCCGTCAAGCGTCTGATGCAGACTATAACAGGTTGTTCTGTCTCGCAAAACGTTGTCATTGCAATGTCAGGCATAGCAAAGGTGTTTGTGGGCGAAGTTGTCGAAGAAGGTAGGAAGTGCGGTGTGTCTTTTGTACTACATAGTAGGCTCCGCATAAATCTTTAAAGTTTTATATTAATTTTATAAAATATAAACCTATTACAGCGCTCGATGTTATGGAGGCGCAGGGCGAGAATGGTGCTCTACAACCCAAGTATCTGCGCGAGGCTGTTCGGCGTTTAAGACAACGCGGCCGTATGCCGATTGGCAAATATCAGAAACCTTATTTTAGATTAAATTAAACTTTAAAATTAGTGTTTACTTTTTAAGCAGGCGATTGTTTTTATTACGTATTAATTTTATATATAAAATGTACAAATCAGTGCAAAACTATAAAACTAAAATTCCTCAAGCTTGGGCGTCGACGAATGCGAATCATCAACGGTCATATGTGTTATAGTGCTACCGGCAGGTAATATAAACTGCTGAGCAGGAATTTGTCCGGCATAATTGAGTGGTACAGTGCACAGTGGTGCTGAGGGTTCCGAGGGAAAATTCAACTCTTGCGCCATTGGCATATCGCGATCAAGCACGTCCTTTGCAATAAGCGTATTAGTCTCCTGATATTCCAAACCGGCTTCAGGTTTAGCGCCCAGCAGCAGGTTGCCCTTCTGTACGCCCATATATTGTGTAGCCTTTGCATTCAGCGGCAGTTGACCGCAGGTGTCTGCAAGTACTTTGCGATGCGCCTGCAGATTGGAAATGCAAGTGAAGCGCTTGCCGCAACCATTGCACAGAAAGCGTTTGATGCCCGTATGCACGGTCATGTGCGTTAGTAGACTTTCGCGATAGGGATACTCCTTGGGACAGAGCTGCAAGCATAATTTTTAATAATTTTAAAAATCAGTTCGCACTGCTATTTAATTTTAAATACTTACATGACACTTGAAAGGTTTGTAGTCGGTATGCCGTGTTTTCAAATGTGATTTATATTGCGCTTTTACTTTGAATGTTTTGCCACATTTATCGCATTGGTACGGCGTATCGTCCTTGTGCAGCAGCATGTGTGTCTTCAGTATGCCGGCTGTTGTTAAATGTTTACCACATACCGGACAAGGATAGAGCGGCACACGTCCACAGTCGGAACGCACATGATCCGTTAGCGAAGTGCGTCCAGCAAACTTTTTGCCACACTTGTCGCAGACTAAATTACGTGGCATGCTGCCGCGTGGTTCCTTTTCCTTGTCCTTATCCAGCAAATTATGATGATTTTTTATGTGATTCTTCAGACTATCGTGCCCAGTCATATATTTATCGCACTCTGTGCAATATAGTAAATCACGATGTTCTTTGTGTGCATGTGCAGTGGCTTCGTCTTTAGTGGCAAAATATATATTACAGTAGCAAGGACACTTGTGCGTTAAAGCGCCATCCGTTCCATGTAAGTTCATATGCGCAATTAAACGTTTTTCCATTAGATAAATTTTATCGCAAATTTTACATTTAAAGACTTCACCATCCAATTCGTCGGTGGCATTTTCATGCTTAAATAATTCCTTGATTTTTTCCTCACCCAGCGTATGATCGTGCCGCAAATGCTTTTCGTATGGTTTACGCATATGATATATTTTAATGCAAAGTGGACACTTCCAGGATTTCTCCTCTTTTTTAAGCATTTTCAGTCGCTCTTTCAATTGCTGTTGCGAAATTTTCGCCATGCGTTTGGGTGCATTTGCCGGCGGAGTTTTTACCTCACCGCGTTTGCGATATTTGCGTTTGGGCTTACTTTCTTCCACGTCGCTGCTAGTTTGCTCTTTTTTCGGAAGTTTTTGTGTTTTTGTTGGCAAAACCAATTTTGTTTTCACATTACGTCCCACTTTGACGCTGGTGTCTTCCTTGAGCTCCGGATAACGCACTGTAATATCTTCAAGCAATATTTTACATTCGCCGAAATCTTTATGCGATAAAGGCTTCACCGCCAGTACATCCTCTTCTGTTGTTAATAATTCAGCATTATCTTGTTGCTCCTTAATTAAAACGACTTCGGTTTCATCAAGTATATCGCCTGAATCTTCCATTTTGACGCTGTTAATTATTGGTGACAATACATTGCCGTTAATACTTATAAACTCTTCTGGTTCCTCCACCTCTTCTTCGTCTTCTTCACAGCCCTCTTTGAGCAGCACATTAAGTATTTTATCTTTTTCATTGAATATATTAACAACTTCTTCCTGTTTCAATGCACAATTTGTCTCTACAAATGCGCTGGCATCTGTGTACGTAAAACTGTCATCATTTTCCGGTTCTTGCTTTACAGGCGTTGGCAATTTGAAATCCTTATCACTACCACTGTCGACCGTATCAAAATCAGGAGCGTCATCATCATCCGTATCCGTCCAATGCGTGGATGCTTCATGTTCTCGTTTAAGTGACACTGCTGTAGGAATGTTGCATTTACGCGTTTGACGTTTATTGGCCAGCGGTTCATCATCGCTATCCGAATTTTGTGCGCTATTTATGGTCTCGAAATACGCTGCAGCATCAATGCTATCCTCCGAATCTGTGCTTTCTGCTGCTGCTGGAGTTTTACGTTTACGGCCACGTTTTTTGCCCGTTGTTGGAGTCTTTTTAACATATAATTTGTCTGTTACAATCTTTAATGAGGGCTTCACTTGTTGTTTTTGTTTTTCCAAGTCATCCGGTTTTATAACCTTATTCAAATTGCTGACCTTAATCTCTGATGAAGGATTAAGTGTTGCAGGAACTGAAAAATTAAATTAAAGATATATAAGAAGTTTTTTAGAGATTTCTAAGTGGTTTAAAGCCTTAATTATTAATATTTTGAAATTTATGTGCAGTTTAAAGCTGAGAGGGGTTCGTGTGAACTATGCATCAGTCGAGACCATTAATTGACTAGACCATACTGAGATAACAAACCAATTTTTACTTTATCCTCCAATTAGATGTATAAATTTTCGAAGAAATTTGTACTACATACGTATAAGCTCAAGCAGATATAATTGTAGATTAATATCTACGACTTCAAAATTAAAAGATATCTTCCACCAATACCGTAGTACATAATTATGACACCTCGCCCTAATAAAGGCCATCATCTTCTAGTTGCTACACTTACTGCGTGATCTATGCGTTCGCACACGATTCTTGGGCGGATCATATTCCGGTAGGCCACAAGTATCAGGACGCGTGCGTCGATGCTTAATTAAGTTAGAATAGCAGGAGAAGCGCGACTGACAGCAGCGACATTCAACCAGACGCAGTCCAGTGTGTATTGACGAATGCGTAACGATGCTCTCACGATGCGCAAAGCACTTGCCACAAACCTGTTATAACAAAATATTATAAATAAATCTATTACCCAACTAAGCAGCGCACTCACATCACATTTATATGGTTTTTCGCCAGTGTGCGAACGTTCGTGCTCAACCAGGCGTCCCTTTTGCAAGAAATTTTTACCGCAATAGCTGCAACAGAACTTCCGTTCGCCGCTGTGCGTTTCCTTGTGTTGTTTCAAATTGTATTTGGTCACAAAGGACATGTCGCACTGGTCGCATTTGAAAGGTTTCACTGTGCCGCACAGCGTATCCACATGCCGTTTGAACGGCTCAATTGTCTTGTACTCCGCGCCGCATTTGTCGCAAGTAAACAATACGCGGTCGAGGCCACCGTGCACAACACTAATATGCTCGCGGTAGTCTTGCTCATTCGTAAAAGTTGTATTATTCTTGCAAATGCGACAGGCAATGGTTATATGCACCGCATCCAAGTGACGTTTGAGCTCCTCCTCAGAGCAGTAGCGCGCCTCGCAGTAGCGACAAATAAAGCCGCCCGGCGGCTCATGTTTTTTTACGTGTTTCACATAGCCGTTGAGTGAGACAAGCGCTTTGTTGCAAACCGGGCAGTGTAGTTTCGGTATGCCGTCCGTCGTAATCTGTACCAACATCGAAGTCGCTGCCGCTGACGTCTGTCCATTTTTTGTTGTTGCTGCATCTACAAAATAATTACATTTTTTTACATACATATATAAAATCATTCACAATTTGCCGCTTACACTTTTAACAAAGCAAACCTAAAAAAATTGCTACACCTTTTATTTATCAGTGTAGCAACAAAAACTGAGAGAAAACAAAGTGCACTAACCCATTATAAATATTTTCGTTGTACTGCTGTGGCGAGACTTTGCCTTTTTTCGATGTGGAATTCTGTGCAGTGGCTGCTCTATTGGCACAAATGTATGAATGAAATATCCGCATATGCGTATTTTAATTGATCAAACTGCGTTTGTATTTAAACACTGCACAAATATAAACAAACACTGTAAAAAATAAAAACTTTTATTTTGCATACACTTAAAAAATTGACACGTTCATTAAAGATTAAATTCAAGATGGCTGCAGAGTTTTTTTTCGTGCATCGAAGAGCGTAATTGCGCGAGTAGTTGCAAAGAGAGCGCCAGCGCTACCATACTGTTTGGTGGTGTTTAACCCATTATTGCTCGCTGTTTTACAAATTTCAAATGCTTAAAAAAGAAATTTTTTTAAAGGGAAATCAATAAATAAAAATAATAGTTTTGACAATTTAAACAATTTTATTATAAAATTGTTTAAATTGTCAAAACTATTAGAAACATAAACAATAGAGCATTTGAGTAGAAGTTGTATAGATAATATACAGCGAAATGGATTTAGAAACTGATTTAGTCCCTGTTTGACTAGATATATAGAAAGGCTGAATTGGTATTTGCCCTATGTCTGATAAGAATTTTATTTTAAAATATAATTTGAGTTTAATATATGTTATTGGTATATTTAACATTGAACACTATTATCAAAGCGAAATGTAAAAATGTGTCAGATATATGCACCATCTGAACCTCACAAATTTTTTTTTTTTTTTTTTTACAAATTATCTTTATGCTCAATGGATGTCTGACTTTTTGTTTTAATAATTTAGAGTGATTAGGACCCTTAGGACCAATCTACTAATAATAGCCATTAATTCATCACAACAAAAATATTTCAATAAAACAAAAAAAGTTGTTAGAAAATATGAAAAGTATGTAGTGAAACAAAATTGTTGATGTCGGCCTCTATTACATCGTCCACTAATCATATTTATGTCCCCAGCCTAGTGCAGCAGCTGGAATTGTATGCGCTGGACTATGTTAACCTTATCGATGTTGACTCATACAGCACGCGGTTGATATGAGACATAAACTAACCGACTCTAATACGACCAAAAATCGTAATTTCATCTGACTCAATCATGAGAGAGGACTTTACTTTAAAGCTGCTTAACCCAAAATTGCATCAATTTGCAAGCGTTATTATTCGCCTAATCTCTAGGCTGACGTTATTGTTGCTGGCCATTTCGGATCCAAGATAGACGAAGTTTACTACAACATTGAAGTTCAAATTCTCCATTAAGACTTATTCCTCAGTGGTTGGCGCAAACAGCGGGGTCTCATTTCTTAAAGATAAGACAAAGAACACAGAGATTCCAGTCATTCCGCCGGACTTGAATAACTCAACTGACAGTCAATCAGAGCTTGTCGCTTTGTTATTTTGTCAGCCTTTTAATAACAGGTGGCCTTTTATCTATCGACGGTATAGTTCGCTTTACTGCCCCCTAGTAGGTTAGAATAAATGACTGCATAATCTCCATAATCTCAGTTATACCTGTTCAGACTTTCATTTTTGCCTTTACAAGCTTTTTGAGCTTCATTTCTCGCAAGATCCTCAAACTCTCATCTTTCTTGCGTCTGAAAAGGCGCTTCTCGTCTCTCGTTTCTCTCGATATCGCTTTGTACCAGCTCGCGTTCTTCTCGAGTGTAAATTGTTCTTTACTGCAGTAGCATTGCGAAATTCTTTGTGGTACCAAGAATTAGTCATTGTATTTGTATAACCAATGACCTTCTTGACACTTATATCCATATTTTTACTGCTCACATATGTCCTGAGAAGATGGAGAGATTTCCTGGAGCATTGGATTTGATTGCAGCTTGCCGACGACAAGCTTTTAGTGCGTGTTGGGTCGTGCGGCATGCACCACGCTGAGACTAGTGCGTACCTTGGCTGCGACAATGTGGTGGTGTGAATTTCCCAGGTTCATATCCTTAAATCGTGGTCCTCATACGGTTCTTTTTAGTTTTTATTGAAGTGATTTTTTTACGGTGACGGTCTCAAACCCAGTGCACCAACCCCTAATTAGGGAGGGCGTTTCTCGCCTTCTCACAGTTTTCTCTTCTCCGAATGCTGTTCAGAGGCTACAGAAGTGATACGGTTTCAAGTGGACTTTTGTGGGTTGCTTGGTTCATATGCAAAAAAATCATTGTTGGCTATTCCAAAGGGAATCAAAAAAGATATTGTGAAACCAGTCATGAAAAATTCACGACGTCATACAAGAGCTTTTCGAAAAATTGTACTGAAGTGTGTTGTTAAATCGTATGAAGCACCTTGGCTTGTTTCCTATTCGGATACCCAATGCCCATAATTTGTATGAGCCATCGGCATTTGCGTCTAGTAAAATAGAAATACATATGTTCGTTTTGTATATTGTAGCCAGGGAGATTTTTGGCAAGCGGAGTATGATCATGACGGCAGACAAACTGCTGCTATTTCCTATTTCCGCTATTTCCGCCTACCACTGATATAGTCTATCCTACTGCTAACTGCAATCTATTGTGAATCAATTTTATGTGCCAGTCCCATGAGACAGTGCTATCCAATTTGTCTAAAAAGTGTTGCCAGAGAAGCAAATACCGTTACATTTAAAATACTTGCATTTATTATAAAACATAAGAATAAACATATAAAAAAAATACAGAATAACTACTTACAATTTGTCACATACCTTTAAGCACTTATGAACTAACTAACATCGAATATCACTGAAAGCGCTATGTACAGAGTTCATTTGGCTAATTTCTTGCGCAGCAGACTAATAATTTCCCTAATAAGTCTAACTAATGTTATAATCTCACAGAAGTTGTGTGCTCCAATTCGTACTTTTCTATCTTATCAATAATTCGGTCATTTATCACTTCTCTAACATTGACCGACCACAAAAAGTCGTAATGATTCCAGTCTTCATATGGTATGTGATAGAGCTCGGCACAGGGCAACAAGGTTGCCAGATGCTCGACATCTTCCACCGCTGACATATAGTCATTGTCACTGTAGTAGAGATTAACGCAGCTGCTGATATTTGAAATCTGGTATGAGGGTGGCGTTGGCTGCTGATAGATCTCCAGATTAAGTTTTGTGCCGTGATCGTATTGGCGAAAGTCACCCGATGTGTAAAGCTGTAGATAGTGTATAATCTGTGTAGTTGATGCGCCAGCTGGATGTGTCTCACACACATCGGTGAGCAGTGTCTGTGTGTGTGTGGCAGAAAGAATGCAAATTAATTACAAGCAACTAATGAGAGATTATATTTTTAATAAATGCTTACGTGATTCAAATGGCGTGAACCCCAACCGCCAATCATATCCAACAGACCGGAACAGAGAAACTTGAACCTTGATTCCATTGAACAGACATACTCGCACATGAGTTTTTGTGCGTTTGTAATCGGCAGCAGTTCCATGCTGCCCAGCACCCAACTAAGAAATGATGGCGAGCCGAGAAATAGGCTGCCCAATTTGGACAGCAGGAATGAATGATTACGCATAAAGGCTATGGGCGCCAAGAGATGCACAGAGCGCACCTTTTCGTTGTACCACGGCAGCGAGGACATTAGCACGAAAAATGTCGTTGTGCCCTGTGAGTGTGCGACAAAGTGCAGCGATGTGGTATTTGACTCCAACAGCGCATAGTCCAACATGGCTGCCAGATCGTAGACACCAATCTCATGCCAACTGAAATGCCAGAAATCCGAATTATCCGGATCCCGATGCTTGTGCTGGCGCGAGTAAGTGTTGCCACGTGCATTACCCAGCCAGACATCATAGCCGGAGTCGGCAAACATATAGGCCAGTGATGTCTCCGGCCCATTGATGATCCAATCATCCGATGCGCACAAGATGCCGTGCTGTAGAAAGACAACCGGTTTTTTCGTTGCATTATAGTCAGGCAGCTTTGGCGAGTTCGGTATGCGGTATATCGTTAGTATATAATCATCTGGCGTGTGTACCGTATGTTCTTCCACGGGATAATTGTGATTTGTTATTAGTGAAGCCTGAAATAGAAAAAAAATTATTTGATTAATGCTTGGTGGCATGCTTAGTGAAATTTTTACTGAAACATACTGTTTGCCGATATTTGTAACATGGCGAATTTAGCAATAGGCATATTAGCAGTACTGATACTGAGCGTTCAGCGTAGTTCATTGAGGTTGATACCCCTTAAGTTTTTAGTTTTTTAAATTTTCTAAATTTACATTTTAATATCAAAGTTTTTTTTTAATCAAAATGGATTTTATAAGAAAAATTTGGAGAAAATTTCAATTGAAGATAATTTTAATATAATAAAATTTATTGAACATGCATCATTGTGTATTACAAAAAACAAAAAAAAAATTTAAAAAAAAAATGTTTTAGCTATAGAAAGTTTGTATAGCCAGGGGATAATATAGTAATGAGTCGATCTAAGAGTTTTGAATAATTTCTAGTTTTACGTGTATCTACCAACAACACTTTATGCATCCCGGAGGCCGCCAGAGCTCGCAAAATATGCTCAACCAAATTTTTCTGCGCGGTCTGCTCATTCAAAAGTCTGAAAAAAATTAAACGAGACGCTCAAGGTCTCAACAGCAACCGTTTGTTTCGTTTCGTTGTAGTTCTCGCTCTCTGGTTTCGGGTTACGCGTAACACTCGAAACGAAACGAACAAAACATAGAAGAGGAAGGGAGAAAGGAGAAAGGTTTTGCATACTCGCTCTTTACTTATCCACACACGCAATACACATTCATGCGCAAAAGACCGTTTGGCGATTATTTACGAAGCAAAGGGATTTTGAGTAAACCCTCGAGCAGAGACAGCGAGCCAAACCGCTTGTTGGTTGAGCGAAGAGCAAGCCAAATAAAAACCACGTTTGAGACAGTTTCGAGTCTGTTAGCGACAGGTTTTTTGCTGACAATATGCAAAAGAGAGATTACTTCTTGCGAGTTCTGCTATACTCCTCCTATTTTCCGCAGTGTTGTTATCCTTCAACCATAATCTACAAGGACTGTCAATCTCGATCCCAATTTTACATCTGTCCTCTTGACCCTGTCTAATGCCTTCACAGTACTTCCAGAAGAAATATCTGGCTTTGTTCTTTTTCTCTTTCAAAAGGGGTCGTTAGTGTACGTGAATCGAGTCGCCAAATTGCACTGAACCATTAAAGAGAGAGAGAGGATGTTCCCCTTCTTGCTAAATTATTAGCTTCTTAATTTCCTCATATATCCGAGTGGCCAGATACCTAGTTTTGAGTTAGCTGGTTAAATCTTCCCAAGTTGCTTAAGCTATAACCTTTAATATTGAATTTTGAGCATTTGAACATTTTTTTTGCACGAGGGAACACAACAGTGGTTCATTCTGCGCTTTGATGGTTTGGTTTTTGTTTAAAAAACCAGCTTTGGCTCCCCATTTGCCTAAAAACGTTTGGCCTTGTTCGATGCAACATTCGACCACATGGCATTGCATGGTTCATCTGTCAAAATTTTCGAAATGAACATAGACCAATTGTTTTTCATACAAATTTCTCAGTAATAATGCTGTGCACAGTTTTTTTTAATCAATTTTTATTTCGTTTGCGAAATCAGATTTCAACACATCCCGCATAGGTTGGAAGTGGAAGTCGGTTTCTAGCGTCGATGGACAACAGCTTTATTGGAACATTTTTTTTTTCTTTAAAAAACTGAACTCAACTCAAGACCCGAACTTAAATTCAGAAGCGGCTCAGAATTCTCAATAATCAAGCCTTTCACACAATATTTCAAGATATTGTTTATGTTTTTCAAAAATACAAAAAGTGGAACACCCTAATGGTTCTATTTGGACGCATATACTTGTATATATTTGTTTTTTAAACTTGAAGTTTTTAGCTCAAATAATTAGAAAATTAAAAATTTTCGAATGAATACTGTGAAAGCACTCGCATTTTTGTAGGAGACTACCTTTTATAGCCGACTGCGCGACGCAATGAAGGGTAAGTGCCAACCTCCTTTAGGGAGGGGCTATACAAGTTATTTGAAGGAGTTGGAGCGTCTAAATATCTAATCTTGAACCCACTAACTCTTACAGTCTCCAAGTTCTTATTGTTCATACGGATAGCCAGACAGACGGATATGTCGATATCGACTCGACTGTTTCTGATGCTGATCAAAAATATATATGTATACTTTATAAGGTCTGCATCGCCTCTTGAAGCACTTATGAAGTGTGGAATTTTTCTAAGATTCATACACTTGCACACATTCTTCGCATAAGATTAGTTTGAGACATATGAATCTAAGCACAAAAAGCTTCACTGCTACTCATTGGAGTCTGAACAATTTCGCATTGGCGCAATTTATAGACCATAAATCGGAAATGCAATCGTTTCCTATGGAACACGTTGTGAAATGTTTTTACATACCTGATCAGTAAATATTTAAAAGTAGTTTTAACAAAGTAGATATTTAAAATATTATTTACAATATTGCTTAAACTGGTCAAACTGCTTCTTATTGAGCAACTTTTGAGCAAAAACATGAAAAAACATGACATGTTTGTCATTTTAAATTAAGTTTATTGTTTACAAAGCAGCAAAACGCTGAACAAGAACTGCTCAATGGTTCTAAAACTACTCAATTATAATCAGTTTGAGCAGTTGAAACAACTTCTTTATTAAGTTAAATTACTTTCCTTCATTAGTAAATAACTAAAATGCAATTTGAATAATATTAATATTCGAAATTAATGTATATTTTGCAATGCAAAAAAAAAATCAAATATGGAATTCTATTGTAAACAAATAAAACCTGAAATGCGGGTAAACAACAATAAAAACTAAAACAATAACAAAATCGAAACGTTTAAAAGAAATACTCGTACCAGGCTTTTATTTATATCTTTTTATTTTTATTTTTTTGCCAATAATCATACGATTAGTAAGCGCGCGCGTTCACAGCGCGTGAGAGTGGGAAAAAGCTAATGAAAGACCAATAAAAAATCAAGTAGTGTCCAAAGTCCAGAAGCGTCGTCGTCGTATTCGTTCAAAGCGATTGATCTCCCACGATAGATATGGTGAGGCAAGAGTATAGTCAATATTACTTCACCCCCCCACACAGCAATTTCTTTGCCAACATACTCTTCGCTGTGAGCGTGACGTGTGCCGGTTGACTTTTGTTCGATTATTGACTGTGTGCGATTATTGTGGGAAGTAGTATGTAGTAATTTAGTGATATATATTTTTTTTCATTTTTGGACTGGATCTTACTTGTCATGCGTACAGTTGGGGTGTTTAATAAATGCTGAGATATTTATTATATATCTATATATATATCTATATATATATATATATATATATTTAATTGACAAACATATTCCAAACAAAGACAGTACAAGGTTAACTCTCCGTCATCACTTTGGAATAAAAATTTCTTACATCTTGAGAATGCAATAATATGCTTACTCCTGGACATGCTTACTTTAATGCTTTGTAATCTTTCATCTTGATAACTGCACAAACCCGACATGTATTACTCTATCTAAAACTCTGGAACGTGGTCAAACGCTCTCACTCAAACATGACCAACAACCACTCCACTATGAAACATTTAAACAAAAGATTAAACACTTTTTTTCACATTTAATATCAATACAACTGATCATATGATTTTTTTTCATGACTTTACATTTTGTTTTATTTCATTGGCAAATAAGTTTGCACCAAAAAGTTTGACGTGTTTTTTATTACCGTCTAAGCCAGATAAGAAATAAATATGGGGCAATGTTTAAGCAAACTTTAAGTACTTATTTCCACAATGTTAAGAAGCGTTGTGAGGAAATTGAATCACTGCATGTTTTTGAAAATCAATAAAAAGATCTCACCAATAAGAAAACATAATTAAAAACTACAAACTTCTCCGAAAAAGAAATATCAATCTGCAATAGACCAAAGAATAATAAATATCTGTACATATTCCCTACCGATCTCAAAAATGAACCACAATCTAGTCACTACTCCGCAGACACCTCCCATAATCACATTAACGTATTCATAAGATCCAACAGGTTAACACATATTTACGCGACATTTTCAGTGATATTCTTTTAAAAAACAAAAGTTATCATCCCATATACACAAATATCATATATCCTTTACCATACAAAAAAGATCTTCCGGAATAATAGCCACAATAGACTCTCTTAAGATCCAAACGACTAGGAAAATTCAACATATTCTCACACTCTATTTTCTCCATCAACGCAACAGCAAATATTAATAAATTTCCATACTATCCCTACTTAGCAACCCAAATTGAATTTAATATGGATACCAGAACATATTAATATTGGGGTTTGAACTTGCAGGTTCCACCGCCAAACAAACCACCCATCAAATTTTAATTTTGTAAATTTTTTATTGATATTGGTTGGGGTATGGTTAGAAGAGCAAAATTTTAAAATAAACTTGTGAAATTCGGGAAAGTAGGGTTAGTATGGAAATTTATTAATATTTGCTGTTGCGTTGATGTTTATGTTTGGGCAATGTCTCGGCTGTATTGTACATCATTTTTATTTTATCAGCATTTGATAGTGTTAATGCAGAAGCAAATGGTTGTAGACAGTGTTGTTCAAGTGAGGTTACACTGTAATGTCTTCAAAAAAAAAAAAGAATACATATTTGCATCATAAGCTGTTCTTGGCCTATAAAGGCTCTCATGCGCAACTCTGACTCGTAACATGTTCTCCTGGAGAACATAATTAATATGTATTGCCTTTGAGGTTGTTTTTGATGGAATTTTAAATTTAAATAAAGTTAGCAAAACCACAGACGGCAAATTCTGCACTGCACAATCTGGTTCTTGAAATCTCTCACGTTACTACTGCGATAGTAGGAAGTATTTATAAGCTCTCAAATCGATAAAGGTCGTGTACCAATAGGTTTACCTATTTTAATGCATTTGAAATACAGAGTACTCTTACCTGACCGTGACCGGGTCATGGCAGAGAAGCACAAACTTATTCCGAATGTATGCGTCATCGTCAAAGTAAATCCTGACGGTTTCGGTATAAAAGAGCTGTTGATTACAGCACATTGAAGCTCTTAATGATGACAGAATCGAACACCGTAAAGCCAGTGATCATAATTTTTGTAAATGGCGGACCGGACCGAAATCAATAACGTTTAGAGAGGAGGAGGGCGTATAGAAAAACTTTACGGCGCGTTACTTGGGGGATGGGGGAACGGAGGGTCAAAAAAAAATCTTCAAAAATTCCATTACGTAATACTTGAGCGACCACGCGTTGACGGTGGACAACGAAGAAATCCCTGGATAATGGCATTGATGCCGTTATGACAGAACCACGTAGCAAACGTATTACGATGCAGCCGCTCGAAACCGCTTTTTTTTTTTAGGTTAGATCTTGAAATCTCGAAATGTATAGCGAATTATTTGGTTTTGAGTTCGATCAGCGTACCAACTGGGATCCGCAAACCATTTGTAAAAGTTGCAAAAAGATGATCTATCATTAGAAAACTAATCATCAAATGCTCGAAACCGAAATATTATCCGTTTAATATAAATCATAGCTTCATAATCAATAAGACGCAACCAACCTTATACCAAAATTGCAACACAACCCTTATCACCTCCCTATACCAGAAAAACAGAGCACCATACTCCAAAATTTCAATCTTACTATAGTTCAAATTATCGTTTTTTTTGCAACGCAATAGAAACAATTAGTTTTCTAAAAATCAGTAGCCTGCTTCAATTATTATAAAATTAATTAACACATCTAAAATATCTTAAAAAAATATGTACATATATATAACTTGTAAATAGCAAACAATTAGTTTAATATCAATACTATAATTAGATTTAAGTAAGCTTAATGTCAGTTGCTATAGCTTTAATTAAAATACACGCATTTTGTAATTGAGTGATAATTTGATCTTATAATTGATTATAAATTGACAACTAATCGATTAAAGATGGGAAGTTGAAAGGACTTTCATGACAGAGCTTAGCGTTTAAAAATGGATTTTTATTTTAAATGAAACTAAAATAGTCTAACAATTAAAAAATTCAAAAAAACTGCTGAAAAATAAACTTGAATAAAATTAGGTTAACTATGCCGCTTTTGAAGCGAAGCGAAAAATCAAAACAAAGGACTCAGCTGTATGCACCGGCTTCAAATATAAAGTAAAAAATTTAACCAACTAATATAATAAATATTTAAATTCAATGTCACCATTGATAATTAAATGCGTACATTTATAAAGGAATCTACGTAATACGAATTCTAATAAAAATTATCAATATCAACAATGTTTTTTTTTTTTTTTTTTTAATTTGTTTAATATGTTTTTCAGGGTTCTTTACTCTAAGTTGGAGCAATGCTAAGAAAAATAAACTCGTACGATTTTCGCTGACTTTTTGAAACGACCTCGTATATGTATGATTATTTCTTAGTATGATTTGATAATTTATTACCGCAGCAGTCAAAGCGTGACTTTCTTGTAGAAAAAATATGTACAAACAATAGTTTAGGTACATACGCTACATACATATATAATCGCAAAATAGTTTCACAGGAGGTCTTATCAGCCACACACATTGATTATTATAGTTTTTCATTGTTGTAGATTGATCGGTGGAAAGAATAAATTATATGTTTCTATTTTTCACGTATTTTATTTATGAAATTATTATTTACGAAGAAGCCATAATTTAATTTATAACTCTTTAGCGGAAGTCAACGAGGGCAAATTTCTTTTAAGTGCAGAAATATATTAAATACTAAGAATTGCATATTAGTTTGCTGTGGTTCTTTTTTTTTTTTTTCAATGTTCAATTAAAGAACACTTAACATAAATATTGAACATGTATGTAATCAATAAACATTTAATATTTGATAAATAGTTTTTATTATTATTTTGCTTACATAAATGGAAAATTTAATGTGAAGCAGAACTTTATTTGATTTCACAAAATTCTTCAAGGTTTATGAAATCATGTTTAAAATTAACCTTGTGTAAAGAGTTTCTTGTGCTTAAGTCATTTGTGTTATATGGTATACAATATTAAATCTGTTTTTATTATCATTGAAAAAAAAAACAGATGCTTTTCATCAAGCAAAAATAGTTAAACTACGACTGTGAAAAGTTGCTTGTAAAATTGTTTGATTGGAAAATGATTTGAAAATACGAATGATAAATCTTAATGCAACTTTTCGGATATTAAGTTAAATATTGAAAGATATTATTTAAAGCTGAACAAATTAAAAAAACCTCTGTGATTCACAAAAAAAAAAACAAAAAAAAAAATTCGAATATATATAAATAAAATGAAATTAATAATAAAAATCAAACGACCACTTAAAAATGTTTGCTTAGAACTTCTGCTTTATTATTAGATTTACTACAATATTTAATCAATGTATTAATTTTTTTTTTACTAATTTATTACTTAATTATTTCTAATTGCTTAATAGTTTTGTACTTAAATATTATTTATATACTCAATTTTAATTACATATATTTAAAGCTAATTGGATATGAATCTGACAAACAATGTATTTGATTAAATACATTATACGATTTAGAGCCAATTACCAGGTGGAGGAACGATCTTAATTTTTTTTTGAATAACTAATGAAACCTTTTTCACACTATGTGTGACGGGTATAATAAATGTTTAAAGGTTTTGTTTAACACGTAAAAATATTCTCCTATAATGTTTGCTATTGAATAGAAAACAATCTTTCATCGGAAATGGTTCCATCCATTATTTATTATTATTCATTATTATCCAGTTTATGTTACCCACGACCGGGGGAACTTGTGGAAGCTTATGGAAGGGAGACATACAAGGTCTGTCGCAAAAGAAACAGGACTGTTCAAAAAAAAAAAACAACAAAACAATTAATATTTTTCAAAAGTTATATTTTTTTATTCAAAGTAGTTTCCTTGTGCTTCGATACAGCGTTTAGCCCGTTCAATTAGCATTTCAAATGAGTGTTTAAGGTAATTTTTCGGAATGCTCTTGAGAATATCGGTCGTCGCCTTTTGGATAGCTGAAATGTACTGAAACCAGTGTCCTTTCATGGGCAAATGAAGTTTGCCAAATAGGTAAAAATCACAGGGTGCCAGATCAGGTGAGTAGGGTGAGTGATTAATGGTTAATATGGAGTTTTTTGTCAAAAAATCAGTGACAAGCGTTGACCGATGAGACGGCGAATTATCGTGCAACAGGCGCCAGGACCATGCCTCACGGTATTGTGGTCGAACACGACGAATGCGTGACAAAAGACGCTTCATAACACCAAGGTAAAACACAGCATTAAGCGTTTGGTCAGGTGGGACGAACTCTCGGTGTACAATACCCACTTTTTCAATATTGTTTTGGGTAATCACTGATTTTTGATCGTCACAGAGGTCCTCACGACCTTCTTGGAATCGCTTAAACCGCTCATGCACATTACTACGGGATAGGCACTGATCACCATAAAATTTGTTCATCATTTGAAATGTTTCAGTGAACGTTTTTCAAAGTTTAAAACAAAATTTAATATTTGCTCTTTGTTCAAAATGCATTTTACGACCGATGACCAAAAGCTGCTGTCACTTTTTGATCGATAACTTCGATTGTAACAACTTCCAATTGTCTTAAAATTTTTACGAAATGTCAACAAGAGATCACACTTTTTATTTCATATACCCACCAATAGGTGGCGCCACCAGAAACAGTTATATTTAAAAAATCCTGTTTCTTTTGCGACAGACCTTATATGTTCCGTCGCTTGTCCATTACGTCCATTAAGTAAGTTACAGATAAGCAAAAATCTTTTACCATCGTGAAGATATAAAATACAACTTAGGGACACTGGTTCGAAAACACAAAGAACTCTTTCAGCAACGCCTCGTGATATGAGCATAACTTGATCATAAGTTGTGACTTGAACATGTCCACTCTTTTCAGGAGCTCAATTTGCACAGATCAAGGTCTTATGACCGCTGTCGTGAACACACTAAATCTTAGCTCGGGCTATCAAGCGGCTTCACCCAGATGTCCTACCAACACGACACTAGACACCAGTTTTTATGTAATATAAATTTCCAACTTCGTAATTAATTTTTCTTATTAATTATTTATGCATATTTCTGTCACTTTAAAATTTTTATAATATATTTAAAGTTCCTTAATTGGAGTGCTCTACATAATAAAAATAAATATGTAAAAAAAATGTAAAAAAAATTTATTGAAATCAATCTTAAAAAGTGTATAAATAATTGAAAAAGGACCAATTGAAAGTAAAGTACATATTGAGTTATTATTTCCAAAGCTTGAAACTAATATTTCTCAAGTTCTGATTACAAACTAAAAACTATTTCGCAAACTTACCGTCACTTTTAGTGTTTCCGCATAATCGAAATGTAAACCAAAGAACAGCAGCAGCAAAAGTGAAGCAAATGTTGCAACAATACCGGAGCGCAAATGTTGCATGAAGAATTTGCACAGCATATTTTTTTTGCTTTTACTAAATATTACACAGATTTATTTTTTAATTAGACCTGTTGATTTTCGCAATAGGCGAACAGCTCAATTTAATTGAGAAAAACTTAGTAGCAGCAGATACAAGTTGCTGTTAAAGCACAGAAACACCAAATTGCGTGCTTATATGCAATACAAGTTTTAATTTTTCGTTTGCGACACAACTTGAAATTGCAGCAGAAAATATTTCGCGAATCAGCGAATAAAAATTGTTGGCGCGATGTAATAATATTTTTTTTTTTAGTTTGTTTCACTAGTCAGCGCGGTGGTACGTGCTGTATTAGACTTGCACTTAGTAAAAGATACTTGTATGAAAATGTTTTGCAGATTATTTTATTTTTTGGTTTTTTCGAAGTGCGATCGAGTTATTTTTTGCGTTGCGCGTCAAACGCGTTCCAGCCGCTGACTGACCGTCGAGTAACTGACCCACTTTGGTTGAGCCTCCTCCTGTGCTCTAGTGTAGTATTTCTTGTTTAATAATAATGTATATAAAATACGCTCATATAGTATAGTATTTCGCGAAGTAGGGGTCTTTCATATACGCTCTGTCTCAGTCACACATGCGTTTTTCATTCATAGATATTTTATTTTTTTACATTCGTTGCTCGGTTGGTTCGGGTTTTTATTTCATTTTTATAGATTTTAGTTTTTTTTTTTTTTTTGCACTGATAATTTTTTGTGATTATTTCATTATTGGCGAGCTGCGGTTTGTTTCGATTGTTTAAGCGATTATAAAGTCTTTGTACAGCAATATTAATCAACAGCAGCTGCTCTTCAATTTTTCAATCGCTACATTTTCTTTTTATTTAATTTAATTTAATTATTTTGTTTCTATTTTTGCTCTTTAATTGAATTAATGTAAATAATTCTGCATATGTAAATAAGCTGCGCGATTAAAATGCCATTTCACAAGTATTTTATTGTTGTTTTGTTGTTGTTTTAGTTGTTTTAGTTGCCGCTGGCGGTAAACTGATTATTGTATGCACAAGACTTATTTACGAGTGGCTAAGTTATTGTTTTAATTAAAAATGCGCATAATTCTCAAAATTCACGCGACTATATGTAAATTTATTAAAACTATAAATGGGTGACCGAATTTTTGCGCAAGGTTTTGTCTTAATTGGATTATTTCTTTGTAATAAATCGAAAACTTAGGAGCAAAGTACTCATGTTGTAAATTTTTACTTATCAAAAGCAAATATTAATCAGACAGACAGGCAGACGGACGAACTGTGTTGAGTTCATTGAAACCGAAGCGTTTATACACTTTTAGAGCTACGTAGGTCGATTAAACTGAAACAAACAAAAAGTAAGCATGTTATAGTCGAGTATGCTTAACTTCGAGACACCCTGTGTCTCCATTCAACCAATATGAAACCGTGAGGCATATTTTATTGGAATTAGTGTAGATTTGTGCAGGAGCTGTCTCTTCTGTTGGTGCGTTATGAAGCTATATTAAATTTTAAGCAAGATATACATAATTTCGCATTTTTGCATACAAAAATTCAGTAAGAAGGTCCAATTTATTATAGGTAGTACCTCTTATAGAGGGGTTGGCACTCCCACTGTGAAAAACGAAATATGAGACATTAAATATACATAATTGCTCTATCTTTTATAGAATCCAAGTTCATAGCCATACAGACGGACAAGTCTATATTAAATCGCCTTTTCGTAAGGGGGTTTACCACTTTTAGTGGTCC
Organism: Leucophenga maculata; assembly: GCA_035044805.1. NCBI lineage: Eukaryota > Metazoa > Arthropoda > Insecta > Diptera > Drosophilidae > Leucophenga > Leucophenga maculata. The sequence continues at coordinate 596,678 of JAWNNP010002066.1, forward strand.
GATTTGAATTCTAATACAGAAAAAACAGCGTCCTTCGATAAATTAAAACCAATACATAATAACATATTTTTCATACAAAAAACCCATAAATGTGGGACAGATTTGTATGAGGGCTATCTTTCTAGTGGTCCTATATATAATATTTGATTAGAATTTAAGATACACAAAATTTGTAACTTTCCTAAAGTAACAAGAAAAATACAAATTTTTTCATTAAAAATCTCAGAAAACAAGGGAAGGCTTTAATGGGTAGTAGAAGTGTTGGGACGTTCATTACACAATACCTTTCTGAAGACAGAATATAAGACAACAAATATTTTTTCTAGCCTGCAAGTTCTTGTTACTCATAGCCAAACAGACGAACATGTCTATGTTGACTTTACTTTTTAAAAAGAGGTGCATGTCTTAGTGGTCCTTTATGGAATATTTTATTTGAATAAATACAAAATACACCTAATTCCTAATAAATTATTTATATATAAAAATCAAAAAATATAGGAGAGATTTGTATGGGACCTACCCCTGCGAGTGGTACGATCTGGACCTACATGGTATATTTTATAAGGATCAACGTAAGGTGTACACAATTTGGACTTTTTAGCCAAATTAGTAATATATAAAAATATATTAATATAAAGACTTAGAATGAGGAGTAGGATTTGTACGGTAAGAGCTAATCACCTGTTAGAGAGAGAGAGAGAGAGAGAGAGAGTAAACATGATTATACAAGTTACCTGAAGAAGAAATAGCAGAAACTAAATAACTAAACTTGAAGGCTTTATCTCTTATAGTATCCAAGTTCTCGTTGTTCAAATTCCAGCCAGACAGACGGACATATCGATTCGACTTTTGATGTTGATCAAGAATATGTGTAATCTGGATTATAAAAAGAGGTCTTACGTGCAAAAATAAATTTTCGAAAGAACTGTTACATTTAAACTTCTCATTTGGTCAGTTTCTCTTTAGTTGTTTCCTTTTCTTCGTGTTGCCTGATGTGTAACTATATTCATGGACGTCAAGTGTTGTTATACGAATTTCAAGCCGGTTCGTTACTTCGGAATTTTTCAGGCTATGTTCGAAGTCGGTAACATCGACACATATGAAGACAGTTCTTTGTAAAATCATCACCCGGTGGTTATAATAAAATGGAAAAGTTGTTTGTTTGTGAATGGAACAGCTAACTTAAACCATTCTAAAAGTAATGGATTGGCATAACACAAAAATAAATATGAAGAAGTTTGTAAGAATGTGGATTCGTTTCATCTACTATTAAAATCTGTCGGTCGTCAAATGCTAGAAATTATAGAACCAGTTGGGTTATATTAGGAGCGTCAGTGATATATATTTATAAGAATCTTCGCAGCTGAGTTTCGGTTATAAGTAAAGCAGATATTGTGACACTATTGGAAAAAAGAACTTATCATCAAAGAAATGAAAGATGAAGGAGATTGTGGAGATGTTCTCAAATCAGACCAATACGTAGAAATGTCTCATTAAAGACAATGACGAAGAAAAATATACACAATATCTAAATTAGGGAGTTGAATCCTAAAATCTCGTGTACCGTCATAAGGACTGATGACCAACGACGACCAACTATATTAGTTTGGGTAGCATTGGATAGATATTTGAAATCATATTTAGGTTTATTTTTTATTTCGAATGACCATTTTTGATCTATATCGATTTAAAGTTGTTTAGCTACTTTTCATACGATCTCTCTCTTTCACTCATTAGCATGTCATAATTCTTATTTAGTTCTTGCTGGTACAAGTACTTCCTTTATGTGGAATTGGTTTCGTTTTAGTCTGTTTTTTGTACACTTTTTAGCAATTACTGGTTGTATTTGTATTCTTGTTTCATTTTTTAACAATCTATTCGACAAAAATATGAATTTTATTGGTTTTCACCATGTGAAAGAGCGTCTCAAACTATATTCGAATCGGCAAAAAAGTGGAAACAGATTTTTTGACACCTAAGCCCTTTTGATAGAACAGGTCAATATATATTATATGGGATCTGCATTGCCTTCTACTGTCTGTTATATACTTTTACACAAACCTAATACACCATTTCACCCTATGTGTTCAGGCTATAAAAATATCAACTTTAATAGCGTTTTTTTTGGCGCTACATAATTTACAGTTGAAGTTAAATAGCTACGAAATTTATCGCAGGTAAACTCTTTTTTAAATTGTTTATGATTTTTAAGCTTTTAAAATTTTAATATAATTTTTTGGGTACTCTGACATTTGTTTAAATTTTTTCACTTTTAATTTGACAATTTAAGTTATGAACCAGTCTACTAAAAATAAGTAATTCTGAGTAGAATCTTTGCACGCATCATGGGTTTAATGGTTGACTCAGCACCTTGTTTATATTTAAGATTTTATTGAGATCGTTAAACTTTGTTATATAATATATTGTATATGCATTGAACCACTTTTGTATTCAACTGATTTAAAATATCACTGCTTCAAACAGTTATATTTCGTATAACATTCATAATTTCAACTCAAAATCCATTGTACTTCAAAACGGTTAACACACAATTATTTTAAAGGTAGGAACGAAATGGAAATATATATTAGCAAGTGGAACAGGTGGAATAAAACATTTTTTTTTTTTAAATAGAAGATGCAATTTTTTAAAGCAGTGTTGCACAAATGAGTTTAGGGTTTAAAAGTAGACGTTTGACGTTTAAACATTTCTTGTGATATGGTAAATTTCTTTAAAAAAAAAGTCACTAATATATCAATTCAAACACCAAAGTTGCAAACTTTTAATTTAATTTTTATGACTTGTTGTAGGGTATAAAAATGTAGTTGCATAAATTATTAGCTTCACTTTAAACTATGTAATATCAACTGATTAAACACTGAAGTGCTTTAATAGCGTGTGACGTCAAATGGCCAACCGAATCAAAGTACTTTCGAGGGTGGTTTTTAGTATATCGAAATTTTGAACACTTTTATTTTAAAACAATAAACATTGAGCAATTACCACTAGTTACACTAGTTTGTTCAATTAAATTTGAGCTTGTTTAGCATGCCGCATGCCAAAACGTATAAAGCCGCACTGTTGGTTTCTATACGCGAAAAGTTGTTTTTGTTTTCATTTCACTTTTAATTGCAATTAAATTATTCATTTTATATGTAGCTGTCGGCAATATTTTGAATATTGCAAAAATTAAATATTTAAAGAGTTGTTTTTGCTTATATTGCCAAACTAAAACTAGCTTCGATCGTTCAAATAAATACGAGACAAGGCAATCATTCAGACGCAAAGCTTTTTGCTGCTCGACGCAGCACGCGAATTATTTGAAGCTGTCAAAGCTCTTTTTGCTGAGTTATACCCTGCATATAAATTATTAGACCATATTTGTGCAGGGGTATATTAGTTTTATTGAATTTGGAACGCATAATTTTTATGGTCTCGATCAGCTATTTATTAAGAGTTGAACTAGCTTTATCGACATATCACTTTGTCCGTCTTGTCCGATCTTGTGCCTCTCCTTTCTTAGTGCTAAGACATCGAATACTAAAAAATCTGAACACAGATATTTTTTTTTTTTATATAAATCTATATAAATGTTTTTAGCATCTGGTGAAACTTTTCCCAATAAAAGAGAGAAGAAAATAATTTAATGTTTTCAAATATAAGGAAAATCCAAAATAAATATCAGCTATTAAGAACTTCAGAGAAAAATTATATTAATACTTCTTTTCTGAGTTTAAACAGTTTTATTACTTATATAAAAAGTGACCTGTTTTATTTCACATATTTCGCTCATTGCAGTGTATAGGGCCTACTATAGTCGCCTATGCCGTTTATAATAAACTTGTTATTGTTTATTTCTATTTTATTCATTAGTTAACAACAATTTGTTGATCGTGATAAATATGCCGGTCTGTGAGAGAACGACAAATATAGAGAGCGACAGAGAGTCTTTTGGTTCAGATTGTTTATACTAGAAGAAGAATATTAGAGAGCGAAATTGAGCGAAAGATCGAGATAAAAGTTGTTTTGCGGAAGCGACATCATCAGATGTTATAATAAAGCATGAACGCACGTTCGGCCGGACGGGTAAGCGGGCATATCGGTGGTGTAACGACCTTCAATATAGACTACGTCACATAATAGCTGAGAGGGCGCGACACTTGCCACAAAACCAGAAAAGTTTAAAACTACGCAAGCTAATTGGCCAACATGGCCTCTTTTTGTCAACGGTCGGTCGTTGTTGATTAATAAAAAAAAAAAACTCACGCAGTTCGTACGCAATTCATGGAACATCACCAGAAGACTTTTATAGAAAATATTTGTGGAAATGGAAATAGCTTTAAATAAAGGGTGAGCGAATGAGAGCTGTAGCTACTAAGTTTATATCATTTCTATTTCTTTAAATAAATTTCTTTAAATAAATAATTGAAGCTTCTGTTTTTTTTTTGTTGAAATTTATTCATATCAATTTTTTATTTGTTTCCTGAAAAATCATAGTTGAAAAATGATCAAGAATCGATTTGACTCCCCTTTTTATGCGTCGCTTTGGAAAGCGTCTAGCTAGCCGGTCGGGGTGGTTTCTCAGGCGTTCCATGTAATCTATATTAATTACATTCCTCTTATATTACACATTGCCAGGCTGACGCAATAATGGGTTTCTAAATATTAACCACCTTAATTTGACAAGCCTGGTTCTGAGAGATCTTGCAAGAGTGCTTGTGTGCTAGCTGAACGTGAGTCTTCTGTCTAGGTAGACGACAAGCTATTTGTGCCCGGAACAATGGTTTAGCAGATTACCTTGGAGGAGGACATTCATTCAATCGAAAGGTGTGAATGATGCTAGCTATTATGTGGCTATTATGTAACGTTAATGGAACGTTTGACGGTCCTATTTGTAGAAGAAGAAAGTGCTGTTTCATCAAGACAATGCATCGTGTTAGAAATCAACGAAAACGATGGCAAAATTGCATGAACTGTGCTTTGAATTGCTTTCGCATCAACCGTATTCTCCAGATTTGACACCCACCGACTTTTTCCTGTTCTCAGACTTCAAGAGAATGCTTGCTGGAAAGAATTTTAGCGCCCATGAAGAGGTAATCGCCAAAACTGAAGCCTATTTTGAGGCTAAAGACAAATCGTTCTATAAAATTATTATCGAAAATTGTAAGACCGCTGTAAACGTTGAATCGCACTTGAAGGAAACAATATTGAGTAATAAAATCAAATTAAAAAAAAAAAAAAAAAACCATTTTTTCTATGTTAGTCTATGCACTTTTCAGCTGTTATAAATATAGATTTATTTAATCAATAGATTAATATAGATATTAATAGTATTTATTATTCAAATCAATAATCGCATTTCATTGCTGTTAAAATTCTATACATTAATTTTTTACAGTATTTCGTGTTTCCAACAAACAATGTTTTTTGTTGTTAACATGTGATTGGCAAACTGGCATTCACTTAAAATAAAACATTTGTTTTATGCTAAAAAAAAAAGAATAAATCATATATGTAACATAAATTGAAGAGAAGAACAATTGCAACAACTTTAAACAAATTTTAATTGATTAGCAACAGAGACACGTGTTTTGAATTCAAACGCCTTGGCTTTTATAAATGTATGCGTATCTACTACGAAAAATACCTTGTGAATCATGTGTATTCATGTATTCAAAGCCAAAGCAATTTAATTAAATTAAATAAAATTAAATTATGTATGTTGTTGTTGCTTTTCAGCTGGAAAATTACCAAAGTGGGTAGTTTTTAGGCTCTGTACCGAAGGTACAAGAGCCTATTGGTTTTGTGCAAATGTATGTAACAGGTAGAAATAATAATCGGAGACCCCCCAAAGTTACCCCCATTATGGTCAGGAGCGATAGCGGAGTCGATATAGACATGTCCGTCTGTCCGTCTGTCCGTCTGTCCGTCCGTCCGTCTGGCCGTCCGTATGAACGAAAGGATCTCGAAAACGGTAATAGATAGAGACTTCGTGTTTTTTGCATTCGACTAGGACTGCTCCGGAATTTTACAAGTTTATTTTAAAAACTTGCCCCTCCCCCCCTTCCCCATAAAATCACCACCAAGGGTAAAAATTTCTTCGGCACAAAAAAAAGTAAGTATGCCAGTATAGAGATATCGTCCTTCTTAGCAAAAATCCGAAAAGTTCATCAAAATCGGTTAATAAATGACGATTTTATAAGCAATTGAATTTGAGCGACCCCCCTTTTCGTTTCATACATAAAAAAATGTTTTAAATGGCACTTAGTCGTGCAGAGAGAAGTGGTCATGTGTTTGGTCATAAGCTAGGGGAACATTTAATGTGTTTGTTAGGCGACCTGCACTGGTACAGGGCCTCTTACAGTCGGTTACGCCCGACTGTGATTTTCTTACTTGTTTTAGTTTTTTGTTTTTCAATTGAACAAACGACCAAGTCGAAAGTAGTTAAAAGTCATTTTTTAATTAATAACAGTAGCAATTAAAAAAAATGTTTTCTTAAATATCATCCAATATTAGTGATAATAGTTTTTCCATAACAGCTCTAGTTTTCTTACAATTTCGACCCCTATCCACAAATATATATATTTTCTTGTTTATTCAGTTTAATATATGTATTTGGAATGATAAATATATTTAATTTTCGGAGATGTTTTTTAAATAATCCTAATAGTGGGTTTCTGATATTGTGTGCCAGAATTGTGTGATATCTTTAAGGCAATGGTCTGCCGGTAAAAGAAATTCTATGAAGTATAAATCAATAATAATCTGTCGTGAACCTAAAAATCATCATCATGGCGGCTGTTGTTTTTTTATCGTAAGCATTAGCGAAATTAATTCGGGCAATCGAACTCAGTGGTACTATTTTAACTTATCATCTGCTCAACTACGATTTTTATACCATTTACATCAGAATGCACAGAAGAACCAGATTTAATGGAAATCGAAAATGTTTCTGAGTTTGTATGTAGACTGCCTGAATCTCGACCATTTAATCAAGAAGTATTAAACGATTTGTTTAGAGATTAAAATTTAACAAAGTAAGTTTCAGAAATATTGGCAACTTGCTTAAAAGAGAAACAATTACTTGGACCTACAGCTAAGATTATTTATTATCGGAACCGGTACCGTATTTAGGCCCTGTACCGAAGGTACAAGAGCCTATTGGGTTTGTGCAAATGTATGTAACAGGTAGAAATAATGGTCGGAGACCCCCCAAAGTTACCCACATTATGGTCAGGAGTGATAGAGGAGTCGATATAGACATGTCCGTCTGTCCGTCTGTCCGTCCGTCCGTCCGTATGAACGAAAGGATCTCGGAAACGGTAATAGATAGAGACTTCGTGTTTTTTGCATTCGACTAGGATTTTTCCGGAATTTCACAAGTTTATTTTAAAATTTTGCCCCTCCCCCCCCTTCCCCATAAAATCACCCCCAAGGGTAAAAATTTCTTCGGCACAAAAAAAAGTAAGTATGCCAGTATAGAGATATCGTTCTTCTTAGCCAAAATCCGAAAAGTACATCAAAATCGGATAATAAATGACGATTTTATAAGCAATTGAATTTGAACGACCCCCCTTTTCTTTTCATTCATATTCGCGCAGTGAGAAGTGGTCATGTGTTTGGTCATAAGCTCGGGAAACATTTAATGTGTTTGTTAGGCGAACTGAACTGGTACAGGGCCTCTTACAATCGGTTACGCCCGACTGAAATTTCCTTACTTGTTTTATTATGAATGAGAATGAGTTGGTTTTTTGTTATAATATCGCAGGTATTTGCAGAAGATGGGTTTGAAAGAAAGCCAACCAAATGATTGGTAGTCCCAAGAGAATCTTGAAGCACATTTTAGTTTTACTATCGCTTAAAATCGTTTATTCAACTACAATGAATACAATGTTTCATAAGTGTTGGGAACAAAAAAAATACCAGCCACACATTGTGTAGACGTGTGTATTGTGTAGACTTCAAAATTTTCTTTTGTCTCTTGGGTAGGTGAGACAAGCAACATCATTGGTCCCAAGAGATCTGGCCTGTGAGCGAAAAACTGACCATTGGTAAAATTTTTTTTTATTAATATGCGCTTAGTCAACAGAGATTGTAATATATTATCACCATTACACATCAAACTTGGGATTATGAAACACTTTGTAAAGGCTCTTGACTCTTGTAATGGTATTTTGGATGGACTTATGCAAAATCTAACATTTTTAAATTCTATGAACAGAATTGAGGTGAAACTTGAAAATCCATTGTTTGTGTGAAAAATTTTTTTCTCTAGGAAACAGGAAGTCTAAATTTTACTATATATGGTTTGAAATTATATTATCTAGTTTATAAGATAAAATAAATTTCCAAAAAATATTGGCGATTTCAGTGAATGATAGGCTGAAAGGTTTCGCCAATATATACGTACTATGGAAATAGCTTCATCAGGGAAGAGTTGATGCCCATGACTGGACATTATTCGAGCTTGTACAGGGATCTACCCGACACTCATTCACGAAAAGAATATTTTATAACGTTTCATAATTGTATAAGCAAACAAATTAGAAAAAAAGGAATATTATTATTTTGAATAAATATAAACAAAAAAAAAAAAAAAAAAAATAGCATAAAATCCCAGGAAAATTTTTCAATATTATCGATGTACTTAAAGATTGTGTCCTATTTATGTACAGTGAAATGTATTATGAAGAACTTGTAGATCCCATAATCTATATATGTACTAATATTATAAAGAGGAAAGATTTGTATTTTTTTTTTTTTTTGCATGTTTGTAACGAATAAACTAAAAAAGTAGTGGACCGATTTCAAAAATTCTATTACCATTAGAATGTTATGTTATCTGTAAGAATTATAGGCTTTATTTATTTCTAGAAATAATTAGATACCCTTACTAAAACTTCAATAATGGCATCTAATGTGTAAGATAACTAGACATTAAATGTCTTTTATAGTATATGCTGCAGAAACTATTGATGGTAGAACAAAAAAATGTATGAATGGGTAATGGGCAAAGGTTAGTGGGTAAGGGATAATGAAAAATACTAAATATGATATCCAAATATCCATACAATGATACCCGGATGTGGAGAAGAAGCGTTATTCACACACTGAAAAAGTTTGTCTTTGGCCTGGCAGTGAAAAAAATTTATTTCTATGAAGCTACTTTAGAGTTTGAATTAGTAACTGAACATAAGCCCCTAGAGAACTCCGGCGCGTATTGACAAATGGCTTATATGACTTCAGGCATATACGTTAAATGTAATATATAAAGCTGGCAGGGAAAATATTGCCGCTTCAATACAAATATTTCGTTGCTAAATTAATAACAGAAGTTCTGTAAAATGTACGAAGGCCTTTGTTACATTGGTTCCACCGAAAGTTCTTTTGTTCAATTTGACAAACGATTTTATTATTTTTCTGTTAATAAGAGCTGCAGCGTGCATTGTCATTTTCTGCTGTTCCGCATATTTGCGAGTACAAGAGGAAGTATTTATTAAACAGAAGTGCTACCATGTACTACTAATTCATTTAGTTTGCTCAATGACAAGTGAAACTGAATATTTCAATGTTTGCTTAAAAATGGCCTCGAATGATGGCAAAGGTTTTTCTCAAAGAAGCTAAATTTTTCAAGTTAAAACTCATATTGAAGCACCCTATAGCTATATAGTAAATGAATACAAAAGTGTGTTACCGTTACGGTGTCAAGTTCAAATATTGAAAACTGGTTTTCAACTTGTGTCGCTCACAAGTTTTTCGTATTTCGTCTTCTATATACGTGTATATGTATATATAAGAGTATCAACTGAACAATTTGAAATTGTGTGCAATATGAATTTGTTTCGATTAGCAATGTTTATTACTTTCTTTGTTTATACTTATGTCCATATTGATTATTGGATGAGGTGATTTACTCGTATGTATGACTTCACCGAGCAAAGTGCACAAAAAAAGCCACATCTGTAATTGCTAATGTCATGAATTGAATCGCATTTGTTATTATTTTGCAAATAATAAATTATGAAGGCGTTGAAATTATTAAAATTTTTTTTACTAATTTATTATCACAATCTTAAAATCGAAATCACTTTATTTATATATGCGCAGTCTTAGTCAGCACGACGACGACTCTTTTTTTGTTTTCTTTTTGACAAGCATTCAACCACTGGGTTTGTTAAAAAGAGGTGACTCTTCAAATTTCGTGGACTATGTTCATGCGACTTTCGATTTTTTTTCGTATGTTGATATAATCAGACACTTTGCATTCGAATTTATTTTTGATCTATCTATCCATCCATCCATTTATCTATCTATCTATATATCTATCTATCTATCTATCTATCAATCTATCTATGTATCTATCTATCTATCTATCTATCTATATCTGTCTATCTATCTATCTATCTATCTATCTACCTATCTATCTATCTATCTATCTATCAATCTATCTATGTATCTATCTATCTATCTATCTATCTATATCTGTCTATCTATCTATCTATCTATCTATCTATATCTGTCTATCTATCTATCTATCTATCTATCTACCTATCTATCTATCTATCTATCTATCTACCTATCTATCTATCTATCTATCTATCAATCTATCTATGTATCTATCTATCTATCTATCTATCTATATCTGTCTATCTATCTATCTATCTATCTATCTATCTATCTATCTATCTATATCTGTCTATCTATCTATCTATCTACCTATCTATCTATCTATCTATCTATCTATCTATCTATATCTGTCTGTCTATCTATCTATCTATCTATCTATGTATCTATCTATCTATCTATCTATATCTGTCTATCTATCTATCTATCTATCTATCTACCTATCTATCTATCTATCTATCTATCTATCTATCTATCTGTCTATCTATTTATCTATCATCTATCTATCTATCTTGCTATCTTTTTTTTGAAGAAACCTTGTATATTTCCGTTATTATTTGACAGTAGCTTATGAAATTTTAATCAATTTGTTGATATTTAATACAAATTTTGTTGCCCGTGGAATTAAGTTGTTCATTGTTTATTTTTGTGGTGAGATTTCGCATTAAAATTGCATGGAATGCATTTGCTTTGTTAGTTGTTTACCAATTTTGCGGAACTGCTTTTGATACATCAACACAAGCTATCGCATTTGCAATTTATGGTTGATTTTAAATAAATGCATTAAATATGCATTACTCGTATTTGCAGTAATTGATTCTGTTTACCAAAAGAAAATTGTATTTATGCATACTTTCGGGCTTCTTTAAATTAATGGGCAAGCAATAAATATTTTAATTACTTAATTTTTGTATTGATTTTAGGCTTGTAGAATATGCATATATGTAGCATGAAAACGACTTTGAGTTATTGCAAACAGGAAATAATTGTTTATGCGCCTGAGAAATGCAGTTTCCGAGCGGAATTCAATTATGATATGGGTGCACAACTTCCGTTGATGATGATAGGGTATTACTTCAATAAATCTTGAAAAGAAAATTTAAATTTAGGCAATCTAAGCATTTTTTTAAGAATATAAAAAATATTATTTTTACCCTACTTAACAACTTTATACAACAACCTACGCCGTCAAATTGTTAGTCACAATATAAAGTCACTTAGGAACAACAATATCTTATGTGATCAGCGTTCAGCTATATTAGTCGATGAACTATGAGTTTTATAATATTTTACACTGATTTCATCAACATTGTAATCTGATTGATGTAATCGACCTAATGTGTCATAATAAATTCTACTTAGTGCAGATTACAATAATTCGAAAGTTATACAATTTGCCAGACTAGAAATTTCTAATTAATGAAAAGAAATAAATATGAAAGTGTGCCGAGAGTGACTCATTGTCAGTCGACCTCATGAGATAAACCATTCTGTTTCTTATATTATTTTTTTAATTATTAGAATTTAATTTGTTTGCAAGCTTGAGCTTATATTTATATTAAAAAATATTTTCGTACATATTTCTAAGACACAATTACAAAAATTGTAGAATTTAAGAGTTTAAAGTGGAAAGGTTTCGAATTCTGCTACGAATTCTCATCAAGTTGTGACGCTGCAAATAGATTTATTATGAAAATGAGGCTTCTTGACTAGATGCTGAACTGTCGCAGTTAACTCCCGCTCAACTACAAGATTACTACAATCACAATATAAAGTCACTTAAGCATCATAGCATAGTCTCCATGTAACAATATGGGATACAAATATGCGACTACAAGAAGTTTCAAGTTTTGTAAAATATTTCTTTGCGAAGACTCAACGACCGCAACTCAGAAATGAGAATACGTTTTCTTGAAATTTAATGAAGAACAGATCGAAATATGAAGAAGGCATAGCTATGTTCAGCTTTTTTCTTGTATATTGATTATAGTAGATATAACTTAAGGCGGAGAGATCTCTCCATACCTGGTCATTCCAACGCGTGCCCGGTCGTCCTCTATTTCGGCGTCCTCCAATCAAGTTTGGGCAACCATCCATTCGAATAAGGCCATGTCAACTTCATCGAAAATTTCATGAAGCACGCGGTTCATACGGGACCTAAGCTCGTCGCCGACTCTAATAGAACCGAAAATCCAAATAGGTGGAGTGTGTCTTTGTTAAACTCCGACCTTTTTGGTCTGAAGCCACACTGATATAGTCCTATCAGTGAATCCGTATATGTTTTTAGCCTATTACACAATACGCACGACAGAATCTTATATCGGTTGGAAAGAAGACTTATTCCGCTTTAGTTGGCGCAAACAGCGGGTGTCTCTTTTATTAAAGATAGAAAACAGCATTGTGTTTCCAATTACTTGATATGCGTTCATCGGTCTATATCTTGCATAAAAGTTGGTGCCTACTCTTAACCAACTCTTCGCCGCCGGTCTTAAATAGCTCAGCTGCCAGCCCATCAGAGGCTGTCGCTTTGTTATTTTTCAGCTTTTTAATAACTTAATCGACCACTTTATAGTCCGGTGGCTCTACAATAGTGCCATCAATTACTGGTGGTTCCGTTGTCATTTCTCTATCGGAGGAATTGTGCGCTTCATCGTTTCCGAGAAGGTTGGAGAAATGACTCCTCCATAATCTCAGTGATTCCTGTTTATCCGTAACCAGATATACATTTTCCATTATCCATTTTACAAAAAGTTACTCCGGGTTTAAAACCTTTAGTCAAAAGCTTGACCTTTTGATAAAATTCATTTCTGTCACATAACTCCAGCACACAGAATTTACATGGGGGTCCAAACTTGATGGGAGGCCAACGCAATAGAAGATGACCGCGCACACGTTGGAATGACCAGGTATGAAGAGATCTCTTCGTACTTGACAAGGCTGCTGGTGCGCTTTTCTGACCAATCGACAGTTGAAGGCCAGCTATGTTTCCTTTTGCAGCATGTACAGTTTTCGTAAAACCTTGCATTAGATCACATAGTGTGTGATTTTTAGATAAACTTTCATTTTTCGTGAGTGTCCTTCAAAACACGTCGTATTCGAACTTATGTGTAAAAATTTCGTATTTAAGTCGAGCTCGTTATACAGTTAGAATGACGTGGGCTTTGTTACTTGTGTGGTTTACTGTCCACAGTAAACTATTGTTCTTAAGATACCATATCATTGGATGGAGGGTATATTGCGTACATCGTAGAAATACTTCTTTTTTTAATAATTTATTAAAACACCAAACCTCATTGAATTGTATGCAACATAATCCTATAGTTCAGCACTTTAACCACGAATATATTATTTACTTGTTTTTTAATAACTGCAAATCCTTTGTAGATAGTTTTAATCAAAAATAAAAAAGCCTTTTTTCATGAAAATAAATTGAAAAGATTTGTTCAATTATATATTATTGTATTATACGAGTATACGACATATTTTCTGCAGTTTAAATTGTAAAAACGTTGTGAACAAGACTCTCAAAACTCAATGAGCATATGTGCATGTGTGTAGGTGCAAGAACAAACAGCGAACATATGTATGTGTGCGCGTGTGTGTGTGTGTGTGTGTGTGCAAATGTTTGCTCATTCCTTTGCTGAACATTCTGCTGCTGCGCTTTCATGCAGAAAATCAACAAACAAGTTTTGCACGACAACTAAATAAATTTTGTGATTACCTCGAAAATGAAAAATGTGCATGTTCTATGCGAATTCTACTGCTGCAAGTTGCATATGCACTTAGCTTATATAGCTCTCTCTCACTCTATCTAGCAATCTCCTTCAAACAAATGCTTAACTATCCCACTCTCTCTCGCACTGGCACATTTGCTTCTATTTCCTTTTTTTTTTTGTGCTTTGTTTGCCATTTTGCAAAAGTTCAAGTGCGCCATTTTTATTTACTTGTGCTTTCTTTTGTCGTTCTTGTTTTTCTTCTGGTTGTTGTTGTTGTTGTTTGTGTTGTTGCTGTCCTGCTTTGCTCAGTTCGTGCGTTTTGGGTTCTTTTGCTGAACAGCATCGCAAATTAAGAAATACAAGTTGTTTTAAATTTAATTCCTTCTTAGGTACATGTTTATTATATTTTGGGGCTCAAAAGAACTTCGATGAGTTGCTGATATTGTATGTGCAGTTCATAAATGTATAATGGCGCTCATTATAAACAGGAAGATGGAAGCATGGCGTCGGGTATGTCATTGTTTGCAAAAAACCCCAAAATTTAATTTTTCTTAAAAAAAAAAAAAATTAATAAGTAAGAAATACCTTCTAATCTCTTGAACCTTAAAATGGTGTTGCAGCTTTACTCCGATGTGGAACCGGGAATATATTATTGTCATTGTTTATAAAAATTATGGAACAACAGATCTAAGAGTATCTAAATTCGAAAATATGTTTCCTTTCTTATGCTATTTAAAGAACTTTTGTTAGCTCTATTAGTTTTATGTACACAGTCCTTTATACGAGTATTGTACATAAGTTTTGTCATTAGAGACAGGAAAAATTGGAAGTGTTTAAAAATAAAATTATTTTAAGTTTTTAAAATAATGCCGGACGCTGGCATTTTCGGTCTACTATGTAAGTATTTATATATATTGTACATATATTCTATTTGGCATTTTCTACTATAAGCCAGTGACCCTTAAATATTAGTTTGAACTTTTAAATAAGTTATGCGTAAGTGCAATGAAGTGTAAGTAGTTCGAACTTCATTAACCATGCTAAATTTAAAAGCTAGTTAAGGCTTGTCAGCTTAGACGCACGAAAATAATTTGTGCATGTTTTTTTACAGCTGAGGCGGCAGCAGACTCTTAAGCTTAGCAGCCCATCATGCCTCAAACTCGATCAAATGCCTGCTTAATGTCACGAATCCTTGAAGAATGAAATTTACAACCCTATTAAGCGGTTCAAGTCCAAGTTAGAGGAACTTTTGCCAGCCTTATGAATCATGCAGATCTATGACTTAGAATATGTCCCCGCCTCAGCACAGCATTGAAGATGAGCACCAAAAAGAGAACAGCTTTTAATGCCAATACTTTTAAAGTAAAGTTATCTAACCCATCTTCTCCAGAAGCTTTTTTTGGGTTTCAGAGACTTCTTCCACTGTTATGGCAGCGACTGGAAGGCAAAGTTGGCCGGGTATATCAAGTACCGACTTGACCTCACCACATGCTCTGGTCGTTGATGCAAGACTAAATTTTTTTTTTCTAAATTAACACCAAATGCCTCTGCTCGTTCGTTTGAAAATCTTTCCCAGGATCCGTCAGCTATCCTGAATGGCAATTTAAGGACCCCCTCTTGTTTATATCTCCTCGTCAACTTCCATAGAGTTCGTTACGTTGAATCCTGCGGGCAGACATTCGCCAAGAACCGGTCAGTTTCGCATTGTTTGTGTATTGCTAGAAGTTTTTTCACCCTATTTGCTACTCTGCGGTAGACTCTATCCACATCGGCATCCCTCTCTCGATCATTGCCTCTAGCGCCATTGGAAGTCTGAATATTGACCTTATTCAACGTGATGCATTATTGTGAGTAGCAAGAAGGACAGCAGAGTGAATTTTATTAAGAAAAGAAATAACGCATGCGCATCATAAATGTCATCTGGAATGAATATATCAAGATTCAGGTCTGATTTTTTTTCCAAATCTCGACGAAACTTATTTTTGTCAATTCCAGGCGGAAGCAAACGGAATATAAATCTTCGGAGCAGTGTTATAGATAGCTACAAGGGGAAGATGGTTGCAAAAAAGCTGGTACTCAGTACTTATGGACACGACATTCGGATGAAGCTCATTGTAAAAAAAAAAGTCAATTGCACTTGGTGTATGGCTTTGAGCAAAAGGGAAATGAGTTGCATGATCTGTCGCTAATATCTGAACCGATGAATATTGCACAACATTTAGTAGGCTGATACCGCTTGAGTTCGCTCTAAAATTACCCCAGCAGCTGTTCTTGGCATTAAAATATTGTCCTATGAGGAACATATTTCCCAGACCATGGAATAATTGAAGGAAAAAAGGAAATTCTTGATAACGACATGGAATAACAAATTTAATCACAGCTGTTAAAAATTTTAAGAATTATAAAAAATCATTCAACAGCCATATACTCCAATAACTTTGTTAAAATAGAAACCTTTTCATTATAAAACATATTAAACACTTCTTACAACACAACTTAGCAAGCGGTGCCAAATAATTTATATCAAAACTAAATAAATCTTTCTCATACACAGTTACACAGCAGAGAAGCTTACACAACGACTGTGGCCAAATAATAAAATAAATTTTAATTGGTCGAAGCTGTAGCAGAAAATGTGTGATAACGACGCTTGCAAGGACTTGGAGACGCTCGACGCATATGCAGAATATGTTAAATTTAAGAAGCGTCAACCAGTTTCCCACACCTACGAGCTCTACAATAACATTGTAAAACCTGAGCAGCTGAAATGTTCAAGTAAGTAGATATGTATATAAAAAAATGCCTTTATTTTTGTTGGTATAGCGCTTATAAGTTTTGGGTAAGTTTTTTAATATAACATTTGATAAAATATTGTACTCGTTCGGTTATACATAAGTCGGATCGTTGTTCAAATCAAGCTGCATTGCATCTTATGTGTGATTATGTGTGATCGTAAAGGCATTCCTTAGTTTTTGAAGGTGCGCTTGGAACCATGCCATGCCAAGTGTAGGAAACAGTTTCGTGAGTGGCAGTGGTCGTCTAGAGCATCGCAAAATAACTCAGGTCATTATAATCCATTATTCCTAAATGGCATAATAAAATTCCTGGTATTCAGGTATCTTATTAGAATCTATCGGCCAGTATTTTGGATTTCCGGTAATTAATGCATTGGTGAACCTCTCTTTCTTTTGGCTTTACAATCTTCGAATATCGTGCCAGGTATGATTGGCATTATAATCACCTGTAGCAATAAATCAATATCCCAGTTTAATGAAAACCATTTTCAAAATCAGAATGTTTTATAGTATATCGAGATGAGAAGTATACAGCGCATAAACTGATGTCATGTGTACTTCATTTAAGTTTATTGGAGATATGTTTCCCTGATTTCATCCAGAATATGCAATTTAAGTGATTTTTTTTTTTTTCAAAATTTCTGAGCGACCTTGCGTTCTATTATCAGGATGGTTAGCAGTGACAAGATCTTATCCTTTTATTTTAAATATTATCTACTGATAAAGTGTGTTTCGGAGATCAGCTCATTGTCTTAAGAATCATTTTAACTTTTTCTTTGTGGTTGGATATGCCATTAGCATTTCATATTGCAATTCGTAGATCTAATTGCATAGTTTATATTCAAACTGAGTCATTAATTGGGTTTGTTGGTCCAAATATCGTATGTTTGGTTTCTATTCTATTCTTCTATGAATCGCTCTCCGCAGTCTGTTGGTTTTTGCAGATCTCTTATTAAATAAAACTTTTAACTAATTTGACGACAAAGTATTTACTAACAAATAATTTTGTTTATTTTTTGCCCTTCTACAGACAATTTCACAGGCTACGGAATAGAAAACGCACGGGCACAAAATCCCATGTATCGCACGGGAAACTCTGAATATGGCTTTTATCCACCGAATGCTTATACCATACCCGAACGCAACTTTGTGCTCTCGCAAAGCTTTTCCAATGAGCAAGTCAAATATGGAAATTATCGCAATAAGTCGCTCAACACCAACATGAAAAGTGGACTTAACTAGATGCAGAGATGACATCGAGCAACTGCAGTAATTTCAAATCAATTCAAAACTTACACTGAGATACAACTTTTCAGATTAATGTTTATATTTTTAAAAATTGTATTTTTCAAATTTATCAAAGTTAAATACAGAATTACACGACACCTTGCAGATTTTTCATTCGACCCACGACAAAGTTATTTATTTTAGTGATTGTTATTGTTGACATCGATTGACTGCTGAGAACCTGATGAGAACTAAAGGCACTCATTCTGGACTCTGCCGAACAGTTATAAATAGCAAGTGTACCCGATATTTCCGATGGCGAAGGCTGATGGTAACTGGGCTAAGTTCCCTAAGCAACTTTTAGAGGCATTCGCTAAGCATCTGGAGCCTCTTTCAACCCTTCGATTCTTATTACAACTGCAGGCAACGCTGTCTTCCAGTCGCTCCCATCAATGCTGAAAAAATTGCACCACATATAAAGGATCTGAAGACATGGAAGTTCCCAGGCGACGATGGACTTGATAACATCACAATGAAGGCTTTGCCTATAAAGAATGTGACTTTCCTGGAATCATACAGGTACCAATCAGTCTGTTATTAACTGCAGCAAAGCTCTTAATCGTATTCGTGCCTCCTAACGAGAATACTTGCAATTGAGAAAGTCAGGAGGTGGATATCACACTCTAAGTTTGGATTCCTTAAGTCGCATGAAACGCCGGATCAGTTAAATAGGGTGGTAACTTAAGTTTATCATTGACGGATATCAGTGCAGAGTACTTGGAGGCGGCTTATAACGATGTAAGGTAATCTTTCGATAAAGTGTAGCATGATGGTATCCTGTACAAGCTCAAGGGTCTATGGCTGCCTCAATTGTTTTTGCGAGTTAAGAGTTATTTGGCTGACAGAACTTTCTCCGTTGTTCTGGATGGAATAGAGTCAACGGTGAGAGCAATCAATGCTAGTGTACTATAACGAAGCGAACTGGAGCCAAAACTTTATTCGCTCTTCACCAGTAATATCCCCACGGGATATTATAATTGGCACTGATATACTCCAACTTTAACTTCACGAGTTTGAACAACGGACAAAATGGTGTTACATTGGTATTAACCTGGACAAGTGCGTCAGCGTGACCCACTCGCTATGGAGAGTTGACTGCCCGGGAAGAGGATCTGCTTCTAGATCATCAGTTTGGCCATGATTAACAGTGTGTGTACCTAGAGAGACGACTCACCTTGAAATAAATTCTCTATATGAAAGGATATCTAACTGGGCTGGCTTTTCAATAGCAGAAACTATGCAGTCGCTGTGGTATAAGGTGCAAATATACGAGAATGGAATGCAATTTTGCGGCGTTGCTGCTTAATTGCACCTTTCCAAGATCACCATACTCCAAGCGAAGGTCGTCCTAAGCCTTAGAATGGCTAACCTTGAAATGGATTTAAATTCTCCTAAAATTGGAGATGCCCTCAACCAGCAAGCAGCGACGTAAATAGAGCGTCTTATCATCTAGAAGGCGCAAGAGATCTCAAGTTAGAATTAAGAGACGGCTCCATAGAATACACTCAATCAACCCGTCAAACAGACACCTGTAATATACAAATTCCTATAACAGGAAAAATATCTCATGCACAATTTCACTTTGATAGAATACATCTAAATACTTTCCGATTGCTAAGCCTGCCTCAGACATAGAGTTATATATTTCCTCCATTCAGATCCTCTAATGGCCCTTTTGAAACCCCGAAAAGTAATATATTAGAAAAAATGGAATGGTGGTAAACCGCTAAAGAATGGCTTAAAAAAAATGGCAGTTTGAGTAACACTGGAATGTGTCTAAAAGTATGCAATAATAATTTACAATTAAACTCAATACAAAATCATTAAATCATTGAGTTCAACGTAAAATTTTCAGTCTGCAGTCTTTTAGGAGCAACACTAATGTTTGATTTAAAACGGGGGCTTACCAAAAATTATTGTTTTGGAACTTGTACAAAAATAATATAAATTTTTGTTCCGCATAAGCAGAAATTATTGTCTGTTTGCCGAACGCGAATGTATTTCATTGTTCAAGTTGTTATAGAAGTACATAAGTACGAGTACATATATCAAATTGTACTTATATATATGTCTATATATATATGTGTCTATACATATTTAGTCATATATATAAACAAACAATACAAATTTGTAAGACAAATAGTCACAATCTGCGCAATGTCATGTGAATGCAGTATGAAATAGTATATAGTGTACAATGTTTAAATAAATAAGCTCTTTAATTTGTCGGCAAGGACCTCGCATGCATTTCAGCTAAAAGTGAAAGAACACGCAAAGCAAAATCATAAAAAAAAAAAGAAAAGCTGAATAAAAATCTTGCAATCAGTTAACTTAAGTGAAGGCAGACAGCGCACAGAGAACACGAGTAGACGAGTGCAGAGCGTGGAGCGGCATTTGCAATGAAAGGACATGGTGCGGTGGCTATACTTGTCAACATATGCAGGCTATGTACCAACCAAGATTGCTGCTACTACTACCCCACATACTTGTACTTAATAAATGTACACACTTATATGAGGGGATTTTAAAAGTTTGAGAAGTTTTGCAGAAAAGGAATATAAACTTGAGTCACTGTACGACTTTTGTTGCATCGCTGAATTAAAAACATTTCTCTACCTGGATGTATGAATAATTTGAAACAACTTCAGCCTGTAGATGGAGTAGAGCCCTATCTCAAATGACGAAAAATAAAATATGAAATATGCTAATAATTCCGGTGCTACTGTGTAGCGCGGAAGCATAAACCCTGACATAATCAGATGAAAACCCGTTTTAGTTTTCAAAAAAAAGATTCTTCGTAAGATTTTTGACCTATTAGAGTTAACAACCGATTCACAATGAACGACTAGCTGCATATATAGATGAGGTTAGCATAGTCCAACGCATAAATTTGTAACGGCTCCACTGGGCAGACCAATTTATGCAGATGGACGACGAGCTCTAACTGACCAGGTATGGAGCGATTGCCTACTTTTTCGTTATCGTGGTTTTGAGGTAACTATAGAGCGAATACGAGCTAATTGAAAGTTGCTACCACTTCTTGCTATTCAATTCCCCTGCCCCAAGCGCCAAGCACCTTTTTTGTCTGCAAACTTAGCATTAGGTTGGAGTATGAACTCTCATCCAACCACCTCTTTCTCGTCGTCGAACTGGCAGGCTCACCGCAATCCAGTGTGGAAAAGGCGACTTTTGCTGCCTGGAACGAACCTGTTTGCTGGAACTGTACTCGCTTGACTTGAACCTCGAGACGCTTTCTCAATGGCTCTCCCTTGGCTCCCCCAAGAAAGCTTCCCAGTGCTCCAGTCTAAGAGCGAGGATAAAGTAAGATATTGAAGTACTTCACCTAATCAAATGGAGACACAGAAGATAGTACGTTTAAGAATATCCAACATTATCAAAAAGCTGCTAGTCAGGCAAAATCTCTTAAGAGATGATAAAAGAGGCATGGTGTTTGCCTCTCAAAACATTTGTAAGCTTAGCAAGATGCAGTCAGGAACGTATGGAAACTTTTGACGAAGGCTTAAAGGCCAGGTTCCAACCCTATGACTACTCATCCGGTAGTCGCACTAGTACAAACGGAACTGGACATCCCTGGCCAGCTAGCTCATTCCATCACTCTAAAGGAGTTCCACATCAAAGTGCTAAAGAATGGAAAGGCCCAGGTATAGACGGTCTCGACAACAAACAATGAAAGAGCCAACGCTCAAAGCGATGCTTTCTGGTATTGCTCTTCGACGCGGAATTGAGACTTGGATTCTTCCCAAATATTTGCAAAAAGGCACAACTCGTTATGGTTCGTAAAACCTCGAAGAGCCCGTTGGTCATTGCCTCACACAGACCCATTAGTCTGCTGTTATCCAGCGCAAAACATTTGGGAGATGCCTGTCAATGTATGGATGTCACCGTTACAGTTTAGAAAGACACACGGAATGCCTGTGTATTACGAATTTTAAATTTGTAAAATACTAAGAAACTTACCAAACATTTGTTAGCCCCTGTGAACATATTATGTGTATGGTATGTGCTTATGTACAATACAACAACAAGTTCAAGTGGCTACTAATGCAAATAATTTACAAGTAGCGAAGCGGGGGACGCTGTCAAGAGCGGATTGAAGCGGGAACGGAGGGCATGTGGGCAGCGCACTAGTATGCTGAACATCCTAACATCCTTTGTATTTGTATGGGAATGTGTGTGAGTGAGTAAGCAGCATGAGTGACTGTGACAAAAACAGCAAAACGTTGCAAAAGTAAAAGGACATTTATGCGCCTTTTCACATTTCAGAAAAGGACAAATTTGTAAGGACAAGTGTAAGTGAAGGAAGCGCTCACCAATACACAAACATATACACAACATGTGCATAGTTAGTTATACATAGATTTTTGTATATATATATATATATATATATATATATTCAAAAACATATACATATATATATATGTATATCTATATGATTTACATATACATACACACACATACTCTGTAAAAAAAAAAAAAGAAATCTGTTAAAATTTTTATAGCATCGCTAAGCAAGAATAAAAAGTATAAAAATAACTGTTGTTGTTGTTGCGGCAGGATGTCAAGTGAAAATCAATGCCAAGCGCTACAATCCCACAGACAGGCAGAGAGACAGACTGACGGGCGGACAGACACACGCACACACACACAGATAAACAATGTGCGGCTAATAAATGCTGCGCCTAAATTTAGACTATAATAATTTCAAATATTCACGCTTTCAACTATGTATTTTGCAGATTATGCGATAGCTTTCAATTAGAATTCAGATAAAAAATTCTATACATTGAAATTACAAAAACAATTTTTTTATATATGTATGTATATATATTCTACAAGTACATATATATATATATATATATATATATATATGTTTATATATATGTGTATATACATTCAAGGAAGTGCAATTTTTTGCACTTGACGCCGCTAGTCAGCTTGTTTCTCATATTGCGCGACGACGACATTAATTGAAGCGACGTTTATGAATGTCAGCCATCTAGCCAACTCAAGGGCGCCTATTCACACATACAATACACAAATACATACATGCATACATACACAGCTACACACTTACATAGCAGTTATAGTATTTGTATTTTTTGCATTCATATGCACATTCAGATGCACTTGTAAATCATAGAACTGCAACTGAAAGAAACAAAAGAATGCAGGCATATAAAACTATTTACAGCATAGTATACAAGTATAAAATATATTCTTAGTTAGTGTGCACACATTAGCGTGAAAAAATTGTTGTTGTTTATTTTTTTTTTTTTCTTTTAAAACTACACTGAAAACTCTATCATTTGACCGAGAACGAACAGTTTTTTTTTTATAATAAATTTCAGAACAAATTGGAAAACTAAAGTTCTAAAGGCTTTTTAGGTACAACGCCTTAAATAGGGGTTGGCACGTTATTAAACACATTAAAACCCCTATCTGAAGATATAATAGGAGATAACAAATATCCAAACTTAAAGACTGTAACTTGTATAGCCTTCAAGATCTTGTTGTTCATTACCAGACAGACAGACGGACATGCCTATAACGACTTGACATTTTGTAGTTGGGTCATCTCTTTTAGTGGTTCGATTTGGAACTTAATGGAATATTTTATTACAATTGACATATAAAACATTAAATTTGAAATTTTTAACTAAATTTAAAATAATACAAAGTTTTTCATATAAAGATCTGGAGATGAGTGCTTCAATCCGAACCCTAATGGAACATTTTATAAATACATATTGACTAAATTCATTAATTAATTAAGAGAGAAGAGGTTTGGCACGTAGATTAAATATATATAAATTATATGAAGAAGGATAGAAGCGTCTGAATAACAAAATTAAAGGCTTTATTTGTTACATTCGCCATAAAGACAGCGAAACAGACAGTAGGAGATGTCTTTATCGACTTTTATCTAAGATATGCTTCAATAAATGTTGGGCTAACGAATGCAATATCAGTGCTCTTTGTCATTGCAAATGAAGATTTGAATGTCAAGAAGATTTGAACTCGTTGGATACTCTATAATTTGAACAACGCCCAAAGAAGAAGTGTATAAGCTGGTACGAAATGTGGAAATATTGAAGGGTTCTTATCCCATATTGTTGCACACTTTAGCGACGCTTTACTGTATGCATATATGCAAGTTGTCTTATGCACTGCTTTCATGCGTATTAGAAACATAATAAAACAAGCAAACAAAACAAAAAAATATGCACATGTCTCTTGGTTGTACGACGAGTCACTTTTCAAATTTAAAATTCTTAGTTGCTACATGGTGGATTGTGGTGTGGCTTTATGGGAGTGCGGACGAATTAAGGCCGTTGTAATAGCCGCGATTATCAAACTACCAGACCACGAATGAAAACAACAACAACAACAACAGCAACAACACTAATAACCAGCTACAATGACAATAATTAAGCAAATGACATTGCCCAAAGCGCACATAATGAATACAACGACAACTGATTTCGAAGGGAAAGCAAAGTTTGTCCACAAATTCAATTAGGACAGTCAAATGTCAGAAGGCTTTAAATCTAAAATCAGTGCTGATTTAGGAAAGCCACTAAAGTAGAATTGTAGATCATAAAAACTTATACCATTTATTGTGAATATTTAAACAAATATTTTTATGTGTATGCAACAAACTAATATGCACTCACTTGCTCACTTGCATACATACGAACATCAGAACGACTCAATAGACTGAACTTAAAATTATTAATCGCAACACCAGAGTATAGAGAAAATTGTATTTATTTAAAATTTCTTATTAAAAGTCAAATACTAAGTTTATATAAGAACTACATCTTGAAGGGTTTTTGAGTTCTAAAAAGCCTGCGTAACACATGAGTTAGAAAGAATTTAAATCGTAAGCAACTCAAAGTTTGACTAAAACCCATTTAAAGTATGACAGAACAAAGAATATTAAATGATATGCAGCAGCAAGCGAGCTATTCAACTACCTCATAAACTAACTTGCTGCACTTAGCAGCACTTTAATAGTCAAAGGTATTATGAAACTTTGGTACCTTGACATAAGGCAGCTCGTACTTAATTTGCTTGGAATAACTTGAACAGTTTTTGGACTCCGTAAGTGTTTTTTAACACTTCAAACGGAATGAAAAGAAGTAACAGTTACGGATCCTCCACCCAAAATTTCGCTTCGACAATATACATTTACATTACAAACAGCATATTTGGAACTATATTAATTGCATATTAAGAACTGACCAGCATGCTCCCCAGACCTACATCTTATAGAGAAATTGTGGAAAATACTAGCCAGGCGTATTTCTGTCCATAATGAAAAATTGTAAAGCTTGTGGGAGTTAGAATTTGCATGAATGACAAAAAATAGACCTTTTCCTATTTTACATTTGATCAATTCTATGAGAAAAAAAATTCTGGTACAATGAGGTCCCATTCAATCATTATTATGTGTTAATCTCTTTAAATTTGATCAGAAATAGCTCAACTTTTTTATTTTTTTTTTAATTTAGGCTCTAAAAAAATATATCAACAAAATAATTAAGATATATCCAAAGAGTGGATACCACATATATTTTTTAGTGTCTTATAGCTTCAAAAGATTATATTGTAGTCAACCGAAACAAGTTTCTGAGAAAACTCTGCTGAGCTGTGGCATAGAAGATTTGATATACTGCAAAGATTTTAACATTTTTCTGGTCAAAAGTTCAGAAGTCGTTAGATATATTGAAAATGAGGCAAGGACGAAGTATTTTCTGCTGATTATTTTGAACGAGATGTAATTTCGCTGACCAAAAGAATCGAGGATAAAGTTGCACAATTAAGTGCATGTCGGCCAGAAATGTGGTATCAGGCAAGAAAGATAGAGAAAGAGGATTGAGAGTGGGATGTAGGCATCTAAAATACAAATCTAAAGAAGCTTAAACTTAATTTGTTTCATACACGAATCAGTTGGGAACTATTGAACAAAATTTGATAACATTTGTGCAAAATTGAAGATTTATATAGTATATAAAGTAATATCTTAGGCTATGATCAGTTAGAGTGGAGCTAAAGTAAAAATTTCACGGGAACAGGAATAATAAAGGAACGCTGGGTAACACTACTTGGGTCTCTTATATATAAATGGGTATAAATAATTGTTAAAAGGTATACAAAAATCCGACAACAACAAAACCAATAGCACATTAATCAACTACTGGTGTAAGCTAGAACTAAATGTGAATTATAACACTATGGCATTGCAATGAGAGAGAACGTTTAATGGTAGCTAACCAACTTTGAATCGATATAGATCTAAAATGGTCATTCGAAATGGAAAGTGATAGGAGAAACTTCAAGATGATTTTCAAATACCTATCCTTACACTTGCCAGATTTGCTTCAATTAGAGTATGTTATTGATCCTAGAGTTAGAAGAATTTTTCACTGTTCGAAGCTTAGTTATCGAACAATGAATGACGAAATCAATGTCATAAATGACAGATCAAACATTCAATAATATTAAATTAAAGCGCTCTGACAAAGTACTCCCTTTTTTAGTTGCGAAAAGCACCGTGAAAGTTCACAATAACTATAGACTGTGTATTATTTTTTCAACGCATGAGTATCACCATTACCACTCTTCGATGCAGCTGGAATGCTGAAATGCCAAAGTCAGGAATTTACAATTGTTTTAAATCAGTTAATGTTGAGGCTGATCGTACAAACGCTATTTACATTATTGATGGAGGGTATGAACTACATCACGTAGTGTGGGATCGAGAAGAAACGTTCAACATTATTTTTAGGCCCTGTACCGAAGGTACAAGAGCCTATTGGTTTTGTGCAAATGTATGTAACAGGTAGAAATAATAATCGGAGACCCTCCAAAGTTACCCCCATTATGGTCAGGAGCGATAGAGGAGTCGATATAGACATGTCCGTCTGTCCGTCCCTTTGTCCGTCCGTCTGGCCGTCCGTATGAACGAAAGGATCTCGGAAACGGTAATAGATAGAGACTTCGTGTTTTTTGCATTCGACTAGGACTGCTCCGGAATTTTACAAGTTTATTTTAAAAACTTGCCCCTCCCACCCTTCCCCATAAAATCACCCCCAAGGGTAAGTATGCCAGTATAGAGATATCGTCCTTCTTAGCCAAAATCCGAAAAGTTCATCAAAATCGGATAATAAATGACGATTTTATAAGCAATTGAATTTGAGCGACCCGCCTTTTCGTTTCATTCATATTCGCGCAGTGAGAAGTGATCATGTGTTTGGTCATAAGCTCGGGAAACATTTAATGTGTTTGTTTGGCGACCTGCACTGTTACAGGGCCTCTTACAGTCGGTTACGCCCGACTGTGATTTTCTTACTTGTTAAAGAATATGTTCAGTGTCCTCGTAGACTCTATGGTCATTATGAACATCCAGAAAGAAGAAAAGGGTGAAAAAAAAGAGGAAGAAGAATACATCGAAAAATTCATGACTGATGACAACAACTTTGATGTCCTTTATCACTGTACCTTAAATCGATACAAAGATATGTCGAAATTTGGTGATCGATTATATGGGGCGGGGCATCGCTTCTCGATTTCGATTGGGTTCCTTTATCAAATTTATCAGACAAAATTTTTCTAAATCGGCTCACAATTGACGGAGAAATCGAAGATCATACATAAAAGTAGGGTAAAAATATATACATACAGAGGAACATCGAACCTCCTATTGCTGGATGAAGGTGTCACGATTTCAAATCCCCAGTTCGGGCTTAGAAGGCGAATTGCCATTAGTTCATGGTGAACTAAAGTGTAAGCTCAAATATCAGCTGCTGGCACCATATTATTTGGTTTGAAATAAAATCTGTCCGAGTTGAAGGCCTTGATCCGACCAGTGAGGAAATAACGTCCTATGTGCGTAATTTTAGAATGTTTCACTTGTCCGGTTGATGTGTGTAACATCAACTTGCATTGCTATCCATACAGCTATACTTGAAATTTTGTATGGGCCAGGAACCCGGAACTGTTTGGAGATTCGAATTGCAAATATAACTAGTGTTTGTTCTAGTTTACGAGGGTTGACAAGAGCCATTGGCGAGGCCCTTCGGGAAGTCACGTGGAGGCTGTGGTTACCGTCCAAATGCGCAAAAAGTTTCTTCGGGAGCTAGAAGTGGTGTTGCGTTCATAACAGATTGTTGGGACCCATAGACCAACAGAGGTTTTAGATAGCGCCTCCACTTACCATGGAGCAAAGTTGGACGTCCAAATAACGTGACTTCGGCTTGGTACCTGCAAAAGCAACATTGCGTGGCGTAGATTGGCGCTTTCGAATCCTGTGCTCTGTACCGTGGGCAGACGTCTACATAAAACCTCTTGGACTTTCTTTCTGTTCGAGTTGAAGTACCTCAGGATGTTAAGGCTTGTTTTCTACTGTTTAGCTACTGTTAGTGAGGGCTGTTCTATTTTATTAGATGCTTAGTAGATTCTATAACATTTATATGTATATTCTTGTTCAGAACGTCGATGTGCGTCAATCAAACCATGTCCAACTGTCTGCTTATATCTTCAGTTGCTAGTTATTGTGCCTTTTTGGAGAATTAATTTTTGAAATATGAAACTTAGCAGTCAAAGTCCAGTCAAATTCTTTGAAGTTGCCGCCCACATTTGCTCTTTTTCATTGCAGTTAATGTCTACTTAAAACTGAACATGGGCTTCTATTTGAAGGATGTCGTATATAATAGGGGCAGCGCACATTAAAACGTTTCATAGAAAGAAGTTTTTCCTATGACACCACAAATAAACAATTAAATGCAGCTTTCTTGAATTAGTTCTACCAATCTAACTACTGGCTGCAATAAACGGGTGCAATAAAAAAACAAACCAAATTCATAAGCAAAGTAATTAATGAAATTAATTAATTTATTCCAGTGGGCAGACAAAAGATACATTCTTAAAATAAATTCTACATGATAAATATTATTAATGACAAACGCCATAGAATGTTGGCTGGTCTGCTCCGCCTACAAATCGCTTAATTTGTGCACAACTCGCGTTCGAATTGAGCCGACTTGAGACGTGCAAATATGCTGCAGCGCGCCCAACTGCCACGCCCCTACCTTCTTCGCGATGCCACATTGGATTTGTATAAAGCCAATAGAAACAATAAATACGTGCGACATAAGCGCCAAAGATTAATAAAGCAAATAATATGAAAATTAATCAAACGAGCGGAATTGCTTTTCATTTATGCTCGACTGCTTCAGGAAGCAATAAATCAATCGCATCTCTTACCAAACTCACAATTCACAGCTTCACACAGAGCGCTCGTTCGTGTTGTGGACCTCAGGAAATAGACAGTGCAGGATAACATATAATACAAAAAAAAAAAAAAAAAAAAAAAAAATGGAAGAAGATTCCCAACACGCTAAGCAGCGTTTGTGATTTATCTGCGGCGCGATAGAAGTCAACTTGTAAATTTGTGGTGTGATGGCAGATAAAATCGATAATAAGTTACGATTTAATAATTTCTCAAGGCTGTTTCTATTCTTGTCTATCATTATTTATAGAAATGAAATTGTGATAAGACAATCAAGCCACAGTAATGAAATTTTTATGCAAATAGTCGATAAAAGTTAGAATAGAAAAAATTCCTTGAAACTAATTTCATACGTTGATACATTGATTTATTAATTATTATCTCTTCAATTATTTTGATCAATGTGTGTTTCATAAATTTGCTGCAGATATGCTCAAAGATAGTTCAGTAATACGTAACAAGACAGTGAAACATACGAACATAGAAAACATTGAAGCCGAATTATAAATTGGTATAAGTCATAATAAGAGGGTTTATACATATAAAACATTTATGTTGATGTGCGAGCAATAAGATAATGTATGTGTATTTGTATATCTGTCCTTTATACATAACTTCACCATTTATCCGATCACTATGAAACTTTAGAAAGTTATTGAGTACACTCCGCGCAGAATATAGGCATAATATTTTATTCAAAAATGCGAGAATTAATGGTAGTTTTATTACAATTTGACAAATTGAGAGTTATAAAGTTCTGTCGGGTAGGTCGGCAGGATGTGTTCTCCGGAACCGTCTTGTCATAAGACTCCTCCCTTCCTGCGCCTGGCTAGTGCATTTGGGTGGTTTTTAATACGCTCGAGCTACGCCGCTGCCTGTTTGTTCAGGACATCGCCAACTTTAGGAACATTTAAGTCTCTCTCATTATTCGCTGTTCGCATATACCAAGATGCGATCCAGCAGCTATACCATAAAATTGCATGCCGTACCGCCAGGCAGGTGCAATTATGGCTTTGTACAAATTTACTATCTTCAACAAAGATAGTAAATTTGTCATATGCCAACCCAGTTTGCATATCCTTTCGCTGATTGATTTCACTTAACTGCTGATATGCGTCTTGAAAGTGAGTCGCCTATCTAGATAGAGCCACAGATATTCGTGTCAACGCTGGTGGTATAAAAGCTGCTCCTGCAGTCATCCCTGCATAGTGAATGCATCACACAAACGGTACTTGTCAAGGGTTATACTGATGTTCCAGCGTTTTGTCCATTGTCCAGACTCTCGAAGATATAGTTGCAGTGCATCGCTAGCAATGTAAACATTTATATATCTCGGGTCAGGATGACTGTATCGTCAGTCATCCGAGTCATTTATAGAAATCGATGAGCCTGTGGGCATATCGCTGCTGAACAGTGAGTAAAGCGTTGGCCCCCGGAACGCTTCCTGGTGGCACATCAGCCTTTATTTCTCTGACTGATGACTCCGTCCCATCCAGGCCAACAGAGAAAGTCCTATCTGTCAAATAATTTTGTACTAGCAAGAAGAGCTGAGGCAGCAGTATAGCCTTTAGTTTAAATAGCAGGCCATCATGCCATACTCTAACAAACGCCTGTGTTATATCAATATAAGAGACCACCACGTACTCCTTGGCTTCATACCCGTCTAGGATGAAATTTACTACCCTATTCAGTTGTTCTGGAGTTCCATGGGACTTACTGAAAGGGGGTATCTCTTTCTTTACCTTCTCAATCCCAAGTATTCTTGTTATTATTCTTCTTTTCGAAGAGCTTGGCTTCGGTGGACAGCAGACTAATTAGTCTATATGATTCAACTGTGATGGGATGTGTCCTAGCCGCATTAAAGATAAGGACCAGAAAGCGCACCGCTTTTTCCGGCAAAGCCTTAAGTGTGATATTATCAAGCCCATCCTCTCCTGGGGCCTTCTTGCTCTTCAGATCCTTTATGTGTGCCTTAATTTTTTGGACAGTGATGAGGGTGCCTGGAAGGCATAGCTGACCAGGGCTGTCAAGCGTCGCCTGGACAATGCGTTTTCTGCTCTTTAAACCCTTTTTAAAACTATGATTAATCATAGATGATTGTTGTTAAGCACTATAAACATTTTTATATGAAGTAAATTATATATTTTATAGTCTTTGGGCCTATTTTCCACCGATGAAGTTCGTCAATAATTGTTTGGAATACGCAGAGTTTCGTAAAATCAAGGGTTATCGGTAATTTGAAATGAAATCTTAAATTCTGGAATGTAACGCCTTTAACTCGAGAGCCACTGCACCAAAGGTGAATGTAATTGGGAGAGAGTTATATGACAATGTTTGAAGGGTAAAGTCCCGAGTAGGGCCAGGAGAACGTAACTAATCGAACAGAGCTTAATCTATGCAGAGTGTAATCGGAGAGAGCATGTTGACGGAACAGTATTCTGGGCATTAAATCTTAGCCTGTCAACTCATAGGCAGCTAAAGGTTATGCATAACAATTCATTAAGTTTGAAGCCTATTTTACGACATATATCAGAGTAATTGATTCATTGTATATTATAACTTGGACTCACAAGAGAGTAACACAAAAGGGTGCGTATCAAAACATGTCCGATTTGTTAAAAAACGTAGCATCCCATAATATATCAAATATATTCTTCTTATTTTTTTTTTTTTACGAACAAATTTTAATACATTTTCAATGAGTATGTGGTTCTAGCCAGAAATGTTATACGAGCTGATGGACGGATAGTCGGTTTTGGCTTGTTGACACGTTTTATTGTGCTTATTACAAATAAATATACTTTATAGGGTCACCGTTGCTTCCTTTGCCATGATACCTTCAAATATTTTGGTGCAGGTTATACTTGTAAAAAGAAACAAGAATGAAGTAAGTAATTCACGAAATTTTAAATCACTTTTTTTTAGCAAATCTTAGCATCTTAAGTCGAGTCGATGCCGTCTGTTATAGCTTTTACGATTGAAAGTTTAGACTCTACCTATATATTCTTTAGATATTTAGTTTTTAAGTATTCAAAATAATGGGGTAGTATCAATAAAAACCCGAACCTCCTTTTTGAGTTTTTGTGGAATGATTATGATTGATTTTGGTTTTATTTTAGCTTAAAAACTACATTCGTTCAATTTTGAAAAAAATATTACAAATACAAATTTGTGCTTCAATGAGGAGTACTGGGTTCTTCGAATTCAAAGACTTTTTTTTTTTGAAATTCTATTAGAGTATAAATAGCCTACATTAGTAAACATAACAAAGTTGGCAGCGTATTTAAAAGTTTTGCATCTATGACGTAGCTTTTTGAAATGTATTATTTTTTTGGAAAAAATTTTATTTTCAATTTTGGTTGTCACCGATTATAATAATTTTGGCTGGAAGATGTAAATAAAAGCTACCATTAAAAAAAGAAACTTGAAGGACCTTGATTTAAAACTTCCAAACCGGCGTTCCGAACATTTCAGCCAATTCCACATACATAAAATCGAACACCAATAGAGGCGAATAGGTCTAACATCCTACGCAGTATTTTTTTTTTTCTTTTTGTGTGCACTATTATGGCTTTCAATAGCGACATAAAAAATTGATATCCTTTTAAATTTACTATCAATCGTGCAATTGTTTGTTGTTTTTGTGTTATGTTTTTTTTCCGCTGCTGAATCTAGTAGCCGGGCTGCTTTAGCGATTAATTCATATGTGCGCTTGTATTAGTGTGCCATGCGGACAGGACTGAACAGCTCTTTTAAATATCAGAAATTCTCTTAGCTTCGCTCTCTTCCGACTTGCTATAATAGTAGACTTGGAAAAACAAAAAAAAAAAAAGAAAATTGAAAAGTTTTTACTAGCTAAAAAAAATTGCTAGCTACAGATTTTACTATGAATTTTCCAAATACGTTGCTGCTGCTGCTATATTCTTTTTTGTCTCGTTCAAGTGACAACACTCACACACTCCCTCACTCTCTCTCTCTCTCTCTCATGCTCTGTGCATTCCAATGGAACATTTTTGCTTTTGTTTTTTTTTTTTGCATTTTGGTTTTATAGCAAAAGCTTTTCGCAGCAGTTTTTGCTGCCTTACGAAAAGCACAGCGTATCCTTAGCTGGCAAATCGTTTTCGTTCGTTGCGGAGACAACGTCCTCGCAGAATTTTGCTGCGGACGGCCGCTTGGAAAATTTTTTGCTAATATATTTTCTCTGCAAGAAAATTTTTCTACAAAATTAAATCGAAGACAAAAAATGTGAAAATTATATAAACCAAAAAAAAAAAAAAAAAAAAGAAAACTACAACAAATTGTGGAAAAAGTAAGCTTTGCAAAATTTAAAAAATTAAAAAAAAATATCATTGAATTGAAACAAAAACTTGACAAATTACGAAAAGTCAGCAAAAATTTTTGTGTGCTTTTCTTAAAGTTTTGCTGAAAATTAATGAAAAGCCAATTTTATATAATCAAGTAATAAAGCAAAAACACAAATTTGGGTGTGTGTGTGTGTGTGTGTGTGCGTTAATGTTGGTGTATGTGACAGTGTGTGTGAAAAAGAAGGCATTATAGCTGGCATATATACATATATGTGTGAGTGGAAAGAGGTCGTTCTTAGTTTGTTAAGTGGAACAGGCAAAGAGGGCGCGGACACTTAAGAGGCAAAAACTCAAAGGATAATCAGATATTTTCACGTTCAGACAATGAAATGCAAAGCTGCAGGTTTCATATTTTAAATTAATGAGCAAAATGCTAAAAATAATTTTTTTTTTTTTCTAATTAATAATTCTAATGAGTAAGAAATGCTGTGCCAGCTTAAATTAAAGTTTATAAATTGTTTACTTAAATAGCAAACTGCCGTGTACCGAGCTGTGTAAAAAGCGTATCTTGTAATTATTTAATGTGTTTTTTTTTTGTTTGTTTGTTTGTTTGTTTGTTGTTATTGCGATTCATATAAATATTTTCATCATGCACTTAGTAATTAAAAGTTTCTTCAAAGCATTTATAGCAATGAATTGTCTAAAGTATATAATTGCTGCACAAACACAAACACAAACACTATGCATTCAAAACACACACACAGACACAGAAACAGACACAGCTACAGATAGATAGATAAAGTATAGACGTTCGGGTTAATAAAAGAAAAGAGTAAAAAGTATAACGCAGATTTGCACACTTTAACATTTACCTAGTAAACTAGAAACGAAAGGACGAACGAACGAACCAAACGAAAGGACGAACGACTGAGCGGTACGAACCAAACGAATGTTTATAAAACGACAAACGAACGAAACTAAATTTACAGAAAATAAGAGAAAATATTAACAATGGTAAAAGCGAAGTTTTCCTACCCTACTCATTTCATAGCAACTCATATCGAACATAATTTTTAGATAAATTCAAAAGTTAGATGTAGCACTTAATGAGGAGCTGCTGTAATTGGTTTTAAGGATTTTTTAATACTTTTGAGTTAACTTATAGTGCAAGAAATTACACTACATTTGTTGAATTTAGTATTTATGCTATTTCATATCTTTAAGCTGTAAGCTAACAAAAACTGTGCAATAACTTGTTAGAATTTTTAGATATTAAACAAAACTAGTTTCTTAGAAATTTGTATCTTAAAACTTTATTTATAATTTTTTGCGCACTGTGCAACATTAAATTTGATATGTAATGTATTTCAATGTATTTTATAGAATTTATGAAAATAGCAAGCTAGAACTCTGCGGTCGAGTATGATCTGTCTGGTCTGTTCCAATATATAATTTTTATTTAATTCAAAGTGTTTTACTTTGAATTTGAATCGGTTTTGCATTTAAAATGTAAATTGCTCTTGCTTAATGCCAAGTGACTTCACTCTATTCTTAATATGAAATATTGATCACCTCATTTATTTTTAATTAAGAAAGGTTCTTTAACCAATTTTGATTTTAATATAAAATTTTAGAGCATCAAATAAACGAATTCAATTCGTACGAATCTATTCGCGGCAAAGACTGTTAGCCCAAATAGCTGAAGTAGTCATAGGCAAAGCGTTTATGATTCGAAACTGTGTTTTTTCAAGTTAAAATGGATAAAATGTTGCAACATTTTTCAATTCGTTGAAGCAAAATTCTTCTATCTCGAGCTACTTAATTTACTAAGTCCTGTGACGTTTTAAAATTTTGAATGAGCATAGCAATGGATTCTTATTTTTTTCTTTACGCTCACGTTTAGTTAAAATAAAAATTCAATGTATCATTCAATAACATCATTTATACTTCAAAGATGTTGTATATTTTCTATTCTCCTGCAATAAGATTGATTATATAATTATTTAGTAAAGCATAATCTTGGTTGGTGAAAGCTAAAATAATAATTTAGAATTTGTTCTTACAAAAAAATTCTTTCAAATTCAATAAATGTCAGTGCTTAAATTTTTAATTATACCAATTTTCTGCGATTGCAATTCAATAATATTTCCAAATACTGTGTATATTTTTTAAGATTAACACCTCCGTTCTAATTTAGAAATTGAACAAATGAATATTCATTCATTTAGAAATGCATGAATATTCATAATATTTTCGCAAATCCCTATTTTTTTTTTTGCAGATATTAAAACTCTATAGCTTCATCTAAACACTATGTATTTCTATTCAAAATCTTCAGTTATGTAAATGTATTATAAACAAAATGGTTAATTCTTCTTAAATATCCAAAAGCCGTCGGAGCATACATATATATGCATTATTGGCTCAACTCTTTTAGTAAAATTTTAGGCAAAATTTTAAAAATAAACTCGCAAAATTCCAGCGAAGTCCTAGTCGAATGCAAATAGAACGAAGTCTGTATATATAACCGACTGACGGAATATATCGGCTCATCTATCATAAACTTTAAGGATCTCCGACCATTGTTTATACTGCAAGATACATTTGCACAAAACCAATAGGCTCTTGTACATCCCCAACAACTTATAGTGACAATTCGACAATTCTCCATAAAATTTTTCTACACTGCTTCGTCGTTTTAAACGGTTGTTAATGTGCTGTGGCCAGTGCAGACATCATTACTTAGATAATAAGTTTAAAAATATTTATTATTGTTAACAAAATATTGTATAATTGCATTCATTTAATTATTGCAATTTTTTTTGTAAAGAAATAACAAGTATTAAGCCTTTTGGTTTGGATATTAGGTCTCTCCTATTCCATCTTAAGATTAGTAGAACTAGTACTCATACAAACCTTTCCCTTCTTTAAGAGTTTTAGCTTTTAGTTAAGAACGCCAGAGTTGCTGTATTTTAATTCAATTCTAATAAAACATTTCATATATGTATCGTCTCGACGTGTAGTAGCTCAATAGCGATAATCCACCGACCATCGATTATATTATTCATCTCGAGGTATCACGTTTAAAGGCGAAATACCAAGGATTGGCTAACAACCAACAGTTCACCGACCGCGCAAACAATTTTCGGTGTTGACAAATGACACCTTGGCTTGATACGATTGATTAACATCGTATTGTCCCAAGGAACGGTATGAGTTGGGGTCCAAATCTGGTTTGGGTCAGTACCTTAAATATTAATTTAATTCAAAGTTAATGAGCGTATAGTTCTGGATACAATTGAAAATTATTTTCGACAATGCGCATAGGATTTCTAAAAAAAACAAAAAAATTAAATTTGACTCCTTGGAACTAAAAATTACCGTTGGCTAGATCGAAATGAAACTTTTCTGTATATTTCTCAGGAAATTTATTCGAGATTTCGGAATTGTGATATCAATGAATGTAAGCAAAGGGTTTCCTTTTTTTATTAATAAACTAAATAAACTTGTCTGGTCCAACGGGTTTGCTGAAATAAAAGTCCGTGGATTCAGATAAATAAAGTTCTCTTTTTTAGAATCGCATAGTAAGCGTAGCTCCTAAACATTTTTTACTGGTAAATCTAAAAACTAAATTCTAAGAGCACCAAAATGTTTTTTAGTTATATTTTTTGAATATTATCTCTTTACATCGGAAAAAATTTACGAAATACTTTTGACTCTTTAATTTTTTCCCTTTATTTTGCCCTTCTCACTGCAGGTTCTGTATTTGTAAATGCTGTCCAACTTGACATTCTATGCATTGCGACTAGTTTCAAATATGTTAAAACTTTAACTAAATGCGACAGCAAACTCAACGAAAATAGTTATTACTGCTAGATAACTTGCACTGTGTGAACTTAGCGTAAATTTAGCTTAATTTAAGCTTAATTTAGAACCTATCAATTAAACATAAATTAGTTGTATTATATAAATTAACAAGAGGCTCCATTAAGTTGTCTCTATGTCAAGCTTTGGCTTAAAGTCTGAACCTGAGGAATTAATAGCAAAATACATATTTATAGTAAGACATTCAAACATGACTTGTTTATTCATTAAATATAACCTAAATCAAAACCCTTAATCAAAACTTTATGTGTTTTTAGACCTTTGTTGCGTTGCACACTATTTAATAAATTGATCATACCGAAAAATGTTTAGCAGAGGTCCCAAAAAAAAAAAAAAAAAAAATAAGGTAAAGAAATGAAAGCTAGCAATGTTTTGTGTGTATTTGTGTGTGCATGTGTTTGTAAAGAAAATCTACGAGAGCTACTATATGGTTAAATGGAAAATAGTGAAACATGAAGTCAAACAAAACAAAGCGAAAATCCCTTCGTCAACGATAAGCAGGCAGCGATAAGCGCGTCAGCTGAGTGATGAGAGTAGCAGTGCAGCAAAGAAGCAAGCAACGACAGTATAATGTGCGGCAGGACAAATGTAGCAGCAGCAGCAGTTGTAGGTGCAAAAATAAAAGTAGCACGCGCTGTAGTATTTTGAAGAGAGCGTGAATAAATGATGTCTCTGTGTGTGTGTGTGTGAGTGTGTGTGTGTGAGAGCGAATGAGTTGTAAGAGTGAACGCAAAAGACACAAACTGCAAACAATGGCTTTACAAATTCTAAACTAATAACTTAAGTAAGCTAAGCTGCAGCTTAATTTATAAATATATTATTAAAATCAAATATTTTGCTTTCATTGTTCTTACAGCTTTTCTACTTGCAGTGTCTTACGTAGCGTCGTAGCAAGTTACGTGTGAAAATGTAAACAAAAGCGACGCATGCGCCTCAAAGGACGCACAGACAACACAGACTACGCTCTTAACTGCGAGCATACTAAATGCGCACACAAACAAACACACACACACACAGATAAGAAGAGACTTAAACTACAAAACGACTCAATTCCAGTTCCAGCGCGCAGACATTTTCCAATAAAAGCGCCGTGTGTTGTGCTATAAAATTTTTCTATTTTTTGGCGCTTCAAGTCACACAAAAACTTTGCTTTGCGACAAAACGTTTCGAGCGCGCGTTGAGAACAGTACGGAACGGCTATAAAACGCGTTGCTAAATAGCACTTAGCACGGCGCATAAAATGCTGGTACTGATTATATATAGTATATACTAGCAATGTGAGCAACAGAGACAACAGTGGCAACATACTTTAATGGGCAGCAACAAAAGCAGAAAAGTCTGCACGATTTTGTGGTAAATTCATTTGAATACATTTGTATGCGAAAAAATGTTAAGAAAATGTAAGGATTAAACGAAATAAGCAACTAAGGAGACAGCTGTGAGAGTGTGTGTGCGCGCGGCAGGAGGTAGCAGAGCAATAACGCCACCTGCCGACAAAGACTGGCTTACATTTCGTTTCCGTTTCCGTTCTGCAGCAGCGGCTAAAGAAACGTCGCGTATACGTAATATAAAGTATTAAAGAAAAAATGTAGCATAACTGCAGGCGTTGCCTTAGCAAATTTTAATCAAATCGAGGATCGCGTAGCCTAGACAACCTTTGGGCATTCAAATAAGCTATACAAGTGTGACTTTTCTGTATATGGGGCAATCATTCAGTCAGTCAGTCAGTCAGTGAGTTGACTTCTAAGCTGGCGTGACTCGTACGTAAGTACGTGCGTGCGTGCGTGACTTTCAAGTGCGTGTCGCCAACGCAGTACAAACGCTTTGTGCTTTTATGTAGGCGCGGCATATACATATGTAATAAATATGTACATACATGTTTATATATAAAAAAAATATATAGTGTTGTATAAAAAAAAAAAATAACAAAACCAAATGGAAACCAAAAGCAAAACCAAAGCAAAGCAAATGCCAAACGCCGCCGCAAATGCTGCCGCCGACGCCGCCATTGCTGCTTTTTAATGTGATACATTTGCATGGTTTTTGAGCGCGGTTATCATAAATAAATTATACATATATATAAATCTAAAAATTTAAAAGTGTGATATACAAACCAATCCAACAGCAACAACAACAAAAACAAACGCGACAACGCTAAAATTAATTTTGCATAAATTAGGCTAATACAACAAAAAAAAAAAAAAACCTTCGAAAAAAACACAATAAAAAATGCAATAACCAAATGTTTAAATGAAATAGTTAAGCTTTTTAATTAACTAAATAAACTTAATACACAATAACAAATTACTACAGTCTTCTTAACTAACAATATATAAATAAATATATATACTTATATAAAATAATAATTTATATTTATATATATATATATATGCCTAAAAAAATAATAAGCAACTATTTTTACTTTCAACACGCCTAACTAATTCGAAAACAAAAACAAAATAAAATTATATGAATTCAAATTTAATTGTTTAAAAAATTAATAAATTAATTAAGCAACTAATAAAATAAAATATATTAAATGCTATAAAACGAAAATCATAGAAAAATTTTCAATCAATACTAAAAAAATAAAAAGCAGAAAAGTTTTGAGGCAAAGTGAGCGCAAAAAGTAAACGTACAACGATTAAAACGGTTTTAATTAAAAAAGAAAATACTGTACATAAATTAATGAAACTAAAAATTACTTTAAAGGCGCTGTGTGGCAGTTAGAGCGTGGGGTCTGAGAAATAGAAACAGCGAATAAACTGAAGAAAAAAAACTTGGGTCCAATGTTGTCGCAGAAAAATTGCATACAGCAAAAACAGCAACATCAACAACAACAACATCAACAAAAACCACAACAACAACACGTACAAGTAAAACAGCAACAACAATTTCTGCAATTATGCTGCAACATCAACAACAACCAAATTAGGAGCAGCAGCAGCAACAACGCAATCAACTCTAATAACAACAATGCATACAGCACACGCAGCAGCAGCAGCTCAAACGGAAATGCAAAACTTAAAGAAAATGCAGCTGCTGCAATATCTAATGACAACATTGCTTGGATAACAGCTAAGTCAATAGCTAGCAACAGCAGCAGCATGTTGCAACAAGATACAATGGCCGTAGCAGCAAAATCTAATTCAACTAATACAGCAACAGCAACAACGAACAACACAAACAACAAAATGTTGCCAACAACAAAATTCAAAAGCTCGTTCGCCAAATATCGAAAAAGCGTATATAACATTTCAGGAATAACATCATCAGACACAACAGCAACTGCAACTGCAACAGCAACAGCAACATCCTCATTTACACAAAAAACAAAGACAACAGCGGTTGAAACAACATCATGTATACCGCCAACACCAACGCTGTTGTCGCCGTTGCCCGAACAAACGACAAGCATGTTCATCTCCAATAAAACGAAAGATTTCAATAGCCGTCGACGCCGCGGACGTCTAAGGTCCTGCATAACACTTTGCCAAATTGTGCCAGCAACGCAATATGTTGCTATGCGTTTAAAGCTTTTGTTAACGTTGTTGTTATCGTTTGTAGTAGTTTATGTAAATATATTTAAAGAAAATTTAGCATTATATACAACAAAATACCCACAAACAACAGCAAAACCGAAAAATAATAATACCGAACAACAACAACAACAAGAAGATGATGAAGATGATATTGCAACTCCTCCTGCATTGACGTGTAGCAGCAATGAAGAAAATGTTTCATCGCAGCAGCAGCAACGCAAATCACAGCGAAAAATTAAGCAGAAAAGTAACTGCGGCCGCCGCTGCTTCATGCCATTCACAATTTATGCCTTCATATTCTGCATTTCGTTGTTACTTCCATGCAGCAGCAACATGCTCGTCTCGGCCGCTAAACCGAAATCCGCCACACAGCACAAACAGGCAACGCCACAGCATGTGGGCTACAGCAATGATGTCGCTGTTGATATTGGCGGTCCTGGTGCACCGCCTACTTATCAGGTCGTTTCGTCGCAAACATCGAATGAGGAAACTGAATTTCTATTTCCGTTGCAGTCCGAGGAGCAAATGTTCGGCGAGGAGGTGCTGGATGAGAATTTTATGCACGTGGATGATGATAATGCATCGAAGCAGAAACTCTTAAATGGTGAGTGCGGTTTTCTAATTTCATTCTTAATAAAAAAAAAAAAAAAAAAAAAAAATACTTGAATTGTTGGTTGGCAAATTTTTTAGTTGAAAGTATTTGAAATATTTCGCTTGCAGTAATAACGACGAGAAAAGTTGCTTTTTTATTTTTAATATGAATTTCTCGTTTAAAACTGAAATTTCTGTGAAAATAAGGTTGATGCGCAGCTTTTTTTTACAATGGTCAAACTATTTGTTTTTTCTTTTTTTTCAATTAGTGTAGAATATTTAGAAGCTATATCATATCATAGTCAGTTTTGTTCTGTATGCAAAGGAATTTTTTGCAATATCTTTCTACATTTTATATTTTATATGTTTCGTTGAAGATAATATTTTAAATGAAATTATGTTTCAACAGAATATATTCATGCTTAATATTTACGATTAAATGCATTCTTGATTCGTAGCGTTTTTCATAGTTAAATGACAGCTAGATGACAAGCAGCGTTCGATCAAATACTGTCTCATGAATGTGTCAAATGCTATTCGTATAAATTGTTTAATCAGTACAGAATAAATTGATGAAATAGGTTTAAATCCGGTGTTAAAATCTGTGCCAGCTTAAAATCGATAGAAAAAGCCCAAATTATTTAACATATGTATTTTTTTATACAAGCTTCACGTCGAAAAATATTACGTAATATTCTTGACAACACAAGTTAATGCAGTCAAATGTGTTTGTGTTTTTCCCGTCTTCGTTAAGTCCTCTGGAAGGTAGCTGGTCAGTAGCTGTTTTATACATTGCAACATTATTTATGTACTTTGCAACGTTTGCCAGAATTTATGAAGTTCAGCCTTGTTTGCATTGTGCTGTCTTTATATGCAGAAGTTAATTTTATTTGTTCTACCTGATTGCCGCGCTAGAATTATGGAGTTTCTCTACTACGCAATCTTCAGCAGTGCTCCCGCCGCTCTATCATCCACATGTGCGTGCTTGCAGTACTTCAATTGAGCAGCAGCTTAACTCCTGTAAATTTTTTTCAGATTAAATGTAATGGTTTAGTTTGGCGAGTGTTGGAGTTTGTTATATAATTCACGTTACACGGAATGTCATGGTGCCTAAATTAAAGCCATGCAAGAGACTAAGCTCAGCATCTCATGTCGCCTTGCATTGCATAAACAATGGGTGAGGTTTGGTATTGATACTTGTATCCATTGCACTGAATAAAATAATACATTTAGCTTTGGATTGAAGCACTAGATGTATTAACTCAATACGACTCTGTTCTACTTTTCTGGTCTTTTGTAAGAAAAATAATTTGTTGTTGTTGTCAGTTCAGCTATAAACGTTATTCCATTAGGTTCCAAATCGGAATACTAAAAAACATGAATCGATGTATTCGCGTATCTACAATTCAAATCAAATATTTGGCCATATCGCACACTATATAAATCACTCCTCATCCTTTGTTTTTGTAATAAAAACATTCTTTTTTTTTTGTTTAGTTTAGCTTAAAAACACAAATCTATTGTAGTCTTGTCCCTATCCAACGGCTCTATATAGAAATTATATAATAAACATTTCGTTGTTTATTTAGCTAGAAATGCATAATTGAAAGTATTTCATATTATTAAATATCCTATTTACTTTACCCAATTCTATTTACTGTAACAGAAAGCTTAAACAAGAATTCCTCATACCACATGCACTTCTTACCTTCAACATTATTAGAATTTCATGGAAGAAAAAAGTCAAGCATTTAGGTGTATTGGTAGATCCAAAACTAATTTTTAAGGAAGACATTTCGTTTGTTACGCACAAAATTTTTATTCTTACCAGAGCAATGAATCCCTTTATTAATAGAAATTAATTTTAAACTTGCTATTCACCACAAGTCTGTCATAATGAAATCTATTTTCATTTCTGTTCTATAGTGGTTGCCCAGTCCGGGGCCATTGTGCTCCAAGTTAGTCAAAACAAAAAAATAAAAAAAAAAACTAATCTATGACTTGACTTGGGACTTCTTAACGCTTAGACTGCATAGCTTATCAAATATTGAGCTCGTGCAGGACAAACTATGTAGATTTATTAATAATTTTAACACTATAAAATATCTACTTTAACACAGCGAAACTTTTAAGAAAAATTGGCTTTGATTTATCGGTCAAAATTCCGTCGGTAGTGTAACTATTTAAAAAAAATATGCATAAGTAGTTCAAAATTTGTAATAGTTATTGTTAGACATTAGTATTTACATATATTAAAGCGTAACACAATGTTGTTAATTAAGTTCTTAACGCCGGAAAGTTAAAAGCCTATACGGATGCATTTTTATAGCATTTTGTTGTTTTTTTTAGGCCCTGTACCGAAGGTACAAGAGCCTATTGGTTTTGTGCAAATGTATTTAACAGGAAGAACTAATTTCCGGAGACCCCCCAAAGTTACCACCATTGTGGTCAGGAGTGATAGAGGAGTCGATATAGCCATGTCCGTCTGTCTGTCCGTCCGCCCGTCCGTCCGTCCGTCTGTGTGAACGAAAGGATCTCGGAAACGGTAATAGATAGAGACTTCGTGTTTTTTGCATTCGACTAGGACTGCTCCGGAATTTCACAAGTTTATTTTAAAATTTTTCCCCTCCCCCCCCTTCCCCATAAAATCACCCCTTAGAGTAAAAATTTCTTCGGCACAAAAAAAATAGAGCACACCAGTATAAAGTTAACGTCCTTCTTAGCCCAAATCAAAAAAGTTCATCAAAATCGGATAATAAATGACAATTTTATAAGCAATTGAATTTGAACGACCCCCCATTTCTTTTCATTCATATTCGCGCAGTGAGAAGTGGTCATGTGTTTGGTCATAAGCTCGGGAAACATTTAATTTGTTTGTTAGGCGACCTGAACTGGTACAGGGCCTCTTACAGTCGGTTACGCCCGACTGAAATTTCCTTA
The DNA here is from genome assembly GCA_035044805.1 of Leucophenga maculata. Taxonomy (NCBI): domain Eukaryota; kingdom Metazoa; phylum Arthropoda; class Insecta; order Diptera; family Drosophilidae; genus Leucophenga; species Leucophenga maculata. Next base: position 641,456 of record JAWNNP010002066.1, read on the forward strand.
CTTGTTTTTTTTTAATTTATGAAATTAATTTTTTATTGTTTAATTTTTATTTAAAATTTTATAATAATTTTATTTTTATTAATAAGAATTTATTAATAAGAAAAGTTGTTTCACTCAATCATCTAATATTTTTCTTAGAGAAGCGTGAAGTTGATTTACCTTTTAATATAATTAATAGGTCAAACTTAATAGTTCTTGAATCAAATCTTCCTTCCAGTTGTGGGTTAGACGACATTCAACGTAATCAAAATTTTGTGCTTCAATTGTCTACTCCTACATCATTCCTATAAGGACCGAGACAAGTGTCTGCTCCGTGAAAAAGGATATTGGCGGAATATAGATACATGCGTAATTAGATACGAATTCTCAGCAGTTTTCCACACATATAGGTGGAGCAATTTCACGTTGACTATATACCGCATTGAATATATAACCACGAGCTATTGTACGCAATATAGCTCTGTCTTTTAATTAAGTAAATATTTACTGCAGATATCTAAAGAGACAATATGGTCTTCTGTAAAAACTTTTTGGCATCGGAATGTTAACCAATAGCCCCAACTCTTTCTTCATATTATTCAAAATATTCGTCTTACTGTGCTTGTCCATTCCTCGGATATGAATAATACGCACAAAACATCTTATCCATGATTGGAGTATTGTCTGGAAACATTTATATAAATCTGTTTTTGATTTGATTAGATGTGCCATCCCTATTTATCTAAATGTTAAGCATAAGTCTATACAAGCCAGAGGTCTTTTTAAGTTCATATGACTAATATGTACTAAAAAATTGTCCAGTATTAAAATTAGACAAAAAAGAACGCTGAAATCGAGTGTGTTCAGCTACAAGACACCCTGTACTCCCCCATTGAACCTTGAACTTGAATAGAGTATATATTTCTATCTTGAAGAGTATGTATGTGATATTTTATTTGAACTAGAATAAAAGAAACCAAATTTGTCATTTCAAGCTAAACTAAATCTTAAAAAATTATTTTTCTTACAAAGCCCCAGATATTTGTATGGGAGGTATCACTTTTAGTGGTCCGAAATGTACCTTTATGTAATATTTCATTAGAATTTGAGATAAACGAAATTTGCTAAAACAACAAGAACCAATTTTTTTCATTCAATAACTTAGAAAAAATGGGCAGATTTTTATGTGTACTTTATCTTAGAGACTGGTTGGCACGTTTGAGAAAAATTAGTATTTAATGAAATATCAAAATTAATGAAGCATCTATCTTTTACAGTCTCCAAATTACACAGAAAGATGTAAACGATTTGTATGGGACAACCTCATTTAGTGCTCCAAATCGAACCTTAATAAAATATTTTATAAGAATTAACGTAAAGTAAAATAAATTTTGGTTTTTAAAAAAAAAATTTAATAAAATTTGTTCTTACAAAATCACAGACTGAGGATTAGGTTTTCATGGTATAGCTAAGGTGATAAAAATGAGATTAAATGATAATTGTGTCCAGTATTCACATACAAAATCTGACACTTATGAATAATATGTATCACTTTATGGGATAGCTGAATCTTTCTTTTGTATTTTACGAACTTCTTGGCAAAATCAATATACTATGTAACTATGTTTAAAAAGTATTAAAATCACAGAAGGAAGTAGTATCCTATACCGATTATAAATTTAGAAATCTACCAATAAATATTATAAAGATTAGAAAATCTGCTGGATTTATATTAAATAAAATAATCTTTTCTAAATATTTTATTAAAAAAAAGTAAGGAAATTTCAGTCGGGCGTAAATTTTAAAATAAACTTGTGAAATTCCGGAGCAGTCCTAGTCGAATGCAAAAAACACGAAGTCTCTATCTATTACCGTTTCCGAGATCCTTTCGTTCATACAGACGAACGGACTGACGGACAGACGGACATGGCTATATATCGACTCCTCTATCACTCCTGACCACAATGGGGGTAACTTTGGGGGGTCTCCGGAAATTAGTTCTTTCTGTTGCATACATTTGCACAAAACCAATAGGCTCTTGTACCTTCGGTACAGGGCCTAAAAAAAACTGTCTGAGTGTCAGCGGAGAAAAAAACAAATGCCTTTCAGCAACCCATAAATTGTGATTTTCTGTTTCGAATCTGGTTATTTCAATTAAGAACGAATATTAGACTTTAAATTATTTTTTTATTAATAGTTTATATACTATATAATAGCTTATTATTATTATTTGCAAATAATTATTTACTTTCTATTTAAATGCTATTATTTAAATTAAGTGATATGTTTTTGAAACTTTAAGATTTTTAATTATTAACAAAACTTTTTCTTTAGTCGGGTTAGACAGTGTGTTAATGGTATCGGAATGTGGAATGTGTTTATGCCTTATGTTTAACAGATCTGTCAAATAGGTGTATGTGCCCAAGATGAATGCGAATTATATTAGTGAGTATATGCTTTCTTTGCAGCACTGTTCGCAGTTTCGTTGCCACAGTATCCAGACGCCCAGGCGAGTTATATTTTTCGATTACAAGAAAAAAGCAACTATATTTTAGCTGAGGGATACTGTGAATTGTGTATTGGTTTTAGGACGGCTTCTATAGCAGAAAGGAAGTCAGTATATGTATTTGCAAAAACCTGCATGGTTTGAATTTTGCTTGCATAGCAAGCTTCATTTTTCAGCTGAATTCATAGCAATACGATTTCAGCAGAATGATGGAGCTATACTATGCCATTTACGTAGTAAAATCCAAACAATACAGTTTTTGCATATGTACTGACTGCTTTCTGCCATAAAGTCTAGCGAGATGATGGCAGCTACTAGAGAATCAGATATTGTTTTGCCTTTCGCTTATGCTTAATCATTGTGTGGAATATTCGGTATATACTGGAAGTTTCTCGAGATATATTTCCACGTTGAAAGGGTTGCTGAAAATCGTTATGTATAAGCTTTATGAAAGCGAAATGTAGAAGGTACAAGATTTAACTTACAGTCCTTTCGATATTTAATTATTAAACAAATTTATTTATGGCATCTAACAGTAGACAACAATTAAATTTTGTGCAACCTGCATCGTTAAGTTATATTCGATAGCTATTGAAAGCAGATATGATAACTAGACAGACAGGCAGACAGATGGACAGAAATCAGAGACTCATTATTTTGACTGCTGCATGGTTTCTGCTGCGTTGGATGGTTTTCATTTTCATTCGTACGGTTTGCGGTTGAACAACGTCAGATACAACTACAAAGTTCTCATACGTTTGCATTTGTAATTAAGCTCGGCACATAACTACATTTTCTGCGTAATTTTGTCTATTATTTACGGTCTAGCAGAATTTAATGATGCAGTTTGTGCAATATTTCACAATAATCTTTTAATAAATGAGAGGTAAAAATTTATTAAAAAATCTCTTTGATTTTGCAGAAAAATTTCCAAACTGCACTAGTTCACATTACCTTCTCATGAACAAAAAATAGTGCAATAAATATGCTTTAAAAGTTCCTATCAGGATTAAAATTCATAAACGCATACATAAATATTTTTTTCGTATATTCATTTGCCAAAAAATATCAAAAATGTCAACACAACTAAAAACTTGACTAAATATTTTACAAAACTAAAATATTTTTGGCAAATTTGCGACAATGTAAAAACATAAAATTTATTTATATAAAAAGTTTTGCGTCAGAATTTCTAATATGCTGTTGCAAAGTTTATTATCGAGTATAGAATTCTATTGTATGTTGTTTTCCATTACAACATATAAAAAAAAAAACGAATACAACCATGAAGAACAGAGCACATTCAGCTGTGCTAACTACTGACTGCATAAATTTTGTGCAGCATTAAACGCTGGCAATTCAATTCAATCTCCATTGTGGAATGTAATAACATTAAGTGCTGTTCAAGGTATGCAAATGTCAACACCATTTTCATGTACCAAAAGTGATAGAAATATACTGGCAAGTAGTGCTGTGACACGTACAGAAACGAGAAACAAGTTTATCTCTGATTTTAATTTGTAGTATAGACGTAAAACAATATGTACTCAAAGGTAGTGACTGTAGATACGTAGATAATAAACCTTACTGCAAATGGCACAAGTGAACACTTAAACTCAGACTCAGCGAATATCTTTGCCTCAAGTTATGCTGCTATGCAGCTGTAAGGACTCGTACTAGTTGGATGGAAATGCGGAATTATCGATTTTGATTACTCTGTTAGTACTTTTATATATAGGTGCTCGTATATACATAAAAGTGCCTACTCCAAGATGTTGAAGACTTTTATGCCAACGCTGCAAAGTTTCGCATTCGCAAATTATGCTAAGCTGCATTTCGAAGTAATATCAGGTCGAGTCGTGGATTAAAAAGTTCTGGTAGTAGAATTATGCCTAAAAAATAAATAAAAAAGATAAAAAATATAGTTGAACAAAATAAAAAAAATAATAATAATAAAATAACATAAACAAAACAAAATAAACTAAAATATAATGAAATATTGTATATTAAAATAAAACAAAATAAATCAAAATATAATTAAATAAAATAAAAAAAAATACAAGATAAAAAGTTTGATAGCACCGACGCTTAGATACTCTTTACACTTGGCTTTAATATTATATTTTTACTGTGCTACAGAGTATTTGCTTTAACAAAATTGTAATTTTTAAATGATCGAATTTAATTTAAATCATATAATTTTATACAACTTAATGTGTTTCAATCCCTATATACAGCTCTAACTGTTAGCATAAGTTCGGGATGATAGAAGAATAATTTGTATCTGCACACATTGCACATCAATATAGAATTCAATTCTATACGAAGAAAAAGTTACTTAAAGTACTTTTTTTTTCTTTATTTTCATTAAATTAAAAGAAAATTTCTGTCTTTAATGTCTTCAGAATTTTCCTTGGATTTAACAGAAATTGTAGAATAAAAGAAATCGTAATGAAATATATTAAAACAAAACAAAAAAAAAACAAAATATAATTAAATAAAATAAAATAAATTAATATATAAAAAAATTAATTAATTAATCAAAATATTTAATTTTGTTTTTTGAATGGTTAGCTTTGCAATTAAAAAATTTCACAAGCATTTTGCAGAATCATTGAACCCTTCTTATATATAGATGGTAGATGGGGTCTTGGAAGAGAACATAGGTTTTTTTTTTTAAAGCGATACAGAAAATTTATCATATCTTTGCATCCCATTTGAGGTACAGGGATGAAATTTGGAATGCATGTTAATAGGATTGGGAGAATAAATCCTGTTACGTTTTGTCAAATACTGAACAGTCTTTTCTTATAAGAATTATAGTCTAAGGTTAAAATAGTATAAGACTGGACGCTTTTAATAATAGTTGTTTCCAAAAATGACACTAGTAGTTAGAGCTCTATATAGAGCTGCTAGGATAATATAAAAATTATTGTTGGTTAATTATTTAAAGTCTTCAATTTATTGTTTTTCATTGCTTGGCAGACAGATTGATATGTCTATATTGACTTGGATTTTGATACGGGTCATCTCTTTAAGTGGTTTTAATTTGAAATACATCCACATCAGCGTTTCTAGTTTAATTAAATTTGTTCATACGAAAATCCAAAAAGGTATACAGATTTGTATGGTGGCCACCCCTTCTAGTGGTGCGATCTGGACCTAAATTAAATATTTTATCAGTATTAATGTAAAATAGATCAAATTTGATGTTTTTCACAAAATTTATAAAGACTACTGAGAGTTTGTTCGTATGTTGAATGGTGGTGAAATGGATCAATAATGTTACTTTAATTGCTTTATCTCCCATCTCCGTTGCGTCACAAGCTTTTCGATGCACTGCTAATAGCCTTTGTATAATATGAAAGAAGTGTATGAAAAAAAAAAAAAAAAGAATGAATAAATGAAACGCAGGTGTCAAAATGTTCAAAATTTTAATTTTCCTGTGTGCGCATAACATTCTAGAAGCTTGCTACAATTAGGTACAACCACCGACTACAAAACTGCGACCGTTGAGTACAAAACGTAATTTTTTTCTCGAGATTTGGTTGCCTTTTGTTAACTTTGAACTTGTATAGCTTAAGGCGATTTGCATTTAGCTGCGAAATATAATGCAAATATCATGCTAAATTAGGAAAATCGTGGCTGTCCGCAACAATGTGGCATTGTGGCCTTTGCCATGGGAGGGACCAAGCTGAAGCATAAACTATGCCATAAAATGAGCACAGCAAGATTTTGCTTTACTAAAATAACAGAAATGTTTAAATTTTTCTTAAAGAACGCTAAGAAAAAAAAAAAAAAAAAGGTGTTTGCAATACATACCAGCATAAAAAAAAGGAAAATATAAAGAAAAAACGGTTGCTAAATATCTTGCCATAGTTGACTGGCTGGCTGTCTAGCTGACTGGCAATTAGTAGCTTGTTACTTGTATCTTTTTTATTTCCCCTTTTTTTTCCCAAGTCTTGCATTGCCTGCGGCTTTACTTTACCAGAATTCTTCTAGTTTTTTGTATTTTTATGTTTGTTTGGCCCATCACAAGTTTAGCCATTTTCGTTTAGCTTTTCATAGCGTAACGCAAACAAAGAAGTAGAAAAGATATACAAAATAAAAAAAAAAAAAAAAAGAATCATCTACAAAATGAGAACTTAACTGCTCCAGAAAATAGACAATAAACGTTCTACTCTGATGGTACGTGTTGACTATGGCTGTTCATTCGCTGCTGCTGTTGTTGTGGTGATTAAAATTTTAAAATGTTTCAATTTTGCATTGTACGTGTATATATTGTAAGAGTATATACTATTTTGAGTATACTATATGCCTCAATGCGCCATTAGTGCTATTGTTTTTTTGTATTTAAGCTAGTTCAGGTTGAATAGGCAAGCAAGTGGCATCATGTGTGCCCAACGTTGCGTATACTTAATATTTGCATATTTTAATATTTTGTTACAAAATAAGCTTTTAAACATATTTTTTTTTGCTCCATTGACGCAATTTAGGCTGTTTCTGCTTGATTAAGACTTTTCAAGGAACTTTTATAATATTTTTGATTAGTTTCGTTGAATGCTTTACTGAAAATTTTGAAAGAATTGACATTTGCACTCGTTTGAATTGTTCTATACTGCCTAAATCGTACTGATTGGTTGCTTAATTGAAAGTACAAGAAATATAATAGAAGAAATTAATTTGATTCTTTCAAAGCACATTTACTGTGTATTTGTTTCAGTGGTTTCATTTGAACTGTTTCATTAGTTTCAAAACGTTAATTGAGTTCCCAAGAAGAAGCGAAAAGTCAAGCAATGTAACAAAAATTGAAAGCCAGCTAGTAATACTCAAAGTAGATCCGGATTAGATAAAAATACCTTCGAACTTTTTCGAGAAGACTGTACTAAAAATACCATTGTAAGAGTGTAAGTATAAAATCTGTTCCCAATCGTACACCAAGTGCGCACTTTCAGCTTAATGCGACAATGAGCTCTGAAGTTGATATCGATGCCTTAGTATACAACTTCAACTCATTACTTGTTAGCGTTGCTAAAAACTCAATCTCAATAATTAGCAGCTGTTCAACTTTTTCTGAATTTTTGAAGCCGTTGTGGAAGCTAAAGATATTGTTCGATCGAATTGAAATTTTTCACTGGTGATACTGACAATAGGCACAACATTTTCCATTCCTCAAACAAACATCTACAAATATTCGTCAATGTGGAACAAGTGTTCTCACTGATACTTAGCACAGGTTCTAGCATTCGACAGCGTTGAAATGCTTCGTATTGTGATCTGATGAGTACAGTGGCGCTTCATAGTCCTGAGTCAGTTTTACCTTGTCTGCCACTGTCGCTGAGTTCTACTCTTAAGTTCATTTCATATTGTCAAAGAGCTATTCAGTCCTAAACGAGAATGGTACGGCAATACATTTGTTGCATAAATTTGGTCTCTTGTTGTTGGGCTCTTGGGTTTGTTACTGACTTTAACAAAATTGCAAAAAAATAATACAACGTTTAGTTGATAACCAAAAAACACACAAAAATTAACCATTATCAAAAACAGAAACAAAATGAATATTCGTCTATGTTAAGATCTACGTCTCAATATTCGCTTAACATTTTTTTTTGTTATTTACTGTCACCATGTATATAATCAATTCCTACATATTTCCCATGTAGTACGAAGTTTATTACAAGCTAAAGCAAAGCACATCTAAAGCATATCTTTGCTCCTTTTTAGATATGCATATAATTTTTATTTCTCTATTTAGTAAAATTTTTCTTAGAAAACAAAAATTAATTTTTCCAACTGCATTGAAAGTACTTAAGTCAATCCATCTTGCTTATTTATGCACAACTGAACCTGTATGAAGTTATTTCTATTCATCGAGCAGCACATTTCAATCTGAATGAGCAATTCTAAGGAAAATACTTGGTGAAAAGCACAAACTAAAAGTTAAAACTGAAAAACGTGATGCGGAAGAAAAAATATTTACATGCTGACATGACGTATACGTAATATTTGCTGAGAAACATCAACTCGTACAAAACCATTTAAAGCTGATTGACAATTTCTTCTCATTCTTTTTTTTTTTTTATCAGAATTGCGTTCCTTGCAAACTAGCTCAGTTTGACTTAGCACTTCACTGAGAATTAAGAAATATGTCAAAGGAGCACATGCACACGTGCATGTGGCAAGGTATACATGGCGCATACGTAATATATTAAATATGTATTGTATCTCGTGAAGAAAATATAAAAAATTCCACTCAAACTAAGTGTTTAAAGCTGATTGTCGATTGCTGTGGCACAATTGCTGCCATTGACAATCAAAACCTTTCATTTTCAATTGTGTACTTCTTTTCTTTTATTTATATACATACGAACTACATAGACAATTACATAGATATACACACACACACACACACACACACACATACGTGCGCAGAAAAACACGAGGTTGCACTTAAAACGACTTTTGTTCAAATTTCGCTTTTTCATTATTTTTATTTTTATTTATCTTTTTCTTTTCTATTTTACCAGCGACCCAATTTGTGCTTGCGCCAACAACTACAACAAATAAAATGGTAGTAATAGCAACAAAAACAACAATAATGACATCTGACAGGTACAGATACAAACACACACTCACACACATATACTCAGCATACTAACATACGTATACATTTTTAAATAGAAGAGGCACGCACGGAGACACACACACACACACAGAGACACAGATACAATCAAGCAGCATATTTACAACTTGCAAACGTCGTCGACGTGCACGAACATTTTTAGCATACGCCACGCAGCTCAAGTGTATGCACGGCCTGGGGACTGTAGGTGTATTGTAGGCGGCAAACGGATGTAGGAGAGCACAACGGACGAGGAGACCATGAATAGCATTTTAGCACAGACCTCGACCCAAAGCAAAACGGAAGAACAGCGGCAGACCCAAACTGCCAGGCAAAAGTTACCAAAGTTACCGAAGTATAGCACGTACAGCGGAAATGGCTATACAAGGTGTAGTATATCATGAGCGGCAGGCAGGGTAGTGCGGACAAAATACACCGCTGGGATCGACGAAGTCAACAGTAGCGGCACCACTGCGGGTCTCTGTGCACCAATGAGAGCAGAAGCGCACAATTGGGCAAAGAAGTTTTTCCATTTTTTAAATTTTTGTGACAATGAAATGTCCAAAATGACAAACACACACACACACACACACACACACACAAATAAACAAAAAAACATAGAGATGCATGGTGCTACTCATAAGTTTTAAAACTTTGTAAAAGTAGCCAATTTATGTAGTGAATCATCTTTAGGTAATTTAAGCCATGCAAGGTTCTATCTTTTTAAAGTGTTTGCGCATTTGTATGAGTAGAAAGGGATAACAATTTAGTTGAGAAAAGATAGATATCGAGTGTAAAAAATATGCCTAAGGCATTGCCATGCTGCAGTAATACTAACATTGCGTCGTGTCGTTCGCCACAAGAATCTGCCGGATGGTTATCATGCCTAGTCATGGTAGTTGGTAACGTAAAGGTTTCGCATGTTCAAAAAATATTGGTTCAACAAAACAATTTTCAAGCAAATCTGCTTAAGTATGGCACAAAAAAAAAGAAGTCGCAATCGAGAATCATGAATAAGAAAATCTTAACAAAAAACTTTAAACATCTTCTCCATAATTGCATTAAAAACTGAGTTGATGACATGTCAATCGATCACTAAGAAAGCTAAGACTAAGAAAACAGTTGTCAAAATTTAGCTTCGCAATAAATTTTTTTGTAGAGGACTGATGCATCAAACACCACCCAGGTGAATCAACGATGCAATGCCACCTAAGATCCAAAGTGAGGAGGCATAGAACTAATATTCCAAGTGCTCTATGATTAGCAGTGGCTAGTAATCTATTACGACCTCTGCCAAACAATGAATAGGTCCTAGTTTTTTGATGGACATGGAGCAAAATTCCTGCACTCAATCTCAACTGAGGCCCTAACCGACGTTTTAAAAGAAATAGCAGGCTTGGCTTTCCAAACGCTTCGAGAAAAGAGATAATGGTAGACAGTTTGTAATTTAAAATTCCAGTTTTATTGCCAACAATGTTGAATAGAATAGACAAAGTTGTCTTCTTAATGTCTGCAAGCCAATGGGAAAGTATAAAATGTAAATAGACCCTTGAAAAGCGATATAAATTAATAAGAATAAAAAAAACTTTAGTTAAAGAAGTTAAATTGGCTTTTACGACCATCAAGTATATTACGGCTAAGCAATAAACTAAACTAAAAAATGATAGTTTCGCTGTCTTGGGGATACGGGATACAACTTCGGGGCACCGCCTCAAAATCCAATATACAACGAGTTCAAAGTTTACAGAATAATGCACTGCATTTAATTTTTAATGCTCCGTGGTTTGTGCGTAACACGATCATCCTTCGGGATCTAGGTATGCCAACTATAATGGATGAAATAAATTGCCATAGCTCAAGATACAATGATCGACTCCGCAACCACATAAACCTGCTGGTTTCAGCGCTTCCTACCCAAACCAAACATATTAAGACGATAATAGACTCCTGCATCTTAATCAAATTACCAGTTGCTGCAGGCGTTTCCCACGCACATTAAATAGAGAGAGCTATGTTCAATCTCTCGCAGTGGGCTTGAAGTATATAGGAAACTGCAGGAGTGATTGGTCTATGCAGCGATAAAAAGAAAAATTTTTTTTAAATTACTGTTGTAACTTATAGCATTAATCGTCTATAGAAATGTCAGTCTGTCCATTCGTTTGTCCGTCGTTCGTAGGTGCGATTTATGAAGTTTTACAATTTTTAAGAGTTAGTGTTCAAATTTGTGAATTTCGATTTATCTTATCCGTAAGTAGATAAAGTCTTAAAACTTTTTGGGTGCTATGCTGGCCGTATTAGTCTTTATAAGCACATTTTCAAGGCATAAACGCAATAAATTGTTTGTTAATATTTTTTTTTTATTTATTTACATATTTAATAAAAAATTTTGTTTTAAAAAACATTCCCCGAACATTGTTTCTGTCTGTTAGAGATCTGTTTGTGAGAGATCATGTTATAAAAATCTTATTTCATTTACCACTAGATTTTTATTTTTTTTAACCTGTATCATAATTTAGTTACGTTTGCAACGCCTTAAAGAAAACATCAGCTATCACATGATGTACATATGTATACTCGTGATTGAATTGACCTATTATATATATGATTCCAATAAGGTTTGACTCTAAATTTTAATAATAAAAGTTGTAATTGAATACATTTTCGTATAAATAAAGAGTTTAGGCATAGATAGCCCCACTGACTAGCACATTTGATAAGCAAAGTACTAAGTTTTAGTATTTCCGAGCGAATTATTACATATTATTATTATTCGGGAGTAGGGTGACGTTTGCAAGTCTTTTGTGTCTTGACAGTAGTTTCTATCTATCCAGTCCTGCCACTTGGTGATTGCCAAAATACTTGTGCTGAGTTAGAGTCGAAGCTGGAGAATTTCCTAAAATATTGTTTGGAGTCTTGACATCTTCTAAACCGAAGCTACTAGTGCTATCAGTCTCGACTCCAATTTTTCAAAAACTCCTACTAAGTCTGTAGTATTCAGTCAGAAAAACTGAAACCATTCTTTGATCTACTTGAGTCCGTTAGTTGGAATTTAGTTTTATCAATTAGACTCTGGAGAGTGTCATTTCAGTCTAACATGAACTTAGAAGGTAATCCAACGAACCGTTAGTAAAAAGTTACAAGAAGGCTTTATTCAAGATATTGTTTGAATGGAATTAAATATGCGATAACTTTAGTAAATTGTACAGAATGTTTGATTCTATACAATGTTCAAAGAAAACCAAGTCACATCCAGCAGACTTGCTGATTCTACTGGAATATTGCCAAAAGAAAATTCAAGTCAATGATCTTGATCAGTGAAATCGAAAAATTTTGTTAATTTTCTCTAACTTCTCTATGCTACAAAGACTTGAACTAGCTAAAGGATACCACAAAGTCTTGTACACTCGATTGACAAATGTTTTAAATGATGCCTTTTATGCATAAACATATTGAGAGATCAAATTTTCAGACGCTGTGCAAAACATTTGAGTACCGCTGAGAGAAGAACATAATTGCCAGCGATTTTAAATGTCAAATAAGCGTATATCTTCCATCTTACTTCCTCCGCCTACTCTGCCACGCATACCAACATAGTTAGCAGCGATATGCTGTATTTTAATATGTGGAGCAAAATTCACACAGATACACACACACACACACACTATCGCACACACAGATTTGGATAAACAGCGACAACACTCAGGCGCACGTGCATAAAAGTTAAGCCGCATGGCTTTCTTTTGTCCTTGTCTGCTTTTTTTTATTTTGTATTTATTTTTTTTTTATTTTTGTTTCATGCGCTTGTACTTGGATTCTTTGCTTTACTTTGGTTTGCTGTGCTTGGTTTAGCTTCGTTTCGTCCTTTTTTTTTTTTTTTTGTATATTTTTTGTTTTTTATTCACTGAACGAATTTAAATCGATAAATCAAAACGCCAACGACTACAACAACAATAACAAAGAGCACGACAACGTGACGACCACGAATAACAACAACAACAACAACAAGAACAACTACAACAATAACAACTTTAACATCAGCGACAAGCACGAACACTAAAACGAATGAATAAACGAGCAAACGAACGAACCAACGAGCAAACAAAGGACACAAGGACATGAGTGAGAGCCTTGCATGTTAAAAAGAAGGAAAGCAAATAGAAGAAAAATAGAACAAAAACTGTGGCGGAATTATTCGCTGATTGTGTTGTTGGTTGTTATTGCTGTATAAGTATCTATGTATGTGTGTATGTGTGTGTGTGTGTGTATGTATTTACATAGATTCACATGCATGCATGTACGCGTGTATAATACATCTCTGTGTGTTCATATCAGATTTGTGTCTGTATAACTAAGTATATAACTGAATTTAGCTTTACGCGAAACAAAAAGAAAACAGCCAAATAGGAAATCCTTTCAAGTGTGCTTGCTGCCAATGCAGCAGTTAAAGTTCAACCGCAAAAACCTTAAAGCTGCTCTGCACGTTTTAGAACTTATTTTGTCTTCATGGCATTCATTCGTTTGGATTTACAAATTTAAGGGTTATTTGTTGTCATTTCCTGTTTAGGCTTATGACTAAAGAAATTTAGTTAAGTTACTCAACGTGCCAAGTTACACAGTCCTCCGAGGCGTTGAGAATTAGCACAGCATTTGCTAATTCGTGAATATGAAACACACTTTTGGGTATGAGTATTTTCATTTGTGATCTCATGCTCCCCGAACTGCAACTAATTTATTTATGCATAATGCGTGAGGATTTAACTGTTAAATTTCGTTAGCGAAGTTTAATCTGAAAGTCTGAAACGTAAATTATGAAATTATGAATGGTAGAGGTGCATAATTCAGTGAGCTTATGTGGAGTATATATATATATATATATATTGTCTTGTGCGTCTTCAACGAAACAAATGAAATTATATCCACACTTTGATATTATGCTGGATTAGCCATCCACTTCTCACCTTGGTAAAGTGCTTGGAGACTATCTTAAACTCCTGCTGTCTACGGCAATATCAATAGTAATCAAATATTTTAGCAAATATTCTACCCGAGATCTGTTAGTAAATCAACAACCAGGACGTTTCAGTGCATAGACACCTCAAACAATAGTCAGTATGAACCTGCATTTATAGGGCTACTGACTTCTCGTGGTACTGAAGGAGCCATCAGTATGTTAAAGTAAAGTTTACTTAGATTGAACGAGACAAGATGGCAAGATTTTAGTCAAAACTCCAGCGTACAATTGGCCAGGTGAACTAATTTAAGCTCGCCATTTTTGATACATATGTACTTCAACCATCTATGAGTCACGAATGAATTTTAGTTATGTCTTTCTCATCAATTGACTCGTCAAGCTAATAATCCATAAACGAACTGCAAACTCCGTTTCGCTTTCAAAACTTCATGAACGACAAAGGTAAAACTTTGTGAATATCGTTGCTCTGCGAGATGTAACTTCAAATATACATCATTGACACCATAAGGTAACTTCATGCTTGTCTGGCCTACTTAAGATTCAAATACTTTAGGACTATTCCGCATTCGATTTCTATAAAAACTAAATTTACGTTGGCCAAGCAGGTACCCATAGATATTTGGAATTTGTTGCAATTATAAGCCATGAACGGGTACAACGAACGGAAGTAACGATGACGATGGCGTATACGTAATATAAGCCAAAATACATGATAGTGATGACATTTGCTGTAAAATAATCCGTCAGGCGGTAATGACTATGCAATCAAGAAGTGATGATGACGACGTTCACTGTCAGACCCTATGTTGGTGCTTTATATTCGCGCACAAGAAATATTGATTTTCCGGAGACGCTTAAATAGCAGAAAATTAACAATTCTTCGCTCGTTCACTGTTGTCAGTGAAAGAAATACTTACTTTTCTTCAACGCCCACGTTTTTTTTTTGTCTGTAAAAACGTTTGCACAAATACATAAAGTTACCTTCGAAATGTCAATTGCGGTTATTGTGACTGACCTTTCGAATCGTGTCTTGGCAGCTTTGCCAATATTTGGTTACCGGCGCACGATCCCATCTGGTTGTTGGGAACATTATTATGTTGGAGTCTTATTATTACATTATACATAAGTTAAAATTAATTAATTAAGTTTTATATGCAGAAAAAGAAACAAACGACAATGAGGTTGACGGTATTTTAAGACAAGCCACAGCAGTTAAGAAGCAGAAGTTCATAAATTGTATAAACGAATTGAACAAGTTTCTATCACCACTGATAAAGTTTTTGTTAAAGCAATTAAACAAAACCCGCAGCTGCGATATATTTCCTGAATATAAAAAGGGAAATATGATAAGGAAATCATAATTATTATGCAGGCTGACAAGGATTGATAATATAGAAAATACGGTTACAGCACATGTCGACATGTTAGCATACCGAAACAGTATAGCAGCGGCAGTAGAAATAATGGAAACAAGGCTTGAATAGTCTTTGTAAATACAAATATTGTTGCATCAATTACTACCTTTTGTACAGCAGCTGAACAAGCTTCTCCTGCTACCAGATCATCGCCTTCCATTCCAAGAAGAGATCTTCACTTTTGGTCTCCAGAAATCGCCTCTTTGGTTGCTGAGAAAAGAAGGCTGAGAAGAGTCTGGCATCTTTCGCGTAACGTCCTTGACAAAGCAGCTTTTAATCGTGCGGCTAAGAATCTGAAGAAACAGCTGTACGTCTTGCGAACACGTTCTTTAGATGAATTTTTAACCTCTGCAGAACCAAACTGCGAGCCACACAACCTTTGGACAGCGACCAAATATTTAAAAAGACCAACTCGGACTCTGGCTCCAATACAAAATGCTGATGGTACCTGGTGTCGTTCAAACATTGAAAAAGCAACTGCTTTTGCCAATCAACTGAGAGAAACATTCACACCTTTTAATTTTTGTGATCCCATTGGTGAGGAAGAAACTCTTTCTTTCCTGGATATTGCCTGCCCGATGGATCTTCCCATTCGCCCTGTGGATTTGACGGAAATCACAATGGAAGTAAACGCTCTGAAAAAATCCAAGTCTCCAGGCATTGATCGCATTTGTGCCAACACAATCCAAGCCCTTCCATCTGCTGCGTTCGAGTTACTGGCTGAAATTTTCACAAAATGTCTTTTACTCAGCCATTTCCCTACAAAATGGAAATGTGCCGAAGTGATACTAATACCCAAACCAGGGAAGCCTGAACATCTGGTTTCATCCTATCGACCGATAAGTCTGCTGGCGATTCTATAAAAAATACTCGAAAGAATATTTTTGAATAGATTCCTTCCAGTACTAGAGGACTTGGAACTATTACCTGACCATCAGTTTGGTTTTCGAAAAAGACACGGCACCCCTGAACAGTGCCACCGCGTAGTACAAAAGATCACAGAGGCTTTCGAAAACAAAAAATATTGCTCGGCTGTGTTTATAGACGTAAAGCAGGCCTTCGATAAAGTTTGGCTCCAAGGGCTGCTGTTCAAACTAAAGAGATTGACGCCAACCAATTATTATCTATTTTTAAAGTCATACCTTTCTGAAAGGTCTTTTCGTGTGCGCTATGAGGACGAGCACTCTAATATTAATGCCATTAATGCCGGTGTTCCTCAAGGTAGTGTCTTAGCACCTATCTTGTATACGTTATTTACCGCTGATATACCAATACTCGGCAACCATGATCTTCTAGCTGCAACATATGCGGATGACACCGCCTTCCTGGCCTTGTCTAATACTGCGGAAGATGCTTCAGCATTACTCCAAACACAACTTCACTTGCTCGAACCCTGGCTGGAAAGGTGGAACATACAGGTGAACGCGGACAAATCAACACACGTTACTTTTGCAACGAGGCATGGAACCTGTCCTCAAGTGACGTTATTTAACTCGCCAATTCCCCACGCAACGCAAGTAAATTACTTAGGATTGATAATGGATCGACGACTCACATGGAGGCCCCACCTGTCTTCCAAGCGACGCCAAATGCAATTTAAGTTTTTGAAAATGGGATGGCTCTTAGGAAAGAGGTCCAAATTAAAACTTAATCACAAGCTACTTTTATATAAAACTCTTATTAAGCCTATTTGGACGTATGGAGTTCCACTTTGGGGTACAGCCAAAAAATCTAATATAGATATCATAGAGAGATCCCAAGCCAAAATTCTTAGAAAAATAACCAAAGCACCGTTATTTTCCACGAATTCAGATATTAGATATGCCACTGGCATTAATTCAGTTCAAGATAAAATTGTTAAATTAGGCTTAAAACACATTAATAGGCTAAGCAACCATGACAATCAACTTGCCATTAATTTGTTAGACAATAGTTTAGATGTAAGACGTCTAAAAAGACTTCATATCCTTGATCTCCCATTTAGGATAACTTAATTAAGGTTTATTTAGTTATGTTTCAGATCTCACCTTACTGCCTTATCTAGCGTCTCGCTGTTAACTATTAAGTTTATTATAAAACAATTTGTAAGAAGCAAACTGTAAATCATGAGTCAATGATATTGTTACAAAATTTAATGGTTGCCCCCATAGGGGCAGTTTTAAATAAACCAAAAACGTTATTAAAAAAAAAAAAAAAAAAAATTACTACCTTCGAGGAATTAATTTTAAATAATTTAAATTTCATATTGATAGCAATTTCGTTAAAAATACTTCATTAACTCTTTGTGGTCAAATTTTATTATATGTCATCCGGGCTCAGGTGTCAAAAAAAAAGGCCACTCTTTTAAATATTGAAAACTGGAAATTCATAATTTGAAAAATTTTATTAATAAAAGATGGAACCATGAACCATGTCTGCACTGTCTGCAAACGACTTGTTTACCTTTAACAGCTTTTTTTCGCCAAAACTTGTTTTCTCACGTAAGCCTCTTTTTATAAACCAGGTTTCAACTGCTAGATTTTGGTCTACAATGCGGAAGTAATAAATTTGTGGTTGGTGCTTGTTGGATGTCTTGCTAAAAATGCTTCAGAAGCAAGCAGGAAATTGTACAACATTGAGTCATGACATTGTTCTCAAGCACAAAATAATCGTAGTTTATATGAGCTGGTTGATGTTTTGTATAGATCTATGAACTGTTTCGAACCCTTATTATCAAATGTGTTTCAATGAGAGTCTGAAACGATTAGTTAGAATCGAAGAATTAATAAATCTTATGGAGTTGTCAACTTTACACATGAATTCTTCATTTTATGATTCATTGTTAAGTCTAAATAATCACAGTTCCAACTCAGTAGGTACTTCTAATGGAGTGAGTAAATATTCTTCTAAAAAAAAAAAAAAACGAGGTTTCACCCATATTGCCATGCTAAAATATCGAAACTTGTTCAGATATATGTAGTTAGATTAAGACAAAGATAAAAAAAACAATTCAAAAAGCCTTAAGTTTAAGCCTTAAATTTACATTTTCCATTTATCTTTTTTTTTATTTTTGTATTATTGTTTTTTTTTTTGTCCCTTTGCACACAAACATGCCTTAGTAGTGTGCTTGCATTTAAAATAGTAACAATCCGTTTTAAACTATGCGCGGAAGCTTTTCTAATTATTCACTGCTTAATGCCAACTTTTGTAGCTATTTTAAAGGCTAAACAATTTCCTAATTTCATTAAATTAAATGGTACACCCTCGCATTTTTTATTCTCTTTTTTTTATTATAATTTTTTACTTCATTTTTATTGGCGGTTACAACCCAACCCAAAAAGGAACGACTTGCATGTCCTTCAAAATGTGCGCACACAATTGAGCGCATCAAGCGAACACACAAACACTGCAGCAGTAGCACACACACACACACATGCACACACACACAAACAATTTCAAAAAAAGAAAAAGTAAAATGCGCCTGCTACTATGCTATGCAATTTTCGTGCGCCAAACTAAAACTTTAGCTTTTAGTCAGGCTTTTCGCTTCACTTCGTTTTGGCTGCCTTTTTGATTCGTGATTTCGTTAAATGTTTGTATTATCGTTGCAAATACTTTTTGGCTTGTTTGGCATTCTTTTTGTGTTTTTGTTGTTATTTGCAGTTAAATTGTTTGCAAAACTAATCGATTTAGTAGCTACTACTACCCACTACTAGCCATTTACAACTCAGTTGATATTTAGGCTGGGTTCTGTGACTGCCTTAAACTACGAGATACAATATATGAAACTGAAACTGAAGCCCGGTTCACAGTTCATGGCTGTGGCATTAATTTGAATTGTCTACTGCTTGTTTTCGGTGTTTGTATTGGTTTCTATGTTTTGTATGTGTTTGTAGTTAGTTCTGTTACAGCTAAGCGCTTTGCATGCAAACAATCGAAAGCAATTAATTTGTTGTAACAATTTAAATGGATTTTCATTTAGCTAATCGTACGTAGGTGTGCGCAAAGCTACTTTCACTTTCAATTTCACCTTGCAACGCACCCTACACAATGCGTATTAATTATGTGTGATAGTACAATATACAATACACTGTATAACGAATGTATAAGACACTTTCGAAATGTTTAATTTATTTTAATTAGCACATGAATAAAATATGGCGTACATTAAACAAACTGAATTTGATGAGTGACGATACTTAAGTATAAATAAAATAAGAAAGGTAATAGTGAAGGAAGTGTCGTTATGTGACCGAAGAAGCTTACAATTTAGCTTCTTATTCTTGTTTTGTTACCCCGTTTTGGATCGTTATAGAATTGTTAATATCTAAAAAAATATCTTAATCGGTATGCCGCAGCCACTTTTACCGACCAAATTTATGGTTTTTAGTAAAACACATTTTGTCCGCGAAGACTGAACTTCGAATAACAATTGTTTCGGATGCTGAAAATCTTAGTGGTGCCATGCCTAAACAAGAGACTAAACCAAAGAAGTGGTATAGCACCGAATATTCTTATATCTTTCGTTCTAACACCTCTTTATGTTACTCTGTGCAGCAGACCCCACATGCAAGACAGTCGTGCTTCCAACATTTTCTTTTTACACACTGAAGTCTTTTTTTTTCTTATTTCCACTCTTTTGAGTCACTTGCACTTTATTGTCACCACTTCAAACATTTTAACACTTTCGAAATTGAAACAGTTCTGGAAACAGTTTTTGTCGCACACATATGGCTTGGACTACGAATTGTTACGAAGTAAAAGTTAATTAGAAAGGCTCCAATGTATATAGCTATTATTATTTTCATTATCTCCGCAAAAAAAAACTTATCATTTGGACAGACAGTCTAGCAGAGTTAGAGGTGTGATGGCGTGGATGACCATTTCGTACTATGGCACCTACAAATTACAAATTTTGTCAATCTAAATGAGTGCGTTATCTTACCAAGATATATTGAAGAGGTCTTACCATACTTTTATAACCTTTTTAGTCCTTAACTGTGGATTTTTGAAATGTGTGTAGAGAACTAAAATGTTATGCAGTCCTACACAACGGATTTGTTTATCAAAGAAAATGTTTTGGGCTGGTAAGCACGTTAAGTAGATGGATCAGGGCGAGCACATGCGAGAGTGCCCAAGCTAATACAAGTCATCGAAAGAGCTTAAAGCTCAATTTCGCTAATTATTTGCACAATTTATATGTATTCCTTACAAATCGTATGTGTGAAGTTTTGAAGCTGAAAGTTGGCTTAACAAACTATATTAAACAATTTTATATACCTTGTAGCCATATAAGTAAGAAGCAAGTGAGGCAGACCCTATAAAATATAAATGTGAAGGGTGCTTAAGTGTCAAAAATTCATCTTCCACTTTTTACCGATACGGATGCACTTTCAGATGCTCAAAACCAGAAAGTCTCCATGTGTTTTAAAATAATATACTAAAAACTTGTTGTCGCATACAACAGAAAATAAAACGAAACTGAAACTGATTTTCGGTTTCTGTTGAACAATTATTCAGTTGAAATTTCAGTAGGAGTTTGCCGCATAGAACCGAAACTGAACTGAAACTTTATGTCATTTTTCATTACTTTACATTTTTATCAGGGTTGTATTTGGCATTTTCCTGTCATTCAGTACTGGAAAAAGTCAAAAGTACATTTTTCAGTTTCAGTTGCAGTTGATGTACGGAATTCAGTTGCTGCGGACGACTGAATGCTAAAATTCAGTTTCAGTTTCAGCTGCTAATTTTTGAATTTAGTTTCAGTTTCTGTTGTATAAGACAACAGGCCTCTCCCTAAGAGGGTTGGCGATTCCATGCAAACCTAAACCTTTTTTGAGAGTATGATATTATTAATTTCACACGAAACACCTAAGTTGGTCTACATTACGTTAATTCTTATTAAATATTCCATATTAGTACAGATCAAACTATTGTAATTGACAGTCAGCATACAAATTTGTGCCACCTTTCAGGGTTTTTCTATGAAAAAATGTTGTTGTTGCTAATTCAGATAAAATTTGCGAATTTGGTATACTTTGGCTAAATCCTAAAAAATTCCATTGTGGTCCTTGGCGGATCTATAAATGAGGTGACCTCTTACAAATAACACAGTCGATATAGACTATGAAGCAGCTAAACCTGGTGCATATTAAGAATACAACCTTCAATTTTGGATATTTAATTTATCATATTCGCTCTTCAGATAGGTAGCGTTTAATGAACGTGTTAGCCCTCCATTATAAGTTCTTAAATGACAATTACATACTTTATTATTTTTTTCGATATAAATGACGACTTAGTACAGAAATTTGAATGAAATATTCTCTATAGGGTCATATCAAAGCACTAGAAGTGGTATCATTCACACAAATCTGTCTTCTTTACTTGGTTTTTGTAAGAAAAATACTTTGCTGCGGTTTAATGCAGTTTAAAACAATAAATTTAAATTTACGAATCTCTCAATCAAGATTGAAATATATGCACCATACATATTTAAAAATCAATGTGGAAAGAGGATACCTTGAATACAACCACATTCGATTGCAGCATTCTTTCTTGCTTTTAATTTAATATACTTCAATTAGCTTATATTTGTGTATACATATATTAATTTCAATAAAATCTATTAAGTCAATTAAAAGTTGTTCCGTAACAAAGAAATGTTCCATAACAATGAATAATACGATGGCCAAATTTGACACCAAAACATTTATTTTTGTGCAGTTTTTTGATAACCAAGGTCTTTATCGCAGAGCTTATAGCTAAAGCCTGCCTTTATACAGTCTAAATGCTTGAAAATGTAATAAGAAATAATAACCGGTTTGGCCCGTCATTAAATTCAAAAAGTGATTAGAATAAATTTTTAAGGTTCAAAATAAAAAATAAATTCGAAATTGTTAATGTCCCACCCGTTATATATAAAATTTATAAAGTTATTATTCAAATTATATATTTTGATTGCTTCTCGTAAATATAACGATTCGAGCAGTGATTATTTATTATTATGCCTAAACAAAGAAAACCCACATAAACTTTAGAAAGTTCTTAGACAATTTGAAACTTCAAATTGTCATTTAGTTTGGTTACGCAGTGTATTTGTATTTGTAAATAGTGCAATTGTCTTCGAATAGTGGGCGTTCGTAAATTAATAATGAAAGACAATTGTTCAATTATAAACACCAAAGCAAGCAGACTTCTGGGTAATTTGAAATTGTTGTCGCTTGTATTTATGTGCTTCAGATAAACATAATCAAAGCAAAATCAAGTGCTTATGTACAACGGAAAGGTTACGGTCATTACGTCATTGCGCTTTTGTTGGTACGGGTTGTACGGGTATGCAAACTAACGGATTTTTAAGTTGCTAACAGCAACAAATGATGTTAATTATGTCGATGAGAGTAGCTTAAGTAACTTAAGAAGGCGCCAGCGCAAGGTCAGCTGGCTTTTACGTCAAACATTACGTTAAATGCGTTTGTAGTGACATACGTGCGGCGGTTCCGGTTGAAAAAGAAAATGTAAGCTTACAAGTCAACTTGCTGAAATATGCGCATAAATCCGCGAAAAGTAATAAATTGAACGTACATAAGCAGCAAACTAACACTCAGTAAATGAACAAACGACAAAAACAAACATAGCACACATATACATATACATACATAAAGATGTATGTATGTACGTGTATAGTTAGACGCCATAGTCGCACTTCCGTTTTGACTGCCATAATGAACTTCCGCTTTGGAACGTGTAATTTTAGCGCGTTTGTTTAAAAGAACGCGCTGTGGCGCCGAGTGTAACCAGGCGCAGGGTATCAATCAAACTAAAGACCACTGGCGTTCTCGTCTAGAGTATAACATGCACCTTGACATTAAAACATATTTAAATTAACGACTAACTTTCAGCTCGTTTATAATTTCGGTAATTTTCGAGCACATAAAAATTATAATAAAATACTTTTTTTTTTCTTTGTAATTAGTTTCTGTTTCTTTGAATTGTTTGTATGAGATAAAGCAAATCACATTTTATGTACTTAGTATATATAAAAATTTGTTGTCGTCACCAACACACACCCACCCACACAGCATATAGCACACTGTTTAAACAACATTCTCTACTTAGTCAGCTTGCTGATTCATGCCTCTGTTCAAGGCACCACTATGATGACGTTCACAATCCATGAAGTTGTCTAGGACCAGATACTTTTTGGGTACACCGCTCTTCTCGTGCTTGGGCTTAAATGCTGCAAGGGTTTGTGTGCGTGCTGGCTGTATAGTAGACTCCACGGGCACTACAGGTGCTTCTTTTCTAACCGGCGTAGGTGGTGGTGTTGCTGGTGTCAGCACCTGTGTACGCCACTCGTAGATCGCGGGCTGTGTCACTTCATTGAGTTTCAGCTGCAGTGTAGCACTGCTGATAAATACTTCGCTGGGTGCGGTTGCAACGCTTGCTGACATGGTTTCAATTTGTTTTTTTTTGTATGTTTTTTTTGCTTGAAGTTCAAGTTCTACAGCTCGCGTTACTTTAATGCTACTTCGACGACGTTCTATACACAACTGAGCGCGCGTTATACGCTTTTGTTGTGCGTCATCTATGTAGGCTGTGCCGATCGTGCTGCCTCGTACTATAGAGTTCTGGTTTTATTTATTATTCAACAGAAGTTATCTGAAAGTGCATACAAAGCGCTGACAATGAGTGAGCAACTGAGACGTTGTGCTACATTTGGCAAGCGATAAACATGCCTAAGAAGAAGACTTAGCGCAAGCACGTCACGAAACATGAACCAGTATTCTGTAGATACTTTTAATATTTTTGTCTTATAGTAGAAAAAAGAAGCAAATCAAGTGCTTCAACATATTGTATATCGTCAAATAACAAACAAAGCTTTGTATGTATGCCTTCGCTCGTAAACGCGCGCCCACGAAAAATTGTTTAAAAAGTAGTTTCCTCCATATTTGCAAATAAAGCAAATCATAATAATATGTTTTTAAAATTTTGAGCACGCGGCTTAGGCTGCAGGCATAAAATGAGCAATTGTTAAATAAAGCAAAAAATACTAATTTAGTGGAAGCCATTCATACACACTTAAAAAAATCAGCAGCAGCATTTTTCAAGTGATTCATATAGATTTTATTGCATACGCTTAATTTCTTTTCAAAGTGAATAATTTTTGCTGTTCTTGAGACGACAACAATATGTGACTCATTATACCCTACAGTCACATACGTTTTGAAGGTATATTAAGTGGCAAGAGGATTTAGGAATTCAATAAAAAATACATATATGCTTTCTCGTTTTGTTAACAAGAGCATATTAGCTGCATATAGATTCACTAGATTGAGGTTTATGAACTCCAATCAATAGCCAATAAAATATTTAAAATAAAACGTAAGCCATATTTTTTCTATAACCCTCTATTGAACACTTTACAAAGTGCAGCGTATTTAAAAGTCGTGCAACTAAACTATATCAATTTTACTGGATTTCGCATTGAACTTCATTCACGCTCATGCGGCGACATCGAATCGAACGTACAAAAGCTGCGACAAGATTTTTGCAATCGCTAAGCTGCAAAAGCTCATCGCACAGATACGCACACACACACACACACACACACACACACACACTGAGTGGCAGCATAAGCCCAGTGTTGAGTTTTTTCGTAGCATGTACAGCAGTTAAATGCTTTTGAAATGTATTTAACAACTTACTACTTATTTTTTCACTCGTACACTATAAAAAAAAAATCAAGGCAAAATACATTCAGAAAATTCATATTTTTATTAATTTAATTTAATATTAATATTAATACTTAAGACTTAAAAATTTACCCAGAGACTATTTAAAGATTGGTTAAAGCATTAATGTTTATTTATATTACTGTTCTAAGGTCTATTTAATATTTTGCATTATAAACTTCAAACTTCCAAAGTAGGTCAAGAGTATATTAACCCAGCTCTTCGGCTGCATTAGCGATCCAATCCGAACCCAACAATTTTATTGATATTACTTTTGCTAGAAACACCAAACAATTATTCCATTTAGGTTCACATCTGACCACTACAAGTGAAAGTCCCAAACAAATCTGTCCAACTTTTCTGAGTTGTTGTATGAAAATATTTTGTTGTTGTTGTTTATTTAGCTAGAAATACCAAATTTGAAGTATTATGCAAGATTTCTAAGAAAATATTCCATGTAAGCTAAGATCTCACCACTAAAAAGCCATCATACAAATCGTTAGGAATAGAGTATATCGTAGTAGTTGCCCACAACGACTGCACCGTATTTAGGCCCTGTACCGAAGGTACAAGAGCCTATTGGTTTTGTGCAAATGTATGTAACAGGAAGAACTAATTGTCGGAGACCCCCAAAGTTACCCCCATTATGGTCAGGAGTGATAGAGGAGTCGATATAGCCATGGCCGTCTGTCCGTCCGTCCGTCCGTCCGTCTGGCCGTCCGTATGAACGAAAGGATCTCGGAAACGGTAATAGATAGAGACTTCGTGTTTTTTGCACTCGACTAGGACTGCTCCGGAATTTCACAAGTTTATTTTAAAATTTTACCCCTCCCCCCCCTTCCCCATAAAATCACCCCTTAGGGTAAAAATTTCTTCGGCGCAAAAAAAATTGAGCACACCAGTATAAAGTTAACGTCCTTCTAAGCCCAAATCAAAAAAGTTAATCAAAATCGGATAATAAATGACGATTTTATAAGCAATTGAATTTGAACGACCCCCCTTTTCGTTTCATTCATATTCGCGCAGTGAGAAGTGGTCATGTGTTTGGTCATATGCTCGGGAAACATTTAATGTGTATGTTAGGCGACCTGAACTGGTACAGGGCCTCTTACAGTCGGTTACGCCCGACTGAAATTTCCTTACTTGTTTTTTTTTAACTTAAATGATTCCATTTGATCGAAAATACATTTGCACTTTATATATATATATTACTGTCCGACGCCTTCGAACTGTTTTTTGGGAACTTCACCAATTATAATTGATAAATATTTATTCTGTAGAATATGAATTAGGTGACTTAAGTAGAGAATTGAAACTCATTTTCCGAGAAAAAACTGATTCCAATAAGAATGTTTCTGGCTATTTCAGTGACTTTTATAACTGTAACTTGTATTAAAATAGAAGCTTCGTAGTCCAAAATCATAAAACTTTTCCAACTTTCCTCTCATTAATTTCTCTATTCTCCCATGATAACTCTCTCTGAATAGTTAAACTTTTTATTAGTTCAGATTGACAAGCTACTCAACTCCAGTGGAAATAATTTTCATTTTCTGACATCAGCGAACGCCAATGCATTACTTGCTTCCTTTACATAATTTCACAGTCTTAAAAATGGTCACAAACTCTTTTTCTCAAAAGCTGGAGTTAATTCTCTACTTCAGTCTCTGAATTCGGATTCTACGAAAAACAAAATATAAATCCTTTTTAAAATAGTTATTTTTGATCACGTAGCACTTGATGATAACCAATAATGGGCTTGGACCATTATCATGTACTTTACATGATGTATATAAATCATTAAAATGGTGGCCCAAGGCATGGAAAGGCTGGACAGCTACCTTAAGCGCTGTCTGCTGCATTTCTGTGGCGAGCCCAAATGAAGCCTTTTGAGTCTCCGTATTGAAGTTGCGTCGGCCAGAGGTCTGATCAAGCGAATCTTATATGCCAACAGACGTCATTATATCAGCTAGTGTGCCAGTCGATCGGGTTCTCCACTACCAGCAGCTTCGTGTTAGTACGCTTCTCCTGCCAGTTAAACCTGTTTATATAACTTCTGCATCTGAGTAATACAGTTGAGATATGTTGACTGAAAGTGAACGTTTGATCAAAGATACGTGGACTTATGTATCTCGCCTTCTTTAATTGGGTGATGGTGTCTCCGTAAAGAAGTACAGCCGGTGTAACCCTCTATTGATCTAATACAAAATACAAAAAGGTTTACATCCATCCGTCGAAATCTATGTTTGAATAAAAATTTCACTGATTGTGAGTAAACAGAACAAATAGTAACTAAACTCACGGGTGTAAGAATAACTTTGTATAGCATTGTTACAAATATTTCTTTAAATTTTAACCGCATTGGTAAGGCTACATACTCATATATAATTTATATGATAAACCTTAACATTAGCTCACAAATACTCAAGTCATCGACATGCTGAATAATAGTTAATTGGTTTTTATTCCAAAAGAATGTCACCGAAAAGTAAAAGACAAATCTTCGCTGGTACTTGTTAAGTTGGTGCAGCGGTGCAGCGGAATCTTTTCGCTAGCGAAGAGCTTACGACCACTAGTTAGCTAAATCGTTAAGGTCTGTAGCTGCAAAATTTTCTTTATTGCAAGCTAGGGCAAACTCTTGCAAGCTTTGAACAATTTTAAGTTAAAATGTGAAAATTTTTTTAATCACAACTGTGAATGGCAATTTTGTGAGTTGCAAAAATGTACAGTCTAAATGCGACTTTACTAAAATGGCATGACACGCTTCATACAATTTGTGCTATGTGGGCGATGAATTGAATAAATTGATATTTTATATTCGCATTTGATTTATTTCAACAAATAATTAAATCTTACAACAATTTAGTATAATATGTTAATGTAGCTGCATATAATAGTCTATAATACTCTAAATATGGTGAAGCTTATTAATTTCAAGATTGTGAGAAAATTTGCTTTTAAGTCAAATATATATTTTAAAATTGTGTATGAATTTTCCAGAAATAAGACATTTATAATTTCACAATTAATTTAAATTTTAGTTCAATATTATTATTAATTTTGCATTTTTTAATTTGAGTGAAAACTTAAGATAAATGAAACAAGTTATTTTTCTCTCAATTTTAATTGCGATTAAAATAGTTGCCTTATTTCTACCAATTTAAAATTTGTGAAATTCATTTGAAATTCGAAACAAAATTTCACAAAGTATGAAATAGAATATATTTTATAACAGCTCTAAACGCTTGTTCAGACTAAGAAATTTCTGGTTCAAACTGATCATATTTATTTACATTATATTAGAAATGATAAATTTACTTAAGAAAGTTTATAGTCTGAACAAGTCTTAAGAGATTGATTCTTTTTAAAAATAATTCCATTGGCCTATGATTCAAGTATAGAAATATATTAGCATAGAAGACTTAGCCAACAATGAATAACAGGGAAATGGCATGAGGGTGTTCAATTTGTTACGAAATAAGGCAAGGAGGAAAGAGTTGTGATTCAGTATGCTATTTAATATTGCTCAATAATATTTTCTATTACAAAAAAGAAAAGTTACAAAGTGTTAAATGGGAAAAAAGTTAAAATTACGCAGTATGTGACCAATAATGACCAAAGCAATACAAAAGAATACAAACAAGAATTGATGCATAAGTCGCTTTCTCAAAATGGTTCTCTAATGGATTGACCTAAATGCTCATATATGTAAGAATTTCAGAGAGATTAAGCGAAAGCCATTTTTTACTTTTAAATAGCCAATTAAGGCTTTCAACATTTAGTTTAGTTAACTAGCTTAAACATTTTCTAAGCTGAATAATAATATTAAGAATGTGTGGGGGCATGAGTTAATTCTATTGCGTATTATTATATTGCGAATGTTATACGAAAGCTTTAATAAAAAAAAAAAATTAATAAATATTAAAATTTGAAATTCTCAAAATTGCTTATGGATTTTATTTATAATAATTATTATTTTTAAGAACTTTAATACCTTCAAAAATCATCAATGAAAATTGTTATTAATGGTCGGGTCGAATCTCCGGATACGTTTAACTCAACAGATTTTGAAAAACAAACTGAAAATCAAAATATGCCACAAATACATTCTTTGAATGTTTTAATCTTGTTTTCCTCGAAAACTATAGACAATTAGTCACTTTCCTCTGCAACCTTAGATTCGAAGAGAAAAAATCCTTTTATTATCATTGGCCAAGTGTCAGAATCGTTATTGCACAGTTTTTATAATAGGCATCCAACATCACATTTTCATTCCGTCTGTCTTGGTAATATAT
This sequence comes from Leucophenga maculata, assembly GCA_035044805.1. NCBI lineage: Eukaryota > Metazoa > Arthropoda > Insecta > Diptera > Drosophilidae > Leucophenga > Leucophenga maculata. The sequence continues at coordinate 670,955 of JAWNNP010002066.1, forward strand.
TTCCATTACATTAATATCCTGCTCTTCGTGTTAATATAAAGTTTGTTCATAAGCTTATGATGTGGAGCTAAAAATGCTAAAAATATAATTTTAAACTCATTTGATATCCAAGCTATTGTAAATTTTTTAGTGCTTTTTCTATGCACAGAAGTTTTTTCGTTTTTAACCTAAAAGTTCTATGTCAATCCTTTAAATTGAGTGAGGTTTTACTTTCCAAATCATTGTAAGTACTAACGAAAGTAATATCTCTAAGCATACATTTGTTTTGGGGTGCAACAATTACTATTTTTTTAATTAGCCTTTGTAAACTATTAGAAATTTTTTGCAGCTTTGTAAAGAACTAAAGAACTTATATCCAGATAGGAATATATTTTAGTCAAACAATGAAATTAACTTATAATTAAACTTAAAATAAATTTACTTTAATAGTCGACGAGGAATATGAGGTATTGTTATGATCTTTATCTGAATCAGTTGAGATCTCTGGGAATAACTGAACTCCGGACTTCACGAATGTAGCCCGTCAATCTTTTTGCGGTTGGAATATGATTTTGATTTGTTTGTATATTGTTCTTTTATAATAAAGTAGTAGCTAACTGCTGCTGTTTAACATCAAGTCATATCATCCGTACTTTGCAGACGTGTATTTTATTTTCAAAGTAGCTGACGAGAATAATCTAAAATAATTTTTATCTAAGATAATCGTAAGATATGGCGTCCTATTGGCTAGAGTTAGGGCAGAGCCGATTTGTGTTAGAGTTACGATAGAGAGATACGATCACCAACTTAGTCAAAATAAGTTTTACTTTCCATCGTCTGGCCTATTTAGTTTCATAATACAGCCATCATCTGTGTCTGTGGCAACCAACAATATTTCCGAAGTGTTGTAGTAAGATCTTTTGCATCCGATGTTGACATGTTGGCACCAAAGAATGCAAAGAGCAACGAGGCGAGCTCGCTACCCTGTGGAACTCCAGCTCGAATTGAGTGAAGAGAAGGCAGATCTAACTTAGAAAGAATCGGATCAAGGCAAAGTATGGCGAAGTGGCATGATTTATAATTTTAGGAAGCACTCTGGGGTGCCACAGTAGATCGTAAGCTTGAGCGATGTCCAATAATAAGTGGATAGTTTTCTTGGCCGCTATTTGAGAGAAACACATATAAAAATTAATATTTACAAATTTTTAAATGTGTTTCTTTCAATTAGTAACGAAAGAACTTATAAAATTATTTATTTTGAAAAACATAGTTTTCCATTGCATTTATTCAGCATTGGGAAGGCTTTTTAATTAAAGACATTTTTGAATAAAAATCTATTACAATCTATCTTTTATACTTATCCATTGGCGTGTGATCTTTTGAAATGTCTATACTATATTTGCAATGGATCTTATAAAAATATTTTTCATACGAACACTAAAAATAGCTAATGGGTTTATATGGAGTTACTTCAAAAGTGCGCATTAAGCGTGCCTATTTAGGGTCTTGAAATATTTCGCAAACCCAATTGGCATATTAGTTGAAAAGTGACTAATGACAAATTCTAGTTAAAAATATATAATGATGCGTTATCTAGTTCTAGAATACGCACTTTGATATACAAAGTAAATGCGTGAGTATGACTTTGGATATTGAACAATTGCCAATGTGTCATAGAGGAAGCGAAATAATATATGTTTTTTTTTTAATATAAAAATAAATTAGTTTAACTGGAGTTTTCTCTGTGTACGCACAAAGCAATGCACTCTTCATACATAATTTAAATAGTTTAATAAATTTGAGACATAGTATGCAACCTGAAGTTCTTTTAAATTTATAATGAATAATTTTGAATTTTCAGCACAATATCTCAATTAGTCTGTGTTTTATTTCAATACAAAAAAAAAAAATTAGGTGCTTATTGGAAATTTCTAAATTTGTATTTCTGATCATTTCGATTATTAAATTTGTCTGCCTGCTCTAGGCATTGTTCTAGACTGTCATAGACACAAATAAAGAGAATGATACTATGACGACCAATTGTTTATAATTTTAAATCTTTTTGTTAAAACTGTGAAGTGTATCTAAGCTTTGCTACCACCTAAAGCTTACATTTTTTGCTATTTTTATAGCAGTTCATTCAAATGCTTATCGTTTCGCATATAAAGCGAGTGATGCACCATAGTCTTGTCTGGTTTTCTTTTATATCTTTTTCATTTTTCATTTTGCTATGATTTCTGATAAGCGTGTCAAATAAGAATATAGATATCAGTTTTGCCTTTTAGAGTTTAGTCGTTGACAACTGATTTATGAATGCGAATTGCGCGTTGAATCAGTCGTGCGCTGCGGCTGCAATCCCAGCATTTAGTTGATTTGGGATGGGTTGGGCCGAAGTAGTGTGTCGACAAAATCAACTGAGCTGTTCTAAACGCAGTCGCGACTGACGCCAACACTCCCGTCAAAACACGCCAAGACGTTCTATGAACGATGAGTGTGTTTGTGGTTTGATTGTAAAACAGATACAACAGCTACTACACACATGCATACGTGTATTATATGAAATATTTGTATCTATGAGTTTGCAAGTAATAAACAATAAATGAATCTAAATGCGCGCGCGAGCCAATTTGATTGCTCATAACGAAAAAACGCTTACGAATTTTAATTGTTTTCGATTTGTATTTTTTCTACTCAAACGTTTTTTTTTCTTAATTTTTTTATGTCTTTGTCGTTGTTTGATTTAATCGACTAGTTATATGGATTATTAGTTGATACGAAGGGAAATAGGTGCAATTTAATAATTATAGTAATTGAGCGCGCGATTTGTGAGTCAATAATTGTTCGAAACGCGTCAATAATTGAGCAACGGCAGCCGGTAGTCGCGGCCGCATTAATACCTGTACTGTCATTGGCAGACTTTTAGGCACTTAGACAACAATTCGAGGGCAAAGGCAATGACATGTGTTTGCTGCCAATGGCCCAAATAGTTCGCATGCGACTCATGCACAATTGATTGCTTTGAATTGAATTGTTCAAGTAGAATTATAGAATCTGCGTGCTTGGCAATAATTGATTTGGTGTCTTCTTTATCTTTGCAGAGAGCCACTATGACAACACTACGGTTGCGAAGACGCCGCTCTTTCCCAAGGATCTGTTTACGAAGGAACAGCTGGAGAATGGTGCCGTCGTATTTCACATTATCGGCGTCATCTATATGTTTGTGGCGCTGGCAATTGTCTGCGATGAATTTTTCGTGCCTTCCCTGGACGTGATCATCGAGAAGCTCGACATCACGGATGACGTGGCCGGAGCGACGTTCATGGCGGCCGGTGGCAGTGCGCCCGAGCTCTTTACGAGCGTCATTGGCGTATTCGTCTCATTCGATGATGTTGGCATCGGTACGATTGTCGGCTCGGCCGTCTTCAATATACTCTTCGTGATCGGCATGTGTGCGCTGTTCTCCAAGACGGTACTCTCGCTGACGTGGTGGCCACTCTTTCGTGATTGCTCCTTCTACAGCATCAGTTTGATGGTGCTCATATACTTTTTTCGCGATAATCAAATATTCTGGTGGGAGGCGCTCATACTCTTCTCCATCTATATTGCCTACGTGACCTTCATGAAGTGGAACGTTCAGGTGGAGACGTGCGTGAAAAAGATGATAACCAAAAACAAGGTGACTCGCGTCAGAAGTACAGATCAACTAATGCCAGCAGTAAGTAGTTGGGAAGTTTTTTTGCTGCAAGTAAAGCTGAAAGAAAAAAAAAAAAAACCAAAGAAACATGAATGATCCAATTGATATTGTTTGAGTTTTGCAACATCGCTGCGCTCTAGCAATGCACACACGAATATCCTGCAAACAGGATATACGCGTTATATGTTTCATGCATGCCATACATGAAACATGGTTGCATGTACGGCCAGTGTATGTTACGAGGCTTAACAATTGTTTCAACAATCGTTATCAGTTACGTATATTTATTATTTGATTTTAATTTTATTGTTTTTTGTTTGTTTGATTTTTTATAAATAATGAAAAAAAAAAAAAAAAATTAATAATAACTCAATTTTCCGTATCCGCCGTATCCTGAATCATATTTATAGATTTTTATTTAAGTTTAATTTTAGTTTTTTCTTAATTTTTTTCTTTTGGAAAAGTCCAAAAATAGTATTTATGTATATTTGATTGTCTTGCACCCGAATGCATGCGCTATGTTATCACAAAAATGCATTATGTGCCACCATCTCCACCTTTCACTTCCTCTGTCACTGTCACTGTCACTGTCACTTTCGCTTCCTGTCATCTTTCTACAATAGAAACATTCTTCATACGCCATGAATATCAATCGTCGTTTTCAATAGTTGCAGCACAGTATTATCTAAGATATTTACACATACACATATACCCACTCATTCTATACATTTCATTCATTTTTCAAATAAATCTTTCAAATACATCAAATTGTTGACGCCTTTTGAGAATTTTTTTTTTTATAAAAAGATTTAAAGAATAATAATTCTGTTTGTCAGCAGAGCGGAAACAAATGAATACAAAATAATGTTTGAATACAAATGAATAAAATTTTTAGTGTCTCTACTTGAGTGCTGAATTTTCGCCTATACATTTATTTTAGATCTTTACAATAAGATATATATTTATAAGAAAGTGTTAAGTTTTCAATCAGGTACTATGCACAAATGAGCAAAGCTCTGTTATTTATCTACAAAGTTTGTTCATTTGCTGCCTAAAAAGCATTTGACTTTTTTAAAGTGCATCGTTCATAATCACCGAATCTATAGTTAAGAAGTTAATTGACTCCCATATTTTTTTTTAAAGAATATAAGAATATTTTTAAAGCTGAGCAATATTCTCAATAGTACGTGAAATTATCGTATATATAGGTATATATATTTCTTAATCTTTAAACCTTACTTAAGATTTTCAGGCTAAGTTAGGCTACAAATCCATAAGAAAATCATTAAAAAGTGTGTTAAAAGGCGAATTTGAGCAAAGTTAGACATTGTTTGGCCATTACCTCATTTTTTTTTTTGTTTTTATAAAGTTCCAACTACAAACTAACCTCTTGAATAATATACATACATCAGTCTTCTTAAGATATTCTAAAATGATTTGGATATGATGATGGGTCGGTTTTGAGAACAGTAGGATTGGATCTATAATGAGCTAGATATAAGTAAGTGGTTATAATGTGATATATATAGGGTTTCATTGCTGAATTTTGTGTGCTCCAGACGGATTCTAGTAAATTTCTTGGAGTTTAGTTCGGTGAGAGAGTTTAATTGGATACTCAGGATAGGGTATACTGGTATACGGCTTTATGGTCGTGCAAGTGATCTTTTATTTTAGAGTATTTTATTTGTGTTAAGCCTTCACATTTCATCCAGAAATATTATCTTGCTTTGTTCTCTATCTCTTTTAACAGGATTATCATTGTACGTGATCAGAATCTGCAGAATGACCTGTAGTGAATGGACCTGTGAATAGAGATGCTACCCCCCTTTTGCCGCGTGACAGGGCATACAATATAATCGTGTTAAATCTTTTTTAATTTACCTATGCATTGCATGAACACTTTAGATTTGATCATGGGTGAACTTACAGTTTCAATATCCGTCTAGCTAACGTAAAAAATGGCAATGCTTTGGTTCTTTTATCGCCTATTTAGATTGGATTGGGCACATCTTTCTATCGCATGTATTTCTGTCTGAGAGATATTGCTGAATTTTCCTAGCGAATTCAAAGTATTGTATGCGAGGGCCGAAAACCCTGCGACAGTTCCTTCATCTGTTTTGAAGTTATCTGTAAGTCAGCTGATTGCCCCTGGTTTGACATCGTACTTCAATGCTATATTTCCGTCTTTTTTTTTTTAGTGCTTCTTATGAAGAATTCTTTCGAAGCATCTTAATCTTTTAGAATCTCTTTTTTCTTCAATGTCTCTTTTGAATAACCAACAGTAGTCCGCCCCCATGTATAAATGCCATTTCCCAAATCATATTTTTTTCGATTTCTTTGAGATCCTGGTGGAAGGATTCGCTTTACTCTTTGCTGAAATCGCCTAAGCGATTGGTTCAGATTAGATTCTAAGAGGTGCAGTTTGAGATTCATGAAACGTCCCAAGCTCCGATAGTTTTTAACCATATCTATAACTATTTTGTGATTTTCCAAAAACTTTTCAGCAACAACTCGAAAACTAAAAAAAAAAATTTATTTTACTACTTTAGTAGATGAATCCGAAGATTCTCTGGAACAAAATAAAGTCCCCCTTCGAGAAAAGCTATGTACGCCCTTGGAAGGAGGCACATTGTTTTCTTTGCGTTTGAAATGAATAAAGCATCTAAGACCTTCAAACCTTTTTTATGACAAAACTAATTGTTTGGCCCTTATTTTGCCAACCTGGTAAAGCGTAGAACAGACATAGATGGAACCATACCAAAATAAACCAATTTCTAATAAAATAAAACTTAGATGTGTGACTAGAATTTTCTGTATTCTGTAAAATTTGGTTCCATTCCTTATAGTCTAAAATATTGATTTTATGGCCAATGAAGCTAAATTATCTCTGAAGGTAAGGCGGTAATCGTTGCTTTGTTTCTTTATTTCTTATTGTAGAGATTCAAGATTTCATTTATGCCTAAAGTTCTTTTGAATTCAGTGTTCGAATATTTCTTTCTGAAACCTCAACTTGTCTCAAAATTTGCAAAACTAAGCTGACTTACGGCCCAAGACTCAAGTGAACTGTAGTCACAAAATAAACATTTATAAGGCTATAGTGGTGCAGTCTTTGACATATGGTATTCCCCTATGGGATTCTTTATCTACGACCAATGTCTATCTCGCTTAGAAGATACTGAAGGAAGCATAATGATATCAATTCCCGGAACCTGTGATTCGTACCTGTTCGTCATGTAGGAGCCTCCAACGCCTTCACTCTATTAAACTTTAAGAACACTTATGCCAAAGAGGACTTACGCTTCATTTCTGAATCTTTAATTTTTAATTTTAGCTTTGTCAAATATTATTTGTCAAATCAAATATTTTATGTCCGCTAAAAAGAAAAATAAAACATGGTTCTTTATGTCTGATTTTAGATATAACGGCATTAGTTGTCTTTATCTGTTTAGGAATCTCGTAATGCGTCAACAACAAGGCGCCAGAAAGGTGCAGCTATAGCTAGCCCATACCTATTAAATATTAAATCATAAACGATTCCATTAAATGTTTATCAATTTTAAATGCAAAAATGATTATAGCACTTGTCATTTCAAAAATAAAACAAAACAAATGTAACACAATTTTGCAATTTGAATTAAAGTTGCAGCAACTTGTGACAGCTTTAATAATTGAATAGCCAGCCAAGAAGAGACAGCAAAATCTTGGCTAGAATACCAATAATACAAACAGACATTGCACACATCCCAGATGGATACATTTTCATTTTTGCCCAACAAACAAATCCCTTTTTAGCACACTTGGGACTTCCTTAATTAGGTGCGATGCTTTAATTTGATTGTGAAAGTGATTTTTCGCTACATGCGTTATGCTGTCGAACACATCCGTTTGCCATTTGCTGCTGTTGCTGTTGGGTGCTACTGCTGCATACTGTTACTGCATACCCTCCTCGGCATTGATAGTTGCTAGCAAAGGCAAATGTAGTTTTATGTGCTCGAACAGCAAATATATCGCAAACGGAAATTAGTTTTGATGCCTCGACTCTTGTTGAGAAATATGGCATGCTGCTGGGCTTTTGTGGTAGGTGGTAGGCGGGTGGGTTTTTTGTTTGACTCAGCGTACTTTAACGAGTTCGGTTTTGTCTGTGTGCATATGAAGTACTTTGTTTATAAGTAGTATATTCTGCGGTATGCATGTGTATATATATAGAGCTGGCCTCAAGGAATGCACATACACACACATACACACACACAAACACGCAGAACAACAGCAAAGCGTTGTTTTCAGCTTCCGTTTCCTTTTCCGTTGGCGTTATTTCGTTAGCATAGTTGTCCTTGAGCATGTGCGTTGCGGGCATTAATGTATGCGTGTGTTGGAATGTTTCTGTGTGTTTGTATGTATATGCGTATACACTATTATTTCAAGTCACATTATTTGCTGTTTTTATCATTTAACTTAACGATTTTCCTGCACAGCCCATCCTGCTGCGCAGTCAATGCTCTTGGAGACCCAAACACCACCGTATACGACGACGGAAATACCGCGCTGTGCTCATTGCCTTTGTCCTCCGAGTGTTTGCCTTTCGCCATTATTGCCGCCATTTTGCTCATTCCTCCATTTTCTTTTCCGCAAAAGTCTATTTTTATTGCCTGCCAAACAAATTTTCTTCGAAATGTTTTTTGCTCACGCTTTTCCTTTTTTTTTTCTATGCGCCTGCCTGAATTTTATGCTTCAAATATTCAACGCATTCCCGCAGGACTCTTCTACGCTATGCGCCTCCATTATGTACAATATAGTATAAGGGCCCCGAGTGTCTTTTTTTGGACATGCGAATTACGCTAGGCAAAAAAAGAAAAATCGAAATAATAATATAGAGCGGACAAAAAAAAAAAAAAAACAAATAAAAAATAAAGTAAGCAATGAAAAAATGTGTGTACACATTTTATCGTTTATAATGCAGATAACTCACATTTCTTTCTTTCTTTCTTTTTTTTTTTTTTTGCACATTGCCACCGTCCTTCGGCTCCAAATTCGCCTATTCGCTAACGTTTATTATTTCGCTTTTCTTGAATAGCTATAGACTCTACTTTCTTTTTCCTGGCTGGGCGGTGTTGGTAACTGCCTGCGAGATAAGTAAAGTGCCTTTTAGACGAAGACGATGTCGAGATATACATCGGAATAAATATTTATAGAAATAGCCACGCTTACGCTACGCTTAAAGATAAGTTGAAATATTTTCAGCTTTACACGCTTTTTGTGCGTTCTCTCACGCTTTGCGACAGCTCTCTAACATGGTTTAATATAAAAGTTTCTATAGCTTTGAAATTAGTTGAAGAAATTAATTAAGAGAGCGATGGCAGCAGCCGGTGATACAGTTCGTTTTATTATTTTTATTTCTTTCTCTGTATTTGTTGTTGGTTCCTATTTTTCTATAAAAAAATAATCATTTGAAAAATTTTTTGGTGTAAGAAATATAAACAAGGTTAGAGTCTATATGTAACCTTGTTTATATTTCTTACAGTGAAGAAGTAATTAATTAAACATCACCACCAGCTTTTAAAAATTTTATTATGAATGGCAATATCGATACCTTGAAACATCAACGAATCTCAAGATCTAACGATTTGATAACGAATTTCTCATGTTACTGTTTAATTGCCTGAAAAGTTGCAGGATATATAGTGAAACCCAAAATTTAGCGATGTGTTTGTGTAATGGCTATCCATCAAAGTGGAGCGAATGCGTTCATCAATAGACATATGTAAAGCGTTTGTCAAGAACTCATCATACCGAAATTAAAGGCTTTTATTTAAAAAAGTTCTGGGAACGTCGACGTCGTGTTCATCGTGTCAGCCTTTATATTTTATTGCATACTTTTAGTTGCGCTGCTCCACTCCTAAGCTGTTGAATGCAAGCCGGTGTTAGCAAGTCAGCGAAGCAAACAAGAATGCGGGCTCATAAAAAAATATAAATTTTGGTATCATATATATTAAAACTTCACCATAGAGCTTGATCAAACAATTTGCAATTTTTGTTCTCAGCTTAGAAATTATTAGAAAAATTTCAATGAAACAACACCTCAGTTTCGGTCCTCAAAACTTTAACTGATGCATAGACTTCAAAGAACATACACTTCTTCGAATGGGGAGAACTCTGAGGAAGCTGGTTAATCTAGATGAATGAAGATATAACAAAGCCAAATTATAATAAGCAAGAACGCTGCAGTCATTAGCCTCGACTACGAAATATCTTGTTCCTAATGATGTGTATGAGGGCTACCTCTTCTAGTGGTCCAATCTAAGCCTATATGCAATATTTTAATATAAATCATGCAAAATTAACAAAAGTTACTGATTCTAGGTTAATAAAAAATCAACAACTAACAATTTTTCAAACAGAAACCTTTTAGTAATTACGGACCTTAAGACTAAATGAAATATTTTATTAGAATTGATGCAAGATATCTGGAGTTTCTAGCAATACTAACAACAACATTCTCAAAATGAGGAGTAGGTTTGCATGATAAGTGAAAATACCAACCTTCTCCCCCACCTAAGTTAGGTGTTTAGCGTGTTCAGTCAGTACAAAACTTTCTTAGGATCGAAAGTACTAAAAGCTAAGTTACCTGTTGTTATTATTCGTCTCAGCTTGACCCTTTGCAAATATTTGGTTTTTCAATGTGAAGCATTGGCAAGCTAGCTGTAGTATATCTCCTCCTCTCTCTTTATCTCTTTTTCTCTCGCTTTCGTGTCCAAAATTTCAGTCTGATATCACTTCTAAAAATATTTTGACAGATGAATTTATATGAGTTCAAAAAGTTTCCTTTAGTGCATTGTGCCTGCTTATCACATTTCTTCAAATGTTAAACCTTGCGTCTATTGAGCTTTGTCAGTTTTTTAAACTTAACTAAGAAAGTATTCAATAGAGATCTTCTTTAATATGTTTTGGGTTTGTATAAGCTACCTCTAAGAGTGGAGATTTCATAGCGACTTGCAAAGTCTAAAAGAATGAACAAAAAAGAACGATCCCAACTGATCATTGGCATGTGATTGTACTTGTATGAGGAAATATTAGCGAAGTTTTCAATAAAAACTTTCATTTAATTATCGAAGTGTTTGTCTCTGAGCGCTATTTTGTTGAATTGAATAAATAAAAAGGATCAAAAATTATTCTTATTGATAAAATTTAAAAAAAAAAAAAATCAGAAACTAGAAAATGTAGCAAGAGGACTTGCTGTATAAAAATCTGTTTGTATTGGCCTACCTCTGTATATACCAAATAATTTTTTTTAGGACTTCTATAATAAAAGTCATTTATAACAATAATTATGGATTTTTATTATATAAGTCTAAGAGAGAGACTTTCATTAAATAAGTCTCCAAATAATAATTCATAAATGCGAGTATTTAAAGTGATTGAAGTGCCACATAACTAACTAATTAAGAATCTTGCGCAAACTTCCATTGAACTAGTCTACTTTCCATTGAATAGAAGATTCTGTTGCTTCTATTGTGTAATAGGCTGCAACCATATAGGGATATGGCTTCAAACCAAAAAGGGCAATCACTGACCAAACTTTGACATTATGCCAAATCCTGGAAAAGAAATTTAATTTTCGTTGCCTTCGGGTTGTAATCTGAAATTTTCATTAAAACCTGCTGTGACTATACTCCTTGTTCGCGTCTGAATACTACTTGGTATTTAATATTGGAAATACGTCGGAACAGTCGTTTCAAATAGTTTTTGTACGAAAAAAGCTTAATTGGGATTTGAAGTATTCTGCGCAGTCAAGAAAAATTGCGACAGCAACGCTCTCGTTCTCCAATAATAAATTTTCCTTTTTTCCACGGTGCCAAGACATTCATATCCGGTAGCAATAAATTCTGACTGCGCGAAGTATATTTGTAATAAAAATTTTAATATTTTCTGAACTAATAAAACTCAAAAATGAATATTTAATGTTAATGTGATACAAGAAACGAAAACATAATTGTAAGTTGGGTACCTTAGGTTCTTAGATGAAGCACGAGCCTTTCCATTTTCTTTCTCCTTTTCTCATTTCAATTAATTTATTTTTATCACTGATCGGAATATTAACGAATGTATTCAAGAATATATAGATAATCCAAGTTTTTTTTTGGAAAAAACTTAAGTCTTTCTCGGACTTTTAATGAAGACTTTTATTCTTCTAAATTTTAAAATGAAATTTATAGCCAAAAAAATTAGATGTATAAATTAGCTTCTGCACTCAATTTTTTTAAATAAAAATTTACCATTTTGGAAGAACGAAGTATTGCCCATCCCTTTACCCATCTTTCGAATATCACGAATAATGAATGCTTTATCTTTGATATATAAATGCAGCTCAAACCGGTCATGAATCAACTATCGAAACAAGTAAATATCCAAAGGAGTATTTTCAAGCATCATTTCTCCATGGTTTAAAACTATGTTAAACTGCTTCTTAATTCGCTTCTTATATAAGCCAAATTTCTTCGTGCATTTCATGAGAATTTTTATATAATACTTTCAATTCTTACTCACTACAACTGCTCTCACTTAAATCAGTTTCACCATATGCTTCCGCAAGCAATACATACGCTTCAGCTACATATTTCTATAAATTGTGGAAGTAAATCGAAAGTTCGCGTAAACGACGTACAACATTTTTCGCGCGAAAACAATTTATTCTGATAACGAATTCGCCAATATTTCAAGGTTTACTGCTGGCGCAAATTATTTGCAATGGAAAACTTATGCGTACAATAAAAAAAAAAATATATAAAATTTTGATTGCAATTTAAATTTTAGTTTAGTTTAGCTAAATTTTATTTTTTATTTATAATATTTCTGAAAAATTCTAAATAAATTTCTTTAGAGTTCTTTAAATGGGAATGCAAAGTTTCATACAACTAGTTTGAAGCCTTCAAAAATTATATAACTGACAGTGTATAAAAAATTTTAAAAGCAGACCTTTTCAATTTGACCCAGGCTCTCGATTTCCATGTTTGCGTTATCATTTATCAACGCGACCGCCTTCAGGCGTGCGCATGAAGTTTATTAATGATGCAGCCATTTGCCAAAGTCTGTTTCCAAGTGTATATAACTTGAGAGATGGCATACATATTGTACTTTATTTATAAGGCGTGCAGGCGTGCAGGCGCGCACATATTTTCAATTTTTTATTTCTTTAATAAAATATACAACTAAGTATATTAAATAAAGCACATGTTCTTAGCGAATTCGCCCGTCACGAAACGCGTCATCAAAAAGTTTTGTATCGATATGTATATTACGATAGACTACTACGTCTAACCTCAAACTGATAGCTACTATGCCATAGAAACACGGCAGATGTAATTGCGGTTAAACTGAAGCATTCCCATCATGTTACACATGTTTCATAGTACTTGTAATTCACGGTAAGCCTCTATTGGCAATGATTAATCTAAATAACAATAATTTCCATTGAAAAAACGCAACACAAAAATGTTTATGATTTTTTCTTTATGTGGCTAAGAGTGTGTACTTTAATTAATATTATCGAACAATTAAATTTTGCAATTATTAACTTTCACTTAAGATAAAATTTCAATTGTTGTGTCATCGTTTTTGTGCGCGTTGAATTCTTGTCCATCGAAGAACAGTCGCGCACTAGTCACATGACACTGCTCATCATTGTCCCAGTTCTTCTCGTAGTAGACCACATGATGATGATGTCGGTCCATTAGTTCGCGCTCCTCAGCTTTTAGCGGCGGTGCTGCAATAATCTTGGCACGCTGCTTGCGTCGGAGGCAAGCCAGTAAGCAGAGATGCAATGCAAGATAACATGACGCCATAAAAGCTGCGAATAACAGCGCCATGCCTACGTCCTTTAGCATTGCCTGCGGCTTAATAACGAACCACAGCAAGGCGAATAATATAAACCAAAATCCGCAAAAGAATGTTAGCAAAACTGCATTTTCACGCGTGCAAATTGTACGACGTTGTGTCATTTTGTCTTTTTTTTTTAATATATTTTTATTTCTATTTTAATTATGCGTCGTGTTAAACGTTCGACAATGCGCTGCGTACTAAATTCAAATAAATTATTTTATTCTTGAAATTATGTCAAATGCAGACGCCTTCTCAGTAGGGTTGGTACAAATATTTCATATAAAAAGTATTAAAAAAAAAAAATACGATAAGCGTGGCTTGCCCTTGAGCGACATTCCATTCCAGTCGTACATTCAAAGTAATATTATTTCTGTGCGCTTTATATAAAACCGAAACTCTTGTTTTTTTATCAAATTCATTTGTATACATACTATAAATTATATATATTTATATATAATTTAATCGCTTTTAAAAATAAAATAATTTTAATTGCATAAAAAAAACTATTTATTAAATCTGTAAGAATTCTTTAAATTGTACAGCTGAGTACTAGAACCGAAGTATATTCAAGTTGCCTAGCACACACATATGTTGGTGTATATAAAAATAAACGTTCTTAAAAAAATTCAGAAACTTTATGCAAAACTTATTTGCGAAATTCTTAGAATTTAAAATAAACTAAGCAGCCATTGCTGATTCCAAGTGCGACAACTTTTCAAACTGAAACTGTGCAGCAGTTGAAATAAGTCTCTTGGATCTCTTAACTCATTTCACATCAAGTGCGAAGAAAGAACTATACTTAAGAAAAATATAATATTAAATATAATTTAATATATATATATATATATATATATATATATATATATATATATAGACCAGAGGTGGCCAACCAATCGATCGCGCTGGTGATTACGTTGCACAGTCAGTTCTTCGTTTGTACATTTTTTGCCTTGCCACGATCGAGTGGACTAATAGTCGCGATCGACCAGTTGGTCACCCCTAATATAAAGTTATTTTGGGCAAATCTTTCTTTAACAAATCCATATTGCTCCCAAATGTTTTACTTACTTCCTTTGAGTCAATATATTTATTTTTCAGTTATCCTTCAGTTAGTAAAATTCGAACTAAAATTTTAAATTAACAATTCTTTTGGGTTTCTACAGATTATATAGATGTTAGGTTGTGCAGAGATCGTAATGAATTATTATTAACATTTTTAAGAAATATTAAATTATTTATTAGAAATTTAAATTTTATTCTACATTCTACTCATTCTACAAGCTACTATTGATCAGAGAAAAAAAAAGCTTAAAAGGCAATCTTAATTGAAATGCTTTATCTTCTGTGCACGAGCGCGACCCATTAAAACTTCCACTGCAGCAGTGGAACGGGTGCACATGTCTTCTATCATGTACAGACAAACAAGGCGCTGCAGCTTGTTACAACGTCAGCTGGCACAAGTTATAAGGAGGCACAGGTGACAACGGACGTCATAGGTAATAGTCCAAGAAAAAAATTCATCAGTGCTCTTTTGCCCTATTAAGAACTGATTATATATTATGTAAGAGTTCCAGCTGAGAATGTTTACCTTGTCGAAAATTTAAGAAAACTATTGGAAATGTTACATGGATCTAAATTCGGCATTGGCGCACTAAAGAAACAAGTAAGAAAATTACAGTCAAGCATTACCAAATATAAGAGGCCCTGTATCAGTACATGGTCGCCTAAAGGCCTGTTGTCGCATACAACAGAAACTGAAACTGAATTTAGTATACATTAGCAACTGAAACTGAAACTAAAACTGAATTTTAGAATTCAGTCGTCCGCAGCAACTGAAACTGATTTCAGTACATCAGCAACTGAAAAAAGTACTTTTGACTTCTTTCAGTACTGAATGACAGAAAAATACAAAATACAACCCTGAAAAAAATGTAAAGTGATGAAAAATGAAATTTAGTTTCAGTTCAGTTTCGGCTCTATGCGGCAACAGGCTTTAACAAACACATTAAATGTAGGACAAAAAAAGTAAGAAAAAAATAAGAAAAATGGTACTGACGAAAAGTATTTTGCTCCTCTCACATCTTACTGTACGAATAAGAAAAGGGAGGACTGAAACATCATATGTCGTTCAAATTCAAATGCTTATAAAATCGTTATATATTATCCGATTTGGATGAACTTCTTGGATTTCGGCTAAGAGTGACGTTATCTCTGTACTGGCATACTTAATTTCAATCCCGTAGCTTTGTCCGATACAAATATTCGGTCAAAAAGAACACCAAGCTCAATAAAAGCGCAAATATCATTCCAGTTCAGAGTTGTGAATGAAATATGCATTTGTTAAAGGATTCCTACAACAAAGTGACATCACTTGACACTTTGCGCAGTTCAGAGATATAATACAGCTGTGCAACGCATTGAGATCAGCTTGTAATAAATCATGTCTCGCAGAACCTATATATGAAAAACATAGACTTACATAATCAGCTTACATCAATGTATGGCAATGTAATACAATATTTGGAAGCTCATTTAGGAAAAGTTTGAAAAGTAATGATCCGAGATGGCTACCCTGCGGTACATCCGAAAGCACATCAATTTTTTTCGACAAAGTAAATAGGACGATATCCAATGTAGTAAATCCAAAGGAAACCGTAGATAGTTAAGCTTGTTAAGCAACAATATGTGATTTACACTGTCAAATAACTTACTGAAGTCTGTGTAAATATCAATAATTTGTAAACCATTAGCAAAGGCTAATCCAAGTTGAGACTAGCGCTCATACGCCATATCATATTAGTATACCAAGCACCTCTAGAGCAGGAAAAATGAAGTCTTCCACAGATTGGAAAAACATAACTGTGAAACCAATTTTTTATCTAAAAAGAATGATACCAGAAAAGCTTCACTGTCTACTGGGTAGTAAAAAATTTAAGGCGCCGTCAAAAAGTTATAAGAGTTTCACTGTTTTCTGTTCACCTTGAATGAAGTAACCGTCATATCTTCAGAAGTCCTATATTGTTGGCCTTGATATAGCTTGCTTTTCATACAGATTGGCTAGCAAAGAACAAAAGTTTCAATATTACACATCAACTTAAATTTCTACTAACCGAGAATTTAATTCAAAATCTTTTCCTTGAAAACTCATTCACTTCAAACTAGCAAAGAGCAAAAGTTGCAATATTACACATCAACTTAAATTTCTACTAACCGAGAATTTAATTCAAAATCTTTTCCTTGAAAACTCATTCACTTCAAACTGAGAAAATTATGCTATTAAATTTTAATATGAAAACTCATATTGAAAACAGCTCAAAAATTAATACTGTTTTCTTGAGAGCTTCTTCTGTGGTTTGTAATAAACTCAAAAATACAAGATAGTTTTGTTTGTATGTATTCATTGAAGCATAGCATCTTCCTCGAAGTCACAATTTGTAAATACTCGTTGAGTTTCAAACTAAAATACATATTGCAACTGAGATAGTCTTTCAAATGAAATACTAAGCGTGGCCGTTGCAGTCGTCGAGACGAGTCGAGTCGAGAATATTTGAATATAAATATTTCTTTTTAAAAGTGGTAGCTTTGTAGGCTCAAAGTCGAGAGTGGAGAGAAAATAAACACACACAGATTTCTTTTTAATTTTTGCAAATAAACTTCACAAAAGGATTGAAGTTTTGCTTAAAACTCGAAATTCTTTCGAATGACAATGATTTATTTATAGAAGACTTTTTAACAAGAAAAGCTAATTGGCAAATAATCTAAATAAATTTAAAGAGAAATACCAAATGTTAGCAATTTTAAGTGGTTTTGAATAATACATGGATATCCTTCACATTTCACAGCGCACTAAAGTGCTGTTAAATATGCAAAATTTTAATACTTGACTTAGTTATTCGAGAGTCCGTGGCATGACGTATAAAAAAATGAGCTCACTATACATCTAAAATTGGCTTTCATTAGAAATTATCGCTCAACGTTGGTTTATTTTTGGTTTTTTAAATTTTTATTTCATAAGGCCTTGAAACTCAGAATGAAACATAAATAAATTTTAGCATAAAAACTTTATAAACAACAAAGAACCAAATCGAGCAAAGTGAAGAAGCTGCCATTTACAAAAATTATTTTTACTCTTAGTAACTTTTGTGCATGTTGGAAGATCGAGTAAATATATAGTTCACCTAAGCCGATGTAAGCCATGAAATATGGAAAGGGAAAATGTGTGATGGTATTGAAAATGTTAATGAGGCAAATCAGTAAATGAATCAATATGTACCATGTAGCATTGCACATCGTTCTTAGATCTTTCCTTTGGGCGATTCGGGTTCTGTTCTGGCATACTCTCGTCTTACTCTTCTTTTCAGACATTAAAGTGCAGCAATTATTTGAGTTTTTTGAACCGTCTGAAAGTTAGAAGAACATTGTGTCTTCAGAGTAGCAAATTTCGCAACTTGTCTATTTAACTCAGTCTTGAAAGCATCAACTGAGAAGCTAGTTTGTAGTAAACGTTGTCTCTGCGCCTTAAATTGTGGTGCATAGTGCAAAGTTGCTAGGATTGGTAGGTGATCTCTAAAAAGTTCGAATAAAATTTCAACAAAGAGCCTATTGAACTTTATTGCGTTTACATGCCATGGTATTTGAGAATTTCACTTCGTCATTTTAAAGTGTAGGAGCGGTTTTAATATATAACTCTGTTCGTACTTGACTGCCTAACAGCGAAACTGAAAGTGATGAGTCAAACCATATTAAATAATATCATGTCATAATATTAACTTCTGTTTTTTGTTTGTACTGCTAAGCAGTGTATTTGTCATTGGTCTTTAGTGCCGCAATAAATATTTAACGAGAGATTTTAACATTTTGCCCACACATTTTTCCCACACTGGCTTTTTTCGGCGGTTTTCGATTCAATAAACTGAAGCAATGCAATGATCAATCAAATAATTTTTGTATATTGAGATCATTATTATTTTATGCCGTTCTGATTTAATGTTAAATTTTTATTCGTTTTAAGATATACAATTGCAAGTCAGCTTTAGAGTCATATGTTAAGGGAAGATAAACGTTTTCATATGCAGTGTACAGCTATAAGAGATAGTTTGGCAAATTATAATAATATTGAATGCTTCAAAATTATTGAGAAATTAAATTAAATAAAATTTGTCTTTTCCTAACGGTCCGCACTTACATTTAGTCAGCCTTTTCCATAAAGAAGTTTCATTTCAAAAACTCGAAATAAGTTTAAACTCAATTTGAGGCAAGTTTGCTTGATTTGTTGTTGGTTTGTGCTGCATACATAACATATTTGCAATTGACAAAGGAGTGGATACGTCACCTTACTGAGAAAATTTCGTCTCAATAAAGTCTAAAACTGATGATATACGTTGAATCTTCCAATGACACAACAGTTACAAAATGCATGAAATTATTTAGAATATGATATGAATTAATGATGCATCAAACCACACCAATATCAAAGAAACCAATGGGTGATGCTCACCACTCTTACCAAGATTATCGCAGTCTCCGAAATCTTACTCACTTTAAATTCCAGTCGCACGTAAATAATGCCAAACATCATTTCCAATTGTTATTATTTGACGTCAATTTCTTGCAAATGATTGATTGTGGTCTTAAAGTGCATTGAACCAACTGTAGAACCCAGTGAAGTTCATTGTAATAACATAAACGAATTACAGTTCCTATTTCACTGCAAAATAACTGTGGAAAGAAACTTTCCAGACCAATGAAGAATATCGGAATTGTTCGGAATTTGATTGCTCGGAACTTGATTCCCCAAACAGCAGCTACCAACTCAACAAAACCGTTGTGACTCATCAACTATGTCTACGTACAAAATCAAATAAAATCGTACACTGTTAAATCATGGCACGCTAAAAAGTTCCACCGATTTTTACACTACTATAGAGAATATCACAACATTTGATGTTTCAGCAGTTGTTAGTACTTCCCAAAATGGCATGGAAAGAATAATACTCTCAGCATTTTCCTGTCCACCCAGATTTTGCATGAACTTTTAAAAAACTTTTAACTTTTTTAAAAAATTCTTCAACACTCTTTGATCTCGATTTCTCGCAGCTGATGACTTTATTGCCAAACACCCAAACAGGTATTCGATATTGGCTAAACTCAAGGAAAAGCAATTATATTACATATATGTATTACAATCCAAGAAATAATATGAATTTTGCTTTCCCTGGTCGGCCCACGTACTGTCCCAACGTATCCAAGAAAAATTCCAGACAAACTCGAAATATTTTTCGAAACTTAATTCAAACGAGAAGCCAATAATGAATAACTCTTCGTATAAAGTGGTCTCCAAAAGAGACTCAATGCATTTATTCCTCAATTTCACAATAAAGCCTCAGTAGACCACTTGAACTCATTACTCGTAGCCGCTGTTGAAAGCTTAATCCCTATAATAAAATATATAAATAATATAAATAGAGCGCTTAGTCTCTGAAAAAAGGCGCTTAAGTCGAGAATTTAAGACAGCTAGATCTCCCGAATCTGATCGTAGAGCTTCCAAACTCATTTTTAGGTTGTTAGATTGGATTAGATCTTCAATGCAATATTTATCACTAACTGCTTCCTATAACAAAGGAATTTGTCATTGATCATAAGCTAAACAAGGACAAAACACTGTCAGAATCACACAGCTCCATGAGCTTGCTTTCATTTTTGTCAAAATGATTTGAAAAAGTACTCCAATAGAAAATTAAATCACATCTGAAAATTTTTAATATTTAATAACAGATGAGACTTAAAGAACACAACTCAAATGTAACTCCATACTCTCGGGCCTACCTCAGTGCAGTGTACTTAGACCAATACTATAGCAATTACTCACCTCGGTTATACTCAATAATCAGAGCCTATTAACAAGCACGTTTGCCAATCACATTCTAATACTGTGCCGCTTCCATGTAAAGCGTCTAGTGATCTTGGTACTCATCTTCAGTTCATTTAGAAATGGTTAGGAAACTGGCGCACAGATCAACGATGTGACATAATTCATCAAATCTCGTACTATCATGCGCTAATATATGACTCTTAACTCTGGGGTAATGCTAGCAAAAGCAATATTCGAATTCATCAAAGAGTTCAATCAAAATTGCTTGAAACTATCACAGGAGCCCCATGATATAACCGCAATAATATATACACAGAGTTTTAAATAAAAGAAAATATTTCGAAAAGCTTTTTGAGCATCCCAATATTGTAGCTCCTAACAAGAACAAGTAAAAAAATAATTCGACTGTATCTTCTTTCTCTATCTCTTCTATCTCTATCTATCTATCTATCATGCTTCATATAGCAAGAAGATAATTTCAATAATTATTGTTTTACGATTTGTTAACATATTGTTATGGCAGGTTCACACAGTGCCAGCTATTGAACATCATTTAATATTTCCAATTTGCTGTTACATCTAGTTGAATTTTCCATTATTTGAAACTATTTTCAATGCAATGTAATAAGACTCAATAAGGTTGCTCGTCTATCTAACTTTCACATGAATGGCTCAAGGGCCAAACTTAATGCTGCAGATTCCACATAATTTTAACATAATCAAATGAGCGCTGTGTAACTGATATCAAAACGCACGTTATTTGTCTCATTAGGGAAGTATTTCACAAATTTGCTAAAATCCAATTACACATTCAGGTAAAATATGCCAACAAGATTGCATTTCTTGTTCACACAACCAGATAAATCAATCTCGTTTTCTTCGGAACATCCAATTCTCCATTGAAATTGGAAATTTAATATATGCACGCCTGCAGCCATATATGGAAAATGCATATTAAATGCTGACTACACGTGTACTCTTATAATTGCGCAAATTAATGCAATAAGTTTCAGCGTATTTACAAAATATTTACAGAATTTCATAAGATATTGGAAAGCGCTTCGATGTTGTTAAAACCCGTTACGTAAAACCCAGTTTCGAAAATATTGAAAAGAGGTAAGCAGTTGTGAGTCATCTCGAAATGATTTGTTTCTCTTCTGCTGTAGCGATTCGAAATTGGTTGAAAATATCGATGACTAAATATCATTTACATGATGCAAATTATATTGGCTATATTGCATAGACCTGGAGGTGTTAGATGTGCAAAACAATAATAAAAATAATAATAATTCTGAAGTCATGCAAGCTGAATTGGCACCATTTTGTAAGCCGGTGTTAATTGTTGCCGTAAACAAATAAATTGTATTAATTCCAAACTTGAAAATGCATTTGCGTTTGTTATTGTTGTTTTTTGGTTTTATTTTCATACAAATTCTTAAAATATAATTCGCTTATATTTATTTGACAAAAATATTAATTAAACTTTTGTTTTTCTTATATGTATATACAAAATAATTTGCTAATAAACTAAGAAAAAACACATTTCAACTTAATAATTATTCGCATTATAACTGCGAAACATATAAATTGCTTGATTTAAGTTATTTAATTGTTATTACATTTTTTTCTTGTTAATTGTTTTTGTTTTTGTTTTTATTTATCGTTTGTCTATTATTATTATATATGGTTTATCTATTATATTACTTAGACTGTTTTATATAACTTAAGTCTTTGGTTCTCATCACTAATACTCACACTCTAACAACTTGTCACGGCCGATTTATCAATCGCGCGGCATGCTTATACATATGGAATGAAGCGTCTTTTTTGGCGTACTGCAGCTGCAAGAACTATAATTCCTTGGGTTTATTATAGTTCGCAAATCGCCTTATCACAGTAGTCCTACGGTGGTTATATGCATTGTACCAGCTTCTCATTGCAGAAGCTTTGCACTGCGCTCCTCTCCCTATTTAGCCACTGGCAATGGTGGCAATACAAACTGCTTACGCATGCCATAGACAGGTGTTGTTGGATTTGATCTTGTGCCAGCTACGCTCTCTATTAGATCAGGACGTGGATCCATGTTAACACCGGCGCGACGCTGGAATTTTGGCGTTGCTGGTGGTGGTGGCGGTGCTGGTTTGCGTATACAATATTCGGTTATTTTTGTATTAAGCGGCCGTATTGGACCAGCGCCATGTACGCCGGGCAATGTATCCGATTCGTAGCCACTATTTGTGCGCGACAGTAGTTTGTGTTGTGGTCGTGGGCTGCCAATTCGTTGCAAATTACGTTTCGATGTTAGGATTTCATGTGATTTTGCACGTTTCATAGTTAACTTGCGCGGTGCATCCACTTCATCCACTGTTGATAGCGCGGTATACATTTGATCCAAATTGCTGACCGATTTGCTCCGATTTAAATCTTCGCGGCTTAAGCCCTTCTCTGGATCGAGATGCATTTGTTTGAGATTATTAAACATTTTGATATCACAAACTTTGCAACGCATATAGCACCAGAGTATGATGCGATAGATCACCATATAACCGACTACCATGATCACAAGAAAGACCGAGTGTTCACTGACAGCTTTGGTAAATTGATTCAAGTCCATTGAAAGCCATTTTTGACCTTTGGCATATTCGTAGGCATACGGCACCACGACGAGCCAATATACCACAAAAGTAAACAATTCAATAATCCGTTTTTGAAACATTTTAAAATCCGTAAAATAATATTCTATTGTACGTGTATAATGAATGACGTTAAAAACGAGGCTCGCGCGAGTCACACATATAATTTGATTTTTAACTCGGAACTTGTTGTTGACCTATTCGCGTGTGGTCATCTAATGTGCAGTAAATGCTTCGCTACGCTATATTTAAGTAAGCAAACGAAGTAAAATTCAAGTCGCTCGCATACAATGCACAATTAATCACCGATTTTTAGTAAGCGCGCACGTTATATATAGTAATATGTATGGGTTAAGCGTTAAACCATTACTAAGGCGCCGCGCTGCTAAAACGGGCTTTAAATAACTATTGTAGAAAAACACTCGGATCATCGGGTCTTTGAGTAGTTTCTTGTTTACTCAGCGTCGTTTCAGTGGCAAAAAGAAATCATTATAATCCGATTTCTAGTTGACAATAATATATACTATACATATATGCAAATGCACTTATCAAAGCTTGGCGTTTTGTTTACATTATTATCTATCGAAGGTTCAAAATCATTCGACAATATCTACGCACTATGTATGCAAAAATACTTGGAATTTTATATAAAATTCGTGGAACTTGTTTTGGAGCTGACGAGTGCTGTCGTAGTATTTATTTATTTTTTGTACGAATTGACTTCGATCAACAGCTAGGAGAGTAAATCCCATTACGAAGTGCTACGAAGGTGCTTCATTCGTATTTGCCTTCGTTTTGCGAGGGCTGTTAGAAAAGTTTATATAAATTAGTTTTGTAAGTGACAGATCACAAAAAAATATATATGTACTTAAACAACTTCAAAAGATGAGCCGTTAAAGCCATATGTGTCTAACCTTTCATCAATTCTTTGATTTGAAAGTCAGCAAAAAAAGAGCTTCAAGTTTTCTAGTTTATATTCTTCTTTATATATGGAGTATGTTTCTTTGAAACTTTGCCTTTAAAACGTGTAAAAAAAAATTTATTAATTTATTTATTTATTTTTAAATACAATCATTTTTAAATTTGTGTTTAATTTAACTAGAAACACATTTGTTAAGATATTCCATTCAGGTGCAGATCTAAACGTAAACAACAGACAAAAAAAAAAAAATTCAAGGGGGTACAGGGAATTTCTAAGCTGTTATATGCATCACAAAAATGACACCTTGAGGTTATTTTTTAAACTCTGGAAATAGTATTCATTCATGAATTCAAGTCGATGAATTAAGTAGAATTGGACCTACAGCGCCTTGTCTTATGTGTCAGTTTTTTTTTTCAACATTAAAAAATTTAGTAGTGTTCCATAAATATGTTAGTTGAATAATATTCTGATTTTTTCAACCATTTTTTATCTAAAATAATCTGAAAATAGAAATGCCAGTCATCTTGGTCAGTTAAATATTTATAAATAGGTTTCCTTTAACTACAAGTTATGGAAATACATTAATGTGTCATCAGCATACATTAATATAACGCAACATAAAAATAAAGAAGAAGAGACACAAATAATTTTTACATAAAATTATTACAGTGCATATGAACCAAGCTTATATGTATAAAAGTTTTAGTTTGAAAATTATGGTTATTATATAAATGTATTTCAAAATTAAAAAGTAATTTTTTACTTTTTAGTTAATAAATCTTTAAGTCAGAGCAACCTCTGATATAATGAAGTGTTAACGAAATGATTTAGATTTGGATATGATCACAGTTTGTTTTCCGAAGCTGATTTAGTTGCTTGAAGATTTATATTAGAGACTTCAACGATAATTGTAGCACCTTTAAAGTGCTTTTAATAATAAAAAAGTTTTAAAAATTCAAGCAAATTTCTAAATTTTATTTCTAAGAATATTGCCAACATACCGAACTAATTTGCCTACATGGAAATATACTAACCTATGGACGGACATATAGACAGGCATGTATAACTAAAACTGTATACACAGATATGCTCCCATTTTCGTGTTATCGCATAATTTATCGTTTTTCTTTTTAAATCGTAAAAAATGTGCTCCGAAATTCGTCATTTAAAAGTTGTAAATTTTGAGAAGGTTTTTGTTAAAATATTTGCTTTGTAAGAAATATTTTTCATCAACATTACTGTCCATGGTGGTTTAAGAGGCACGCCTAAATAAAGGGGTTTTTTAGGAATTTATTTAGAGAATAGTATTGCATCGATTGTTTTCCAATTTTGAGGAAATATTTGTGCATAAATAATCTGTACGTAGTAATTTTTTGAATTAAAAAAATTTACTTTCAGCAAGTTAAACGCCATCTTTCATCTTAAGTCTCAAAAAAAAAAAAAGTTCACCCACTGCTGCAGTGCACAGAAGACTTCTTTAGAAATATAATTATGGATCGAATTATGAAAAAAACCTTTTATTCGAAATATTATACTAGTAGAAAAATTTACAAAATATTATACTTAAATATTTCCCCATTGCAAACTTATGAAACACCACTCGTGTATACGGGTCACAGCTAAATAATCAGTTATTCGAACAATAAATAAAAATGTAATCCAATCAGCGTTGCAGGTGTATTGGAAAACCCGAACCAAACACAAAAATTGAGTGACTGGAAACGTTAAAATGACGAGTGAAAATGACTTTTAGAGTAATTCCGAGTAGGGTTTTTTACTTGTTTACAACTCACTCAAATGCAATACGAGCGCTTTGGTTTTTTTCTCATTTTTGAGTAGTATTCGCGGTTAAATTTCGATTTGCATATCTTAAGTCATTTCAACACTTTGGCTTTGACGTTCGTTGCTTGGTTTATTCACCTGCTGCCTGTATGACTCTGCGCAGGTTCTGCAGCGCAACAAAAAAAGGTTAACAAGAAAAAAATTGACATCTCGAAAAGATTTTCGAAATTAAATTTGATGAGTCAGGTGCGCTTAAATAATTTATTGTATAATTAAGCGATTAGCTGTTTTGTCATGATGAATGTTCGAAAAATTTCAACAAAAGAATGTCTAAGTGTTGAGTTCATCGTCTTAAAATAAATTGAAATCCAATTAATTATGTATTGCAGTAGGTGATGCAACGGTGATCTTATCAAAAAAAAAAAAAAAAAAAAATAATTAGTAATAATTAAAAAGCTACTAAATATACAATTAAGCTATTACATGCCATTGAACTTGACTTTCAAAAAAATCATACGATCATCTTGCAATAGTCTGTTAAAAAAAATAGAAATCCAGCGGTTTTTGAGACTATTTATGAGGTTCGCAGAACACTTTATGACTCTTCACACACGTAAGCCGCTCAAGCTGAAAAATACCCCATCCACTAACCATTAACAACTGTGCTGGCTGGCTATAATTGTCTGTGGCTAAACGGATGCTATTATTATAATTGCTGGCATTTCAATTGACACGAGTAAGTCGTCAATTCGCTGGCACTATCGTTCCGCTGAGATTTCTGGTCTGAACGGAACCGTTTGGATGCAGCTACTAGCGTTGCTGCTATGACAAATGAACGTGAAACTAGTCATTTGTCGGTTTACATTGTTTGTTTTTCCTCACTTATCAAGCTCGATCGAAGCTTCACTACAACGAAGCGTGGTTTAATGCTGTTGTTTTATTTATTTATTTATTGGTATTTGTTCGAAAAAATAAACATAAGGTGAAACCGGTTTTTATTGTAGTATCTGCGGCTCGTGCCCAGTCGCTGAGTAAACACTACAAATAGTGAGAAATTTGCATATGTTATACTACGCGGTTAGCACGCGTTCGCAGCTCGAACAGGTGTCGCGTATATAAATTTTATTTGGGAAGCGAGCGACTGTTAAAAAACGTATATGGGATGCCATTATAAACGAATTAGTTTTAACAAAACCAATTAAAAAAACTAACAAGTTTATTTCACACACATTTTTCTTTCATTAATAACAAGCTAAATACTATGTATAAGTATTTACTAGGGTTGAATCGAAAGTGGTATACACTTGTGAAAACTATTTAAATATTATAGAACTATATTATTTTATGCATATTAGACGAGTTTTGCATATTATTTAAGGAAGTGAAACTGAAACAGTCGCATAATATGAGACAACTTTGTAAATGCTCAGCTTTAGATGAGCATTAAATGGCTAGCAGCAATTTTAAGCATGCATGCCAAAAAGGATAAAGTATATTTTTTAAACAAATGTAAAAGAATTTAAAAATATATTCCATGCGCTTATTTAAAATAATTTTTCCACCAACACCCTTATCACTCGCTTAGATAGTTTAAATGTTCGCCAAACAAAATATTGGTGAGTATGATCCTCAGGATAAAGAAAAAATGCAGCAACGTTGTCTCAGTTTGGTTATCAAAACCGTATACACCTTGCACATAACTAATTTGTCCATTAAGCTGTGAATCACAAAATTTTTCGGAATATTCACTTAGTTACCGAGCAGTCATTGGACGCTCAGAAGTAAACCAGTAATAAATATGTATATTTTAAAGACAGTTTGTTGTGCGTTATCGTACAATCTTTCCAGGCACTCCTTAAATAATTTTATGTGAATTTTCGGCAGATGCTTTGAATAGTGAATGTCTCTAACTCTCTTCGTAAGATGATCTCAAAACTAAAGGGTACCTAAGTAAAAAACTTGTGTCATAGCTGAAAGTCTCAGCACCTAAGCCAACCCATTTAGAATCGATTTCCAACGCTTAAAGGCGCACTTTGAAAAATATATATCCTGAAATTTGGACTCACACTATAGGCTTATACTGGCTTGTTGTTGTATCAAACGATTTCTTGTTTTTCTAAAACATCTCTTGAAGTTAAGCACTTGGAAAATTTGATAAAGTTCAAAATAATTAGGAGAAATACGCTTTTTAAACATGAAAAACTTCTTTAACCTATGACTTGTCATATTTTAGAAACAATTATTATTTATAGCCGAGAAAATAATCAATTATTTATAACAATTTATCATAAAATTCCAAATTAAAAAATAGAAAAACAAACACACAAATCGAAACAACAGTTTTTTTTTTGTGTTTTAAATTCTAGTTTAATGTATCAAAACCAAATGTATTCATATCATGATCGTTACTTGTCTAACAATATTAAGCAAACGATTATTCAATTTTTATTAATTAACTTCGGTAGAATCGAAAGCTTAGCTACTCTTCACACTTGCTTTTGGGTTGGACATTGCTTACTTTGCATGTTAAGCTTTCTAGGTCTCAAGTGTTTTTTAATTTTTTACAATTACATAAAACTAAACAGTTGCATTAAAAATAATATAGTAACAAGTTACTCACTGAACAACATTTTATTAAAACTAATCGTTTAAAATATCCACCGTTGGAGGATTTTTGTTTGGTGCACCGACTCACAGCACAGGAAGCTGTCGTCATTACAAATGAAAAAGATTAAAATGAATATATTAAATTAATATAATTTATTTATTTATTTATTGAAGTTCAGAGTTAAAAACAGCACTATCCACTCAACATCGATCCACACATGAAGGGAGATGCATATCAGAAGCTCAATCGAGGTTTCTAAATTCAAATAACATACTCGATGCGATCTGGGTGAAATCCATGGAGTCTCCATTACTTCCTTCAGTTACAAACTCCGTGACAAAATAATAATACTATTCAAAGATCGTGTAAGTCTGATGCGCTAGACAAAAAAAAATTCGGGTTGATTTTGAATTCTGATCTATTTAAATTAAGGAGTAGCTTGCTATTCAAATATTACACATGTGTATCGTATAATCATGCAAATCATGTAAACATATGTGATCTGGTATGTATAACAGATCGATATTCTGTTCCTGCAGTAAAGAATCTGCATGATTGTTCGTCAGTTTGATAATTTAAACGCCAAACAGATTCTAGCATTATTTCCATATGGGAATAAAATGAATACTTCATTTGCTGCATTTCTCATTTCAAGATATGCGCAGTTAAATCATATTTTTTAAAATGGGTGATGGGATATATTGTGCTTTAATAGTTTTTTTGGTTGTCGAAATATAAAAAGAAACACTAAGAAGGGTTTTCATATCTGCTCAGGCAACTTCAATAAGAGACATTTTCCACAGATACTATAATGATCAGAGGCTCTAAATGCTTGCTTATAATATAGCTAAGTAAAAAAAGTCTGTCTCTGAATGCGAAATAGATACTGTTGATTCTGGAGTTCTATGATTCAGTTTATGTAAAAAGAATTCTGTATTAATTTAAATTAAAGATTGGCAGCGCATACAATATCATAAAGTAACATTAGGTGTACGGTGAGTCGCACATACATGCAATTAAAGAGATTCATGAAGTAATTTAGAGTGGACAAAGTTACGTTTTATATGATATTGCAGAGAGTTACACTCCACTCAATTGGCTGCAGTGCTTTGCTATCTCCCCACTGGGTCATGTTGTCCGCAGCCAAAGTCCACCAATATAACATTGGCAGAAGCGCATTTGACTAAATTCTGCTTAAATTAATTCCAATAATGGCGAGAAAGCATTAACTTTGCAAATGACTTCGCAACTAGTCTATGAATTCCGTGAATACTTCTATAGAAAGTATAGCCAGCCTAGTAGAATCGGATGTGCGGATAAGACGTACATTAGACTGCAGGAACGGGTTAGAAATTAAACTGTGTTTCTATATACTTTCATTTTGTTAGAAGAATGGCAACTATTTCACACATATCATCTATCGAACAGAACATATCATCTATCCGACAGATATATGTATATGGTTTTATGTACGATATACATCAAGAAATATGATACATATTGGCTAGTAAATTAAAAATATATTATTTTAAAACACTCCATTATAGAATAATATTGGTTATAAGTATCATTTGCCCGTTTATTCACACGAAATTTCGGAATTTAAATTTCATACCACTTGCTCAACTGTCAACGATTTAAAAACAAAAACAATTTTTGGGAAGGACGCATCTTTTACTTTTAAAAAGTGAAACAGAAAAATATTGTGGAAGTAAATCGGAAACACTCCAAAATATGACGATAAAAATTCTAACACGCGAGGTGTGCACTTTTTAGAATATTTTTTTTTTGCCAGATATTGAACTACCACTGCAATATCTCAAAGGTATAATAAGCCTACCAGATCTCATCTCAAATCATAATCTTCTTCATATACTAAGCGCACCAATTCAATTTCTACTGCCTTATCAATTGTTTTGAAATTGTTTTGTAATTGATTTGTGATTTACAAAGCGGATTATTGTTCTATATATATAATCGCTGCGGCTTGTGGTTCGTTGGAGAAGCTCCACTACTATTACGTATAGCCAGAAGAATAAAATAATACATCTACTACCTAAATGTGCTACGTAAATAGTTCTGCGCTCATTTGGAGTATTGCTGGCAGACCTTTTCATAGTAGTTATTTGCTATAGATACCAACATTATATATATGTCTACATAATTCTCTCTTCTACGTTGACCACAAGAAGTTTGAACAATTTTGTTGCCGAGAGATAAATACTTCTTTAGCATTAATATATGATATTTCCATATAAGCAGTACTTTTCCTTAATTTGTATCAGTTTAATACTTAAAAACTATATAAAGCAGCGACAAAAGAACATATGTATCTCTGGCATATAACTTCTGTTTATAAAATAAATTCCAGAAAATGCTAACATCACCAAAATTTAAAAATCTTTTGATTAACAATCTTAACAATCTTCTCGATGTCAAGAAATATTGTTAATTAGTTTCTTTTCTATCTCAACCATTTATGGATTCTTAAAACTAATCAATGTTGTGAGCAAAATGGAATTAACTCTTGAACTTTGTTCTTCTTACACAATAACTTCCTTAAAGATCATGGCAAGTTGTATCAGGTTTGAAGGCAACTAATGACAATGAGTGATTTATAATATGTATATACTTACTAAAATATATTTGACTTATATCCTTGATCGATATTTAACCATTGGCAATTGACAATGCAAAACATTTCCGTACCATAGAGCTTTAATCTTTTGTCGCTTCTGCATTGTTTATTGCATTGCATCATTGGCAATAAAATGTGCAAAGAATCAAAAATAAAGATTAGCACCAATTTTCATAATACTTACATTTAAGCCGAGAGTTGACTTGTTGTTCCGGCATGCTCGAGTTGCAGAAAACATGCATTGATGTTAAACTGTATTATTCAATTGCAAACTGATGTCATTTCTATGAGTAAAGTTTGTTGAAAAATTTTACGTTAATAGAATATAGTTTTGCTCAATTCCTTTTTTCACAACCTTTCAAGCATACATGCTGCATTTAAGGCCAGTAAGTGCTACTGAACTATTTTGTTTTCACACGTTTTATATAGAATCGGTAGCCACCCGAAAATGTGGCCTTGTAATCTGTTTTACTACAATACATACTTACCTAAAAACTAATAATATACATTTCACACTAAATATGTAGTGTATCATATAAAAACTAATAATATCCATTTAACACTATCTCCACTATAGCATCATATAAAAACTAATTAATTTTGTATAAATTTGTTTCACACACTCAATTAGTTAAAATACAATCATGCAGCATATAAAACAAAGTTTCATTAAAATCAGATACACAAGCTTGAAAACGCAGAGCAGTCTTTGTATTTATCTACACAAACGCTTCGAAACATTATGACTAAATGATGCTTCCCAGTGCTTATGAATAATCAAAGAGTTTGACGATTTAGTCAACGTAAATAGATATTTAAATTTTAATTTCTATTTATATGTAAAATTGTATTTTAGTACACTTTTGCTGACATTTTGTCTGGGCTGCGAGCTGCAATTGATGAATAACCTACGAGATTTTAATATTTGAATATTTCCTAAATTAGTTGCCTATTTTGGTATTTTGTGTGCGGGCGTAAAATCTTTTTGTACTAATGTCAGCAAATTGATTTCAGCAAATTTTATTTTTAAAATAAAAATCGAGAAAATAGCGAAATAATGAAATGTATTTTGAGAACTGTCTAATTATTTCTTTATTTAGAATAGGCTTTCTGCTTGGCTAATTATGAGTAATTTAATATATATTGAGATGTTGCTTTGTAATAATAAATCATTATATTATATATTACTATGCTATATTAGGAAGAGTATCTACTATTTTCATGAAGGTATAAAGTAATAGATTCAGTTAAATAAAAACTTCAAATTGTTTTTAATATAGACTTCAATAGGTTCTTTGAAGTTTTACATTTGCTGCAGTGTTTCTTTCAATAATTTAAACATATTAATAGATGATTGATCTGCAATGAATCATTCAATAATTTGCAATATATTTGTTTATAATAACTAACTGCTAATTTTTACAAACGTCATATTTACACATGTTAAATATTCCATTGCATGCAGCTGTCCTGATTTAGTCGTTAATTGAATACCTTATTTACTTGTAAAACGTAGCCGCAATTGGAAAAATCTGAAGGTGTTAAGTTTCACAATTTTCGCGGCCAATTGCTTATGCATTAAAACTCGAATTGTGAAATTATTTATTAGCAATATTTGAATAATATGACAAGAAAAACAATAATTTCTTTAGAACCGAAGCATTAATACTCTTCAAATATATCTAAAAAATTTAGTAAATGCTACGGAGATTTTTTTAACTTCTTCATAGCGTGCTTTAAGTATCAGTTCAACTAAGAAAAAATTAGACGAGAGAGGCCCATTAATATATTTCGGTACAAAAGAATACAACAGATCAATACTCAAGTTCATATAGCCTGTGATATAAAATTGTAAAGTGTGCGGTATATTTGTACACAAGTTATTTCTTCCAGTCCACGTCTACTGTAGCTAACAGAACTTTATACCACATTTGAATTCGATATTTCAAAGCTTTTGATTTAAATAAATAGGGGACAAGCAGACGGACTGAAAGACGGACATGGCTAGCTAACTTTGTATCCTTGAACTAATGGCATTTATATATATTTTAAATGATCCCTGATGTATGCTTGAATGCATTACTTAATATAATACAAATTTATAACAAAATTCTCAGTAGGTGTAGTGTATAACAAATTGTTATTGTTACAAAATCTATATATGCAAACAGGTGACGATTTAATTTACAAGTTGTATGAATAATAGGTATATATACGAGTATATATCTACATTTTGTTCAGTTAAGAACATATTAAAATAAAATAACCTTTCAAAGAAAATTTCAAAAACTGCAGCTTATATTTATCACATTTAAAAATTAATCAACTTAAAGTCATGTCTGGCTAATGTGAACTAATTATTAGTAGTCCAGTTCATAGTATCCAGGTTGTTTATTACATCTGTTTTTAGTTGCTAGAGATCGTTAGTATAGATTTGAAACAAAATAGAACTATACGTATGTATGTTTATTCAAAGAATACAAGAATAGATATTTGCTTCATATTTGCTTCAGAAATTGGCTTTTGAGTCGTCAACTTCACTTTTGGATTTGCCTCGGTTGAAGAATTCTAATAGAGGCTTCCAGCATTTCGCTATTACATTTGCCTTCAGTCATCCACGCACTCTGAGAATTTCTGTGGTCTACTGGGATGGCACACGCTTTAAAGGAGCACGACCTCTTTGCACGCCCAATTACACAGCCACAGAAAAAAAAAAAAGAGCATGGCTGAGATACTGGATTAGTATATCCCAATGTAATTCTTCTACTTCATTGAATTCTTGGCCATGACACTTGTTTATTGGCTGGCTGTGATATTTATAAAAAGTGATATTTGACTTATAGAAAACTAAAAAATACTTCAGTAAAATCGAAGGTTTTATAAAGCTATGCATTTTCTAACAGTAAATACTGCTGCAGCCGACTATCATTAACGTTGTGATAGCCTGTACCATACCATAGTTTTTTATATAAAGTCATTCTAACAATCAGCAGCAGTACCATTGCGTTTTCCCTAGCAAAGAGCTTGTGAAATGTCGCACCGCTCGTATCAGCCAATTACATGCGCATATTCAATTAGTCAGACATTGACATGAACGACAGTTAAGCCGAGCGTTTGTAGACACTACCAATGTTAGGAGAAATTGTTAGAATATTAACTTTTTATTTCAATTAAAAATTACATTTGCAACTAGAAATGAAATTGAATACGCTTTTCTGTCTGTGTCTGTGTCTAACCAACACAAACCTTTCTTTTTTTTCTAACCAGTAACATCGCATTGTAAAATTGTAAAACCAATTAGATATCAATCAAAAGTTGTCTAGCAACCCGGATGCACACACTGAGTAATATGTGTTAATTAGATTTCAATGCAAACAGTGCACAAATGCCATATGGGTCGATTGCTGTCTGTGCAGCAAAGACAAAAGCTGCTATTTTTCAATAAAACACATCAAACGTCATGCACGATGCCTCAACTCATCCGGCAGGTATTCAAAAGTTATAACAAATGCCTTTGACATGCATAAACTTTTGAAAGGATGTTGAACATTAAAAGAATTTCCGTAGAATGTTTATGGTGATGTGCGAAAGCTAAAGAGAAGGAGGGCATGTAGCAAATGCCAGATTGTAAAGCAGCAAAGGCATTCAGAGTGAATTTATGAAAATTCTGATGTATGATTTTGCGTGTTTGTGGCTATAAAGTGCTATACTGTGGGTAGAGATTTTTAATATAATATATTTATCGTTTTATAATTAGGCGTTGTCGTTAAGGATATATTAAATATTTTGCTTTTATTTTCACATGAAATACATACACAGAAAAAAATTGAAGTAGATAGCTTTAAGGCAATTGTGTAAATTTTTAATTAATATAGAACAAAGCTTCCTAACGGTACCTTTGATTAAGCTTAACCTTAATATATTTATTCTCAATATTTCTATTAAGACAAGCAAACTATGTATATCCAACTTACAGATCTATGCTCTGCTTATTATATTTGCATATCTAATAGCTGCTATTTTTGCACTTTTACAACAAACAAATAATACTCTTACAACACACTGTATAAAGTGTGTACAATGTCAAGCTTCAGCGTTATTTATAATCACAGCACAGCTGATGATGTTCTATGAACTTGAAACTCTAAAAAATCGCAGCGCTTCCAATCCCAAAAGTATGCAATTAAGTTTATTAAAAATTATATTTTATGCACATAAAAAAGAAGAAGAATGACAACAAAAAACACCAACAACAATAAAGAACGCAATACATCACCACACAAAACATGCACATAAATATTTATACCCCCCTCTGCTGAATATTTTGCTTTTTCTAGCCTCGCGCAATGTCAGCGAAACCCAAAAGCAAAAAAAAAAAAAAACAATTTTTTTTCAACAAGCGAGAAAAAAGAATTTTCTGGTGTTCTGCTTCTGGTAAAAACCATAATTAATTATTCCCCAACGTCTACATTAAACATTAATTAGCAGCGAATTGTAATTAAAAACACACTTGTGTGTATTTTTCACAAGTTTACCGCCAGTCTATATATATATATATATATATATTATTTTTTATTTTTATCCTTATACCTTCGCAGCTGTCATGTTTCGCACTCTTTGTATTTCCTTCTCTTTCACATTATATAAATATATTTCTTTCTCTCTTGCGCTTTCTACTTTCTCATTGACTATCGCACGCCAATTAAAGTTGCTGTGGCTGCCATTTTATGTACGCGTGTGTGTTTTTCTATGTGTGTGCGTATGCTATGCACCATCTTCCAAAAAATAGCTCAGGTACGCTCCACGTTTCACACTTCCAAAATGTTTGTTTTTTTTTTGTTAAAGCGTTTTACTAAGCGATTCGAAACAAAGACGAGGACGACGACGTCGCCGCAGTCGACGCCATTTGCAAAGTTAAAAAATTTCGTACATTGAATTTCCGGCTGTGACAAAGTTTTAATTAGACGACTTTCCTCTACAACTTTCACCTTTGATAAATTGTCGTTGAATTTGTTTGTGTGTGTGTGTGTGTGGTTTTGTGTGTGAATTGTAGATTTTCGCATATGTTTAATGACTGCTTTAAAAATTCCTATTTAGATATAAATTATTTAGATTATATTATATTAAAAAATCATCAGAAGCACAAGCAAACAGTTTGAAAAGCTAGTGTTTATCAATTTATATTTTAACATTAATATCTTTTGAAGCTGCAGGTCGAATTTGATGAAATAAAAGCTAAATGTTATTTAAATTTAAGCAGTCCATCTTTCAGTAATTCCATTTTGAAACTACTGCGTGGCTTTTGCGTGATGCGCGCGCAAACAAAAAGACAAAAATTGTCAACGATTTTATTATATGTATGGATTAGGATGATAGAACTGCTTCTTCTAAAACCATGTTAAAGATTTCGAGTACTTTTTCATGTTTATCACTCAATCTGGAAGGTTTAAAATAGCAAAAAAAAATAGCCATCAGTCTTACAAATATAGTTCTAGCCAGTCGAGGCCAGTAACATAGTAGATGCTTTATAGATGTTTGTTAGAAGCTTTGTTGTTATTACCACAACTTCTATAGAAATTCTTCTAGAAGGCCGCCATCTCATAGAGAATATGTCAACTATGAGAAAATGGCCTGAAGTAACTACATTTGCTTATTCGTATTGTTAGTGGGGCTTCTATCCTTCTAAGGTTATACTTGGAACATGTGTTTAATTAGCAACTTGCAGCTCAACATTGGCTACCCAACCGAGCCTTTATCGTCCAGAATATGGAGTAACGACTTCCGCATGATTAACATTGCAATGTCCAGATAGCCTGAAAAATGCTGACTCTGCCATTCATTGAAGCAGACATCATACTTATTTAAGTCTACTTTTCAGAGATGGCATAATCTACGCTCAAAGGTAGATCTTTCATGCAATTTATAATTTTTCCTACCCTAACACTTTCTCTATGCACCCAGTAATAGGACATAGAGATACAAGGCAAAAATATGTACCACTGCCCAGCTAATGTATAGATAGCTCTAATTACGACGGTGTACAATAGAATTCGGTAGAAGCACCTATTTTTTAAAAAAAATTTTATAGTTTTTTCCTTCGTTCTCATTCTACAATGATTTCTTTTTTATTATTAAACTGGGAAATTTTTATCAGACTCCCATTGCAAGACAAACTCCCTTAATTTTGAGTAGGGTTGGATATGACTTATTGCTGTAGCAACGTCATTGGCACACGCTATCATATGATAGTGATCTTCTTCATTACGCGTGAGCATCCTGCCAATTGCCAGAACACACAGGACATCTGCTTGCGGAATGACCATTCTCTGATTTCTCAATGATAAAGTGATAGCCCCAAATTGATGTTGTTGAAGGCATTCTGTATATCTAGAAAGGGTACTATTGTGTTTTTTCTACTATGAAGTGAGCCCTCAGCTTTATCTGTCTGCCAAGTAGTAAGTAGTTTTATTATAATCGTTTGAACAATATCAAACCAATATGCGAAGGATTTTGATGCTTAGTAACACATAGAGTTTTTATATCGGATATCAATAAAACCGCTGGGTAATAGGGGAGTTTTTATTATCCTTAATTTTCACCTTTCTTTGTTGTCTTTAAATTTTTGAAGGCAGAAAAGCTATTGCACGGTTACATTCCTCGAAGATATTGAATATCTTGTTCATACAAATCTGCTACATTAACTCATGCTGTCCAATATATAACCACCGAAACTACTATACAACAAAAAAAAAAAAAGACAATTCTTTTAATTTTCTAAATTTTCAACATCTCAATCATTCCTTAAACTAAACTATTCACATATGTAGCACGTGCAAACATATTCAATTTGCGTTAATTAAAAAGCACCAAACTATAATATAAAGCTTATATTGAACGAACAGCAAATACAACAACTGCTGAGTAAATCAAAGGAAAAAATATTCCTTTTTTTGGTTATTTAAATGTCTAAATAGTAGTAGGTTGCTTAGCTAGTCTGTCATTATATTTCAAAATGACAAATGTATGACGTACAATTGGCATTCATATGGTAATTATCGAACGAAATGTTGTTGTAAATGCCACCATTATGGCAGCTGTTGTCGTTCTGAGAGAGAGACACACGAATAGGCAGACAGATAGACCGTCACACTGGCGGACAGATAACTAAGCAGACAATTTGAGGCAGCCAACAAGGCGAATGAGTATTTGAACCAAGGCTGAAAAATACTTCGGAGCTGATCCTAAATAATTTAAGGCGGCATAAGTTTTGATATACAAAATGTTTATAAACCTACCAGAAACGCTCGTGACGAAACGTTATGTGTGAGACTTGTTACGTGTAAGACTTATTACGTGTAAGACTCGTTACATGTAAGACTCATTACGTATAAGACTCATAACGTGTAAGACTTATTATGTGTAAGACTCATTACGTGTAAGACTCGTTACATGTAAGACTTGTTACGTTTGTGTCAGACTCGTTAAGAGTTAGAGTCCTTACGTCTAAGATTTATGACGTGTAGGACTCATTACGTGTAAGACTTATCACATGTAAAACTCTTTACGTGTAAGATCTGTTACGTCTAAGACTTGTTAATTATTGTTGGATCCCCAAATTGACAGACTTCTAAAAGGCTTTTGATGCTAAGACATACATATTTTCAATCCTGCAAAACATTTAAAATCATAATAAATATGTACATACAAAATATTTTTGTGCTTTCCAGCCCTGCTTCAAACTATTACCTTTGCCATTCTGCTGTATTCGATGCACGCCATTTTCTTTATCCAGTTTTTTATTTCCTTCTTCTTCATTTTTTACCGGCGCAACAACTACAGACAAATAAAACTGTAGGCTGCTTTACAATTGTCATCTGACCTTCAAATTTTAAATATGTACAACTGCAAAGGACACTTGTCCACCCACACAACTATTGAACATACAATATGTATGACTGTAAATATATACAATCGGTTTATTATGAAATCGGCGCGAATATGTTAAAGAAAGATCCATAAGTGTATTAGAATTTATTAAATATACAGTTTCTCGCACTTACAGATACTCGAATACAAAGGCACATTGAATTAAGTATAATAGACAATCAATAATTTTGCTTCGCTGAAATACTGACATTGAATTATTACTATTTTCATTTATTTTTTTCTTTTATTTATTGATTGAATGCTTCAGTCACGCTTCTT
Organism: Leucophenga maculata; assembly: GCA_035044805.1. Classification (NCBI taxonomy): domain Eukaryota; kingdom Metazoa; phylum Arthropoda; class Insecta; order Diptera; family Drosophilidae; genus Leucophenga; species Leucophenga maculata. The sequence continues at coordinate 710,160 of JAWNNP010002066.1, forward strand.
CATGCTTTAGTGTTGGCATTTTTAATATAAAAAATACTGCCTATCACACAACACCCGCTGCCTTCTATCCTCAATAGTTTATATCTATACATTATATGCATATAGGTCGTGCATTTCTTGATTGCATGAAGGTTAAAATGCTCCGCACCAAATGAACTCAATACAGTAAAGAAAAAAAAGAAAAGTAATTTAGTTGGCAAGCAACAATCACAGAAACTTTCTTTCATTTGCTTCGCTCTGATTTATAGTGCATTCATAATTTTATAAAATCGAAGAAAGTTTTTATTGCGAACAAAAAAAAAAAAAAAAAAAATATTAATTCTTAATATAGAATTGAACAACTTTTCGTTATACAATTTTTTCATACTATTTTATGAAGAATTTATAATTTTTATATTTTTAATTTTTAATTTGCTCATTCGCTAACATTCATTAGATCAATCAATTAATAGTTTGACTTAGTTAAAACTAATAGCATCTATCTGTGCTAAGTTATGCCATAAAATTAAGTATTAGTTATAAATAATTATTAGAATAGGTCAAGACTTTTTTTAACTGCTGACTTATTACAGGTGTTAGTAATGACAAATTTGTGTACTATTTTATAATTGCACAACACAACGAAAATTAGTTTAATTAGTTTGTTAGCATTTGTAATATTTTTTAAACGTTTTTTGCAAGTATCGCCGTTTCTTAATTGAAATATAATTGACAGAACTTTTTCTTAAATTAAGATTCAACTCATAATAATACAGAACAGTAAGGGGGTAGTGTGCCTGTTGGACACACTATTTTGTTATTGATACAGTTCACAGCTATACAACATAGGGCCATAGAATTTTATACTTCTGGTCGACAATTTTTTAATGGGTAAAGAAAACCGATTTGTTTTTGTGCTTGCATAAAGAGCAATTCCATAAGTTCTACAAAAATCAAGAACATTATGAAAAATAATATTTCTTTAGTTGTCTTCACTCAATTAATTATTCAAAATCATACATTTTACTTTTGAATAGCTTATGGCGATGATGATTAATTCTACTTGGCATATTTGGCCGTCTTTGGGTTCCATTATATGTATCACAGCAAATTCCAATTAGTTTGGAAAGAGATAAATTATTTTTAATAAGAAGTTTGTGTTTATTCAGAGTCTACTTTTATATGCCCAAAAGTCTGTATCCTTTGAGATTCTTTTACCAATGTAGAATGAAATCATTCTCATTTTTTTGGTCATCAAAAGAACAAAATAGTAAACCGGAATAGCTACTTTGATTTTAACACACAGAGTCTCTGCATTTAACTTCACATTTATCCATGATGATGAATTCACCATTTTTATCTTCAGAACAACCCAGTCGGAGATGCTAAATCTATCCCGTATTATCATGAAATTAGAAGTGTCATACCTTTGTGGGTAGTAGACGACTACTTGAATAAGTATTGCAAAATCAAGTTCGGATTCAATGATGTGCCAGGCTTATAAGTTGAATCAAAAGTAACACACTGTAATGTTGATTCCTGTTCCAAAATGCATTCGGTAATAATATGCTTTCTAGTAGTATGTTGGTCAATCATAAATTCTTGTAGATGATCTGGAATCAACCTAAGCCATTGTTTCGTGAGAAATTGTAAAATTTAGTACATAGGTTTGTTTTTTATCCATAACACTTAGCATATCAAAATGATCTGCATTAACAAATTATGAAGTGGATACGCGCGTAGTAGGAATTAATTTTAGAAATATGCTTTCTTGGCAAAACTGCCTCAGATTTCCATAGATTTCTTTTTTGCTACTCGCTTTGTCGATCGTTTCTTTTTCTTCCATACATATTGACTTACCGTAATATATATACTCTATGTTACCCTATAGTACAGTGTCTAAAAATCAATAATCTTTAATATAACTCGTCATCGACCAATGTCAGCCTCAAATGTACACAATAAATAAGCTATTATTCGATTTACATCTCTTATTGGCCTAAATTTGTGCAGGAGAATGTTTATCTCTCGGTTAATTCAGTTGCATGAGGTGGCCAGTCAAAATCACAAATTTTTTTCAAATCGTTTTAGATTTAAGTCCAGCAATTCACTGTGCTAAAAACTCAATGTCAATGGCTTATTCCTAGCACACGCCACACCAGACAATAGCTTTTGCTGAATATAAAATCTCTTCATAAAATATTTAAGGATTTTGTCTGTTCTAAAATTATATGAATATTTCCACACATGATTACACGACCCAAAAAAAAGGGTTTATTTAAAACAAAAACAATATCACCTTTTTAACGCGCACTGTCACATGCCAGCGTGACAGCTGACAGTCAGTTCATTCAATTTTAACACCGGTTAGCACAAAAATCCGAACCCTTTAGTATGTGGTTAAAGATTTAGACAGCTGTCTAGTTACAAAAATAAATTTGAGAATATAATCCTAAAAATTCATTAATAAAAAATATTAAATAATATCACCTGCTCATCTGTTAAATGAGATATATTTTATATATTATTTTTTGAGCCACAGAATTATTTGTTGCAGGTACAGACTATGTTCGAAGCACAGTTGGCATATGGTGAATTCCAAATGCGATACAATTTTGTTGACATTAGATAAATGAAATTATTCGTTCATCAGAAGTTTCTTTGAGTAAATCAATTGTAGCGTGCGCTGTGTGTCATGTGGCTTCGTTCTGTTGGAATCACATATCAGCATTATTAATGCTAGCTAACTGAGTTACAAAAAAAAAATAAAATTCGGCACCTATAACACCGCTGGCCCATAAGTCACACCAAACAGTAATTTTCTGGGCATGTCGGTTATTTCCACAAAAGCTTGTGGATTATCTTCACTCCAAGTGCGAACATTTTGCTTATTTACGTAGCCACTCAAACAAAAAAAATGAGCTTCATCGCTGAATAAAATTTTGTATGGAAATTCAAGATCAATTTGTACTTCAGCCCATTGTCCGAATTGGTGGAGCATACGATGTTTGTTTGGCTTTAATTCCTTTACAAGTTAAATTTTAAAAAAAACAAACTCTCTGCATCGCAATACAAAGTTTCCAGCAATTCATTACGGTTTTCTATAATTTTTCATCACTCCTAACGCGGTCTTATGTGATCCATCCTCTCCAGAAGTAAGCGTTCGACTACTACATGTATTTCCATACATAATTTTCTTCATACCTAGGATCAAGCACATTGAGTTTCTATAATATCATCTATCTATTGCCAGTTCATGGATAAGATTGGCTTGAAATAGTACAATAAACATTCCAAAAAATTCGACGGTAGTCGCAATCATTGGAATCCCGTAGCAAATAATTTGCAGGAATTAAGGCAGGAAGACGATATTTGAGTAAGTCAATAGTGTCGGATTTTTATTAGTGTTTGTATTGAGCCGATTCCAACAAGCCAAGCAAACATATTTTCATAAACAGAATTGAATATAAGTGACATAACTCCATTATAATTTGTGAGGACTATAGCAATATTAAATGAGTCTCTGCATTATGCAGTTGGCCTTAAATTTGTATGGGAGATATATTTCTATCGGATTCCTTGTGCGATATTTCATTGGAATGAGTGAAAGATAGACCCAATTTATCATTGCAAGCTAGACTTAAACACAACAAAGTGTTTTCAATACAAAAACAAGTAAGAAAATCACAGTCGGGCGTAACCGACTGTAAGAGGCCCTGTACCAGTTCAGGTCGCCTAACAAACACATTAAATGTTCCCCAAGCTTATGACCAAACACATGACCACTTCTCACTGCACGACTAAGTGCCTTTTAAACCATTTTTTTATGTATGAAACGAAAAGGGGGGTCGCTCAAATTCAATTGCTTATAAAATCGTCATTTATTATCCGATTTTGATGAACTTTTCGGATTTTTGCTAAGAAGGACGATATCTCTATACTGGCATACTTACTTTTTTGTGCCGAAGAAATTTTTACCCTTGGGGGTGATTTTATGTAGAAGGGGGGGGAGGGGCAAGTTCTAAAAATAAACTTGTAAAATTCCGGAGCAGTCCTAGTCGAATGCAAAAAACACGAAGTCTCTATCTATTACCGTTTCCGAGATCCTTTCGTTCATACGGACGGCCAGACGGACAGACGGACATGTCTATATCGACTCCTCTATCGCTCCTGACCATAATGGGGGTAACTTTGGGGGGTCTCCGATTATTATTTCTACCTGTTACATACATTTGCACAAAACCAATAGGCTCTTGTACCTTCGGTACAGGGCCTAAACACACAAAAAAGGCAGACATATTTATATAGCAGCTAGCCTTACAGTGATTCGATATGGATCAATATAGAATAATGTACTAGAATTGAAGTAATATACACAAAATTAAGCGTTTTTAGTTAAAATAATTAGCAACATAAAGTTTTTTTACAACGCAAAACAGACAAGAATGGCAGACGATTTGCTCTGTTAAGATCATAGTTAAATGAACTCAGCTCTCAGAATAATGGATGGAATGTTGATAGGATATTTAAAATGCATTTCTGTTAAATTCTTTGGAGACATTTTGCAGCTAAATAATGCTGTTATCGCTGTTATGTGTTAGTTAGTTAGTCTTCAACTATAAATTTATGTATGACGGACTCTTTCGAGGCTGAGCTATTCCAGCCTTCGACACGGGTAAACCAGGAATTCTTTACAATTTTTGTCTACCACATTTGGTAGCACAAATTGGAGCTTTCTAGATAATTTTATTAGGATTTGATGTTTTCTGCTGAAAAAAAAAATATATATAATTTTAAAAAAAAAAAAAAAAACAGTAAGGACTTACAGATTGGTATTGAAGCTATGCGTTCTAGTAGTCCCTTTTTGGAGCTATATGGTATATGGTATATAAGCTTAAAAATTCTTCAAATTATATGATCTAACAATCAATTTCACATATTTTTATATCAATTTGCAACACGATCCGAAAAATGTTATACTCGAAAATATCATATTGATAGATCAGAATGATATTTAATTTCATTTTGTCATACATTTTGTTTGTAACTGATAAATATATATACTGCTAAATATTTTATTTTGCATAGGATAAAAAAATATTTAAGGATATAATTTAAGCTAAAGCGTAATAGTATAAGTTTAAGGTTTCATTACTTCATTCATCTAAAGTATTACATTCCAAATCTATATTTTCGCGCTCAAGTAAAACATCCAATTAGACACAAGCATAGATACTTACATACATACCATACTACTTACATACGAACATACATATTTACATAATAAGTAAATAAGTATTAGTAAATTTTAGCGAGGTGCTTTGCATTAATTTGCGCTTTATATTTTCCACTCTTATCGTTTCGAAACTTCCCAAAGCGTTTATATTTATATAAATATTATTTTACTTTGAATAATACTTACTACAAAGAGCTTTTTGAAATGTACGAAAATTTTTAGTTATTTCTCTTTCTCTCTCTCTCTCTTATTCTAAAATCTCTAAATAAAAACTCTTGCGTTTTAATTTCTCAACTAAATATTTTTTTAATAATATTTTTTTTTAGTGAAGGCAAAATGAAAAATACAACAAAACTTCCCACTGCGCTTTAACTAATACAAATTCTTAATAATATACAAAAATAAAATGACAATCTTGTATGTATAAAAAAAAAAAAAAAAACCAAAAAAAAAAAAACAAAACGTTCTCTTGTAAATTCTAAGAAAATTCTAAAGCGATAATTTTTCGTTTAAACTTATTTGGTTTTCTAATTTAATTAAAATATTTTCTGTTTTTCTTTATGTGATGTTAGATAATTTGTTTAATTGTTTTTGTTTGTCTTCGATTTTTGATTTTGTTTCGATTCGTTGTTTGACTATTTATTCTTCTGTTGAAATAAATAAACCAGACCTACAAAACGAAAGTACCTACTACTTACTAAAAGGGTTTCTGTGCTTTATCTTTGCAATGCGGCTTTTTTCCATCACAATTTGATATTATTTTTCTCTTTGTTTGTTTGTTTCTTTATATTCCCGGAAACTCGATAATTCAAATAGTACACAAAAATTACTTTTGGCAACATTTGACAACAAACAATTTCAGATAAAAAAAAAACAACAACAACAACAAACAAAATAAAACAGCTTTGCAATCAAAAACACGAACAACCACAACAACAACAGCAAAAACAACCACAACAACAAATATTTCCAAACCTTTTCGAAACGCTTATTTCGTTCACGAATAAAAACAAAATTAAACCAATTAAAAAAAAAAAAAAAAACAAAACATGAGATGTGCTTAAGAACCAACTTACTTTTTTTGGATAACTGTTGTAATTTATAACAAACTTTTGAATATACATAATATTTAAGTTATTTAATTTCGATATTTGTTTTATGATTTATTTTTTATTTGTTTATTTATTTTTTAATTATTTGCATTATAATTTTTGTGTTACATCTTTCACGCAACATCGAAAAATAAAAAAAAAATTTGTGTGTTGTATAAAAAAATAAATGTATTTAATGTGATATGTCTTCAATGTTTAAAAAAAAAAAAATATTTTAATAGCGGCAGCTAATCGTAAATCAAAAAAAAGTTATATATTAAAAATATATTAAATATATCATAAACTTAAAATCATTTAAAATTTCCAGAGCTGTGCTTAATACTTTGAAGCCTCTATTTTTTAAACAACTTATGGAAATAATGAACAAAAAAACATTTGGTTATAAGAATCATGCATAGAAAAAAATTAAGCTGTCAACCAAAGGCACAGTTACATAAGTACATCACAGAAGAACAATCATTACTGCTGTCCGTAGTTACCATAAGACCCCATATTTTAATAGGCGAGCAGAAAAAATCAAAGCCACCAAAAGGGACTAATTTGATCAAAAACCCCGCATATTGAAAAGAAAAATTTTATATGCATAAGGAAATATCACACATTGGTCTGTAGTGATGAAAATGATTTTTTCTTTTAGCTCAAGCTTATAAAATATATATTTTTTGATATATGTGAGCTCGAGTTCCAGCCAAACAGCTTAGAAATATAAACATGTTGTGTAGTGCATATTTATGCCAGTATATTACGGGCCACTATGTTGTCCTTCATTAGGGTATCCAAAATTTAAAAACAAAATTATTACACACATACTGTGACTCTCTGTCTCAGGCTAAATTCTGATGCAAAAATGTATGTTTCGACTAATAAGATTCTGATTACTATCGAACGAGTAGAGAAGATCTTGTCTCAAATAGCCTAACCCTATTGAAGTAACCGATACTTTCGATTATCTAATACAGTTTCTTCCTGTAATCACTAAACGCAATGTAACTGACTACTCGAGCCGGATTGACATTGTGCTCATGGAACTTTTTTGGGACTGATATCTATTTGATATTTGATATTTGATATTTGATATTTGATATTTGATATTTGATATTTGATATTTGATATTTGATATTTGATATTTGATATTTGATATTTGATATTTGATATTTGATATTTGATATTTGATATTTGATATTTGATATTTGATATTTGATATTTGATATTTGATATTTGATATTTGATATTTGATATTTGATATTTGATATTTGATATTTGATATTTGATATTTGATATTTGATATTTGATATTTGATATTTGATATTTGATATTTGATATTTGATATTTGATATTTGATATTTGATAGTTGAGGGATTACACTCTCGTCTATTCCTAGATAACCAACATATAAAGTTGTTGATATTGTCTGTAATAAAATAGAAGTGAATCTTCTTTAGGTGATGATAAGGTCGGAAAGGATGTTTATAGAAAATTTAATTATTAATTCACAAATATCTAATTCACAAATGCTTTCCTTACAATTCGTTTCGAATACTATCCTGCTCTTGTAAAAGATTGAACACATCTTCTGCAATAAAAATTACAAAAGTCACTCGCTTGGATTACTCGCTGAGTTTGCCAAAAACAATACAGTGCGTGTAGCTGACAGCGACTAAATGTGACTAACGCGCTGACCTTGCTCCCCACACTCACAAGTTACGGGATATATGACGTAGCCATAGACTAAATACTTATAAGCCACAGAAGCACATGCTGGCAATGGCATTGATAAACTGTGATGTCAGCAAAGCACAAGTCTTCGATAAACTTTATTAAAGTTTTTTTTAAGCTTCGATTCTGTAAAACGCTCCAAAAGTATGCAACGTTTTTTGATGCTTAAACAAAGCCTTATACAGCGCAGCCTGTTAAAGTAGGCAATGAATTTTTCTCGATGCAACTTAGTGTCGGTTTTCGTTACATACCGAATGTCGTGTATTCGAGTCAGGTAAAGAGAATAGAAAAGAATTACGAAAATACTTGGGATTAATCAACATATTGGATTAAAGCAAGTCATCTCAACATATAGAACAAATCTAAAAAGTAAATTTACTCGTAGAAACGCCAATGTATCATTTGGATTTACTTCTTCTTGCGCAATAGCACTGATATTCGTCCTACGTGTTACTGGAATAGGCAACAAATCTGGCTATAGCACTGGGAGAGCTCAACTGTATCATTCCAATGGGTCGAGTGGCTTATATGCTGCTACGTAAAAGTTTTTAGAATTTCTAATCTGTTTAAAACTAAAAAAAAAAATTTTTATGTGAAAGATGTAACATTTTTTGGCTAACATATAGCTAAAAAATTTGATTATTATTTAAATTTTGATTTACCTTTTTTAATTGGCCTAAAATATTTTGTAAATGTGCAGTTATTACGCTATAATAAAATTAATTTTTGAAGTAATAAAGGTCATAACTAAGCTAAAACTAATAAGTGCACATACAAAATATTATTCTTAAATAGTTTTTAGCATAAACATATTTTTCCACCTTTCACATAGCACAATAATAAATAATTTTCTCTTACCCTCTACTTTCTCTTTCTCTCTTTCGCTCTTCTGTATTCCTAATATAAAAAAAAAAAATAAATTAAATCAATAACAACGCCAACTCCTATTGTCTTCCTCTAAAAAAAAAATATATATATATATAAATAAATAATATAATACTACTACAACAACAACAATCAATACAACATCAACAACACCCAACACAAACCTTCAACAACTTAATAACAACTTGCGCGCTGCCAACCGAACTCAACTCAACTCAACTTCGAACTACTCATCATCAGGGCAATGCGGCCAACTCATCGGAGACTTCGATGGCAACACAGCCAGGCGGCTCAGTGACTTCACGTGCCGCCTCGGAAACACGCTCAGGACCGCCCGGATCAAGCAGCGCGGGCGCCACAGGTAATAGCAGTGGTGCCACTGCTGGTAGTACACAAACCGGTGCAAAATTCCGTCATGGCCTATTGCAGCTTATGATACACACAATAGATCCGCTACATGATGGTGAGTCAATTACGTTTCCATAGTGTTTTGCACAAAAAAAAAATAAAAAAAATAAAAAAAAATAAAATAAAATAAAAGACAAAAAAACAAGTACAATGCTTCCTAACCACATACATCACTTGATTATCCCAATCCCAACCGAATGACTTAAGCTCCTACCATGCCAGTCCACAATCCGCTTACATACAAATCAAATCGAAAAAAAACTATCAAAAAAAAAAAAAAGATAAAAAAGAAAAGAGCAAAAATAAACGTTTATCTTTTTTGTGTTAATTGTTCTAATTATATATCTAAAAAAAAAAAAAACCAAAACTAACTAAATACTTTGTTGTTCTTGAGTTCGAGGTTTGATATGCGCAAAATATTTAAAAACTTTTCATTTGGCTTCCGATTTTCGATTTGCGAACAAGTTTTTGCTCCAGAAGCTAATAATTATTTATTAAATTATAGTTTCTTTTTTTTTAAGAACTCTTATTTTAATTATTAGTTAATTAATTTGTTTATATTTTAACTAACAGAATGCTTTATTAGCGCTGCTTAAACTAAAAAACGTTTCAAACTAAACATATTAGTTGAGCTGCTTGCTTTAAGTCATAATTTCTTAATGCATTAATTATTTTAAGAGCTACTTACTGCGCTTCGTATACAGGGTGAGATTATAAAGCAAAAATAAATAGCAAATAGGCGCTCTAAAATATATACAGTCTAGCAATTTAATAGGCTACAACACAAAAAGCCGTTTAATATTTTCGCTCGATTCAAATCCTCAAAAGATACATAAGTTCCTCAAATATTTCTCACAAAAAAATCCCAACACCAATTCATACACTAAGCGCTGTAAATATGCTGTTTGACATTTTTGGCGTTGAATTCGAATTTTTTTTATTGTAAACTATTTAAAATTTTTTTGGAGATTTTGCTTTTTAAACTTTTGAATATCCTTTACGCTTCGCTGCCTAAGCGCTCTGTTATAAACTATCAAAGTTAGTATTTAACTGCCACCCTGTATATAAATATGAAAAACATTTACTATTTTTTTTTTTTAATTAACAACCTATTTTTGTTTTTGTTTTTAAATTTAAATTTTTTGTTCAACGAAAAAAGAAAGAATTCCATTTTAAATTCGTATTTTGTGTTGTTCGATGTCAGTTTGGAGTTGAATTATTGAATTAATGAATTATTGTTCTCTACGTACATTTTTCAATGTAAATAGATACATGCGTTACTTACTCGTACAATACTAAATGTATTCGTATTTTGAAATATATCTTATTTTTGTTTGCAGCTACAATAATTGTTTTTAAATAAAACGAAAAAAAAAAAAATTTAAGAAAAATATAAGAAAAGATGAATGTCTTTGAGCTTAGTTGCTACAGTGTCGAGCCCCAACTTTGCTCTACTTTGGCTACGTGTTATGTGTTAAAATGTTTTTGATTTTGTTTTTATTTTATTTTTACGTATTATAACTAGAAACGACAGCAGCTCAAGCCTTTTTTGTGAATGATAAATGAGATGACAAATCTTGTACACAGATGCAAATGTATCTTATATTGAAGTCGTTGACAAATGGCTTATGCAAAAGATTTGTTGACAGTGCGCATAAATTTATCGTTATGTATCGAATGTCAGCTTGAGTTAAATATAAAATAGCAACAAACATTTTAATAAATGATTTGAAGTGTAAATAATGAAACAGTGGCGAAATGGTAGCTTATAAGTGGTAGCTTCCTGCAAGACAAACGCCACAGTCTTAAATTTGGTACACCACAACTTAAGACAGATATTGCAGTGATAAAAAAACAGACAACATGGGCTTAGAAATCTATTAAAGAATTATATTTTTAAATTATTTTATGGCATTAGTTTTTGTTTTTAGAGAGAGATTAATAAGAAAACATAAAAATGTAAATGAAATAAAATCGTAGCTATTTCAACAAATGCTGAAAGATATCGAACTTCGTTGTATAAGGATGCATGATACCAGTTTTCCAGATTATCTGAGAACGATAGTATCTGCTAGTAGATTGTAATACTTTCTTAACGATCCGTCGTTTCGACTCAATGTGCTGAATTTATTTTTCTCTTAAACGATATGGAAACGTGTCACATATAATATTTTTTCATAATCATATAGATTTAACCCACACAGATTTAACCTATGATGTTCTCCTGAATGATAGAAACACAATAAAATTTTTACTTAAATAAATTATAACATTTATAGAAAGCCTCTACTGGAAAGGTCCTGTGGATGACATCGATTTAGTCTTCTTTTTTTTTTTGCTGTGTTACTTTCAGTTTCTGTTGTATGCGACAATAGGCCTTAAATCTGAAAGGTTCAGTCGTAAAAATAATTTCATAAGGTATCTTAAATTTTAAAGCAAAAGTGCCGAACAAAAATTTCATTGAGTTCAGTTTAAAGTATAATAACTCTCAACGCACTCTGCCAATATAGTCACTTAGTTTCGGTATGAAAACTGACTTTAAATGAATGCAGTTGCATTAAGCATACCAAAATGAAATTACAAAGTCAGACAACAAAATTTCGTTCACACGAACTAGTTGCACAATTTGAAAGCGAATTGTATTAGCCAAGATTTAAAACTTATTCCTTCATCTTCTTCTTCCTTTTCTAATTTAATACAAACAAAACAATACAACAACTGTTTTGATTGTATAGAACAAAATGGATAAACCAGACTGCATTTGCACTTCATCTTTAAATTTTGTCAGGCAGTTTTGTATTTTGACAGCCATCCCCAATTTGGCCTAACAATACAAGCGTTTTAATTGCTCTTGGTGAGGGGCTTTGAGTGTTATCACCTTGAGTGAAGTATGTTTTGTCGCTGTCAAAATCAGGTACGATGTCCTTAATGTTCGGCATGTCAAGGCGTTCAAATAGCTCAATGTCAATGGTAGCATATTGAACTGCTTGAAATCGAATAATATATATGCCAAGTATTTTAATGTCCACGTCGGAGCCATTTTTTTTTTTTTGTTTTCGACAACATCTGTATATATGTCGATAGCATGTTTGAGTGGGATTTGTAATTAATGATTGTTTTTAAAAAACTGTACTTTTATATATGTCTTACGAAGAAGATATCTTACATAAAACAGAAGAGAAAAAAGTGTGGAAAGACATAAAGTCAAGAGTAACATATAATTAGAATATATTCTGCTTAAAGAAGTCACAGTATATGCTGTCCATAAGCTGAATGGAGTTCACCTGAGACATTCTCTTACTTTTAATGACGTTCAAATATTAAATTCAAGCTTCTTGTTTGACTTAGTATTGAAACAATCCGTTACAACATACTCAACACGTCTACATGCTTGCGCGTCTAGTCTACTTTTTTTTACGTTGTAGTACCTTACCAAACCCTAAACTTCAAAACTACCTGTCAAAGTTTTGTTTAGCAGCATGGCCACATGGTATTATACCAGCAACAGTTTGGGGACTCATCTTCGCATGTTCATACAAACACAAAAGTTTTTCAAATTGTACAGAGTCTCACTTTACAACCGAATAATCATTTGAAGGTCACAATTAAATAAATCATGCGCACGAGTAAATCAGTTTATTTTGTTGACGGTTGTCCAAACTGGCCATCATCGCTCACTCCTTTCAGGCACTTCTTAAATTTCTTCACGCTACATTTTAGCGTATGCTTGCTTAAGTTCATTGTCGACTTTTGTTCAAAATTGTATCACGAGCAAGAAATACCTTGATATAGTTTGCGACTTGTTTCTTGATAATGTTCGATTGTAGAGGTTTTTAGTTCCTTCTTTATATTGGCTCACGTAAGTCTGTGATATTTGTAACCAGCATAGTGGTTAATCAGCTGACTCAGAAGAAAGACACATTTGCTGAGGTTTAAGTCATTGGCATTCTACTCATCTCTGGCAAAGAAGACCGTGTCGTTAGCAAAAGTGGTAGTGAGAAAGATCTAGAGATCCTATATAGATGCGTTACGCTCAGTGGGCATATCCAAAGTGAAGGTAGTGTATTAGGTGGTGCTTGGTATACTTCTCGGTGCAATGGAATCTTTTCGTGTTGAACTGTACATCCTCCATAATCACCGAAATGGTCCTGTCGCCAAGGAAACTGCATAATAGCAAAGACAGCTGGGGAATGTCTTTTAATGCGCAGAATAAATCCTCATGCCATAACCTATCAAAAACTTTGACATATGTCCACTCTATATTCCTCTGCCTTGAACCCATCTAGGATATTGTTAACTACCCTATTCAGCTGCTCAGGACTGTATCCTCATCAACAGTCATCTCTAAAATATTTTCACAATGGACGACAGTAGACTGATGGGTCGCCATGAGTCAACGACCGATGCGTCCTTCCCGGACTTATGAGTCATATATAACGATTTGAGAGTTTGTCCAATTTTTTAGGAAGCTCACAATTCCAAATGCAGCGTTAAAAAGAAATACAAGCAAGAGTAACGCTTTGAACGGTAGTACTTTCAGAGTCCTGTTATCAAGACTATCTTATTCTTCAGCACTTTAAGAGACAGGATTTCTTTAACAGTGATAGGATTAGCTGGAAGAGCCAGCTGGGTAGAGCTATCAAATAGCCTTTGTACTCATCTGCTGCGACTTCGTAAGGTGAAGTCGAAAAAAGTTGGACCTTGCCACTAAGTTTTGCACCCAAAGTTTCTGCACGCTCCTGGGGTGATCTGGTACAGCTCACATCTGTTTTGCAAATAGGGATCTTTGATGGTGTTTAGCTTTTATCGCTCAGAAAGAGACCATATGAAATACTTAGTACTCTCGATCGGAGTGATCTTCTCCAAGAATAAGCGGCATTTTGTACATGTTGGATACTCTTCGGTACACTCCGTCCATAACAAGTTTGTGCCATTGAACGTACTCTCTTCTGAGTCTTCGCTTGATTAGGAGAAGCACTTCAGTAGTTGGATAGATGCTTCTTCGTCTAATCTAGATCAATTTTTGAAATGAAGATTTGTTTTTTTTTTTTTTTTTTCATAATCTTAATAACATATAAACAAATCTAACATGATTTCAATCAACATTAAATGAACAGTTATGTCATCTGTAACATTAGCCAATTTACTAGTAAAAACCTAGGTGAATGAATGTGTTTCTTAGAGCTTAAAATATATAATTAGTTGTTTGTATCTTTCAATAGGAAATATTCTAGCATTATAACTTCCCGAACAAATATTGCAATTACAGGGGATATCGAAAGCTAAAAATTACAATACCACTCATCACTAATTTCTAGTGCACGACTAAAAATAAATTTGTTCCTACGCAACAAAAAACCAATCTTTTTCTTTTTCATATATTTTTGAAGCTTTTTATGCTGCATCTATTATTCCTTTCAAGCTAACTTAATGACGAACATATATAGTTTTATGTAACTAGGTAAACTCCGTCTAACAAAAACAAAGCCCGGCTAGCCAATGTCGCCATTTCATTAAGCGCGTAAGTAGCTACGCGTAATTGGCTGACGATGTTAAAGTTAATGTACCAAAACGACTGCATCAGCAGCAGAAGCAGCTGTTTAACTTGTGCTCTGATTATGTTAACAACTTGAACAACGCCTCTTTGGCTTAAATGCAGCGAGCGTACGAGAGTGAGATAGACAGAATGAGCGAGTGGACAACACGTCACCTGTTTCCGGTTTCCGTTTGGCGTGTAATGTCCGTCCGCTGCTCGTTGGTTCAAACAAGCATTTTGTGTTTTCATTTGTTCTTTTTTTTTTTTTTTGTTTTTTTGTTTTTTTGTGCAACTGACAGAGTGAGAAAGAGCATACATTAAACGGAACATGTTCTTTTTTTGCTTACATCGTGCGCTTGAATACGCCTACGCAATTGTGTAGCGGTACATTTGCATTTGCACATGTTGTATGTGTGTGTTGCTGATTGTTTAAGAGAACTTTGTAATCATTTGTATGTGTGTCTGTGTGTGTGTGTCATTTCCGTTTCCGTTCAACTCTCGAACCAAAGTTGACATTTAAAAACGGGCGTGCGACCCTCAATGGCAAGCAGTGTCACACGGGCATAATATTAATGTTCTTCTTGCTGTACATATAAGTGATTTTATGCACGTGTGTGTGTGTGTGTGTGTGTGTATATTATAAATATACACATGTGTGCGTAGGGATTCCCTTGTATTATGCAAAGAAAAAAAAAAAACCAAAAAAGAAAAGAAAGAAAACTATAACAAAAGTGACCAAACAACTGCTGCAAAACAATTTATCACTTTTTGTATAATAAAGTGCAGTTGTTTGTTTGTATTTGCACAACTATCTCTCTTCTTCTTTTTTTTTTTTTTTTGCACACAACCTTTCCCTTTTCTCAGTCACACACATACACACATAATGTATATGCTTATATGTGTATGCACATATGTTTGTTTGTAAGTATTTACATGTATGTTAAACGCTTGTGTTTGCTGTTGTAATTGTTATTGGCTTGTGCAGGAAATAATAAAAAAAAAGTATATTTATTTATGCGCTGCACATATGGCTTAAAGTTGGGCAATATTAGTTTATTCGATACTTTGTCATGCAATGAATTTGAAAAGGAAGTCGTAGCAAGTAAAACTACAAAAATTTACTCTCTCTCTGCTTTAGTTTGGTCCTCTTATGCGCTGATTTAAGTATGTAAAACTAAAAGTGGTTAAGCTATTTACTTATTAGATTTGAAATAGCTTTAATGCAATTATTATTATAATTTTTTTTTTTTTTTATATATTTTTAGTATATGTAGCGCAGCATTCTCAAAACTAGTGCAACATAATGTAAAACGCTGCACAATGAGAAATGTATCACATTTATTATGCTCCATAAATTAATGTACGTTTTTATGGAGCATAACAAATGTGATATACTTTTAAAATGTTTATAGCTTTTAAAGCACTCAACAGACTTTAGTTTTATAATTCAAATCATTTGCTTTCTAAACTATATATTAAATGCGTTGCTACTATTCATGTTTCGGTCGAAGTAAACAATTGATACAAGTCAACTTAGCATGAATCAGAAGAAGTTAATTGTTGGTTTTGATCAATTTTCAGTGACAAAAAAGAACCAAAAAAGGCCTATCGAAGCTCAATTAAAGATTTCAAATTACATTTTAAAATTTCACCAAAATATATTTATAATCGACACAAATGCTATTGTGTTCATTTAATTCTAGAAAAAGACACAGATCTACAAATTATTGAAAACGAAATACCCTGTTCTTAATGACTATATTTTAAATTAGAATCTTCAAAAATATTTCTTACGAAAACTGAGAAAGATGAGACATGTTTGTATAGAGTTTAACCGTTGTAGTGGACCGATCCTATCGAAGCTCAATTAAAAATTTCAAATTACATTTTAAAATTTCACTAAAATATATTTATAATCGACACAAATGCTATTGTGTTCATTTAATTCTAGAAAAAGACACAGATCTACAAATTATTGAAAACGAAATACCCTGTTCTTAATGACTATATTTTAAATTAGAATCTTCAAAAATATTTCATACGAAAACTGAGAAAGATGAGACATGTTTGTATAGAGTTTAACCGTTGTAGTGGACCGATCTGAACCTAAATAACATATTAACATCAATTACATTTTAATATTCTAAAACTAGTAGGCTTTCCTTACCATAACCCATTTAGAGAAGAGATTTAACATACTCTTTCAATACAAGTAATCTCAAGAATGAGTAGCAGCTTCTAAATATTCAAATTGAAGGCTCTATCTATTATAGTCTTCAAGATATCGATTTTTCATACGGATAACCAGATAGACAGAAGCGGACCCAGCACACTTCCGTGGGGGACACCAGTTTATACAACATGCATGTTGGACAGCTTATCTCGCAATTTCATCTGGCAGCGAGAAAAAATTATCCTGGGAGTAGCGTCTTGATCTTAGCCAGGAGTTCGTCATACCACACTCTATCGAAGGCATTCTGCGCATCAACAAATATGCCATTGCAGTACTCCTTGTCGTTGAATTTCTTCAAGGCATGATTCACCACTTTGTGGACTGGTTACCATCTCGGTAACTCGTGACGCAAAAAGTTGGCAAAACTTTTTACTTATACATTCATAAAGAAACAGTCTTCGTCATATATTTTGAACAATTCTTTAATAATTTTATAAAGATTATAACCGATATTTCGGAATAACAATAAGTCCATACATTAAAAACTACTGCTTTTTCCTAACTGGCCATGTTTTTTGGCTTTTGGCACACTGTGCTACACCATTTATCGCTGACGTTCGTGAGGGGTTGTTTTGAATCGGTTGACATTTAACACCCGAAGTACCAGATGATCTGAATTCAAATCAAAATGATATTCGATATCAATTTAAAAAGATTTCATATAACTTTTGAAAAATTATACATTGAAAGTTGATGAGACAATATCATAATGATATTTTTTCTTCACTGTGTGGTACATGCATATCATGTTTGCCGAAGAAAAATTTTATCCATGCTAGATTATAAATTGTACAACGTATCAATTATATAAACAATATATATATATTGTATATACAAGTTAAGACTATAAAATGAATGTCACAAGTTTCGCTGTGATTTGAATTTTTTACGTTCAATTTAATATTTGCCGAGCATGAGCAGACTTATTGTACTTCAAATTGAATTAGTAGAGCAAAGAAGAAGCAGACAAATTTGTGTTGCAAATAGAAATTCATATACGGACGAGTATATTACTGCTGCTAGTGTGTCATTGTAAGTCAATAGCTCAGAGCATATGTGAAAAGTGAAAAATTGTCACCAGTAATAGCAAATTCCACTTGTTCATATTTCTGCTCATGAATATATATCGTTTAAAATCTCTACGAGCTCAATGCGCTTAACAACCATTTTTTTTTTTTTTTTTCAACGTACGACGTGTGTTTGTGTGTATGTGTGTGTAAGCTCCTCAGGGCTTTGTAAACATTCGCAACATTTGCTCGATTGCGGCTTAAAGGACCGAATAAATGGTAATTTTACATGGTGCGGAAAAGTAAGTAAGGCAATCAAATTAATTATGCGAAATTCAGACGAATCAGTAAAACTTAAATGCTTGCAAGTGGAAAAGGCTTAAAGCCATAAACTGTGCAAATTAATATTTGGGAGAAGAAAAACTAAAAAAAATTGGAAAAGCTTACTAGCCGGAAACCGGAAAACACGTATGGTATATCAACTATTCAATATTACGTTGGTAATTTCGGTAAATCAATGTAAATTGTTTAAATGCTGTTAAAGAACTACAACAACAACAACAACAGCCGGAATAGGTAGGCTAGGCTTGTTTGTTGGCTGGTTCCCATTAAATATGCATTAACTAACGAAATGGGTCAACCATAAATTTTCTTTGCTTGCATGTCGATGCTAGCAGCTGATTGCGCATTTGAACTCGCTTTGTGTTATGCAATATCCTGCGGCGGCTGTGGCAGTAAAGGGCGGTGGCAGGACATAGTAAATGGCCATGGCAAAAGCCTATCAAGACAATACTCATGCATTTGTTTGTATGTATGTATGTATGTATGTGTGTATGTGTGTATTGTATATAGTTTACTTTACGTTCTTGTGGCTATGATTGTACTTTCATAGTTATTGCTCTGTGTTTTGTTGTTTCTACTTTTTAGCCGTAAAACTGGCAGCAGTAAAGACAAGTTACCACTGTCGTAAACACGTACATACAACATTGATAGCGAAACGTATACGAAACAAGGCACGATGCAAAAAATCACAAACTTTTTAAAATTCAAGTCGCACTTGGCATGCAAAGACACTTACGTGCTTGAAATGCTTAGACAAAATGCAACTTATACGAGTTACAAGAAAGAACGCTGCAGTCAAACTGTGAGCGACTTTGAGCTAGCCGCATTGCACTTTAATTTTTGTACATAGCTTATATACTTATTTGAAATAGTGAGACATATTTTTTTGGAATTAATATAAGATATACCAAATTTTTTTGCTTCAAGCTAAACTAAAGCACAAAAGGTTTGCCTTGCAAAAACTCAGGAAGGTGGTATAATCTAGATCTAAATGGAAAATTTTAGAAGAATAATGAAAGATAGACAACATTTGGTGCTTTTAAAAAAACACAAACAATATACAAAAAAAAAAAATGTTAATACATAAATACAAACTTTAGGTTTGTTTGATAGTTACCAACCACCCCTGAGTAAAAGGGGTTCACAGCTACATTGAATACAAGTTAACTGAAAAAGAAATTGAATAAACTAAATATTCTAAATAGAAGACCAGACGGAGACGTCTATATCGACTCGACTTTTGATGCTGATCAAAAATATGTATGCTTTATAAGATCTGTCACGCTTACTTGCTCACTTGTTGCGTGCACTTGCACAGGGCAAGAGGGTTATTGACCATTTCGAGAAACTGTTCTGCAAAATGTTAAGTGCATCTTATTTTCGTATCACCGAAAAAAATATATAAAAAATTTATAACCAAATAAAAGAAAACTAGTTTCATAAAAAACACGTAGTCTCTATCTATTACCGTTTCCGAGATACTTTCATTCATACGGACGGCCGGACGGACAGACGGACATACGGACATGGCTATATCGACTCCTCTATCACTCCTGACCATAATGGGGG
Source organism: Leucophenga maculata (assembly GCA_035044805.1). NCBI lineage: Eukaryota > Metazoa > Arthropoda > Insecta > Diptera > Drosophilidae > Leucophenga > Leucophenga maculata. The sequence continues at coordinate 730,183 of JAWNNP010002066.1, forward strand.
TAACTTTGGGGGTCTCCGACCATTATTTCTACCTGTTACATACATTTGCACAAAACCAATAGGTTCTTGTACCTTCGGTACAGGGCCTAAAAAGTGGCATTTCCTTTCTTGAATATAAAACAAAGAACGTTGGGCATGCATTCATGGGTGCATATATTGTATAAAAGTTGGTGCATATTCCCTACATTTTCTTTTATTTTCAGCTTTTTAAAAACTGATTTGACTTTGCCGTAGTCCGGTGGATCTACGTGAGTGGCATCATTAATCAATTCCAAGTCGGTTACCGAAGCGAATTCTCCATTTTTCCCAGTTATTCCAGACTTCCGATATTAACTCAGGGCTTAAAACATTTAGTCAGACGCTTCACATTTTGATAAACCTCTCGAGCAACATCTTGAAGCTAACGCCTTTCTTGCTCTCTCATTTCTCTTAATATCGCTTTCCAACATTTCTCGCATTTCTCCCTACTGCAGTGTTAAAACAAATGGCTGCCATATTCATGTAGCGGATTCATGAAGCTGAAAAAATTTCCCGAAGAAGTCAGGCGAGTCTAACTGAACGGCTTCAATGATCTGTTTTGATTATAGCTTTCCGAATTCTAGCTTTCGTTGGGTGTTGAAACGTGCGTTGGACACCGTATTGAGACTATCGAAGATAGATAGATTGAAGACTAGCTGCGATAAGATCGTGCTTCGAGTCGATGTTGGATCTTCAAAACGTTCATACGTCCAACACGCTTTGATTAGCACAAAGTCATATAGCCTTGTTTGTGTTAAATTCTGGTACTGCTGACAACTAGTTTCCGACCTTTGTGAAGGACCATTAGTGAAGGTGATGCATGAAGGCTAGTTTATTTGATTATTGGGTAAAATATTTCTTCATTCGCAATTTCGGAATTGAAATCTCAAAATACGATTTTGACTGCGCCATTTTTAACTCCTTCCGTCTGCATAAATATCGTCTCACTCTCCTCCTCACCCACATTGCTGAGAATAAACTGTTTTATATTGTACAGATGCGCGATATTCGATCCGTAACTTGATGAGGGATAACTAATCTTATCAACTATGCTTTCAATTTTCATTTCCCTTTCATTCTCTGTGGAATGTTTTATTTCTTGAAAGGTGCCAGTTTATCTACAGACCTTGAGTTGTATTCCTTATGCGTTCCTATATTGAGGATAATGAGCACTTAAGCTGTAACCCTGATGGTTATGCTTCTTTAGCCTTTCTACCTTTCTGTTGTTTATTGGATGGATTTTGTTGAAGCCTTAAATCTGCTCCATAATCTTCTCTGAATATGAGTATGCTGACAGAACCCATGGTCTGCCTTTAGAGCGGAAAAGAATATATTTGCCATCAGCCGCCTAAAGCTTAGCACTTCCAGGCTGAATGCGGACGTGGCCCTCCACCTTCAGGTATGTTTATTTTACCTATTTCTAAGACATATATGGTTTTATGTTTACTCGCTTACAGTGGGTTTTAATTCTATTGGACCGCAGCGTTATAGACTTTCGCATCTTTCGCTCCATAGTGGTTTATATGTTCTCCTTACTAAAACCGGTTGGTTTACACCTAAAGATGTAAAGCAGTATTTATTGTCCAAACTATTATAGTTTCCAAAATCTCTTCATATATACTGTCAGTCGCATAGACAGACAGACAGACAGACAGACGCATAATTCACAATTTGAATTTTTGATATTACAACAAATTTTTCAAATAATTGACAGAAAATATGACGTAATCGTATATTAAACGTACCAACGACGGCTACATCTTTTGCGTTCTATAAATATAAAATCAAAAACTCTTAAAAATATCCATTAGCGAGGCATGTTTGTAGGTGTACTTAGAACGAGTTGGTACTTAAATATAAAAATAAGCGTCATATGATGCATGCATCTCTTGCTCATACATATAGCATAACAAAGCGACAGAAATCTCTTAAATTGGGTCAAAAGCACACATACTTGTACGAGTACGTATCTCCTCCGCATACTACTATTGTATGCATATCGCTTGCAGTATCTGTGTGCATAGCTTTAAGCCTTTCGCCTGCTGCTAGACCGTGCATAAAATTTTATAAGCGGCTTATTTCAAGGCATTGTGCAACAAAGCAATCGTCTTCACCATCATCATCACCGCCAGCAGCAAAGTCTCCTGTGCCGATATAGTAGCAGCAGTAGCACCAGCAGCAGCTTCATCAAGTTCAATTATGTTTGTACTCAAAATAATGTATCTGTGCATTATAAGATACTCGTATGTTGTGTGTTGGCAACAACATGCAAATGACATTAGCATACATTTGTATGCTAATTTATATCTGTGCACGTAGGTGTGTGTATATAAATTTCGTTAGTGAATATGTCAAATGTTGCCTAAATGTATTGTATATGGAAAACCTATTTTCATACTTAGTTGCAAGCAGAAAAACAGTCAACGCAAAGCAGCTTATATAAGCAATAATAATTATATAAATTAGTTATCTATGAACATCACTCTCTGTATTTGTTTAATTAGCTTTTTGTCATAATAATATGGCAACACTTTTTATTTTGAACTATGAGATGTGAAACTGTATAAAATCAAAATTTCTTTTAGCTTTGTAGCAATTAATTCACTATTTTTTATCAAAGATCGAAAAGATTTGAAGGCTTTTATAATTTTAAAAATTGTCAAGGTAACTTGGAGTTCTGTGGTGAATGGATATGAGGACTTGCAGCAGCACAAACAAATTTAATTTCTATCCGGCTCGAAGTACCATTTTGAAGACATGAGGTTAAACAACGGTTGAAATTGGTGTGATGAGTGGTTGGGCACGCCTGAAAATTTTAGTTTGATTTGAATATGTGATTGCTGCTTGAACTAGAAGTTTTACAACAATATTTTATGCAGTTAAAAATATTCTAGTGAAGCGAAGAATCAAGCACTGAACGTTTATAAGTCATTAGCCAATATATAGTTGTCGGAGCTAATATTGAAAGACTAATAAATTAAGAAGAAGCTCACAAATAAATTATATTTCCATTTACATTCCATAAAAAGCTTATTAAAAAAAAAAAATTTATATACACAATTTCACACAGTTTTCATACAATATTTATTGCTTTATACGAGGACTACTTTTTAATACGTATATAACACAGCCCCACATACATTTTTTAGCAGCTAAATATTCATGCAATATTTTGTTGATTCGTCATACTAATGCCAATTGATGCTTCAGGTACACGATATGTCACATAGCGATCTACCAATTTCAATTAATAACAATCGATTTTGAATGAGCTTCAGTGAATTCGTGCTTCAACGAAGAATTGAATTGAATTGAATTGAATTGATGCATCATAATTGTACTTTTATATATATACATATATATATATTGTAATATTTTATTTTATTTTGATAGGAATCAGGATTTGATATATCCTAAAACCACAACATGTCACACCGTTCTATTATAATCACCAAACTGTACAAATTATTATCGGTATATTAGGTTGAACGCCTATGTAAGCCTATTAGCATGATTTAGCAGCCTGAAGTTGTAGCTGCTTGTGTGGTAGATGATTTCTTGTTGTATGATGTGCAGCCTCAAGTCTCAGCGTAGTGTTGTGTTGCGGAAGTACCAGGGGCACCCTATAATCTCACGAAGACTTTTTTGCAGCTTTTGGATTCACTGCCTTTTTTTAGGCCCTGTACCGCAGGTACAAGAGCCTATTGGTTTTGTGCAAATGTATGTAACAGGTGGAAATAATAATCGGAGACCCCCCAAAGTTACCACCATTATGGTCAGGAGCGATAGAGGAGTCGATATAGACATGTCCGTCTGTCCGTCTGTCCGACCGTCCGTCTGGCCGTCCGTATGAACGAAAGGATCTCGGAAACGGTAATAGATAGAAACTTAGTGTTTTTTGCATTCGACTAGGACTGCTCCGGAATTTCACAAGTTTATTTTAAAAACTTGCCCATCCCCCCCTTCCCTATAAAATCACCCCCAAGGATAAAAATTTCTTCGGCACAGAAAAAAGTAAGTATGCCTATATAGAGATATCGTCCTTCTTAGCCAAAATCCGAAAAGTACATCAAAATCGGATAATAAATGACGATTTTATAAGCAATTGAATTTGAGCGACCCCCCTTTTCGTTTCATACATAAAAAAATGTTTTAAAAGGCACTTAGTCGTGCAGTGAGAAGAGGTCATGTGTTTGGTCATAAGCTAGGGGAACATTTAATGTGTTTGTTAGGCGACCTGCACTGGTACAGGGCCTCTTACAGTAGGTTACGCCCGACTGTGATTTTCTTACTTGTTTTTTTTTTGGCTGTGATGCCCATTATTTATATGGTGTATCTCCAAGTAGAACTACACAGTTGTAAGCTGCTCGCTTGCAGCGTAAGGCTAGCTTACTCCTCCTATTGAGCATTCATAGAAGCTGCCTTAGTCTGAGGCGACATAAATTATTTACATGTCCTCCAAATGTAAGCCTCTTGTTCAGCGTTACACCTAGTTACTTGACTCCATTTGCCTTATCAAAGGCGATGGGGTTAAGTCAAATCTGGCACGACATTTTTTTCTCAGTGTTAAACACACATTTATGTATTTCCCTGCATTGCGTTTAATATTCCATCACTTGGACCAATTCTTCATTATTGGTGCTTTGTAAAAAGTTGCTTGGTACAAGAACACGTTCGAGTCGTTTAAGATCCCTTTTTATATGTTGGAAATTGATTCTTGCAATGAAGCGGAACACAACTTGGAAGGATGTATACTGCAAGCATAAAGAATGACGTTAACATTATTGCCGAAATTATTTGACGATGGGTCTTCATTTTCAAAGCGCTATTGTCGCAAGAATATGCAAGGCGCAGTTAATTTGGTTATAAAAAAAGTTTTAAAAGATAATTATTTTGAGAAGGTTTCTGGATTTGGTGTAGCAGTATTTTGGCGACAATTAAAGCACACTCAGCTTGGCTAAAAATATTTCGTTATACTGACGAGAATATTATGATCTAAACTGAAACTTTGTATTTTGCAACAAGAATTTTTTCAATGAGTCTCATAAAATGAGCGGAATCTATTGCATAGCCCTTGAAATCCTCAATTTATAAACTCGTTGACTTCGCTATTTTGAAACCAAACATTCCAACAACTAAAATTAATATTCCAGCTAAAAGAGAACTTGAAATATAATTTAGTATACAGTATTTCATATACAAAGGACTCTGAAGCACTCTGCTTCTATTTTTTAATAATAAATTTGAATTTTTTGAGAGCAGCTTTGCCAGTAGTGGCATTGTTTTTAGGTCATATAAAGCCAAACAATATTAGGAGAATCCTTTTAAATTCCTTTTTTTTTTTTTTTGCAATTTCTGCATATATTTTGGCGGCATATTATATTATAATAAAAGAGTAATAGAGTAGTAATTCCAACCAGTGTGAATGACAAAAATAGCTTCTACATGCAATAGGCAGGAAGTTGGAGTAGCTTTTCACAGAAGTAAAATTTATTAGAATAACACGCTTATCTCAAATCAATTAAAATTTTTCTGAATATGTAGAAATTTCCATTAAAATTGACAGCAAACTCACACAACAAGAATTATAAAAAAAAAATTAATTCTACCCAGATATCAGCCACTCTGTGAACCTGTCACATTTTCTATATCTTTAAACAAGTAAAATTAATTAAATTAAATAAATATGTATCTCCAGAAAGAAAGCTTTGCTTATTGAAATATTATTTACTTAAAAATTGCATCAAAATAACAAATGCATAGATTTTTATTGATGCACTTCTGTACGAGTATTTCTTACTGCATTACAAACTTAAAAAAAATAAAACAAATATTGCACCCTATAATTTATATACTCTTTGTTTATTTAAAAATGATGACAAATGATCCGAAAAAGCTAAATCAACCAAGAAATTGTTGATAAATGAAAACCATATGAAAACAAATAAACAAACAACTGATGTGTTAAATTTATCAACAAAAGACTTTTTATGTCATTCATCATTCAACACAAATCCACACATATTCTCATACACGAGTATGGGTCCATTAGTCTTTTTCCACAGCTGTAGAACACTTTGGTAAATGTGCAAAGCTTATGCAATAAGGGCAGTTCTCTTCTTAACTCAATGAAAATTTTCATATAAACAAAAAGTTAAGTAGGCATAAATTAGTAGAAGAAATTTATTTTTAAACATTTAATTGAAGTCCGGCATTTTGCTCTTTAGAAAAGTTTTACAAAATTCAAAGGTTGCGCAAGCATAGTAAATAAGGCTATTCCAAAACTGAGTGCAGTTTCTATAAATTTAAAAAAAAAAAAAAAACGTTTGAAATACAATTTTATAACTTAAAGTGCAAAGTCTAAAATTATAAAAAATATATTTCCCAATGTCTTGTGCCTGACATAAAAGTGCCAACAAGATATTTTATTAAAAAAAAGTGCATACTTAGTTTATAACTAGCTTATATTTTCCATTAGGCAAAATCATAAGCCTATAAGTTTTAAAACTATGACATAGAAAAAAACACACATATAAGCGCATTGCATTTTTATTTAAATTTTTCACTCCTTTACGAAATAAACTTTCGCAACATATGCTTTCTAGTATTTTAGTAGATAGTTTCTTCTTTTTTTGCCGCCATTAAAAAGTTTCATTTTTGCTTTACCTGCTGTGTGGCACAATTGCAAGACCGCTCAGTGTGCAAAAAGGCTTCTTTTCTTATATTCTTCAAAATTTCGTCCAACTTTTCTCCTTCGCTTTCGCTCTTCATAACGCTCTTTAAGCTGCATTTTGTTGCAACAAAGTCAGTCCATCAATGTCACCGAACGCAACTGCACTTGACGTCCATTTAAATTTTTGCTGTGAAGCGCAATGACAAGCATATAAATAAAAAAAAATATATACTACTTGTACCGATATATATATATTATATATATATATACTAGTGTACGAAAATCCTTACACACATGAAGAATTTTATAGTCAACGACATAATTAGCAGTTCACTTAAGATCTCTTTAATATCCAAGTATTTGTAGCAGAACCACTAATCATGAACTACCTAAACTTGAGCAAATTCGCAAAGCCTCTGATATCTGAGCTATCAATGATGTCTAATTTTTTAAAGAGAAATTTTATTGAATCGATTTTGCTACATAAAAAAAAAATACGGCTATAAGCCTACGGTCTGCAAATATTTATGCCGTCAGTGCTTTATTGCATTATACGACGTTACTTTGTTCAAACAAATATTTTCAGAGAACTACCAATGGTTTGTATTTTCTAAGGAAAGCCTTAACATTAAACAGCATCAAAAGCCTATTTTATACTACGAGTAATGCGAGACTTCGAAGCTTCCTTTACAATTATATTATCCCGATCCAAGTGTCAAACCTGCGACCATGCACAAATTGATTATCAGGAAGATTGCTTCTATTTAGTTGTGGAAAAACTCTCCAAGGTAATATGATTTCCAATAATTTCTTAAATACACACTTTTCGAGCGTGGTCGCACTTACGAAGGAGCATATGTCTCCATGATCTTGTGCGTGCTGAAGCCAGTTAGTACCTTCTTTATCGTCGTCTATACACACAGTTTGAGTGCCCCAAATACATCATGTGTGCTGGAGTTCTGTAACCATCCGAAAAAGAAGATCAGTTCAGTGGAAATTTAATGCGCTGGACAATGATAGCCTCAGCGAACAGCACACATTGTTCACACGGTTCACATTGGACCGAAATACGTCGCCAACTATAATAGGGCAGTATTTTTCTCTCGAATATTCTCAGTCACTTTATTCGATTTTATCAGCATCCATGTTCTGTACCATGCAGAAGAACTGCAACTATCAAAATCTGTTTACGTCCTACATGATATTGTTCTACTTTTAATTTGCTTACAGAACCCAAAGAAGTATCACTTGATAAGCGTTACTTTTCACCTGTTCTCTGTGCTGTTATTGCTGGCAATTTCTGTTTCCAGGTAGACAAGCTTTACAACGACTTTTAAATTCTTCTTCGTCACAGACCATTCAAGACATGTTGAAGACGCGAAAAGTATTTCGTTTTGTCCTCATTCACCAATAAACTTATAAGACATAACTGTTTTTTAATATCTTAGAACTTCTTGGTAACTCCTCAGTTTTGCCTGTCGATACTATCAATGGCATCAGCGTAAGTGCGAAACAAATTTGGAATCTCAACACATACAAGCCGACAATTGCCAAATATTACTCTGAATGATCCGTTACGTGTTTCGTAAGACTCTGACAGTTGAAAGTTATGGTTCTGCCCTCGCTTCTCTACCGGCGGATCCCTCATTGACTTCAAGTAGGAGACTTCCGTTTTCGTCTTAACAAAACGTAACTCCAGAGTTAAAACTTCGGTCAGGCGTTTCATATTTTGATAAAATGTTCGAGCTACATTTCTACCGCATAATCTTAACATCCAAGTTCAATCTGATTTTGAGTAACTTTTGGGCACTCGGCGAGTGCTGCTCAGACAGGAAAAAATTTATTGTTGGAAATATCTGATAATCGGCGAGTATAATGGCTACAGAATATGCAGAGTGTGATAGAACTTCCACTTTCAGAGTTGTTAGGTTGGAGATTATGTCTGGGCAATGTTTTTCTCTGCACAGCATAGGAACACTCTTCGTCATACCAAGAGTATAAATAACTCATGACCTCTTTTCAGCCGTATCCATGGAACAGATAATATCTCTCTAATGTTTAAGAGACTGGCTCGATGGTCCATTAAGATTGCAACTTTCCGAAGTTCCGGTGGTCAACAAGAAAATGGTTCAATTCGATGTTTAGAATTTCCAATAAAAACATGAACAATTTAGTTACGAGTGCTTTCATCGGCACTGATTTAAATCAATTCACCTCGCCATGCCGGTGATAAATTTAAGAACATTGTTTCTTGAAAACTGCTTGCATTTTGATGAAATAGTAGTCATATCTTCAGGTTTATCATACTTAGAAATAAGTTTTATCTCTGCACATTTACATTAATTAAGAAAATCTTCAAGCGTGAAGTAAAGAAGAATTAATACCAGTAGAATGCATTTTTGTATAAGTCCTTTTATAGCTAATGCTTCGATTTAAACGTACTTTGCCAATTTTATTAAAAACTAGATCTAATATTTAAATAGAAAACTCTTAATGCTCAAGCATTAATACTTGCCAAGATCTCTCATTTGCACTAATTATGCAATAAAGATTATTTCGTTATGTAGAAACTCATTATAGATAATTTTGATTGCACAATTTAAATACAAAAACGAGCTGAACTTTTAATTATTTCGGTAACTTTCTTCAACATTAAATAAGCAATGTGTGCTCAGACATGTGTGTGTACGTGTGTGTATGTGTGTGTGTGTTTATGTAGAAGCCTCATACGTTCTCACAAATGGTTAGCTCTACATGCATAAATGAACATTTTAAACGTGAGTGGAGACCAAGAAGACGACAGCATGAATTCATGCGAATTGAGTTGAGCGGAAAGACGAAAAAATAGTACTGCATACTTATAGGGGCAGCAATGGCGGTTGGCGTTGGCAATGGCGTCGAGTAGCATTGACGATGTTGTAGGCGACGAAGAGCGACGTTTTCATTGCGAAAGCAGCAAAATGTTTCATGATGAATGAGTTGTTTGCATTTTATAGCATTTAAGCGCCTGTTGTACCGCCCAACAAACGAACGAGCTACGTCCGCCGCTACACACCGCACTCACTTCCATTGCCACCATTATTGTCCGTTTGCGACGCCACGGTGCCGCGTTGTCTGCAACGATGGCGACAATATATAAGTATCTACTTATACATATACCTACAAAATGTTGTTAAGTTGTAGCGGGAGTGAGATGTCAAAAAGTATTTAGAACAGAGATAGAACGAAAGCGTGCGCGTGTTTTACGATGTGTTTTGTCATTTATTGCTTGTTGATGTTGAAAGCAAAGCGTATGAAAAGAATAGCAGAAAATAGCGACAAAAAGTGTGAAAGTTAAATAAGAACAAAAACTTTTGCACAACACAACACTAATTCAAATGTAGCGCATTCTAATATATATATATATATATATATATATATATATATACATTTATTTTTATATGTATTGTATGTTTAGAAGGTAGGACACAAATGTTTCGGAACTTTTATAAACTAAGCTTAGAAGCAGCTAAAAAGTTGAATTGGTTTACCCAGCGCCTAAAGAAGATCATTGCAATCGTTCAGTTATAATTAAATTACACAAAACCAAGTAACAGCCAGTCGAGCAGCTCATTAAGTGACGAAACAGATAGCATTGAAAACGTGTATCTAAGCTTGTGCTACTTACAAATGCTGCGATTTGTTGTACATCTGTATGGACGATCATACAAATGATCATACAACATGCGCACACACGTTACAACCAATTGTACAACTTGGTATATACAATACTTACACGTAAACCAAATGTCTATTGTACAAAGACAAACTAAACCTAGCCCTTGTGATTGGTCGATAGCTTTACATGATATTTTACATCTTTAGATCCAACATTTTAGAAAAAAAAGATATCATTATGCATTACTCCTCTTGAAAACCTTTCAAAAAAAAAAAAAAATCAAGCGGATGAATGGCGCATTCATGTTTTCGGCTGAAAATAACCCCAGCTAAACCCATTCTTCCGTAGCATTCGCTGGCCTATTGGTCACTAGATCTTCTTCTAGGTAAGGGTTCCAGAAGAACTTTCCACGGATCGGTCTCTTATAATTGTCCGGTCGTTCATAGCCTTGACACATGATAGAGTATCCTTGAAGCGTCTTCTTGCCTACGAAGTGTAGGGCACATAGCCACTGCTAGAGCAATGCTAAGGAGAAGTATTTTCATCCTCTGTACTGACGGTTTGATGGGTGACTAGAACTGCTATGTCGGAGTTAAAGTCAGTGGACAGGGACTACACCTTTGTCAGTGACAACAGCAAGTATAGAGCTCAAAGTGTTATTATTTTTCAAATAATCAGGCCCTTCGGCTGGGATTATGTTGGGTGATGCTACGGTAATATGCCATGCAATTAGAGCTCATTTGTGATTTATATTGATGTACTAATAAAATCTCTTACTAGTTTGCGGTAAAGTACGTCACACATACCAGAGCCTGAATGACGCAGGAAGTCAAAAATAAAACTGGAGGTTAACATGTATTCAGTATACTCTAGCCTTCCATCCTTCGTCATAAGCTGTTCAAGCTTCGATTTGATGATTAAATACTGAGTTAGTTAAAGTAAACTTCCAATAAAAGTGTAGCTCTTTATCAGATTCCGTAAGGAATTTTCTTTCTATATATATATATATATATATTCTGTTTCAGTTTCAGTTTCCTTTTTTTTTTTTTTTTTTGTTTAGTTTCAGCTCTTTTTGCTTAATCTAATTAAAAAATACTAAGCATAATAAAACAAAACAAAAGCAAATATAAGACTGTCATCCTAGAAATGCAAAGAATACCATTTGAATCAGACTGTTTTGTATATAAATTTATAAATTTGTAATGAATATTAACCAAGCCACAAACGCGCATGAGTCTAAGTGATATGAGCACGTGCCCATTTATGTATATACTATTGTATAATCAGTATAACAGTGTGTACATTTACATGTGTATGTGTGCGTGCGTCTATATGTGACACGATATTTGAGCGTCGAGTTAGCCTAGCAAGCTGCAGCAGCACACACATTCATTAGTGAGTGTGAAAAGCGCTTGAATCAATTTTTCTACTATTTCATGGCCATTTACAAGTTTAGCTGGCAGCAACGCGTTTATATTGTTCAGAATATATGCTCTGATGGCTCGGAGGTTGGGTATGAATGGCTATTTCTATACGGTTCGTTGTGTATTCATCCATCGCCGGGAATTGTGCACACAGGATCATTCTCTGGCTTAAATGACTTGTTAGGTCAATTTAATTGATTACTGTGCTGCAGCACTGGACAACAGCAATCTGTGCAAGCGTGTGTCTATGTGTGTGTGTATCCTTTTAATGCCCAATTTGCAAAGGATGTGCCAACAAGTGACTTTAACGAATGCATTCACTAGGAAAAAAAAGTTTTATGCTACTTCAATATGTACATATAACGTCTACAAATATGTTTTTGCTTGTGACGACAGTGAAAAGATGTCAATGAAAATTTAACGAACTTAATTTGGAAAAGTTTTAGTCAAATTTTAGATAGATGTAGTGTTATATACACATACAAATATTAAAAATAAAAGATCCGCACTGATTTCTATGTATGTTCATTCTCGTTAATCTGAAAAACTACAGTGAATAATAACATCAATGATTCAGTTTTGCATTGCACAATATGGTCTCCATATAAAATTAAAAGTTTTGTAACCTGAATTGACGGATACGACTATAGAACTATAGGAAGTCAAAACTGTTCTGTACCTTTTACTTGGTTCAAACGCAACATAAAAGCTTTGTTTTAAAAAATAAAAGCTGAAAAATATTTATTTATTCATCAAAATCTATTTTGTTCCCTTCAAAGATATAATAAAGTCGTGCCAATACTCGAAGCAGTTCAAATTTGCGCTTTTTGGTATTCATCTCCTCAATCAATTTAAAATGGCGTCCTTTTCTGGTGAAAACGGTGGCTTCGGCATGACTCTGTTGTTGATTATGCATCAACAAATCACGAACAAGTAATGCTGTGTGAGTGATACACAAGCCACAAATCCTGATGTTTTCTTTGTATTGCTGTTTTCGGACTATGGTTAACTGAGATGTCGTCGCACATCACATATATTCTTCTTTTGTGGACAACGTAAACTATTTGAATATGATATATATGAGTCCAACAGTTACTCTATATATTATGGAAAGGAAGTATCGATTCAATTATTGTAAGACAGCTATCAAATAAGTCTTAACAAAACAAAATTTAATAATTATAAAGAAAACTGAGGGCTATCTAAATTTTTAGCTTCTAAAAAATTTAAAAAAATAAACAATAATTTAACGTATAATTGGCTACTTGGCAGTGGGATAGAAATTTACTCTGTTTTAGAGAACACATTCATCGCTACTTAAGGCCAAAAAAAAGGGAGTCGTGGCAATTTTTTTTTTTTTTTTTGCAGCGAATTGTAAGTCTCCAGATTAAAGTTTTGTGTTTTTTCTAATTGTAAATTATATCAGCTTATAATTTTATTTTTTTATAAATTGTATTTTGTTTGGCAACATATGGCCTTAGTTACAAAATGAGCAATAAACCAGACTAAGTCTTCAACTACAATCGTAGTGTCGAAGCCATCTTTACACCAATTGTTAGAACAAACATTTGCATTTTCATAGTTATATGGATCTATTAATTTTTAAGTGCACCAAGTTAAAGGTTTTCACCTCTAATATATTAATATTTTGAAAATATAATAAAAGTTATATAGATTTATACGTGATCTACCCTATCAATTACTCAAACGGCGTTTAATTCATTAAAATCGAATAAATATTCAGAAACGTATCAGAACGAAAGGATCTCGGAAACGGTAATACTTGTAGATAGAAACTTCGTTCCGTTTGCATTCGATTAGGACTTTACCGGAATTTAAGAAGTTTATTTTGCACCTAACACTTTCCCCATAATATCACCCTCACGGCTACAAATTTCTTCGGTATAGAGATAACGTTCCTCTAAGCTAAGATCCTAAAGCTACATCAAACTCAGATAATATATGTTGATTTTATGAGCAATTGTATTTGAACGACCTATGCTTATTTTGCTTCAGTACTTCCTTTTCCTTTTCATACTGTGAGAAGTGGGAGGAGCAAAATACTTTTCGTCAGTACCATTTTTGTGATTATTAAAAGCTTATTTACCAAGATAATAATATTCAATATGTCAAACTTTATTTAAATCCATACATACAAACTTTTACGTTTATAATATTAGTAGAATAAATTAAGGTTGAGCCAATTGATATTTTCTGTCTTGAAACTTTGCCTTGAAACTTTTATTTTTCTTAAGAAGCACTTTCACTTGCTGACATTAATTGTTACCAAGTTGACAATCTGTAAAGAGTTCCAATTCGCATAACAAACTGAACTCAGTCATGTTCTCTGTATATCATGACTAGCAGAGCTAAGGGTATACTTGTTTGGGAAAATTTATATAACAGGCAGAAAAATAAATAACAAACTCTATAAAGCATAAATATCAACTTCAAACATCGAAACGATATAGCTATGTCCGTCTGTGCTTCTTTTTTTATTTGTGAACAATGAGAAATGGAAATGGAGACTATAAAAATAGAGCCATCATACTTCGATTTGTAGATTCAACAGATTCAAACAAAATGTGTGATGCAAAATCCACAACACAACTGTTTGCCTCATACAGGCGCAAATGACATAGCTTGTTCCATTTGGACAATTGTCTTGTTACAATACGGTACAACTCCAATGGTGTATTGAGACCCAAAATGTCAGTTTAATGCAAAGGCCGCCCTACTCACCCCACATCCGTATAACTGAAAAGTGTGAAAACGTATTCAATAAAGCAGAACTAATTGAAAGCGTCAAAGGCATTTGAACAGCTATTTCTATAAATTATATTGGACAACTCTAATTCGAAAGTATGAGCTCATTCTCAACAAGGGAGGAAACTTACAAGGAGTCAAGGTTGTCAATAAGTGAATTTTCGAAACAAAAATCAATATAAGTCGTAAAGATATATAAAAAAAAAAAAAATAATGTCAGTGATAGTAGAGTGATTTTCAATGCTGATAATACGGGCTTTTAATAGAAGCATTTAACTATCATGACTCGGTCACAAATATCAGCACAAATGTTGTCGTTAAAGCGTGCTGACCTACTACACTAATACGGATTTTTCCACATTTAAATAGGCTAAAATTGAAGAAAATCAAATCAAATCAAATCAATGCTTCAAAGGAAATCTGTGCATATAAATGTGAAAATATATTTATTTGAAAGCTCAAGACAGATGCATGATCTTTGCATGGAGCATAAAACCTTATAAAATCAATTAAACGGTTTAAATTGTACTGAGTTAGTGGATGATAATTGAGTGAAGTGCCTGAAAAGCCATTTTTTATTTAACTATCTTATGCCAGATTATTTAGAAAACGCAGAAAATTTTAGCAGGTTGTTATTCTAGACAGATTAAGGCGTACTTTAAAAAAAATAAATTTTTTTTTTTAATTCATAGCAAAGTGAGGCTACTAATTTGTATATATTATGATCTTAAAGTAAAAAAAAAACTGTATATAAGCTTTAATTTTCCATTTCATTCCATTCAATTCACTTCGTCTTCACCTGCTTGCAGTAACAATCTTTGGCACAGTTTTTAACATCTTCAACAATGCCTATTAGGTCAATCTCTGCGTGCATGTTGAAAATTTTATTACAGCTGCCAACAATTTATTTCCACTGCGAGTATACTCAGTCCATGCTGCAGTCCCATGCATATTGTTGACCTTTAGCATTATCACTTTCAAGCCATTGAATGCTCAAGCTAGCATTTTGGCCAAATTTAATATTCAGTGGCTCTCGGCCAAGAAAGTGGCGAGCCATAACGCACTCGGTGAGTGGAATCCGCTGGGGTGACTTTAATTATGCATTACCTTGCAGATACTTTTGACTCTCTGTGTACAAGTTTTGTTATGTGTGTATCTAATTAGAAAGGAAATAGTTTGTGTTCAATGTTTATAACTGAAATTACTATTAAGAAAACTTTAGAATAGTAGTGCAAAAGTTTTGTGTTATTGTATCTGAATATTGAAAGAATAAAGTTTTCAGTTAAAGTTGCTGTGTATAAATATTAAAAGTGCTGCTGCACAAATACTTTTCAGCGTTGTCTGGAGAGTTTCGAAGTAAAGTTGAAGAAGTAAATTTTAAATAAAGTTCCTAATTGGAGTAAACTAATTCAACGCTTTTTTTTAAATTACGAAACCAATTTCTATTATAATCTCCAGTTTACTCTCAAGTTTACTTAACAAAAATTTAAAATTTAGTTAAATTCTAATTTAAAAGTTACATAAATTATATAAAATATGCCAGGCAATACATTTTAATATGCAGACAGCAACAATATATATGGATTTTTTCTTATAATATGTTCTAAATATTGTTTGTCGTACTTTCTCTTAATGTTTCGCTTGAAGAATGATTTTAGACAAATTAGTTTTTTTTTTCAAATTTATTGTTAGTCATTAGTTGATAAAATAAATAGTTGTATAAACTATATATATATGTAATATGTATTTAACTAAATATATATATTCTAAATACTTGTAGGTACAAAAAAAAAAAAAATTATTCAAATCGGTAAATTCGGATATCCGAAACTTTTGTACTCTTCACACACATTTTTTATTGCGTTTTGTCTGTTTGAAAAATTTTTGCAGTCATACATAAAGGCAAAGAATTGTAGTACATGCATTACGGCATTAATCCGGCACCCCTTACGATTTTTTACAACCGTTGACGCCATATAAATTAAATTAACTTACTTTTATTAATTTGGATCTTTGAATTTCTTAGCAGACCTTCACTCACAAATGGTTTCTAAGAACAATTTTATTGTAAGTTAGCTTAGGTAAAAAATATTGTAACATGTCTTGAATATACGAAAGAGTGTTCGTGGTTCTGACAATATCACTAGTGATATGATTTTGCATAAAGTCGTCATAAGAATATAAGAATATAATTCTAAAAGCTGGCACAAACGAGGTAAACGAAGAATTATACCAACTGGGCAGTAGTTTTTCATTGTCCATTCCCTTATTCCCTGCTCATTTGAATTTATTTTTAAATGAATTTTGTTACTGTGAGACGCGGATTTATCGACAAGCTAAATGTTTCTTTCAAAACTCTCACAAACTACTGATTAACTTTAGCATACTTGCGGGCATGTTATCTGGACCAATCTATATTTAGAACAGCCAAAAGTATTAAGCTTGAATATGATTTAAATTCGATGTACATGCTTTGCTCACCAGCTTGACTACTAAACCGTTTTCTCATATGGCGCGGTGTACTGGATGACTCTCGTCATGTAATGGTCCCGTGCGTATATATAGAATGTAGTCCGTATTATATAATATGTTAGCAAGTGGTGATAGCAGTATAAAGCTGTGTACTTGTAGTCTATCTTACAAGCAGCATGCACTCAGCATGAACGACTTTATTAAAATTATTGCTTTTCTCACAAACATCTTTGGCACAAGTACAGCTTAAATATTGGGCACCCCAGTTAAGTGCTTCATCTTGTATTTTGAGTTCAGATTGCTTAGTAGAAGAGCATTAATGATGCTATCACATAGACATTGTATAAGTAGACCACTTTGAGTTCGACTTGATTATGTTATGGGAAGTTAGAAATGGGAAGATATTACTTCCTTGGGGAGTCTCTATTTTCATGAAATACGTAATGCTACTCTGTATTCGTTTTTCGGCTGCTTAAAGTTATCCTTGTCGAAGATCTAACAGTTTTTTCGATGCATACATAAGTGCTTAACACATTGCATTATATCGTCCATTTTGTTATTGTCAATGAAACTTCTCAGTATGTATTCTTTAAATTCAGGAGTTGTAGAAAGTTTTCTATATTGATGCGAATTTAGTAGGCATACTAGCTATCAGTCAATCAACTATGGTATATATCGGCTTTACAGAAATTACCACCGTATGGAGTTGGCAATTGTGTGGAAGATTTTCTACTGTCCATATGACGGCGATCTTCAAAAATTGATTGATATATAATACTTTCACAGACAAACAGACGAATATGATTCACGTTGTCGAGCTGATCATATAAATATTTATACCATAGTGCCTTGCGAAGAACAAAACAAACATACATGACTGAAATCATTGCATATGTCTACGTTTGAATTGCCGACTGTTCCCCATAGCTGGTACTGTAAGTGGCCCAACTGGTTTTAAGGTTTCTTTTTTAAAGCAATACTTTGTTCTGAAGCCGTAACATAGTTTTGAAGTGCAGTAGCCCGAACATTTTCAATCACATTGAAAAACAACATATAGCAGTATGCTCTTATCTGTTAAATCATTAAAAGTTTCTGTAATAAAACTGCTCTTCTCTGTTAAACCGCTGCTGTTATCTGTCAAGCCACCAACTTTTTCTGTTAACTGTTTGGATTAATAGAAAAAAGTGAAAGATTTAACAGAGAAAAACCAAACAGAAATGAACTGAGAAAAAAATCTACTACTGCATATTTTAAAAGAATTGTTGAATGACTGGAGTCAATTTTTTTTAAGGGTTTAGGGAAAATTATTTCAGCGCAAATGTACTGACTAAATTTTAATTTGTATTGTGTGAAGAGTACAATATTCTTCTTTTTTTTTTTTTTTAAATAAACTTACATATATTACATTGTAGATTCTTTTACTAAAAATCTATTCTTCGATGCTGCTGTCCAGAACTTTCGTAGAATAATAAACGTTTAGAATCAAACCAAATGGTATCCGTAGAAAAGCTTTTTATTTATCAACGCATCCAAATCAATTCAAACTCCTACATAACAAATCAATTAGCTAAATAGAAATGATGCAAATCATTTGATAATTAAATTTCCCAGTAAAAGAAAATAAAAAAATTATAATAATGCAAAACACAAAATATCCGACCAAAAAAAAAAACACCTTAAAAGTAGCAAATACACAGAAGAATAACAAAATATATCAAGTTCAATTTTGGCCGTGGCGTGGTAAATATGCGTAGTATTCAATTAAATTATATATTTGTGCGTAGTGCTTTAGATGTAGCTTAGTACTAGATATGTAGATGTATTTCTTGTTAACTGCTTTCCAAAAAAAAAAAAGAAAATTGGCTTAAAACTGTATATAAAATGAAATTACAAAAGCGAGAGTTATTTTCTTTGTGCTTCCGCATACATTTTTTTCCACTCTAAACAAAAATTTGTTACATTTTTTTCTTGCGTAGTTTCTCCAAAAGCTTTCGCTTTTCCATTTTCGTGTATTTGTTACACGCTTTGCGCCTGTATCCAATAGCTGCTATCACCTCTACTCTTCTGTGCGTTCTTCCAACTCTGTCTATCTTTGCCTAACTTAAACTCTTTCAAACTAGCTATCAACAACAAACTATCTTTCTGTTTCTATCCACTCTATCTATAACTCAGTTCTATAGCTTACTAGCGCCATAACATTCTGCTAAAAAGTCTCCAAAATGAAAAGCCTCAATCTATAATTTTCTCTCTCTCTCCATACTGATTAGCAACAAACACAAAATTTCTATGTGCATTAATTATTTTAGAAATGTACAAAAAAAAAAATATTATAAACCGACCAAATATCGGTCGAGAATTTAGTTTCTGAATTTGTACAAATTGATTTTATTTTTCGATTTTTAATCGATGAAATTCTTTTCTTTTTTCTTCTTTTTTTGATTTGATCAACTTGGATTTTCCGTTTCCAAAATCAAACTCGAAATCGAAACAAAAAAAAAATTGTTTTCGTAATTGAATCCAAACAAAAAAAAAAAAAAAATGATTATACAAAAAAATAAAAAAATTATCCAAACTCTACTAAAATCAACTCTCAAAAAAAAAAAAAAAAAAAAAAAAACTCACTGTGCAATGCAATGCAATATGATACACTGTGCATATTTTAAAAATCAACACCACAACCACCACCAAAAACCACCAAAACACAAATACAATGACAAAGATGATGTTCCAGGCAAGGTGGACGAGAAGGCGACCCAGCTGCATGCAATCGCCTCCCTCAAGGTGCTACTCGACGCAACGAAGCCACAACGCGGAGGCGCCACCACATCAGCTGCCAATCATGTCAAGATCAATCTGAAGGAGACAACGCTTGCCGATCGGCCCAATGGCAATATCGATACCACGCTGGATTCGGTGAGTATTAAGATTTGTGCCAATTTTATAAATATTTCATTCATTAGATTCAAATTTATATATTTTTTGATAAATTAAACGAAAAAAAAAAATAAATAAATAAATTTTGCATACTCTTAAGCACGTTGAATTGAAACTTTATTTAAGCTTCAAATTGTTGCTCAAAAGTATGCAAACTTATAGATACATACACGTACCTACAGTCTCTCAAGCATTTAACAGTCTTGAAAAACCTTTCGCTCTAATATATTATTCAGTCACACACTATCCGCTGCATTTCAGCTCAAAATTTTCTTTTCTCGTTTTCACTCAATTAAAATAACACTCAAAAAAAAATATATAATACTTCAAATAATAGCTAAAATTGTGCACAGTGATGTAATAGGAACTAAATGAATGACAAAATGGAGCCTACATGGTGTAACAAATTGCTGGATAAATTATAGTTTACTAAATTTTAGACAGAATAGCAAAAGACATATACCGACTGGTCTGTGCCAGTTTATACTTGCTAAAATAAGTCGTCCCCGGATCTTTCGAACTCATTTTGAAATTTGAATTCACGTCCATTTAGGAGTTATAACTTCCATTTTATAAAATAGAAATTCATAAATGTTAGCATGTGCCAACATTTTCTCAAGCTAGCACTTTGTAGGTTTTTTGAACTGCAGAATATCTTTCAAAGCCACTTGGACGGTATCTGAGGTACCACGACGGTGCGGTTTCCATTGTGGATAACTGATAAAGTCCGTCAGGGACACGTCTAGACTGGACTGGGGAACTGAGAATTTGGGAAATCGTGTGATAACGTTTTCAAACAAATATTCGTACACCAAGAAATTAGCGTGTCTTCGTACATTGGCCGGATGTTGTGTTTTATAAAACGTAATTTCGTTTGCGATCATTAGGCGATCATTAGACAACACAAACGCCTGGTCACATTATTCTTGTCGGTTCTTGATTATGACGGAATCTCTCAACGCGCTGTTAATCATCTTTGTATATAAACTATCACTCCTGAACACTTGCAGAAACATGCCCGAAATCTTCATACCTCATTCTCTAAGTCAAACAAAGATTTTAATTAAAATCAGGAGTTCGCTCAATTTTGTGAGCTTGCGTAGAGTACCAAAGCTTTACTAAATAAACTTAATATCTATTCGAAATTTTGCAATTCAAATATTTTTTTTTTTTTGTTAAAGTGTTTAAACGAACATTCGAGAATTGAGCATTGCCAAAATGGTTTTACTACTGAAATTTCCGCCAAAAACCGATATATATTAAATATCACACATGAAACCGATAACTTTCGTAAAATATTATCGACAAACCCGACAATTTTCGATTAACCGAACCAAAGAACTGACGTGTTTCATTAAACTACCCACAAAACCAATTTTATGTGGTCAATTTTATGGCTGAAGCTGATATTTCTCGTTAAAATGACCTACAAAAATTCAGAACAACAACACGATTTTCATAAGAAAAAATTATGCATCTTATTTTAGCATGGAAAAATTTATCTTTTCTTTCCAAATTGGTTCTTTAATTAAAAAATAAAAACTGATACAACTTATACTGAATCAAATAGAGAAAAAATTCGTATCAACACTGTATGGGTGATAGTCCACAGAAGAATAGCGAAGTAAACTCTACAGAAATCTTGGGCATGAATCAAATTTGTAAGTGGGCACAATACAATCATCGAAGTGTGCGTAGTGTGTATAGTGACTTCTTTGTCTTGATAACTAAGGTTTTTTTTTCGAAAACTAAACCGCTTATTTATTTTTTCGTAAAGTAATATATGTAGTATGAAATGTTATCGTTAAAAATTTTCTATTCTACCAGTTTTTTAATCTGCTAACAGTAGATCCAATAGAGCAGAAATGGACACTCAGTGGTTCAGTATATATGGGTACTGAAATCAAGCATATACATATGCACCAAAGTCTATCAGCCATGTTCCCCTTTTCACTTACTTTTGCGTTTTACGATTTCAATGAAATCGAACGCTTTCGTTTGAAAGTGCTCCCCCAAACACAAATTGTTGCTATCGATATGTTTCATTTCCAATGTGTTTTACATTAGATGTTATCGGTTATCGAACTAATCAAATCGTAAATTGGTTTTGTAATGTTTGAATTTGCAACTTAAAAAATTTGAGGAACACTCATAAAATATTTATTTATAATTTGAAATCAGTATCAATTATATTTATTCAAAATATTCTTAAAATATTATAGAATAAACCAAAAATACTTTCAAATTCAAGAAAGTGGTTATTTGTTTAAAATGTTGCAATTCCTTTTCAGCTATGTCTAACAGTGCTAGAAAGATTTAATCTCTGTTTTGGACCCGGATCCATATAAGTTGATCACAAGTCGGCATGCCTATTAATCGTTTATGTATTTACTTAATGGCGCATCTGACATTACTAATCAACATTTATTACTGCCATCTAATGATATTAATCATTAATGAAACTCATTTATGCACTATAAAAATCTTATGGTTGGAGAGAAAAGGTGGTCCAAATAGTATTTGACTTTGTGCAACTTATGCGTGCATCAACAACTAAATGTTCCATTTAAAACTAATATTTTTTCAAATACGGTTTTATTTTTTTTAATTTTTTACCAAACGAGCTTATCCAGCTGTCTAATATAGCCATTTACTTTTCTCTAAATTCAGTGCTATAAGCTAATCGTTATCTGTCAAAAAAGTTTACAATGCATATTCTGCCTCAGACATTTAGTTCAATAAATCTGTGCACAATTTTTATCTATTATTTGAAGTATTATAATAACCTAATTAATTTTTCGTAAAATAAACAAAACTTCAAAGTTTTTCAACATTAAACAACTACAAATAAAACATAAAAGATAAAAGTTTGACTTTAATTAATACCAAATGAATTTTTACAATTTTCAAAAGACATGACACAATCTTTCGTCCACGACCTCTATTTCCGCCTGTCTCCAGACTTTCTACATATTGACTGTACTCAGTTTTCTTTAATCTATTAATTTATTTATATATTTATTTCTACTAACTACAAAAGAAATTTTATGCCCCAAGTTTTCACCTCTGTCTCTGCGTGTGTATGTGTGTTTGTAACTGCGTCTAGATATACAGAAGTGTATATCTGTCGTATGTCCGTTGGTGTGATGTTTTATATTCGTACTTGTATCTACTTAATTACCATAAAAATCTCTTCATCTTTTCATGTTTTATTTATGTCAAATTAATGAACTGTGTTAATTTTAATTGGTTGTTTTAAGATTAAGTGTGCATTAAAAAAAAAAAAAAAAACAGAAAAAAAATTGCAACGATTACAATTTTCCGACAGATCTGGCCCTGAGGCAATAATAAAGTCAAATTAAGATGCATCACAATTTTTAATTTATTATATGTTTATTTTTTTTTTTAATGAGCATACAGTGATGGTTGGAAATATGTTTTTATACAAGCAAGTTTTTTATGATATATGTCAATATGTATATATATAAATGGATTACTGAAATATATCATAGAACTTTCCCTCGGAAAATGAAGAAAGGCACGACTTGGCCACATGCAAACCTGGTATAGATATTATTAAAAAAAAATAAAGAAAAATTAATTAAATATAAATAAAAAGTAATCTAAAAAATTAATACAAATTAATAATAATTAATAATTTTTTATTTAATTTTCCGTGCGAAGTTTATTTTGCCATACCTAGCGACTGGCTAAAACCTTCTTCATAGCAAAGAGCTACCACCATTTCACTAACGAATAGCTAATCCCATTTACCTAGCAACCAGCTAGCGAACGGTGATGCAACATTACTATGCTCGATCGCTGTCAATAACATGGTAATTGCAAGTCCCGGGAGAAATCTCTAGTGCAGCACTTATGCATTCAAACAACTGATTATTCATTGTTTTTTTTTTAATTACTTTTAAAGATTTTACCAAACTTTTTCCTAACTTGCATACATAGAAAAATATGCCCCTTTAAAAACAGTATTTTCCGCAGTTACTGTATGTTCTGTGTGTGTGTTTGTATTGTGTGTTTTTACATCTTTTGGAAACCTTCAACTTTGTAAACTACGTAAACTACTCAAGAACTTCAACTTAAATGCAACGATTATGTGTGACTATACTCTCTCTCTCTCTCTCTCTCTATCTCTCCGGTTAACTTTCTAAGCTACAAAAAATATGTTTTTTTTTTTTTTTAGGAAACCAAATTCCCTTTTTCAATTTTTCAAACCCTTTTGTGTATGTGAACTGTTTCATTTAAAATATTTTAACTGTTTGTCTATCACAAACCACCTCACAAGTTTCCGCTTCTGTTGGTTATGTCTTAAATTTTTATTTAATCACACTGAATGTTTTTATTTATTATTTTTAACCACAAAACACACATTTGTCTTTAGTTATTTAATTATTTTTACTTTTCTTTAAAAAAAAAAAAAAACTAGACCTGATTCGGAATAATCCAAATCAATATTGTTCGATTTATTTAAAAAAAAAAAAAATATCATAAAAAATTCAAAAAGTTGAAAAATTACTTATTACGATTTGAAAATATGTATATTCGGAATCATTTGCTTTGTCTTTAGTTGATTGCAATGCAGTTTCTAATGATGCAAAAAAATAAAGAAAAATAAAATTTACAAAACTTGGCGTAATTCCTGAAACAAGAAAGCAAGCAAACAAACAAACAAACAACCTT
Source organism: Leucophenga maculata (assembly GCA_035044805.1). Lineage (NCBI taxonomy): Eukaryota > Metazoa > Arthropoda > Insecta > Diptera > Drosophilidae > Leucophenga > Leucophenga maculata. Next base: position 754,826 of record JAWNNP010002066.1, read on the forward strand.
TGCGATTAGTAACGTTTGTGTTATGAGTTCAAGTTTGAAACTTATTCAAAAACTCGGTATATAGTACTTACGTTGCATAGAATGTATTGCAGTAGTAGTTTGATCATTGCAGTGTCATTTCCTGCTGGCTGCTGTTGCAAAAAAAAAAAAAAAAAAAATATAAAAAAATTTTACCCAACTGGGAAGCTTGAAGTAAAACTTTTGATGCAGCATTTTTCAAACTAAAAAATAAAATTTAAAAAAAAAAAAAGCCGCCAGCGCGAAATGTTCATCTTTCACACGAAATTGTTCATAAATATTTTAGTAACTGCTCGACCAACACCTTCTCATTGCGTGCTCAGTAGTACATAGTAGCTCCGTATGCTTTCCAAGTACATCCATTCATAACTTGAGCACTTTGAGAATTGCTTCGTTTTGGTTCCTACGTTCGTTTGTTCGTTGATATGCATTTTTTGACATAATTGCATTTGCTAAAATTAGTCTTTAGTTTAATTTTTTTACGTGTTCATGTTTCGATTAATTAATTAGCATCAAAATTAAGAAAATAGTTTAACTACAAAAAAAAAAAAAGCGTTTATATTCTGTAAAAATTAAAAAAAATAGTATTCAGTTGTTCCGAAACTTATATCTTTAAAATGACAAAGCAAAACTAAATTGTTGCATTTTATGTTAAATGTTTTTTATTTTTTTTTTTATAATTTGAAACTTTTTGTATTCGTTTCGCTTTAAAATATGCAAATTATATAATCTGTGCGTTTCAAGTTCCGAGTTGGGCCTATTTGTATGAAACTTTTAATATATTTTAAAACCAATCAATATGAAAAAGCTACAACAATCAAATGGTAAGGTGTATATTATTATATAAAAAAGTAATATAATATAAAAAAAAAACTCAAAAATTCTTACCTATGTTTAATGCCAAGTTTGAGTTAAATTTTTATATAGATCTACACTGTATTAAGCATTAATATTTAAATTTTATATTTGCTAAATTAAGTTCTTTTAAAAATCAGAACGTTGCTAGTGAAAGAGTAATTTAAATTCAAAAAGTTTTTGTAATCGATACCAACCGGTTGCCGATATCGTATCGGCTAAAAACGATATGACGTTTCAACTTTAAATCGTTTCAGTTTCATGTATTTCGATTAAAATCGGTTCTCAACTATAGTTTTGTATCGATTACATACACTTTTTAACTTTGGTATTAAACCACAAAGCAAATCAGTTAGCAAAGTTAAGCTTTAATTAGAAATCAAATAAAATTTTTAGACGAAATTGTTTAATAGGCACAACGTTTAGCCGAAAAAAAAAACAAATTCCCAAACAAAATCCCATACAAATTTTGAGCTTCAATGGTGGTATTTGGAGTATTTGCAATTTAATCACACAACCTAATGCAGCGTTCTTTCTTGTTGTTGTTATTTTAGCAACAAATTCTAAAGCAATAAGCCCATATCGGCGATAAGAAGGCGTAGCCCTCATACAACTCTGTCACCTTCCAAGGTTTCTGTTTTGGTTTAGTTTAGCTTTCAACAATTATTACATTAATCCGAATAATATATTCCCCACGGAATATATCCACCAATACAAATTGAAGGTTCGAGCACATACGACTGCAGAGTTCTTTCTTATACATAAAGCTTAGACCTTCATACAAGGGCGTATACAGTAGGGTTCAAGGGGGCCATTGCCACCCCTAATTTTTAAAAAGTTCATTAAATAATGTATTTTACTACATTTCTTAAATATTTTTGCTGTACTGAATTAGTGGCTACAATTAGTAGTTGGGTTCTAAGGGTCCTAAGCACTTTTGATTACTTCAAAAATAAAAAATTAAGTCAGCCCACTCCCAATTCGAGGAAAGCTGGGCACGCCACAGAGTGGCTCTTTGTCTGTGTAACGACCGTCCTTCCCTTGTTGGATGAATGAGTGACAAATAAGGATCATCGCTGATGAACAATTTTTTTTTTTTTTCAAAATCTAGGTCTCCAGATTGCATCAAATGCATCTTCTGCGTTTTGAAAAGTCTGCAGATATTATTTGTTCCGGGTGCTGGAATTAATGAATGAAACCGTGAATCTAGGTGCAAACTATGCAGAGATTTATTTAGCTTCCGTTAGACGACGATATGATACGAGTACCATTCACACAAAAATTCAATTAATATATTAGCTATATAGCCCAAGCAAATTGCCAAGCCCAAGCAACATCGTTGAACCTGAAAACCTTCTACTGATTTTTTGGTTTGCTTGGGAGTTTACCTCTAAAATTTAGAAGGATACATCCACTTATATGGGAGGCATAGTGTAAAAAGCTAACAATTACGATATTAAGTTAAAGTAATTTATAAAAAATAAGTTTTTCATACAAAAGTCCAAAAGTGTGCGCTATATATAATTCATCCTCAAAAATGGACAAAAACAATAGTTCCTAATAGATTATAAAGGAATACTCAAAACTTTGTACAAAAAAAAAAAAAAAATGGTCAGATAAACAGCCAAACGAACTGACATAGCTTGTCTTACCTCGCCGAGTTGATAAACTTTATGGGATATATGATACCCCTTTTAATGCGTTACAAACTTTGTTTGAATGGTGTAGTGAAAATTCAAAGCATTCCGAACCATATATTCGCAAATTTTAATCGCCTGCTTTTATTAATTTTTCGGTTCGATATAACCAGAAAAAGAACATTTTCCTAGCGTATTCAATCGAAAAAATATTAAAAATTAAATTCAAATTTTAACTTTGTAATTATTAAATAAATTTCTTTTAAAAATGCAAACTTTCATAGTGTATCTGTGAATTAAATTCAAAAATTATATGCAATCGATAAAAATCGCTATGCGATATAGCATTTCAATCGAAACACTTGAAACTGAAACGGTTTAAAAACAATTTGACGGTTTAACTTCAAATTGGTTTTATACCGTTTCAGTTGTAAGTGTTTCGTTTGAATCCGATATCGATTACCGATATGTGCCGAACTCTGGCAATAAAAATACGTTTTGTAAGAATTATTGAACAAAATTGTTTAAAAATGTTAATTTAAATCAGAAAATTCAGTTTCAATCCGGTAAATAGCTTGTTTTCAATAAATTGGGTTATCTCCAATTTAATTAAAAATTGCTTCCTTAGTACACACTTCAATATTACAAGATATAAAAAATTAATTAACCTTTATACAATACATACCAATATTTTATAGGCCCAACTTACAGTCGAAAAAAAACATTTCTAAACTTAAAACTCTTTTAAACAGTTTCCGGTTTCTCGATGAGAGTTCAAAACTAGCGATCTACTGTATAAGTATATAAATCAGGATTGTTTTAAGTAATTTTTTTTTGTACTTATAATAAATTTAGGATCTACCACATTTTTAGTAAACTTGGTACATCTATAAATGATTCAAACTTGGCATTTTCAAAATAAATTATTAATTCAAATTATATCAAACCATTTCTAAAATATTTTTTCATATTGATTGGAGTATACAAAAAATAATAATGAATATTTATGCTTTCGTATAAAAATTTTCATTTATCAAATTTTAATTAAACTCCTTGTGTGTGTTTATCCAGAAAACCCTAAATTCAAACTACAAAAATTATTGTATGTGCATTAATCAATACTTTTAATGACTCTACTCTTGTATACAATACTATATACAAACTAAATAACTAAGTAACATTTATATTTCATTTATATTTATATATATATATATTTATTTAATTTTACCAGAAAGCCATAAAGTTGAATACATATCTATTAAAAATATTAACAAACTTTCAAAATGAAAAATTTACTAAAACAAACAATCAAATATTGTATAAAAATATATTCTTCTCTCCAAATCTAATTCTAAATAAAAAACAAAAAACCAAAAAAAAAAATAAAAAAATTAATAATGCTCTATGAATCTTTAATCAATTCAAAACAAATTTAAAGCCATCGTTAAGTGGTCGTCGCCCTAGCTGGATTGAACAGAGGGTCAAAATTCAGACACGCAAATTTAGCATCAAAGTTAGTTTCACATTTTATTTAAATATTTATTTATTTCTACTTAATAATTTTTATAAAGTCTTATATTATTATACATAACTGTATAACATATTTAGTTAAAAAAAAAATAATATTTTGTTTTTTTTTCGAATTAAAATTATTTGCCTATTAGCAAAAAATCATGCTTAAATCTGATTAGAAAATCAAACGCTTCTCGATTAGTATTTGAAAAAGAGTTTAACCAAAACACAATCAACCGCTTTTACACTTTTTATTATTAAACAATATTATTAAACAATAATTAAGTACATTTTTAATTGCGATAATTTGCTTTTTGTACATGCGTAATTTCTTTGAATTTTTATGTTAAAGTATATCGTACAATTTATGCAAGGCAACTAGTTGTGGCTTTAAATGTTGTAACTAAACAAAAGAACGAGAGTTTAATTTGCTATCATTACTACATAATATAAGTATATAATATTACATATATATGTTAAAATAAGTGCACTGTATTTAGGTAAAAGAAACATTGCATATACTCTAATTGTAAGTAAAAAGAAAGCCACTTTAGTGTCGAACATTGCATCACTGTGTGCCACTATAGAGAGCGCATGGCAGCCAGGCCAATTCGCGTGTCAATGCGATTAAACTTTTGGCAATCAGATTTAAGCGCAAATTGCCGATTTGCAGTAGCCTTGACGTCAACACCCTACACCCACCATCGAGTGCTGCTCTACTAACCTTGTCCGCTGGCTCACTGTGTGCAAAATTGAATTAAAAAGTGGAACATGTGAGTCAAATGGAACAAAATGGGCCAAATTGGGTGGACAGATACATTTCAGTGTCATAGCCGTAATGTTAAACGCTTCATTTAAGTAAATGCGATTAAAAGAAAAGCTACTTAAGCGCAATCGTTGTCAATTGCAATCTTTGGCATTAGGGTTAGTCAAAGCCTATATGTGTAAATTAATGGTCGAAATTTAGTTATCGTGTGTGAAAAAGTCAGGAGTAATATATATATATATATATATATGTATAGCTGAGCTATAATATTAAGCTGATGTATTTTAGTGGAACCTAGAATTTTATAAGTATTTGCCGAACACTGTTATAGCAGTATACCAACTATAGATGCAGCCAATATTGGAATTATATTATTTTGAACTATTTAAACCTTTGGAATGTTTGAATGTCAATCTTCTGCGGAAGCTATTCTGCTATCAAGACCAATGATTCTCTTAGTTTGTATTCTCCTTAGTTATAAATGCAGTTACTGCATTAGCCAATTTGTCTGTACCAAGAACTTTGATGCATCTTTAATCTGTTTAACATAAATATTCGTAAGATTATCTTTAAAGGGTTTCTTGAGTAAAGTTAGTCTCCTTCTACTATTAAACAAGCCACCAAATCCTTCTCTTTAGTATTCCAAAAACTACTGCAGATATCTTGGCACTTTACCACTTTATTAGCGATGTGTCTTTCTATAAGCCAAATCCTCTAAGCTGAAGCGAGACAGAAAGTGCGCGTGAAACGAAAACACCGCAAAGAGCATATTGCCAATAAAAAGCAGGACCTCATCGCTCTGCATGCCAAGGAAGATAAATAACTACACCTACAGTGTTCTTCTTCTTCTTCAAAAAAAATCGAGAATGATACACTCTCCGGCAAACTTGTATACTTCACAATTTCACCATATATTCCAGTGCTGAGGAATTTTATTCCGTAGTGCTTAGCCATCTCATTAAGAGATCTTCGGTGCTCAGTATGCATTATGCGCTTCTAGAGTTATCTAACTATTTGAAAAAATATAAAACCACTTTATTAGTGTAGTTTGGAAAAGTGGGAAGTCTTCTGAATAGCTATGACTTTTACTTGGTAAACACAACATTGTTAGGTTAGTCTATACGTTTATCGCATCTCAAAGTCTTGAAAAACGAAGAAGCTCGTACAACGAGGTATGTGCCGATAGGGAATATATTGATGGCATCTTATTTTTGATGTGATTAAGTTTCCCATTTTTCTCTATTAGAAATTGAAGAATATTTTTTGAAGTTCTTAATCGTTATAAAATAATCCATATTTGATGAGATGACCTTTTCGAGTTGGAGTATTTTCTAATGCGCGATGGTACCATACCACCACGTTGATATGTTTCTCAGCCTTAAGATTGCGCTTATAGCTCTTTCTTCTAGTGAGATGGAGAAGTAATAATAAAAAGAGTACATTCACTGCTTCCGCCGCTGTGGTACAAAGAGTTCCATTGTTAAATAGGTCTGCAATTCTTTTAACACATGTAATTTATTCAGTGTAGACAGTCTGACTTCTACCAATTACTAAACACATACTGTGTAGTGTAGACTAAGCATAACTACTTTCATATAAACTCTATAAACAATTGATAGAGAAACTTCAGATCTTCTCTCAATTGCATGACCTGTATTTGTTTAAAGGGTACAAGAAGCAGCTTCATTATAATCATATATGTATATCAAATCTGTAGGATACTGTAGAAGATATGTCGATCCATAATTTTCTTCCTTCCTTCGGCTAGGTAATTTATAGAGCTGGAACTTATCTATCGTCTATTCAAACTTATATACTCTTTGTTTTTCTGAAGACAGGTGTGGGGATTACCTTCTCTCTGAACTGTGCTGAGTTGTGCTTAACACCCTCGTTAAGTGTTTATCTAATAGAATCTCTAGAGATTCTTTTCTGTTGCCTCTCCAAACATCGTTTGAGCTTACTATTGAAAATGAAATCTTGGACGGAACTTTGCTTAGATATGAGGAAGCTTCGTTTTTATAAGAGATATAAGATTATTGACATTTTTTGTAGTATTTTTAGGCCCTGTACCGAAGGTACAAGAGCCTATTGGTTTTGTGCAAATGTATGTAACAGATAGAAATAATGGTCGGAGACCCCCCAAAGTTACCCCCATTATGGTCAGGAGTGATAGAGGAGTCGATATAGCCATGTCCGTCTGTCCGTCCGTCCGTCCGTCCGTCTGTATGAACGAAAGGATCTCGGAAACGGTAATAGATAGAGACTTCGTGTTTTTTGCATTCGACTAGGACTGCTCCGGAATTTTACAAGTTTATTTTAAAATTTTGCCCCTCCCCCCCCTACCCCATAAAATCACCACCAAGACTAAAAATTTCTTCGGCACAAAAAAAATTTAGTATACCAGTATAAAGATGTCGTCCCTCTAAGCAAAAATCCAAAAAGTTCATCAAAATCGGATAATAAATAACGATTTTATAAGCAATTGAATTTGAGCGACCCCTCTTTTCGTTTCATACATAAAAAAATGTTTTAAAAGGCACTTAGTCGCGCAGTGAGAAGTGGTCATGTATTTGGTCATAAGCTCGGGAAACATTTAATGTGTTTGTTAGGCGACCTGAACTGGTACAGGGCCTCTTACAGTAGGTTACGCCCGACTGTGATTTTCTTACTTGTTTTTTTTTGTTTTCAAAAATATATTTGGATTTTCTCATTTAAGCATAAATAGAAGTTGTATAAATAGAAGTGGTTTCGTAAATTTGATTTTGATTTAAATGTTGAAAGCTTCGATGGTTGGTGTGCACCGAAGAGCTCCAATTTCAGTACAGGATAAATTTGAGAGATGGTTCGTTGACATTCATTCCGCTGTGACCTTAACCCAATTGCCATTGCGCAAGATAACCATGCCCTTAAATCACTCGTGCAAAATTTACAATATGGTATCAGCTGTGTGGCAATAGCGCCGTTCTGTTGGAATCAAATGTCGTCCATATCCATATCCAATCTGGAGCAAACGAAATTGGTTATCATTATTCCCTTGACGATGATGACAAAGCCAGCGTTCTTTCCGAAGAAGCTTTGCCGTTTGGTGCATCTCGTGTGAATTGACATTTTCCCAAATCTAGCATTTTTGCTTGTGATTGTGCTCGTTTCTCCAAAAAGCCTCGCAGTGATTCCATTTTTTTTTTTTTATATCTTTTCTGTTATCGTCGCCAGTTTCTAGCTGCTCCATAAAGTACATAATTTTTCATGTTACTCAACACTAAAATTTTTCATTTGTAATTTGTATTTGGTGAATGAATACTAAGCATAGATTGGTCAAAGATGCACATGTTGTCATTAACTGTCAAATTGTAACCCTAATGGAAACTCAGTATTATTACTAGTTTACGTCTTGGTCTTATTGATTTACCTGTTTAAATTTCAGTAAATTTGATTGCAATCCTATGAAGTCTGAATCTATTTGAACTATTTTCTTCAATCGCTACAAAATGTATGGACCAGTGTAATTTATATATCGCTTTCAGTCTTGAGTTTGAGGAAACACTATTAAGTGCTATAAAGTAAATCCACAATGCTTTTTAGCTACGCCTTCGTATAAGAAAATAGAGTGGTTCGGGTGCTGGAATTCTTAAAGACATTTGGCTTAACAAGCGTTAAAAATTATATCTATGTATATAGTTTTCAAGATGACTATTGGAGACAAGCATGAAAAATTTGACAACCAAGCATATTTATTGATACATCAAATAATGGAAATTGTGCTATTTTACCGCACATTGCTCAATGTTTCCATATCTTTAAGGCTTTCCTAAAATATGCCAAACTTTAGAGTATTTTGCAAATGTTTCACTTCAAGTGCACGTTTTTTATTTTCGTAAAATATTTTCTTTTGTTTTCTCTCTAATTTTGATGTTTGTTGCTCTGTACTACTATTTTGCATATTTGAACACTATACTTTTTTTTAAGCATGCACAAACACTTAGTGGTAGTAGAAAAATAAAAGAAGAAGAAGAAGAAGAAGAAAACAAGCTAATTAACTTTGAAATTTTTCCAAACTTCTTACTGGACTCTATACGTCTAAGTTCAGCCGATTACTAGTACTTCTAACAATACCAACCACAACAACAACACAAAGTTTTTAATAACAATCAAACAATACAAACACAAACCAAATCTGCTCACAAACTATGAAAAACAAGCTTTAAACGCCTGTCTGTGAGTGCGAATATAATTTTTTCCTGAAACGAAAAATACACCGTAAAAAAAATTCACACAGCAACAAAACAAAAAAAACGTACATTTAAATATTTACATGCGTACATATTATTCATTCGAAAAAAAAAAAAAAAAGAAAAAACTATGTTTAACATTTTCAAACGATTACTTTTCACACTTCATTTTATTTAGTTTAACACGTTTTTGCATAAAGAATTAAAAAAAAAATATACATATATATATTATCTATAAACACATAAAGAATTTCTTTTTTGAATTTTTTTTATTAATTTTTGCTGCATATTCACATAAATTACATACACACACATACATACACACATCATCTATATGAATAACAATCAATCAAACGAACATCTTTACATACTATATACATATTTAAAATTATTAATTTATATATTATATACGCTCAAAAGAACTTGTGTAAAAATCAAATCGAAGTTTTTCAAAATATATCTCTACATAATAAATATATAATAAATTATTTTATGCGCAAAACAAAGACAAACCAGCCATTATCTCTTGACTAATTATAACCAATTATAACTGAAATAAAGGCGCCCGATATCGAAGATGAACCGGAGCCGCTTAGTATGGCATGGCCGGATACTGCCCGCAAACGACTAACCTATATACTGGTTGCACCGCTGCTCATACCAATGTGGCTGACGCTGCCAGATACGCGTACGCCGCGCGGCAAGAGATTCTTCCCGGTCACTTTTATAGGATCGATAGTCTGGATAGCCGCTTTCTCCTATCTTATGGTGTGGTGGGCAAATGTGGCTGGTGATACAGCACGCATACCACCAGAGGTGAGTATGAAAGAAAAACAAAACAAAAAACGCTCCAACAAATATTCGGAAAAATCTATATAATCGAAAAATCTTCTTTTACAATTTTAGGTCATGGGTTTGACTTTCCTGGCTGCTGGCACCTCAATACCGGATCTAATCACATCAGTGATTGTTGCACGTAAAGGTTTCGGCGATATGGCTGTTTCCAGTTCAGTGGGTAGCAACATATTCGACGTGACTGTGGGGTGAGTTTATAGATATTTCACAAATAACTAATCTAAAAATATTTACGTCCAGTTGTCTCATTGCCAAGATTTTTCGCTGATTTCTAATTGTTCTACTATACGTATACCCTACGCAAATCTATTATTTTCTGCCAATTTCGGACCAATTTCTGACTTCCGCTCGCTGTTGCCGACACTTCTACAAGGCAATTTCTGACTCGCTTAAACAAAAAAGTTTTGTTGTTGTTCGAGCGTCCTGATGTATGAAATGAGTACAGCAAAGCGCTGCATTCAAAGCATTAACGCATATGAAGCTATTCTTCCGTTATGTCTGCTTTACTAGTTTTAATTTAAATAAAAATATAAATATTCCGTATTTAGTTTTCTATAGCTTAAAGGCTATACATATGTATAAGCTCTCCCGTTGCCAACTTTACTTGCTTTCTCTACCATACAACATATTTTTCTTTTTTCCTTCTTTAATTTATCTGTTTATATGACCAAATGTATTACACTGTCCGTGTTCTCCACTATCGCCTGGCTGCCTGCCTGCTGCTTCCTTAGACACACCATTACCAGCTAAACTCATTGTCAACAACATTAAAATTACATTAGCCAGGCGCACTTAAATCGCGCAACTTAGCGGAAATCCTGTTGGCTTAATATCGCAAAATGTACAAATGGCGCAAATAGCTTCAGATGACATTGACAAAAATCATTTGTTAACGACATTTCAATTCAAGGCATTAAATGTTCTTAGGTTTGCGCCTTGCTTTTGTTAGTGCTACTGGCTGCTGCCATACAAAGTTCAACAATATAGATTTTCCGCGATCCAAATCAATTCAACTAAGTACAAAAAAAAAAAAAATGAGAAACAATGCGGGTATTATCTTTTCAATAAATAATCAAGGAAATTTGTAGTCATGGTAGAAAATATACTTACAAGTATCGTTAAAATGTATCTTTGTTTTAAGAGAGATATACAATTGATTGCTTGAATAGTAATACAATGTAATATGCTTCGGAAATAAACTTACAAATTAAAATTATGAGTATACTTCTGTATGTAGTTATGAATATACATATAATATATAATACTCAGACATTTATAGTAACAAAGTACTGTACAGACTCGTACACATATATATATCAAATGATATATTTTTTAGCCGAAATCTGACCTAAGCAGTCCAAACTATGATTATTTAAATTGAAAAAAATTTATTGATATATAAAAAAATCAACCTTCAAAAGTTTCAAAAGTTTTTATTATCCAGATAATAGTTCGTGGGAGCCAAATCGGGCGAATGAGCTGTATGAGAAAGCAGTCATAGCCCTAAATCGTTGATTTTAGCTATGATTGCGTTGCTCTTGTGTGCTGGCACATTGTCTTGCAAAAACAAAATTTTTTTTCGCTTTATTAGATGCCGTTTCGCAACGACTTTGCCTTTCAATCACTCCAATAATTCGCAGTAATACTCGCTATTGATGATAACAATCCTAGAAAACGGATGCCATGACCTTTCCGACCCCTTGAGCCTCCTTCGGCTCCAAGTTGTTGTTGTTCATAGCCAGCCAAACAGACCAGATTACGACCAGATTCCCAGAAGAACATATCACAGAACTGTCAATTTTAAATGGAACATCCAATTAAGTATGTTTATAAATTCCTAATCAGTTCTAGTTATAACCGATAGTGGTCTAAAAGTTGGTAGTCACTCAATTACTTAGACATCGTACATATGAATGCAAACCAACCGATATTCTCTTCACACCTAGTCATTCTTACAAATGCCCGGTCGTCAATCACCAATTAACTTTGATTTCTTCATATAAACCATGTGATAAGTGTAAGCAAAGGAATTAACTGATCTGGATTTTGTTTACCTCATCGAACAGCACGTACAAGTCGTGGTTCATACGGAACCGAAACTATTGATTCAAAAAATTCTGCAAAGAATCTTTCTCTCGATCAAGGTTCAGGCAATACCGTAGACTCCAACAATAAATTTAAAAAAAAAAAAACGCATGATAGCGCATTACCCTGCCTGAATTCACTCTTGATATCAAAGTCCTTGAAGAGGGTCTCTCCTACCGTGACAACGCATTGTGTAAAGGACAATACGAATAACTGTTAAAATATCTGCTTTGCTTGTATCGAAAGCAGCTTTGTAGTCGACAAATAGGTTTATTTTTGTTGAACTCATGAGCCTTCTCCAAGCTGTTTGGTAGCATGAATATTTATTCACTGGTCGATCTTCACTGATACTCTCTTATCAGTGCATCCATGACATGACAGAATTTTATATCCGATTGATTTGCGAATCATTCCAAATAACGTATATCTTGCATAAGAGTTGGTGCATACTCCTTACCAAGTCTTTTTCTCCGTTTTTGAATAACTCAGTTAGCTGCTCGCTTCTTTATTTTTATTGCGCTTTTTAATAATTAAGTCGTCCTCAAATATCGTCCGACGGATCTAAAAAAGAGCAACTATTAATTTGTGCTTCTGGCGTCGCTTCTCTATGAACGGCAGTGTATCCTGCATTGCCTCCAAGTAGTTTAAATAAATAACTACTCCAAACATTCAGTGATTCAGTACGAATGTGTAGAAAGTAAATCCAGTCTTAAAATTTCCGTTCAGACGCTTTTAATATAATTTTTTAGCTTCATTTCTCTTCGTTTCACTCGATATTGCTCTCTCACAGCTCGCATTGATCCTGAATTATTTAATAGGTAACGTTCATCAGTGCAATATCATTGCGACACTCTGGTCTGATGACTTCCTTTGCTGCCGAATTCATTGAGGGTGTAATAAGATGTAGAGATTCCTTGGAGCTGTCTTGAGAATACGACTAAGAAGATCAGCATTATAACAGCTTTTCGACGAATAGTTTTTGATGAGTGTTGAGACTAGTGGCGTTCACCATGTTTAGTGCGCACTTTGGCTGCGACAAGATTTTGGATTTCAATCTTCCAAAACACACTTCCGCTAATTAATTGTCATAAAGGCTAAATTCTTTCGACAATTGAGTTCGACTATTAAGTTTCATTCTTTCCCAATTTCGTCATTGAAATCGCTTAGCACGATATCATGTTGGAGACCCTTACTTGCGGGCTAAGCTTTCGAAAAATTCATGTTTAGTCTCAGCTTATGTTGAAATATCTAAACGTCAAGCGTATTGCAGTCAGATGCTCGTCAAAAGGTGTAAAACTAAAGATGAGATAGCCTCAATTCCTAATTGCCTAAATTGCAGTTAAATTCGTGTTCTGTAAATTCTCATGACAGCTACAATACCTCACAAAAAGTTTAGAGCAGCCCATGCTATCCCTCGCATTTACTGGATTGAAGTGATGTCAGCCTTGTAATTATCGAGGACAACAATCAGCTCTATATAAGTACACCATACCTTTTAAGGTTGCGGAAATTCCTCCGTAAACCTTTAGCGTAGGTCGTCATCATAGGGGATCGTATCCAAGGCTTTGTATCTTCATGGCGCTTTTTATTTTGCTGCATCTCACAATCTAGTCAACCTGTTCAGAGATTCTTCTGGGGATGGATGGGCTAATAGACGTTTAGAAGTTGCTTGAGCTGTTTGTAAAATAATTATTTTTGGTAATTTTCAACTGAATGGCAATCAATAATTTCTCCATTAATCAAGCATCATAAAAATTTTGTAAATTATCAAAATTAATTTGTAGCCCCATGTGTGCTCAAAAACTTTATATCCCATATGAATCAAATTTTTACTATATATGCCACGGTTCTAAATATAAATATAAGACAAAACTTTTTATTAAAGGGCTTAGGGGGTTAAGCATACAAAAAATGCCCCCGCAGCTTTTTTGCCCTAATTGGGACCATACATTCCTAACCACATGAATATAAATTTCTGGCAGTATGAGCTCTTAATTCGCTTTTTTCGAAAAGTTATGGAGGGGGAAAGCAAAATCAAAAAACACATTTTTCTCGAAAACTACTGGATCGATTTTAATGAGCTTTGGATATGTTATTAATGTGGACAAAACAATTTTAGAAAAAAAAAACAAATTTTTTTTCAAAAGAAGTAAAAAAAAATTAATTTTGAAATTTTCAAAAAAATTTTTGAGGGTCATTTTTTAAATTGACCGCTCTAAATTTTTTTTCAAAAAATACCTTAGAATGTCCTCTTTAATATATATTTTTTTCAAATTTTTAAAAAATATAGTTTTTGAGTAAAATGTCGAAAACCATGGTCGTGCAATATGTACATATTAGAATATTATAACGTCTACAGTTAGCCTAAGGAATAGTTTCCAGAGTTTACCGCGTGGAGGTTGTAGTACGATTTTAATCTCTTTTTTCGGGAGTTTTTTTTATTGTGAGTTCCCTTGCCTCTCACTTAAGTAATTCTACTTTTTGAGAAGGACTACGAAAAAAACTATGGAAAAAGTTATTCACAAGAAAAGCAAAAACACTGTAACACCGAAATTGAAACTGCAAGAATTTTTAGTCTTCATCGCTATCAGATTCGATGACTGGTATAGTTTTAGTTTTCGTAAATATGTCCGTTAAAATTTCAGCTGGTTTGAAAATTCTCGATAAATAACGCGCGTGTGATAAGTAATATACAACTGCGGCAATGTGGGAACAACAGCCCACAGTTCTGTTTCCATTGGCACATTCACATGTATATTCTTTAATTCCTGAAACTCCAATAGTGTCAGGCTCGTACTTAATGAAACATCTGTACGTTTGGCGAGAAATGTGACGGGATGGTACTCTAACTTTTAAAATCGTAGAATCATCTTTAACATATTCAATTTTTAAATTACCATCTTTGTCAAGCATTTCTGCCAAATAGGAAATAGCCTGAGAAAGTTGGTAGGTTCCAGTGAATAAAATTTTTAAGTCATTTTCAGTTAATTCCGGAAAATTGGTAAGATCGTCTGAGGAGATAGTTCTAAAAGGCAGTTTTCGACGTAGCCATCCTTCTTCTTCTACTTTTTTAGCCAAAGAAAACTTTACCGTTTTCTGACTATGCATTCTTTGAAGAATGTCATTAAAGTTATCTACGTCAGATTGTAACCTTTTTCCAAAAGTATTATTAAGGAAACAAGCAATTCTGAAGTATGATCCAATTTTCGGTAATAACTTATTATCGATTTTATGATCAAGAAGACGATATTTTTGTTTAATGACACCATGAACAGATTCTACAGCAAATCTAATTTTCGTGACAAAGCGAGAATCATTAGATTCTTCGGCAGTTAATTGTTTCCTTTTTTCCTTTTAAGGCAGGCATCAAAACTCGAAATTTTTTTTCTTCTAACTTTCCTTTTACGTCACGAAAACCACGGTCAAGAACAAAAATATCATCTTCATTAACCAGCTTGGACAAACCTTCAGGATCTTCGAGAATTGTTTCCAAAATCTGGGCGTCATTTTGGTTCGCAAGAAAAGGTCCAGCCATGTCCACAACATATCCGTCTGTTGTGCAGATGGTAAACGGCTTACAAAGAGGAACTTTCTTTTGTCCAGAGTATGATTTCCTTTGATAATCATTATTAGAACTTTTTTGATGTCTGCCGTATGTGCCGTCGCATATCAAAAAAAGTTTATCATGAGAATCAAATAATTGTTTTGCCATTTCAGTGGTATGATTTAAAATAAGTTCATTCCTACTTAGGGCATTTACACCGAAACGAAATGGCAAAACATCATTTTCAAAGGATTTAATTACACTATTTGAATAGTCAGAGACATCATGCTCATTTTTCAATTGCAAAATAGAAGCGATCATTGCATTTGAATTTCCTGATCGTAATTTGAACAAAAAGACAACAATGGCCTGAATAACGGAACGGGAATTACTATTTCGCAATGAAGTTAACACGTCTTTCAATTCATTGAGTTGTTCCCAATTTAAGCCCGTAAAAACTTTCAGTTGTTTCTCGGAAATATTGTACTCACCTATTTTGTCCAGCAATGTCGAGTCACATCTAACAGAAAGCGTTCCCATTAATTTTGATAATTCAGATGCCGTAAGACTCGTAGTATTAGAATAAGCTTTTAAACGAGTAAGATCTTCCTCGTATATTCTATTCTTTATTAAGTGCATTCGACAACACCGATTCCCAGATGGAATGTATATTTGAGTTTTGATGTACGATTGAATTCGGGTTTCTTCAGGAATGACACGTAAATCATTTGTAGAACCACATATACAACAAGATTTATGTGTAGCAATTGTTCTCCGAATAAAAACTTACATACGTTCAACCTCAGAAATCGATGCTTCTGATTCAATTACTTCAAAGATGGGATCATTTTCTATTAAGTCAGGTACGAAATCATTTCCGATATTCACTTCAGAATTCTCTTGAGATTTTGTTTGTCTATAAATTGAAATTCTACAGTTTTGACATATAATGTCATTAACGTTTATTGTTTTCTGTAAGGAAGTGGAGTAAATATTTGCTTCCTGTTCCTTTGTTATAATTTTTTTTCTGCCTTTAGTATTTATTAAATGTGTGTTACAACCAGAACATTTTTGTCTTATCGAAAATGTCTTATCCATTTTGCAATTGTGAAAGAATAAAAATGTTTAAAATATTAACTGTTCAAAAACATCGGAGATATAACTACAAAATGAATTACTCCATATTAGAATGCTCTAATATTACTACAATGAGAACAATCATAGATCTTTATTTAATGTAACAAGTGAAAACCTTATACACCAGGGTCTCGGTTTGCGTCGTCCCGATTTGCGTTTTTTCAATTTGCGTCGCAAATAATTTTTCGATTTTGTTCGAATTGAGTCGTTAGATTTGTTTTTTGTTTAGTTTTGTTTTCAAATTGCGTCGTTAATTTCAGTCTGCGTCGCTCAAATACACACGCATATTTCGAAACATATACATGGGACTATTTAGCTGTAAAAAATATTTTTTTTTGTAAAAAGGGGATTCCTAAATATTGGCATGCAACTAATTGCAAAGCAATAATATTCTCATCAGGACATAAGCCTGCACATGACTCCAATTTAATTTGAAATACCATAAAATTTATATTTATGCTATATACTGTAAAATTATCGACAACATATGAATTCCACAACTCAAAAATCTTACGTAATAGCAGAGAACGCGATGTATGTCATTCTACACAAGAGAAATTGTCTTAGAATCACCAAAAAAAAAAAAAAAAAAATTCTGTACAAATTTTATGACTTAGTGCCATTAAAAAAACTTGTAAGTTATTATTTTTTCTGAATGTCAATCAAATAAGATTAAAAAGGTCAAGGCTGAAAACTTTTCGCGTGGCCCATGTATGCAGGAAATCAGGCACACATGTATATAATATATTTTCATACATACAAGTACATATATATCATTAAATTGTACATGGGTGCAGCCGTTTGGAAAATGGCTGCCACAAACGTACGATGAGTATATTATTAATCGGGAACAAGCGAGAAATTCGCGAAAAAATGAAATTTTCGCAATACATTCCGGTTTAAATTAATTTTTCTTGTATTATATTTGCTTTTCTGTGCACCTGACGCAACGCCAGCGCACCACCGACGGCGTCGAGCAACTCATTTGAACAGCGACCGGTGCCATTCATGTGCAGTCAAACTGGCTCCGGTCCTCTGGTCATTGCTCGACGCTTTTGTATGAACTACTTTCAGTTTTCAGGCGCTTTTAAAAGCATTTTTCAAATAGGTGCACACACATATATGAAGTGCAGAAGAGCAAGCGATATGCTCGTATTCATGTGTATGTGAAATTCCGTATCTTAAATATTTCCATGAATTTTTGTAGATTTTGTGCTACAAAAAGCCTTTACAATTGTAAAGCAGCAGATTTAGAATATTTAAATTAGAGCCGGAATAGATGATATGTAATTTGGAAAGTTAATTCGAGTTGAGTTTAATATTCATGTACAAAGATGAAAGTTATACACAGAGAATAGTATAGGATGTAGTGCATGTCTGCAATGGAGATTATACTGGTGGGCAGAAAATCTCGTTAATACGATAACCTTACAAAAAATAACATTTTTAGGAAAAACATGTTAATTTATAAATTTTCAGTTCGCTTAAAATGTATCTCTGTATCTCTGTATCGAGAATTATTACAGTGATGCACGATATATCAAAATTTGACTAATCTCACAATTCAAATGAAATATGAGCAAGAAATGTTCGACCTAATTTTTAAATAAATAAGAATACATCAGTTAATGCTCCGGTTATCTCGTTAATACGATAACCTTACAAAAAATAAAATTTTTAGGAAAAATATGTTAATTTATAAATTTTCAGTTCGCTTAAAATGTATCTCTGTATCTCTGTATCGAGAATTATTTTATCAAAATTTGACTAATCTCACAATTCAAATGAAATATGAGCAAGAAATGTTCGACCTAATTTTTAAATAAATAAGGATACATCAGTTAATGCTCCGGTTTCCTTTTGAAATTGAAAAGGCAAAGAGTTGGTGACATTTGCCGACCTTCGCAGACACCGGAAACAATTTGACTTTGATTGAATTATTGTATGAACTGACCGTTTTTCTTATTGTTTACAGAGTATAATAGAAATTGAAATGAAAATAACTTGAATGTATGTCCAATTGAGTGTAAATATTTCAAATAGCTTGTCTGATTATTGGAACCAAAGGGAAATACATTTTGCAATCATAATGCAGAAGTTTATTTGAGTATATTATAGAACTGAGCCCTTAATTTTGAGATTGATAATATCACCAATATAAGAAATAGGTATTTCATTTTGTCTTTAAATATTTTTTTACAAATGGAATAATGAAACAATCGTCGAATAAAGCTTTTTACATTGTTCCTCTGAAGAAGTTATAGCTGATTGCCAACAGACTTCATATCGTTTGATTAAAAAAATTAACAGTTAGCTTTAAATCCATCTCTTGAAAACTTCTACATATTCAATGAAACATATGAAATACCTGGTTTCATTGTGATACTGCGTTTAAATTGCTATCCAGGAAAACAACCTAAAATACTTACTTACTTACTTACTTACTTAAATGGCCGTAAACCGTCTTCCGGTCATGGTCGCATTTAGGAAGGCGCGCCAGCCTCAATAGTCTTGTGCACGCTGGCGCCAGTCATTTTGAATGCCAAGTATGCAGAGAGATCTCCATACCTGGTCATTTCAACGCGTGCCCGGTCGTCCTCTATTTCGGCTTCCTCCAATCAACGAATCTCAACGAATACCTCGTACAGAAAAAACTGCGAAGAATCTTTCTCACGAACACTTCCAACGCTGTTTCATTTGACTCAATGACAATTCATGCCTCTGAGCCATACAATAGGACCGGGAGTAACAGTGTCTTATAGATCTTGATTTTTGATCTTGATTTTTGTCTTTCGTCATTGCTAGATCAGCCAAAAAAAAAGTCTATTTTCAAGCGTGATTCTTCGCCTGATCTCCAGACTGATGTTGTTGTTGTTGCTGATTATCTAGGATCCAAGATAGAAGAAGTTTTCTATATCCATGAACGCCTTTCTGACTCGACATATAGGTGGTGTGTATCTTTGTTAAATTCACGGGTCTTTTCCAAGATTTGGCGTATTGTGAATATTTGTTCTGAAGCCACATTGATATAGTCCTATCAATGAATCCGCATATGGCTTTAGCCTAATACACAATACGTGCGACAGAACCTTATATCCGATGGAAGAAGACTTATTCCGCGGTGTAGACTCTTGACATGGTGTATAGTCGTTAGGAATAGAGTATCTCGACGGCAGCATTCTTACTTGTTTATACGTAATTTTGCAACTTCATGGATGGCTATAATTCTGCTGAAAATACTGTTGAGTAGTGGAATATATTTTATTTGTGATTTTTTACCTTGTGAATTGAAAGGATTGGGAGATAAAGTTTGTGAAGATAAAGTTATGGTGGGTGAAAAAAATTTTCGAGGAAGAGAAGAAGTGTTATTGGTAAATGATTCTACACGATGTACTGTTTTTTGTTATTTCTTAATAGATGTTAGCAAGATCTGTCTATTAAATTACGAAACTTAGCCGCCATCACAACCAACATGCCGTTACTTACTGATTCCATTTTTAAAAAAAATTTTAGTAACAAAAGACAAAATGTATTAGTCATCTTCAGTTTGTTCTTCATGTCACAAAATAACACGGAAAATACTTTTCTTGAGAAATATTTTCCATAAAATTCTAATAAAATTTTAAGTGAGTATACTACCTATTCAGAATTTTTTTAATGTACGCAAATAACTGTCAATTCCCAGGCGTGAACAAGAATATTCTTCTAAACACTCTAGTTAAGATTATACAACTGAACCTTCTCGGTAAATGCCATGAAGGACAAACGTACTCAAATGTTTTCTAAAAATCCTTCATAATATATTCTCTATTTCTTTAAAGTAAAATCACGTACAACTAACTAAGTAGTACTAGTTAAAGCGCAATCTGGCAAATTGTAGAACGCATCATTCCACAACAGAAAATATTATATCTGAGGTTTGCCACCATCTCCGCCGAAAACTAGCTCGCAGCGAAATGCAAGGTTATGCGTAAAGCAAAAAAAAAACCAAAAATAAAAAGAAATTTCAAAAAATCGCGCATTTCTATGGGTATTTGCACAAGTGTGTGCGTTTCTCTATACATTTACAATATGTTTGTGTTTATATTTGTGCGAATGTGTTTGAAATACATGAATGGCGTTACTGCATCACCAGCAGCAGAAGCAGTAGCAGTGATGCATGTGCGCGCAGAGAATGTGAGAGGTCACGACAGGACAAAAGGACATCAGCGCACTGCGGGCATGGCCGGCGTTGCTGCTTACGAGAGTATGCCGCAAATGCGTTTCCACGTGCCAGTTGCAGCAACAGAAGAACAGACGAAGAAGACGAAGAAGAAGAAGAAGCAGTAGAAGAAACAGCAGCAGTCAATATCGTCATTGAAACATTGCTGACATTGCACGTGCGCATTTATTTTTGGGGCATTGTAAGACCATGAGAGGAGGGAGGAGGCTAATTTCAAGCGATTGATTGTGGCGTGGCGTGCTTATGTACCACGTATACAGCAGCAATTACGCATAACAATGACATCCCGCATACGACATGTAGACAACTTGTAACCGAGGGCTGTTTTTAAAATGTAGCTAAATATAAATGCAATAAATTCTGCGTAATTTAAGTAGTTTGTACTATTTATAGTTAGTCGTAGTATAGCTATCTATATGTTATAACAAACACCGTTAATGGTTTACGATTCTATAAATCTCTTTTTACATGAATACGAAGAAAGAAAGGATCAGAGATAGGGTCATGGATTGTGTACCAAGTATTGAGCTTGGAGCTGAACAAAAAGAATATATGAAGCTCTATGATAAAACGCATCTGATACGAGACAATATTGAATATTTTATGAGGGCATATATAAGAAACATCTACATCTGCATTTAGAAAAAAAAGTTGTTGTATAAAATGTTTAGTAGTATGTACTTCCATCACCAATTTATCACTTCCTTGATTTTAAGAATTTGTAGAGTCGATATAACCAGGTCCACACGTCTGATTGTGTTTACGAATAATGAAAACTTGGGGACTATAAAAGATAGAGCCTACAAAATAAAATACTTAGAATTTTCTATTTCCTTTTTAGTTATAAATTACTCCATTCCTACCGCTCTAAGTGAGTAGCATCATATAAATCTATTCCCTGATTTTTACATTTTTCGTTTTATTTTAGATATGACAGCAATCAAAATTCAATCCGGCGACAACCAAACACCAAATTGTGAAAAAGGAAAAATTTTAAGTCATCTTTAGGTTTCTCTAGGTATCTCATAATTTTTCACTGATATTCCCAAACCTATTGAAAAGCTGTTACCAGCTTCAATGTTATCAAATAGGCGTCCCTTAAGTGTGGTCTTGATCTTGGAAAACAGTAGCCGAGTTGAGCCGTCTCAACAGTTCTTGAAAGTATGAAAATATGAAAATAAATAGAATTTTAAAATAAGCCACCTTTTAATGGTTATTTTTAATACTGATAAACCTATTGTGTAAAAGCAGGAATATATTAACAATTTGATTTTTGTGATTTTACAAAAGTGAAACTCTTTAGGTCCGATAAAGTCGGCTAAATGGAATGAAAAACGTAACGAAAACGGGGACGATGATGCATAGTTTTAGGGGTATTAGAATAAAGAACTATACATATTTTTTAATTCTGCTTTATTTAAAGGTGCAAAGCATTGAATACTTTTAGTACAACTTCTTCGGGGTTTTTACAGGAGGCTATCGAACCACACTCTGTCAAAGGTCCGCCTTATATTAGGATAAACTGCTACCACATTTCTTGATATACATCAAGGGTATCCTGCGTTCCGTGAGACTTCCGGAAACCGCACTGAAAGGATGTTGTGAGCACAATTCGCGTAACGAAATTCGTGACACGAAAATGCGAGCGTTCATTGATTCGTTTTCTCTGCTGACGTCGAGCAGTAAAGTTTATGAAAAGAATTGTGTGATCAAGTCGTAGTACAATTGAGTTAAGGTAATTGTGAATAAATTATTTATTGGATAAGTCGGCTGAATGAAACAGCGGACCGAGACGAAAACTGGGAGGGCTCTAAGATGGGGAGAATCGAAAGTGGAAGGAAAGTCACCCATAAGTTACCCATAACTCACTCATAAGTCACCCTACTTTTCCTCCGCTTGCATCGAAACATCGTACATTCGCTGCAACAAATCAGGGATCTTTAACATTACGATTTATGAGGTTTTTGCAGAACAATTGTGGAGAGTTTTAGGCGCCTTCTACCAAGCTGTCTCGTCTCCATGACGGCTTCTTTTCTTCGCCTAGCTGATAGCCGCCTAGCTAGTTGATTAAAATGCTCCAGTTACACTGTAGCTTGCTAAAAAATAAAAGCCCCAATTTTAGGAACAATTAAGTCTCTTTTGAGGTTGGCACATACTAAAAACTGCCAGAGAAGTTACGCAGAACATGCACTTGAAGGATTCTGAACTTAGAAATGTGCATTCCACCAGGCAGTTGCAATTTTGACGTTGTACAGGATCACCTTATACCACAGCGAAAGCTTGATTCAGCTTTTGAGGAGCCAGCCCAATTTACGTACACTGGCGCTTAGATATTTCAGATTTTGGCTGACTTAGGTCTTGAAAGTGAGTTGCCTTCATAGGCAAGTTCCCAGTTATTCGTAAGCATGCTGGTGTTGCAAAAGCTGACCCTGTATCTAGACTCCCGGGCAGTAATCCCTGTCATTTGTCTATGTTTTAACCGATGTTTCTGCGTTTTGCCCATTACTCAAACTCCCGCAGATATAGACAGTACATTGGAAGCATTGCAGACACACTTATTCCTGGCCAGCATGTATGTATTTTTCGCAAACAATGCAATCATGACTTCCTGCTGGTCATGTATTGGAATATAATAGACTGTGGGCATAACATGTGGCACACCAGCATTTAAATAACAGAGTAGGATCTGTCGGTCAAATAACTCTGCTCTAAGGCTGCATTAATAGTGCACGCTATGACAAAGATGATGCCTAAACCGAAGACGATTTGTTTACGTTTCGAGCAAGCTGACAAATGTACATAGTGAGAGACAAGTGGGCTGCGTTTTTGGCACTTGGATTCGTCATCAGATGGAAACTGCTCTTCAAGAAAAATTAAAAAAAAAAATTATTAATAGTCCTGCGCTGTAAAAGCAGGAGGAGCGCTGATGTTTAAATTTCCATTCTGCATATAAGTTGAATCTCTGTGTGGATAAGCTTATAAAATCGGCATTCATCGCTTTGAACCCTATTTTTTGACTTTTAGCTCCATTAGCTGAAGAAACTTCAATTCCTTTTAAAATTTTATATTTCAGTTATCATGGTATAGTTTAAGATTCCTAAGAGAATTTGGTGTCGTGGTGGAACATTCCATTTTAAATTCCATATCAATATTTCTCGTTATAAGTGTAGTTTTTTTCCTCGAATGATTTTTGTTGAATCAAATTCTCTGAAGATTT
This sequence comes from Leucophenga maculata, assembly GCA_035044805.1. Taxonomy (NCBI): domain Eukaryota; kingdom Metazoa; phylum Arthropoda; class Insecta; order Diptera; family Drosophilidae; genus Leucophenga; species Leucophenga maculata. The sequence continues at coordinate 778,903 of JAWNNP010002066.1, forward strand.
GCGACATTTAACTGGATATTGTGAAAATATATCATTTACTCCTTCTTGGTAACGCACAAAAATGAAAGATATACTTATCTTCCGATAAGTCTGGAACTGATGGAAATTCACTAAACTATTGAATGATGTTTGGGTTGATTGGATCAGTTTGGGTGGATCAAAACCAGTTTATTATTACCAACTTTTAATTTTAGAGGTACATATTTTGAAATTGTTGCAAAATGAAGAAGTATTTCACACAGCTAGACCTAAAACCTATAAAAATGAAAGTGTATGATATTTTTTCCCCCTTTTTCATGACTTTTCATACAGCGCAAGTACAATAATTATTTTTATAATTTATCTACAATTTATTGTATATGCAAATTAAATTTATTTTTAACTACAATTATCCTTCTTCTTACAGTTTACCCATACCGTGGCTGATATTCGGCATCGTTTATGATGCACCGGTGGAGGTTAATTCAGTGGGCATGGTCTGTTCCATAACGATACTATTTATGATGCTCATCTTTGTCGTTATGTCAATTGCGTGCTTCCGTTGGCGCATGAATAAGGGACTCGGCTTTACCATGTTTCTTTTATACTTTGCCTTTGTTGCCGTTTCACTAATGTTCGAATATGATATAATCACTTGTCCAGTGTAAAAAAAAAAGAGAAAAAAAAAATATTCAAAGAAAACAATATAGAAACACACACTTAACATCGAAAGGACAGAAAGCACATCAAAAAGAAAAAAATACAAAGGAATAGCATTCAAACTAAAACTTATAGAAACATATATAGTATAAAAGCAAAAGAAAAATATAATTAAAACTTTGATATTTAATAAATTTATATATACAATTTAAATACTACTTAGGCAAATATAGATAAAGCAAAAAATAAAAAAAATAAAAGAGAACTAATAAAGAAACCAACTAAAGATGAAACATGAAAAACTTTTTTTTTAAGAGACAAAATATAAAAGAAATCTGAATGAAGTTTGGTTAGTCTCCTACCCGCAACCGCGGAAGCAACAAGCAAATAACAACAAAAACAACAGCAAAATATAAATAAAGCCGAAATACCGAAATAAAAGTCGACAGCAAAACATAAACAAAAAATGAGCCCTGTAATCTAAATCTCTAGTTAACCCTTAGCGCATTTCAACGCCTTTCAGCGCCTAGAAGTATGCTATGCGCGCGCGCGTTTAAACAAGAAATTTAAACGAATTAAGAAAAGAAATAATTACAATAAATTAAGAAAAAAGGATAATATTTCATTTTTAAATTATTATGCACAAAAAAAAAACATATACATATAAACTAAATAACTTCTTCTACTATGTATTTATATTCAATTCATACCAAAAAGAAAAAATTTAAATAATTATAAAAATGAAAGCTTTATAGCACTTACGAAATAAAATAAATGAAAGTTTAAAAATAAAAATTATAAAAAATACTAAACTTAAACTAAAGAGCGCGCCTAAACTCTGTATTACATTTTAGAACTAAGATTTGTAAACCAATTTCACACATGATGCGCCCAAAAGATATATTAATTTGCTAAAATGTAATACTTAACTTGAAAAAAAAAAAGAAAGAAAACATAAACAAAAAATATTTACATATATATTTAAAAATGCAAAATTAGCAAGAAATTCTAAATGCAAACATTTTTGAGTTTGGGTTTTGTTTTGACCCAGATTCACACTAAATCTCTAACTTGCTCTCTATCCCTCTCTATCTCTAACTTTCTCTTAAAAAAATATAATTCTATAACTTTCCACACTAACTAAAACTAGCTAAATTATATGACTACTTTAACTTATATATTTATTGAGCATATGTACTGAAGCATACAACATGTATATGTATGTATTTTACTTAATTATGTACTTAATAATTACTTTGCCACACAACCTTGCAGCAAATTTGAGATATTGCTCCTTATTTATGCATTATTGAGTCACCAACAAAAAAAAAATTAATGAAACAATTTATAAACCCAAATATAAACGAAATTAAATTGAAAAATAAAATATATATAAAAGTTACAACAAAAAATTGTACAAATTAAGAAATATATATAAATTAAAAAACAAGAAGCGAAGTACTTATATACAATAAAATTACAAAAAAAAAAAAAAAAAATATATTTACATATATATGCATAAAAACAATTAAATTTATAATACAAACTAGGCATTTATAAACTTGAAACTAAAAACGAACAAACAAACAAACAAAAAAATGTTTTAAATAATTAACAAACAAACAAACAAAGCATGGAAAAGATTTAAACACAAAACTACATGAAAGCAATAATTTAGTTGAAATTAATGATACAAAAAAACTATACAATAAATTAAATTAATTCGTATTAAAATTAAAAAAGAAAAAGAAAAAATAGCATGAATGAAGTGAAAAATAAATTGTATATCAAAAGAAAAGCGCAAGAAAATGCAAAGAAAATACGCATTGCAGCACAATTTGTGACATTTTGGCAGCAAGCTAAGGCGCCGCAAAGTATGCCACAAAAAATCATAGCAAACGAACAAAAGCTGTCAACTGTTTTCCTGTTTTAATTTAAAAATGTTATTTTTTTTTTGTTTTTTGTTTTCGTTTGTCGGTACTCATTTTTTTTTTAAACTACAAAACAATCTATTGTTAAATAATCTTCCAAAAAAATATATATACAATACATATATATATAAATATAATTACTCAAAAAAACCGAAAACAAGCTTAATATATAATAAAAAATAAATAAATAATATATAAAATGCACTCATACTTAAAAAAAAAAACAAAAACAAAAAAAAAATACATTTTAAACATATCCCACTTTCCCCTTCTATGAAATTTAAGTACATATACTCAAACCGAAATGAAATCACACTTCAAAAAAGAAACAAGAAAGTCAGTTAAGAAAACTTAAAAAATAAAAGAAAAACTTACAAAAAAAAAAGAGAAAAAACGGAAATGCTTTAAGTAGTACATTAAAAAATCGTAAACCAATAATTAATTAAAAAATATAATTATAATATTAAAAATAAAAAAATTAAAAACAAAAAGCTAACGGACAAAAAAAAAAAAAAACAAAAAAAGAAAAGAAATTATAAATGAATACAAACATGAAAAATTGTTATGGTTATAGAGTTTTAAAAGTTGAATAATTGCGTAAAATTGTTGATAAATTAGAAAAGTTCATACATATAACAAAAAAAAACTAAAAAAAAAAACTCAAAATATATTATGATACTATATATATATATATATATATACATATATACATTTCAAAAAGAAATATTTAACTTCAAATAAAATCAATAAATTCATTGTTTGAAATTAAACAAAAAAAAAAACAAAAAAAAACATAAATAAACACAAACGACTTGTGTGTGTCTGCTAATTTCCCCTTTCCAAATTATTTTAGGTTTTACTCTTTTATTTTATCTATCTTTTTTTTTTTTTCTAATAACTACACAGTGCAACTAAATATTGAGGCTAGAATATATACATATAATAGATTTTCTTAAAAAAAAAAAAAATAGAAGCTTAAAAGATTATGAAACTTTGATTATGAAAGTTTGATAAGACAAAGATTTCTCAATGTACGGTTAAAATTCTTTGTTAAATATCTAAACAACTAAGAATCGATCAAAAGTTTTCAAATACATACTTAAAACCGGAAGAGTATTGTGTGAATTACAAAACTATATGAAAATAATGAAGGACTACGCATATTGCTTTATTTAATATATGTCCTTTTTTTTGTGGGAATTGAGTCCAAGATATTTTATATATTGTACAATGGGTATGAGGTTACCGCAGAGCATTATTAGCTAATGTAATGTGTGCCGATTTATGTCTGTATTTAAAACCAAATTTCACCGGGACAGCAACACTCTAGCTGTCTCTGCATTAACGCTGATGCTTCACTGTCTGCATCAGGCATAGCCAATAAGGACGTGTCAACAGCGTAAGTGGCCAAAAGTAAATCTCTGTGATTAATCACCGACATATCCGTAGTGTATTCATTATATATAATGGGCCCAAGAACACTGCCCTGTAGAACCCAAGTCCTAATGTCAACGATCGCTAACTCGCCATATACTAACTTCGTATAGAAGGACCTATACGAAAATAGCTCATTAGTATTAGATAGTACGGGCTGGGTAGAACGCAGCTGAGCAGTATTTTGTGTACTCAGAGATTTGTAGTACATTGTACATTTGATCAACCAGTGACATTGTTCAGAGGTGCCATCCATGTCTACGCCTAAATCCAAATTTGTGATCAGCTCTTTCGCTTCCACTATAGACAGTAGTCATCGCAGAAATATATAATAATAATGGCATTTGGCTGATCAGGTGGTACGAGGCAATGTGTTGTTCAGGCTTTCCAGGCTTGCGAATAAGAACAATTTCAGCGCACTTCCACTGCGAGGAAAGTGACCAATTTATAGGCAGCTATTGACTATTGCCGTAAATAATGTCAAGTAGTTGCCTGGAAGGACCTTCAAGGCGGCACTATCAATGCGTTCATAGCAAGCTGCCTTTAGATATTTTCAGCGCTTTAATGTCGCCTTTAACTTCGAACAAATGCTGAATGGAGAAAATGAGATTCATAGATGACCGACAGCATAGTTCACTGACATTTTGTCTGGCTGCCAGCCTTCTAGTAGGTATTTTAAGATAACGCGTGGCCTTCCATAAATTAAGCTCTCTATCATTAGGTTCAAGCTAACTGATGTAGTCTTTCTGGGCTTGATTGCGCAGATTATAAAAATGTTTCAGCTTCTTGGCTGCTCTGTTGAGAGCTGCTTTATAAAGAGGATTACGCGAGCAATGCCAGACTCTCCTGAGTCTACGTTTTTCTCTTACGAAAGTCAAAACTTCGCGCGAGCTCAGGTATTGGTCTTTGCTAGCTTGCATTAGAGTTCTGGTTCTAGTGGCAGGAGTGAGCCCATCGTAGGAAGAGGTTCAAATAGTCTTATTGGAATCTAGGGCAGCAATGTGACATCTAAAGTTTGCCATAATCACAGTAGCATCCGCATATGTAAGAACCGCCAGACGGCTGTGATATGTCTGCAGTAAACAGAGAATATGGAATATGGAACAAAACATTGAGGAGGTACTCCAGTAGAAATTGATTACATCGTCGAATGAACACCTTTCACTGTTACCTGAAAGTAGCGTGCAAGGCTTTAGAACGAGGAAGTCAGCAGTTGGTATTATTCATTTATTCATTTTTTTTTTTTCAAATTCTCCAGCCAAACACGATCAAATGCCACTTAAGCCAGCGGTAAATCAGCTAAACAGACTACCAAAGCCCAAAAGAGTATTACCAGGGCCGACAAGAAGGAGAAGCGCAAGAAACCCGACGAACTGTAGCACTTTTCTTCAGAAACGTCAACAATGTCATGCACCACTCTGTCAACTTTCTCTATCAAGAAATATTCTTTTCAATATCTTTTAGAATATAGACAGCTGACTTGTAGATCTATTTGACTCAATCTGACCTTTAAAAATAAATATTATTGTTTAGAATGATATTTAATTTGAATTTTATTTGAAATCAGGAAACTTTAGTAGTATTTGCTTGGGCCTTTCCTGTTTAAAAATAACTCATATATCATATCAAGTAGAGAATGGTACAAACTTTTGATGTAAGCTAGGGAAATTATAGCCCACGCTAGCTAAATTGCATCCAATTATTCAGTTTTTCATATCGTTCGCATATGAGACGAGCAGTGATTTGACTCCGGAGGTGGCTGGAGGGATTGGTACATCGGCAGTATAAATTGTGTACAGAAGTGGGCCAAGCATGCTTCCTTGTGGAACACCAGCTGCCATTGTATGCGGGAGAAAGATTACAGCTTTCCCTGCTCAATAGCGCAGTGCCTTGCCCTGAAGCCAAACTGGGGGATTCGTAAGATTTCTACAAAATCTACACGCCCGGCAAACCGTAAAACAATTAGCCTTTCCAACAACTTAGATAGTGAAGTAAGAAGGCTGGTTGATCGTTTCCACTCAGGATCGTTCTACGGCTTACCAGGTTTATGTTTCATCAGAACTCTTGCCTGCCTCCAGCTGACCGGGAAGTATTGCATCCTAAGTATTACATTGAAAATCAATATAATAAAATATTACAGTTGATTCAGCAGAGCCTTCATGGTTATGTGAGATATCCAGTCAGGCCCCGAGGATTTCTTCGTCTTATAGGTTTGATAAGGAGGTCCATCAGTAAGGGTGTGCAAATAAATCAATGTCGCTGCTATCTCTTGACCCGAATTAGGTCCCTCGACTCTCTATTAAGACAATTTAGAGTTGAAGAACTTCAATCACTGACAGCAAGACCCGAAAGAGCTGCTACAGTATGTAACTTTTGGGTCGAAAGATTCACTGAAACATCTACGTCCTTAGATGCCCTCTGCTCCATATTTCCATTGATCAATTCATGAACCTTGGAATAGATGAGTGTTTTGAGAAAAGATAATATTGATTGAATTAAATTTTAGCCACTAACGGGTTAGATTGTGTCCTATTAGATCTGATTTAATTTTGAGAAGAAAAAAAAATACGACTAAGTTCCCAACTCAACTCATTTCAAAACTAAGGTGAAAAAGATTATTCTTTCAAAACGGTTAGTTTTAAATAAATCGAGTTTATTTTTATTTTTTTAATTGTCTTAAAACATTTTCACGGGATTAATACTGAAAAGTTGCATGAATTAAATCGATGACTATTTATGTAAAATTTTTATAGCACCCGAAAGTGTAATAGAAATATTAAATTGCTTAGAGTTAATAGAGAACTAAGATGTTTCACAAGTACATTCTTTTGTCTAAAATATGTACTTCGAAGTCTAAAGCGCTGTTTGAACGAATTTATATAACTGACAAATTTTTTAATTAGCATTGAAATTATTTTCAAATAACTAAAATTTTTACCTAAAAATGTTGACAATGTCTGGAACTGCCTTTAAAGTCTGCTGAGAATAGTTTCAATTAACCTTCGTACCGAAATACGACGCAACTAAGCCTTTAACTGTGGCAAAAATACTAAACAAATTTAAAAATTCATTGATTTTGTATTTTAAAATAAATACATGCAATTTTAAATATTTATTTGCTCGAAGTTCAGTTTTTTGTTGAAATTTATACCTAAATATGTCTTTATTCCCATATAGTTCAAAAACCATTACCAAACCCAACAATCAGTTCTGATATTTAAATGTTAAAACATCTAATAATGCAATATTTCTTTTTTGTAGCCAGAAAAAAAATTAAATATTTGTTGCACTGTGTAAGTTTTTCATAGACTACAGCAAAACAAGCAGCCGTACAGTTTTCAATGCACTGTCGTATATTGAGACACTTAAACTGTGCATATCCGTTTTGAAAGCAGTGCCTTTCAAACTACCACGTATATGGGGCAGCGCGCTGCAAATGAATGAATAAAAAATGTGTAAGTAAAATTCTATGTATTTTCTATTTTTATTTAAAAAAAAAAATCAATAATTGGCATAAATCCATTAGCTGAAATTTGCAGTTTATAAATTAGCAAACACATGTCGCAACTTAATGTAGTATTAATTTAGCATTTTTCATTTTCTTTCTTATTATTATTAAACAAAAAAACGAGCCACAATATTAAATTGATTTCAATTCGTACTGCCATAAACATTAGGTTCACTTAAAACTTAATGGAATGCTGCTTTCCTATATACATAGTACATACATACATAAATACACAAATATCAAAAATAGGGAGCATACATATTACTATACTAAATGAAAAAAAAAAAATTAAAACGAAAGTACGATCGAACGAATTCAGCAACATAAAACAATCCACTCTCTCTCTCTCTCTATTATAGAACAGAAAGAAAAATCTTAACTTCAGCTTTAAACGAAAAAGAGTTATTAGAAGTAAATATATACAACATATATTTATGCGATTTAAATGTAAATGAAAAATGTTTTAAGCTCTTCTATTTAATTAATTAAGATGCTACACATAAAATGTAGAATTTTTACATTTAGGTTCGAATTTCAAAACGTATATAGACAAATTATTGCACCAGATACATTTATATTGTAGTACATATATAGATATACATACCAACGCTCATATAAAAAAAAAATTAAATGTTTGTCTAACAGTTTATTATGAAATGTTTAAGATTGCGTCCGTTAAATAAAAATAAATAATTAGATTTAGTATATGCTGAGCGACGAAGAAAAACTAAAAACCGAAGCAGCAACAACAATAATCGATTAATTTAGTAAGTATTAAATATTTTATTAAAGTACATGAAATACATTTTTGCAAAACCAAATTCGTTTAAAGTACATTTTCATCAAAGCCGTATACAAAATTTAGCAGCTTGCAGAGTTTCATTTGTCAATGAAAACCTGACAAATGAGCTAAATCTTGTTTCCGGCAACGTTCCAGTTCATAGATACATAAATACCTACATACATACATACATACATACCAACCGTACATACTTATATAGCATACATCATTATGTACTTTATGCGAAGTAATAAATTCCAGAAAATTAATGGTTAACATATTGGTAGACTTATTTAAAGTTTTATAGTGTTTTGAAGTTTATATATCACAAGTTGATTGTTTTTGTATTTACATACGTACATAAATAGATAAAAAGGAGCAAAAAAAAAGAACAACAAAAACATAAAAAAAAAATAAAGCAAAAACAGAAAAATAAATAAGTAAATAATATAAACGATGAGGAACAAGAATGTAAACTGTAGTTAAAGCCATGCATACAAAGGAAGTATTTAATCGCACATTCGCCGAAATTCGATTCGCCGTTCGAGTTTTCCACTGAAAATAATAATACCATCACTTCTAGATGAAGATATTGGTACGACAAAATTTAGAAATTTCAAATCCCTGACATTCGAAAACTTTATGCAACAAATTTTCTGAAATTTATTAGACGTAAATAGGCTTGAGTATAATTAAAAAACTACTCTTTTCTGTTAAATCACTGCTTCTCTCTATTGAATCTCTGTTATTTTTTATTAACAGTTTGCATTAACAGTAATACTGATTTAACAGACTAGAGTTGTGGTTTGACAGACAAGAGCTGTGGCTTAACAGAGAAGAGCAATACTTTTTATTTTTCACTATGATTGAAAATACTCATACCTAAGCATAAGAGTAAGAAAGGTTATACTAATCTGTGACAGAAGGAGACATGACAGACCCCATAAAGTATTTATATTCTTGATCAGCAACGAAAGTTGAATCGATATTACACCTTGCGTTCTTCTGAATATTTCTGTATATAATCAAATAGATCTCAGAAACTTTAAAAGAGATTTTGACTGTTAAACTTTGTCATTGCCTATGCTATTTGTCTGTTATATGCGCACCTTTTAAATCAGTGGTCGGCACCATTACTGTCATATGTTTGCATAACACACGTCAAGCATGTGACGTCAAAATTGCACAGCATGGTGTAGCATTACCAGCAACTGATTAATTTGGCTTCGCCTTAACAGCGGCATTACAGCCTAAAAAGGCAGCTCTGCGGCAGAGCAAATCCCTATGCGCGGTGCATGGCTTGTATCGACCGCTGTTTTAAAGCCTACCAATTAGTGTATTTATTTCTGCACTGCTACGTCTTGGCTACCTTTTTTATAAGCGAACACCGCTTATTTGTAGACATATAACAAAATCGTAGACGAGATGTATGTCTGTTTGTGATCGTATCACGTAAAAGCCCCCAATTGGATTCAAAATCTAATTACTGAAACATAAGCAGCTTTATTGTGACTAACATTAAGCGTTCATATCATCAAAATCGATTTGTAGAGTCAAAAGATATAAATGAAAAAAAAATTTTAATTTCTAAGCTTAAAAAAAAGTTGTAACACCAAAGCTATTCAAACTGTTTGCTAGCGCTTAACAGTCCTATGAAAAATGTGCTACTCAAACTACACGCAATGCAAATTTCTCAATTTTTTTTATTAAATAGGGCGCACTCAAGATAGCATATGCGTCTTATAAGAGACTTTGTGACTATATTTATATATTGACCTAATCTGTAACTAACTAACAAATTTCGGCCTTCAAGAATGCAGCCTATCATTCTTCGCATGGCGTAATTTTGCAGGAACATATCCCACATCTATATGGAGTGCATCCACCATGGACGTGTAAATATATGGCGCTATATATATATATATATATATATGTTTTTTTTTCATAGCGGGGGTATAAGGGGGTAGAGGTATGAAGTTTCATCTTTTCGATCAAGGGCACAGCCGTTTTATCTTATGGGAGGCGTCCGTTTTTCTGTGTGAATCATAGATTTACAGATTTTGATGGGTTGAACTTAACATTTCATCTTCTAGCCCACGCTAAAAATTGATCTAGGAAGTCCTGAGCAAGCGGCGATAATTTAAAATTTTGTATAGCAGCAATAAGGGTTGCGCGAGCTAACATGCCAAGATCAGAAGCATCCGGCGTAGTATCGCCGGCAGTAAACAGAACAAGCAGAAAGGGGATAAGTACACTACCCTGAGGTACACTAGCACGAACCGGATGGATGGAGAACATCTTTACCCGAACTTTAAAGAAAGAGCGTCCATCCAGAAAGGATGACATCAGTGCGAAATATGGTTTATATAATTCGTTCTTGACTTTAGTAAGCAGCCTTAGATGTCGCACTGGATCGAAAGCTTGAACAACATTACAATTCTGTGCAACTGTTCAATGGTGCCATGGCCAGTGCGAAATGCAAACTTAAACTCCGGGATGAAATTCCGGAACTCGTCGGTGTTCACAATTCTGCCAGCAATCAGTCGTTCTTATAACTTCGAAAACGAGTGGTAGAGGCTGTTTGGCCGATTAGATTCGGGGTCTTTCTCCGACTTGTCATCGTCACAATTGCTTGCTTCCACATCTCCGGAAAGTGCTGCAATACCACGATAGCATTCAATATCAGTTGCAAGAAAGGGAGCACGCTCTCCGGCTGGTCCTTAAGTGTACATACATTTCGGTGGCTCGGGGCTTTGCCGGGATGCTAATGATTTATAGCAGCTGCTGTTTCCTCTATAGTGAATAGTGGGGGAGGTAGATCCAATTGCAATGGTAATTCTAGGATGGATAGAGTCTTAGCAATGTCACGAATTGTAACGATGTCGTGTTGTAGAAAGATATTCTCGAGGTGTTCAGCAAAAACTTCAGCTTGTTCAGCATATGAAGGACACCAGGCCCAAGCAGCATCGCTAGTCGTAGGGCCTGTCGCTTTGCTTTTCTGGTAGCCTACCACTGGTTCATCTCTATGTGTTGATGCACTAGCCAGTAAATATCTTGAACTTTGATGCTGCAGCTCGTAACTCATTAATTTTGCCAATTTTGCCGTCGCTTGTTATTTAATAAGGTGCGGAGTTGAGGTGTTAAACAATGGTCTCTACATGGCTGACAAACTCCGATAAGGTGTCATCTATAGTCATCGTACACAGCCACACATAAAAAAGTGTCAGGTTGGGGGATCAGACTAGCCTTTCCTGCGATGCGCTGAACGTGAATCTGAAATCCATTTTGTTTCAACCTCAAAAAGCGTAGCGGACTTTATTTGACAGGCAAACTTTTACCAATGTGAAGTCAGATATTCAAAATAGAGGCTCCAATATGGCGCACGAGAATTTACAAAAACTGTTGGATATATCTGACTGTTTTCAGGATCGCTGATTACGAATCTGATATTAGATTTTCAACATTCAAAATGACAGATCCAATTTGGAGTCGAGTTTTAAGTAAAGTTTTGATTTTTGAAAAAACTATTGTTTGTGATCTTAGATTAAGTATAATGGAGGATTTCTTTAAACAAAACTTAACCCGGACCTATAGCATTACCATAACCCGATGTACACCTCGATTTTGTACATCATGTAGCTCTTATAAGAGACTATTTAATAATTTAGATTAGCTAAAAATAACGTGTTCTCTTTTCTTCAAATGATTTATATAAAGGAGTTCATTTACATTTAAGCATCCAACGCTCTGATAGCGAGTTCTATAACCTTTATCCTATTTTTAAAGTCATTCATCATTTTGCAGATAATTTCTTTATATTGTGGAGTTATCCTATATCCAAAAAAGTATTCTCATAACTTTTTCTAATTTATTCATTTCAGAAATAAATATTAAATATTGTTCCAATTTCTTTTATCTAACCCTCGGAAATTTTCGAAAATTTCATCTGAACGAACTGAAACCAGTTAGCTGTCGTATACAGTGCTTTCACGTATTGTTTGATAAAACCAAGCTTTAAGTGATTTTAAATGGAACCACTTTTATGCACTTGGAACAAACGATAGTCTTTTCGGCCAATTTTAGGCCCTGTATCGAAGGGCCTATTGGTTTTGTGCAAATATATGTAAAAGGTAGATTTAATAGTCGGAGAACACACCCCACTCAAAATTTCTACGGCACAAAAAAAATTAAGTATGCCAGCATAACGCCAGATAACGTTCCCCTAAGCCAAAATACAAAAAGTTAATCAAAATCGGAAAGTAAATGACTATTTTATATGCAATTGAATTTTAACGACCTATGATGCTTCCGTCCTCCCTTTTCTTTTCATACATAAATAAAATTTATTATAAGACACTTATTCGTACAGTGAGAAGTGGGAGGAGCAAAATACTTTTCGCCAGTACTATATTTCGTATTAATTTCAAACCTTTTTATTTTGGACTGCTTGATTATAAGCTGGGTAAAAATTTAAGGTGTTTGTTTGGCGACATGTACTGGTACAGGGCCTCTTACAGTCGGTTATATCCGATTGTAATGTTCTTGTTTTTCTTATAATTATTCTGTTCCATAAAAAACAATGAATAATGAAAAATTGTTGACCTAGTTATAATATTATGATTTTTAAATCGCTACAGTTCTACCATTTATGTTCTTCAATTTTCATACTTTTCCTGCATGACAATTGACTGAACTATTTATACTGAAGTAGAACTGCTTTTATAATTTGTTTAGAAGAATCTATAAACCGTCTGCAATCTTCAGGTAAATAGCAATTATGCTTAAATTCATGCATGAGCTCGCTGACATCAATGCAAAATACCAGTGATGAATCTTTATCTTTCTTTTTCCGTTCTGCCTGGTTTCAGATAATGTTTTTTCCTAAACTCTGAGTACTCTGCACCATCTATAGGTAAACCTAAATCTTGTACAAGATCATTCAATTCCGAATGTTGGTTTGGAATATTTGAAGATAAGGTTATAAGTCCATCTCAGGTTCTTTTCTTGTAATAATTATTACTCAGCATTGCCGGAGCAGTCTGCAATTAAAAATTTGCTTACTCTTTCGTATACATGGCTTAACTAACAAAGGTGATTTTTTTTTAAATATTGTTAAATAGTTGATGAAAATACATTTAGCTGAAATTCTATAGAATTCTTTGGAATATCTAAAAATGGAATAGTTCAATTATGAAGAAATATGCAACAGGATAATAAATCAAGCATGCAAGTAAAGTCCCGTCAAGTGAAATAATAATACTTTTGATTTCCCACCAATTTCTTTTTTGGAAGCATATAATTATTTGATTTTTTTTTCATAGATTATTTAGTGACTTAGTTTCGAAAGAAAACAAATAGTAAACGATAAAATGTATAATAATTAGTAATTACTTTACTTAAGAGTAATTAATACGCTTTTAGCTTTAAGATTGTATAAACCGTTTCAAAGAAATTCGAGATAAAAAAAACAATTATTAACGAACTATTGACACAGTAAAAATAATAAAAAGGACATTAAAACACTTACATATAATATGACTATATAAAAAAAAATATATATATATATAAATATATAGAGACACAGCTAAGAACTTTTGTAATCAACATAATAAACTTTATATATATACAATATAATTGTGTATAAAAGTAAATAAATAAAAAATAAAAGTAGCAACTAAAAATGAGTGAGGCAATAATAAAAAAAATTAAACTATAAAACAAGTAAAAAATAAATATTCTGCATAGACAGCAGATCGTGCTCCCAAATCGATGAAAACGAACTAATTTAAGAGCAAGCCGAACGCGTGTGAAATATAAACAACATTATCCTGTGCCCAAAGGACCAATAGGTGCAGCAAAAAACTAGACGCAAATCGGTATACATATAAATATTTTAATTGAAGTATTTCGGTAATTCGTATCAAATCAATTAGAAAAAAATACTATATCAAAAAATAAAAAATATATATAATAAAATAAAAATTAATAAATAAATAACAAATTAAACAGTATACAGCTACAAAATTTATAGAAAATAGCGAACAATGCAATAGGTTTGAAATTCTGCAAAAGCAATGAAATGTACCTTTAATTTTTTGAATTGAAACTGAAAATGTGCAAAGAACAAGCAAAAATAAATACATAAAACGAACAAAATCAAATAAAGTTTATGAACAAATTGACACGAATCGAATCGAAAGGCATCGAAACACAGTCGACGGAAGATGTTAGGCATTCGTTGCAATTTTAATGTAATTTCTTTCATTTATTCTGCGGATTAAAATTAAATTAGATAAGATGACACTTCAAATCAAAATATATAGACGAACAAAATGAAATACAATATATACAATACATATATACATATACTGAAAAATAAACAGATGCAATAATGTTAACTAGATATTTAGGACAGTTAAATAGGCTTAAAAAAAAATAAATGACAGAAAAAAACTCGAAACACTCCTGACAAAGTTAAACGAATTAATTGAAATACAAAAAAAAAAAAAAAAAAAAATTTGCAACAAAATTCAAACAAATATACACATAAAAACTACATAGACACAAAATATATAATTGCCTTCAGCGTAAAAAAACCGAGTACCAAACGGACAAATTAAAAAATAAAAAGAAAATAATTAACAAAACTTAAAAATTATGCAAAGAATTGTTTAACACTTCAACGAAAGAGCGTTTTTAAATTGTTAAAAGCAGATAAAATTAAAAAACAAATATTTAAAATGCAAAAAAAAAACAGAAAAAAATATTATAATAAACTTAGACTGTATGTTAATTTGTTATAAATAAAAATTAAAACAAAAAAAAACAAAAAAAAATACATAACACACTTAAAAATATATATATATATATATATATTAAAAAAAAAATCTAACGATATAAGATTGCATATACAATATTTCGGAAAATTCGTTCAGATACTAAAGATTCTTACTATATTATATATATATATATAAATTATTATTATTAAATTTATTATTACAAATGAATTTAATTATGACAAACAGAGATAATATATTAAAAAAAAAAAAGATATATATATATATAAATAAAATTCATTGTTAAAATACAAAGAAAAAAAGACACACGAGT
Source organism: Leucophenga maculata (assembly GCA_035044805.1). Taxonomy (NCBI): domain Eukaryota; kingdom Metazoa; phylum Arthropoda; class Insecta; order Diptera; family Drosophilidae; genus Leucophenga; species Leucophenga maculata. Next base: position 794,306 of record JAWNNP010002066.1, read on the forward strand.
AACAATAAATCGTATAAAATAATTAAAGAAAACTTGCGGCAAATAAAGTTGACATCTAAACTAACAAATGCATTATTTAAACTGTTACTTTTTTAACGCAGAGTAAGTATTAAATTCAGATAACTAATATTGAATTTAAATAGAGCAATATTAATGCAAGATTAAGAGAAAATGTTAACTTCAGTGGGAATTTAATTTGGATTTTAAAAAATTACTTAGGTTGCCTTCAACCATCGTTCGGTCAATCACGCATTTAGGAAGGCGCATCAGCTGTCTTGTGCGCGCTGGCTGTCATTGTGTTTGGATGATCCAACGAACCTATTGTAAAAAATTGGCTCCCGTGTTTTTCAAATTCCCATTTAATTATTTCAGTTGCCGTTGAATGATGAAGATTTTTTAAAGCTTCCCTATATGAATTGTTCTGTTTTAATTGATATTTATGAAATTGAGTATTTTTAGCCCAAAGACTAGTGACTAAAACTCTACATTTTTTAATAGTTTTGACCATGACTCTTATCTTTCCGGTTGCGCTTTAATAGTATATAACAGTATCAGGAAAATATATAAGTGGTGGCTTCGGCGTATATATTGAAGTGCCCATTGCTGTATCGTCTCGGTTCTCATGTGTAGCATCTTTATCTTTATAATAATTGGTGTGCGAAACGTTTGGAGGTGGAAGCATCAGCAGGAGTACCATCAATGTTGTCATTGTTTATCATTGAACGCTTTTGATCGTAGTTTGGCGAGAGTAACTGTTGTCGCTTTCCTCTTTGCACAGGTTTAATTTCCTTTTACTTATGAACTTAATCGCTTGAGTTGTGTAGCGGTTAATTTCTATTTTAAATGCATTATTTTAAATCGATTTGTTGTTGTAATTAGCAAAGAAATTATTGTTCGCAGACATTTATTATATGTATTTCATTGGAACGCACTCTTTATACGGGATGCTTTCTTCCACCTATTCTTGGACAAGGTTATTTAAAGGCTATTTAAACATGTTAACTAAATTATAATACTATTCGTTACTTTTATATAAAGATTTATTTCAACAGGAAAATATATGATTAACAATTTTTAGATATAATAAGTATTAAATTAAATTCAAAATAAATGTAAAAAATCCAACAAATATTATTGTTATTCATGCAAACAACGCTGGGGAACCAATAATCATAAATATGACAGAGTTTTCTATGTCTGTCAACCAATTTTTTATCTTGCACAGTTTTCGATTAAGCGAAACCTTTAGTGAGAGAACCTCATTTCAACGGACAACAAAAGTCTCAATAATATCTATATTTTGTTCCCTAATTCTTAATTATAATCTACAAATTTAGTAAAAATCCAGGTCATGAGTACTTTGTACACATGTTATTACGTCGCATATTCTTTAGTGTATTTTTTTTTTTTTTTTGCCTTTAGAAGTTATATAAATGGATACGGCTTCATGCACGTAGAAAATTTAGCCGTATAAAACAGTATTCTCCTTTTAATATTGTACATTAGAAGCCCAAGAAATAAAACCAGCTCAGGCTATGGCACATATTTGATTTTATATGTTACTTAGTTTCAACTTTCGGTGGTTCCTCACTGCGTAAATATGGATTAATTTCCGGCTGCACTTCGAATATCACATTGCCGCGCACAACGCGTACCCGTGGTCCAATAGCACGTGGACAGAACTTCACACGTCCACAAGTATCTGGACGTATATCGCGATGTGTGCGTAGACCGCTGATGCAGGAGAATGTGCTATCGCAGCCGTAGCATTTGTAGCGTTTCATGCCAATGTGACGTGACAAATGCGATATAAGAGTTTCACGATGTGTAAATCGAAGCGAACAAACCTTAAAATAGAATAAAGTAAAATAAAATATTAATATTATTCATTATAAAAAAAAAATTATCGAGGAGTAACTATAACTTTATTCTGTGCATGGCAGATCACTGCTATAAAAACAAGTCGGCCATACCACTTCGTTGGTCTGCACAAAGAGCTCCTTCGATGCTAAACACATTAAGTTCGAACGCACTCATGACATAAGGCAACGCGGAATCGACGAATCGATGCAAAAATTGATTAGGCATATTAAAGAGACAGTTCTGCATCTGAGTCCTTTACACCAAAACTTACCTGCATACAGAGCGGGGAGATCAATTCATACTCCAGACTGAATTTAACGGAAGCGATTAAAGCATCGCTTGAACACATGGAATTAAAAATGGGTGTTTTCTTAGATAAAGACGAACCATTTTATAATACAAATCGCGCGACAATGAAGAATTCTTTAACAGAATGGAGATATACCCAATCATAGTAACCGAGATACACTCTATGTTGAGGACAAGAACGGCTGAATCAAGCACGAATGACACCAGCAATATTATTTAAACAGTCAAGGGCTGTTTAAATGGAGTGTTCTTACACTTCTCCTATAGATAGAACCTAGTTGTAGATGTCATCATAACAAGTGGCAAGTTTAAAGACACACTTTGTGACATAAACAGCAGAGGTGCAAGGAAGTTGGACCTAATATCAGTCATTGAATAGGAAACACAAACAACAAAGAATAAAAAAAAAATTATCTAGCAGAGGTAGTAAGTGCAAGGAAGTAACGAAGTAAATATCTTGGAGCAACTCTATACAGTTAGCTTCTGTTGAAAATACACACAGAAGAAACTATAAGAAAATTCACCGAGGAGTTAATTCAGTTATATAACAAACACTTCTTCATCTGAAAATTGAGATCAAAACAAAGGAACGACTCATTAGACTACTAGTCGATGGCAATGAAGACACCTTAAATTTTTTAATGTCCATGCTAATATACGAAAAGAGGTTTACTTTAGGTCTAAATAAAAACTACGGTAGCTCGGCATACATAATATACCAGGACATACCTATAGTATGGGAAATAAGATAACTGACTTGCTGACTTGCCAATGATAGAACCTGAACCTTTTTGTGGCATTGAGAGACAAAATACATATGTAATTACGGCAAAGAAGTATCAGTCGATCATGAGTCAAAAACTAAGACAACCAAAAGCATTCACATAAAACTTCAACCAATCAACTTTGAATATTCACAGGACTGCAAACAGGCCACAGACGACCAAAGAAGCTTCAGATGTTACACCGCCACTTCATGACCGAAGAGCAAATATTTAGTTTTGATTCTAAAAAAATACTACGATTCATAAAAAATACTCGGATGGCTTTTTAAATGTCAACTAAGGTATTAAGAGGGTACTCTATCTGAAGCACTACAACTTTTCAGTTCCGGAAACTGGTGCTAATTTTCAGTCAACGACATCCATTACACCGCTTTATGTGCTTACCTGACATGCAAAAGGACGTTCGCCGGTATGCGTGCGATGGTGTACTGTCAACTGACCGCGTGTGCGAAAGCGTTTCTCGCAATAGTTGCAACCAAATGGCAACTCACCCGTATGTATGGTCATATGGCAATTGAGTGTACCTATTGCTGAGAAACGCTTAAAGCAAACGCGGCATTCGTGTATCCTTGGACGCAAGCACGGCGTCTTCGAATGTTCTGCCACTTGATCAGCAGTGTCAAATTTTGTCTTACAACGCAAACAGGTTAATGTAGATTGCGGCGATGCACGTTTGTTTGAAGCAGGGTTCTTTGGTTCCGACACAATTGGCAGCTCAGGCAACTTTGCTGCAGGCAGATTTTCCGGTTTCTTAACTGCTGTTTCTGCTGCTGACGGGGATATTGGTGCTGTTGTTAAAGTGGTTTCAGATTTACCTGCGTCCTCATCAATACCTATTTTTTTACGAACTTCAGTAGGCGATACAACTGAAAATAAAGAGCAGTGTTTAATTGCAATGCTTAATAAAAGAAAATAAAATATAAAAAAGGACTTACATTTATATGGTCGCACTTCGACACGCATGTTTTGCACTTCGTTTTTATCCAAGTTATGCGTATTTTGCATGTGTGTACGAAATGCATACTTCAACTCATATGGACGCAGACATATCGGACAAATCCATGAGAATCTGTATTTGGGATAGTTGCGCCGAGCTTCAATCAATTCATTGTTAAACGATGCACCAACATAGGCATACAATGACTTTGGTTCTGTGTTGGTGTTTGGTTCATTTTGCGGAGCAGTGTCTGCAGCTGCATTTGGAGTTGGTGTTGCATTTAAAGCATCTTTGGACAAAATCGTTGCTGGAATGTTCTCCTCAAAATTCGAATTCGCATCCCCCGTCTGTGCCTGTGAAATCTCTGCAATTGTGCGAATTTGTGTCTTTAAGTCTTCAATTAATTTACGTGTCTCAGGCAATTGCTCTATTTGTTTCATAACTTCGTTGGTTAAGGTGGCATTTCGTCGCTCTTCTGCCTTCGAGAATTTGATTTGATCTGTGTTAGAAAGTAACTGTGTTCTGTTGTCTTGCATTGTAACATTGTGGCGTAGAAGACTTCGACCGCGTGCTAGGTCCACCGCATCCTTCTTTGGAATGACGTTGGCAACATTTTTATTGACACTAACTAGTGATACATTTGGTAAATTCACAATGCGCAAATTGCTGGGTACATTGGTGATCGTTTTCAGCGCCTGAATACTAATACTAGTGGGCTTCATTGGTTTTTTATCTATAGGTAACACCGTTAATGGCCAGCCTTTTATTGGTATTATTTTCTTTGTTGTTCTTGTTGGTAAGTTTATAGTATTTAAATTATTCACATTGCTAGCATTAGCCGTTGCGCTACTTGGCTTCATCTTGGTGCTGAATATTTTTGTATTTGGTGGCAACCGAAACATTTTAAAACCTGACGGTAAATTTTTAGGAAATCCAATAACTGTTGTAGCACAGTTTGTATTTGGTGTTGAAGTTTTAGATTTAGTCTCCTTTAAGATAACCATAGACTTTTGACTATTTTCAGTAGTGGTTATATTATCACCATTTATAGTGCAATGGATTTCATTTTTGATTTCGTTTGTTTTTGGTTGGTTTACTGTCTTTTTTATGGATGGTAAACGTAATTTACTTATATCAAAACTTTTTTCGAATTTAAAATCTGGCTCATTTGGAATAGCGTGAAATATTTCCGTGTTATCATTGTCAAAATCATCAAATGGTTCCACCTTGATTTCCATTTTCACCACTTCCGCATTTGCATCAATTATATCGTTACTCATATCCACATGCACATCATCTATAGGTTCTTCTTTAATTTTAATATCAGTAATATCAAATGAATTGGTTTCTATATTTTCCAATATATTATTATCGGGTTTAAAACGTTTTATGTCACAATCTAGTTCAATATTTTGCAGCAATCTCCTTTTTTGTGCGTTACCTGCAAAAGAAATTTTCAAGATATGAACAAAACAATAAATAACAAGCAAGAACTGTGCAGGATAATGTACTAGACATAAATAACCTTTAGCACCGGTTTTAGATAAATCAGTATCGGCGACCAGTAAGAAGATTAAATGGCTCTAGAATACCCGAAAGTGACTCTGTCAAATACCTTTTAGTTCATCGTGATCTTCATTAATCTTGACATTGCCATGAGTTCACTTAATTACGTAAAGGTGTTTCATAAACATTCATATGCAGCTACTCACCAAGAAATTCCACTTCCACTAAATCCGCGACGATTGCGTTCAAACTGAATTCAAGTGCACCACATGTCTGTTTATTCTGCGTCCAATGCTGAATGAGTTGTTTGGCACTTCCGAAGCTATCTCGGCATGATGAACATATATAGCGTGAAGCGTAAGAGTGGCTAGACATATGCTCCATGAGCTGTTTATCGCTCGGATATAACATGCTACAAATGCGGCAACGCGATTCATGCAGCTGTTGCACATTCAAGTGTTCCCGATACTCATGGTCCAGACAATCTAAAAGCTTGTTGAAGAATTTGTTGCAGCCCATTTTACAGAAATGCAAATTACGCTGATGCAATTTGAAATGTTGTTGCCACTGTAACTGGTCAGCAGTGATAGCAGTACATAACTTGCAACCTTTTTTCGATGAAGACCAAAATATCACACAAGAGCTATTTTGTTTGTGTTGACTAAACGCGCGATCATCTGCAAAAGTTTTGTGGCAAGCAGCACAATAATTGTACATGATTTTCTGCAAAAAAAAAAAAAACAAATATTAATAGCAAACAACAGAAGCAAGATAAACAAACACTTACGTTTGACCGATCGACGCGCCGATCCTCGATTGGTGCGATCTTATATGCATGAACGTCAAAGCTATTTCGCGTCACTAATAAATATATAAAATGCATGTAAAAAAAATACCGTAAACCACGCCGCAATTTAATTAGCAAATAAAGGCAGCCTTGTGCTGCGGTGGGCCGAGCTGCTTTAGGCAAACATTTCAATTACTTACGCTTTAACGCATTACGATCTTGTTGAACAATATCATTGGCTGCATTTGATATGTTATCCTCTGATTTATCCATTTTTGGCTTTATTTTTATATACACATCCGTTTTTCACAGCCAGCGGCCGCAGTCAAACAAAAACAACATAAGGGCTCGATCAGAGAAAATAGTGATCTTGTCTTGTCCTCAAAGAACACCGTTAACACTGCTAGGGCTGGTGTGTGTCATGTGAAGCATTACTGAAAATAACCTATTTAGTTATTTATATGCGCTGTAGCACATAAATATTATATCAAAGACATAGAAAATGATTCTTTATAAATAAATATATCTATTAAATGAACAAATCCAAACAAATTCAAGTCAAACGTTACGCAAATCTTAAGCATAAATATAAATGTAGCCCTGCACTTTATTCTGCATTTAGAAACACTGCACATTGGTGTTTATTAATACTTTCTGCACTGCAATATTTTATAAGTAATAAAATACTTATTATTATTCTCGGAAGTATCGCATTGATAATTAGATTTATTGATAGGAGCAGCAAAATAAACACAATAAAATTAAAAAGTTACTTTAATTAATACACTTAGCAAATTATGAGCAACAGTGGTGATTCGCAACAATACTTAAATGAGTTGATACTCAAAGAAGAAGATGAAATGTCCGGCGGTATGTAAAACCCACAATTTAACGCAGAAAAAAACTAAAATTGAACGTGCCATTTGCAGACGAATCATCAGAGGATAATAAACAGGATGGCGCACATTCGTATATGCTGCGCGAACAGGATCGTTTCTTGCCCATTTGTAATATTATTAAAATCATGAAAGTACCTGTGCCTGAAAATGGCAAAATAGCAAAGGATGCACGCGAATGCATACAAGAGTGTGTATCCGAATTTATATCTTTCATCAGCAGTGAAGCCATCGAACGCAGCATTGCGGAGAATCGAAAAACGGTCAACGGTGACGATCTGCTGGTGGCATTTTCTAATTTGGGATTCGAGAACTACGTAGAGCCTTTATCCATATATCTGCATAAATATCGTGAGGTGAGTGGATGCTGTCCAACAACAACATGGAACAAGGCGATTAAGTTAAAAACAAAAAAGTGTATAGCATTTGAAAATGAGGAAGGTTTTTAAATTTCAAGTTGGGCACGCATATTTGCAAAGACAAGTGAAGTCGATATAACCGTATACACTTTTTAACACACTATTAGAATTTAGATGTTTTCCTCTATACTGTTTACAGTCTAAGTATGTGTACTTATGTCTAGCAATCCGTATGAACAACAAGAATTTGGATACTATAATACTCTTCCATTCCCTCTTCAGTTAGCTAGTATACAATGAATATGCCAAGCACTTCTTAAAGCAGACTTAATTATGATAAGTCCATTAGGAAAAATACCACTCAAAGAAATCTGTAACCCCTCGCTGGGCACTCTAAATTCTAATAAACTGATCAAGGGGGTTCAGGCTCAAAGTCTACCGAATTCGACTGTACCGTTCTTTTTTGTTTGAGATTACTCGCGGGACAAGTTTCAAGTTCCACATATTCAACTCAGTATTGAATTCCATTTCATCATGCTAGATCTTGCAACCAGACACCGTCTTCCAATTGTTCAGCTGTAATACGAAAATAAACGTACCTAAACCATGTTATGGTCGGCATAATCAACCTACAGAATAAAGAAAATTTGTTGCAGTGCGGCACTTAGAGCATCTTACACTATGATTTTCAAATCTTTAGGGTTCTTCATTCAGTTAAATTTTCCCCCAGGAAGACAGACAGACGGACGAATCTATTTTTAGTACATTTTATAGTACCTTCGATTTGATTCCTTCATTCGCTATACTTATTACAATCTTTTTTAGATACAAATATTTTTTTTTGAGTTATTGATATTAGGGCTAATTTAGATATCATTGAGTTTGATGTCACTTTCTATAGAAATCTGATTACTTAAATGACCTTTAACCGTCGTTCCGTCATGGTCATCAGTCCTGTGCGCGCTGGCGTCAGCCCTGTGCATCCGCTGGAATATGTCAACCACATCGAATAGCTCGTACAGCTCGCGGTTCATACGGGACCTAGACTCGTCGCCGACTCTAATAAGAACAAAAATTCTGCGTAAAATCTTCCTCTCAAAGACTTCCAACGCCGTTTCGTCTGACTTAATCACGGTCCATGCCTCTGCGTCATACAGTAGGACCGGGGAGTATCTTGATTTTCGTCTTCCGAGAGAGGGATTTACGTCTAATTTGTTTGCTTAACACAGAAAGCATATATTTGCAAGCGTGATTCTTCACCTGATCTCCAGGCTGAAGTTGTTGCTGGTTATCTCGTATACAAGATAGACGTGTTGTCCTCATTCACCGCTACACGCATGAGCCGATACTGTTTTTCAATTTCTGAGAACGCCTTGCTGATTCGTCGTTCCTGCGTGCCGATGATATCAATGTAACTTCCTTTTAGAAGATCGAGCCTGATATATTCTGTATGTACGGGCACTGACGTAGGTTGTATTCCATCAGCAGATTAAAACAATCGCACGACAGCCTAAAACCTCTAATGGTATCAAAGGGTTCGAAAACCCCTTCGACCCCTTTACAACACAGTTCTTTTTCTCCCCTGTCTATATGGAAGACAAAGTCACTAAATGTTTCAACCTTTTTCTAGTTCATCAAGTTTAATAATATTGTTACAGTCTGGGTATGTATTGATTTTTTTTTTTTTTCAATTACAAATATATATTTAAACAATTCCATTGAATTTAGAACTTGTAGAAGAAAGTTGTAGCCACTCAGACCACGTGGAGAATTTTTTGTTCAAAAATTAAAATCAAAAGCCTTTAATAATGTTCCCATACTCTCCTAAATATTTCATTGCATGTCTTAAATGGTCAGCTGAACAAATAAAAAAGTTTTACTTCCAAAATCCATAAAGCCTTAAAATGGGGCTTTTCAAATGTGGAGGGCAGATCTATCGGTACTGAAATGTAAGTTATTTTTCCTAAATTTATCTATAATTTCTGACACGTCTCACAGTGGCTCATTCTAACTTTTTTTGGTTTAAAAAACATAATTTTCGAAGGAATAAACGCAATGAAATGAAGTAAGAAGTAGGCCATTCTTAAAAGGCCACGCGCATATTAAACACCGCGCAATTAATATGCGACAAAAATGTATTTCAGCATTTTTTAATAAGACTATGTACCAATTGAATAAAAGGGTTTATGTAAAGCGATATGAATCCATACTGTTTAGTGTTACGGAAAAGTTTGCTTATAAGATCGCGAAATAATTGTTTTTTCTAAACTCCACCTGCAAATTTATAAGGTTAATATAAAAATCCAAGTTTTATCTTGAACCATAGCCTTGAATGCATTATATATTATATTCCTACGTGTATACGTTAACAAACAAATGATTATACAATAACACAAAATTGAGAATTGTTTTGTATGGAGACTAGCAATTTACCGGAGGAGGAAAAAAGAACTCCTAAATATCCGAACTTGAATCCTACATCTCTAAAAGTCTTTAAAATCTATTCATACAGATAGCCAGACATTAAAAATATATACACTAAAAGGTGTTTGCTATGATAGTTTGATAAGATATGATGTGTTGAGAAATAAGTCTCTGTTATTTCTCAACATAGTCATTGTTTAGCTCGACCAACATTTTTCCTTTTTCTTATTCCTTCCAAATAATAGGTTTCATCAAGGTCCTCAAACATGCTTTGGTTTCAGTGAAAGCCTCTTTATTCGACAGAAATCTCTCGAAATACCTCTCGGCCATTTGGCCAAAAAAGGGAAATTTCATGGGAAGAATTTCGATGCATCGATGCTGTGGGTGAACTGATAATGCGAGATCTTCATGTGACGTACCGTGAGATTGAGGCATCCCTTAACATAAGTTCAACCTGCGAAAAAGGCTCGTGTGGATTGGTTCAAAGAAATGCTAAAAAAATACGATCGCGGTGCTTTAAAAAACGTTTATAAGATTGTCACAGATGACGAATCGTGAATATGTGTGTATGAGCCGGAAACAAAACAGCAATCGATCATTTGGGTGTTCCAAGACGAGCAAATCCAACAAAAGTTGTTAGTGCACGAAACACTGCGAAGCAAATGGTGCCTGTTTTTTCAACCGAATGGGTTATTTGACCACTGTTCCGCTTGGTAATTTGTTAGCCAGCAGTCTTCAAAGAAATTCGCAAAGCCAACCGCCGAAGACGAAGCACCACCCACCATCGGTTTTTGAGCACTCAAAATATCAAATTGATGGGTCATCCACTGTAAAGCCCTGATTTACCACCCATTGATTCCTTTTTATTCCCAAACATCAAAAATAAACTGTGTAGTGAACGTTTTGCTACGCCCGACGAAGCTGTTGATGCGTTCACAACCCATGTTTTGGAGATGCCTCAATATCGAAAATTGGTTTTAGCAACTGCAAAGGTCCATAAATTTTCATGGAGAATATTTTTAAAAAAAAATAAGTTATTTTTTTTTAAAAAATGATTGTTATTATTTCCAATTCCTGAAATATAGTGTCCCACGTATTGATAGAATAGCACTTTTTTCTTCGCCAAAGACGATTGTTTCTGCTAACAATGTCGAATCTGTTTGAATGGTCTGAATAATATTTCGGAGATCTTTTCGTGGTGATCTATGTGAATGACGATGTGAATGTGCATCTCAAAACACTGTGGCCATGAGCTTTTTGGTGGCCGTGTTCTTTTTTGGTACATGTTCACCCAGAAAAACCCACTATCTTGATTCTCCTTGGTTTCTAGTGAGGTGTAATGGATGCATATTCTATATACGCTAACGAACAACGCAAAAACTTGTTCCGATTGCGGCTGTACATCTTAGAAACACTGGGTCTTAAATAAATTCCCACTTCATAAGACCCACATTGGTTTGACCAGAGGAATTTTATTGTTTGGATTAGTCACTTTAACTTTGCATATTAAAAATAAATCGCTTTTCTTTCAACTTTTTAACATTATTTTACATTTAATGATATTAATATACTAAATAAATATTTCCTTTCTTTTAACGTAGTCAAACAAATCAGATCGAAACTTATATATGGAAGCTTACAATCAACTCGAAGATAAAACCTCAAGAAGCGATGGACGTCAAAAATGAAATTTTATTTAGTATTATGTAGAAAGTCATCTTGTATATAAATCAAGTCCTTCTCTAATCTACATTTAATACAATATATATATATATATAATAAATATGCATATATATATTTATATTTAGATATATGTATCTACAAATGTATATATATATATATTATTTGTAAGAGGAAGAAGAAAAGGAGGCTCAATGCTCGTTTAGAAACTAAGTAACAAAAAAAGAATCATGTAATTAAAAAAAAAAACAGTTAAATTCGGTTGCACCGAAGCTCTAATACCATTCACACTATATTTCATCTATAAAGCACAACCAAAAAAAAAAACCATTAATTTTTTTGTAAATCTTAAACGTGGGGCCTTACACAAATTGAGTTTGGTTACTTTTCAAGCTGATATAAAGATTTCATTAAAAAGCAATAACTGGGCGGCTAGTTTATATGAAGACTAACTTCAGAAAAATGGTGGAACTCGCCTATTAATATTTGTATATCCATAATATCGAAATTTAAGACGATATCGGTTTATATTTTCACATACAAGAGACCACAATTGGGCTGTGGATTTGTATGAAGAAAATAGCGTGGTATATCAATATTGATAAGTTATCTGCTTGCCGTAAAAAGGTCTGCCGGAATTCAAACAGATATCTACAAATTATGTACAAAACAAGAAAGTACGCTACAATCTCATACTTAAAATCAGAAAGAGGAACAACTTTGTATGCCGACTAACACTTCAAGTGGTCCGATTTTGTGTAATTTATTAGGATTGACGAAAAATACACCAAAATAAGTATTTCTAGCTGAATTAAACAAATCAACAAATTTTTTTCATACAGGAGCTCACAAAGGCGAGATAGATTTGTATATGGTCAGAAATGGACCTATATGGAATATTTCATTCTATTGTCTCAAATCTAGCTAAGTTAACGACAATTTTTTTTTTGTCATACAAAAACTCAAGTAGAAGTGATAGGTTTGCAGGGCGTCTATTCCTTACGGAAATATTGAAAATTTCATAAAATACTGATTAACAAAAGATGACAATGGAGTTTCTACGTATTCAAGCTCGAAGAATATGTCTCTTGTAGTCTCAAATTTAGAGTTCTTCAGACGAGCATATCTACACCCACTTGACTTTAGATAAAGAATAAAAATAATCTGCGGGGTCACTGCCTATCTATGTAAGACAGACGGACACAGCTAGATTGAATTGTCTCGTCGAGCTGATTTACGCAATCTACGAAGTCTCACGTAATGTGTTACAAAATTTCCCATAAACTGATTATACCATTTTACAAATATTGTGTGAATGGTATAAGAACGACCAAACCCGCAATAAGAAAAATGATTTTAGCTTTTAAGAATATTGGAATAAGATTGATAAGCGTATAGTTTTGATTACAAAATAGCTTTTAGTTTAAATTTAAATTAAATAAAATAAAAGATTCATTGTATGTATTTAGTTTTCAAATTTATTATAGCTATAATTTATATTCTTTTTACATATATTAGTTGTTGTACATTTATATATTTATAAATAAATTATAAACTTCACTTAAATGTTGTTCTGCGATGCAATAATGAAGTGAACTCTACTTGGCTATATTCTTGAGTATATTAACCAATATGAGAGAACTCGAGTCAATCGAAGTCTGGCTTTGGACAATGTGTGTGTGGCATTAGTTGGAAAATAAAAATGAATAGTATGGGTTATGTGTGAAAAATAACTAAATGTTAGTTTATTAAAGCCAGAGTTGTCTAAGGCGTTGAGAATTTGTTTTCAGTTCGTTAGTTGATGAGTTTGTCTTTCATTTTGGATTTATTAAATAAAATTTTTTTTGACGAATACTTCTTATTTTAAAAATTTATGCTGGTTTATTTTTACATATTAACTTAAGTATTTATTTGAACGGTCTTAAATCCCACTGTTAAAGGTTTCAATTCGATAAATCAATTGCATTTCATGTGAATTTAATTCACAAAATATAAAAATTGCATTTTAATTTAGTTTTGCTAAATGTTTCCGAATGTGTCTTTTAGGTTAAGCACGGGTTTTTAAAATTTTAATATTTTTAGTTCATTTTATGTGATATTTGTTTAAATGTAAATAGTTAAAAATTCAAAGCAATTCAATTCCAAAATAATTCATATTCTATTAAAAACGTATAATTAGGCTAGTATAGTTTCTACACATAATATATAATTAGACATATATTATACACATATATTAATTATACATAGTTGGGACTTGTCTCTAAAGAACAAAGTGTAGAAGTTAATTGTATCCAATTATAAGCTTATTAGCATTCAATCAAATTGATTAATTAATAACGACAAAACTTTATTTTATGTTTAAATAAAAAATTAAATTATTTAATTTGGATTAGTGGAATAAAATAAGCTTATATCTAAATTTACTTTTAGTTTTTCTGTTTTTTTTTTTTTTTTTTTTTAAATAGCTGCTACATTTCTCTTTAAACAGTCGCTACTCTCTACGTCTAATTTCTTGGGTTTCCTTTTCTTTTTAATAGACACTTAATGACAAAAAAATCAGTTTATGACATAAGTAATACATTTGGAATAATAACTATTATATTTCTAAACAGCTACAACTTAAAATATTTTTACGAGTCACCACCTAGAACTACCTCGTCTTCCGAGGTATACCAGGAATGTTGTTGCCAAGTGTATGGATTGAGTTCTTGTTCCTCACAGTCAACATCTCGTGGTTCTTCTTTAACAATTGTTAAAGTGTTACCATCGTTTTTAGCGCTGCTGTTAAAACCACCAACGGAGGTGGAGCAGGCGATTTCTTTTCTTCTATTATTGTTTTCAGTAATTTGCACGGGCACAACATTACTGTTGTTGTTAAAGCTGCCTACGCGGGTTGAGGCTGAGTTGGAGGCTGTATGCATTGAATTGTCTTGACTAACTGCCGCATCCAGTCCAAAGATATTTACATCGTTATGTCCCAAATGCAGAGTAGGCACAGCATCGGTACACAGTGTGTCATTCGGTTGAAAACAAATCGGTTCAAAGTGTTTCTTGCACAACTTATAATGCTTTTGCAAATGCATTTTTTCTTGTTGCGTAATTTTCAGATTGTAGCACCACTTAGCGCATGAATTGCGATTTTCAGGAAAACGATATATGCCATGTTCTTCGCAGCTCTTGACTAAGCAACGTCGACTGAAGAGCGATAATGAAGGTACTGCGCTGCTTTTCAGATGTGAGCCATAGAAGGAATTCAGTGAAAAATGCTTGCTACAAATTTTAGCATCGACTTGCCAAATTTTTGATGGATCCATTTTTAAAATAGAACACCAGACTCCACATAACGCTTTGTCTGCAAATAAAAATTTAAGTTTATAGTTTAATTGTGTAAAAAATATTTATATATATATCTGTATATATTTACCATATGGAAACGAGAAAAGTCGTGTATTCTTAGACGCTTCGGTACGTTCACAGCCAGGCAGGCAGCATTTCTCCAGTGCATGCTCCTGCTTAACGGCACCGTGTTGCTGCAAATTTGCCCGTTGCTGTAATAGATTGACACTTGACGGCGTTGGCTTCGCAGCAGTATATGTTGGCGTCGAAGTGGTTGTCGCAGCTGCAGGTATGGTTGGCAGATTTAATGTTGGCACAGCACCCCGCACTAATCTTGTAGCGCCGATCAACTCAGGCTTAAAATGTACACTACAGACTAGATCCGTATTACGGTCGCTGAATTTGAATTTCATGCGTAAATTACGCTCCCACCTGGCGCGCGTGTATGGATCTGTGGGTACACGAAAC
Organism: Leucophenga maculata; assembly: GCA_035044805.1. Classification (NCBI taxonomy): domain Eukaryota; kingdom Metazoa; phylum Arthropoda; class Insecta; order Diptera; family Drosophilidae; genus Leucophenga; species Leucophenga maculata. The sequence goes on from JAWNNP010002066.1 coordinate 809,656, forward strand.
AGTTTACGTTCGCCGCGTCGTGCCAAACCGCATTGTGGTACACAGCAATGATGTTGCTTGTAAGTCAAACGCTTCATTGGTAAACCCATGCTATCCGTGTCAGTTGCTGTACTTGGCCAATCGTCATTTGATTCTTGTTTGATAACTGTTGCGGGAGCTGTTGGTGTTGCATGCATGCGTCCTGTGCCATTGACTGTACGATTTGTTGCTTGCTGCATCTGCCACTGCGCATTCGGTTTTGTAACTATTTCTGTTGAATTTAACTGCGGATTACCAAAATCGTAACTAATATCATCAAGCTCATCTGTCTCATCCTCTTCGTCAGCACCGTCTACATCGACATCTTCGTCCATTTCATGGTAATTATCCTTTTCCACGCCATGATAACTATTAGATTTTGTTGTATTAGGAAAGTTTCGATGCAAATTCTTTGGCGCACTCGGACCGAGTTCTAGCGTCGGCACAGCACTCTTGGACAAACGTCGTATACCAATCAAGGTCGGCGGGAAATGACGACTACAAATCAGTTTTGTGTTACGCTGCGACTCATTGAATCGAATGCCGGTATTATGCTCCCACTTGCTTATTAAATACACATTGGTTGGCAGCCGGAAAAGCTTGATACCATCACCTCGTGGTCTACGACAATGTGGTAAACAGCAGAGTTTCGTTTTGTAGTTCAATACGCTGGGACGTAGTGGTGGCCAAAGTGCTGCTGTACTGAGGAGATTCTGCTCAGCTTCTTTCTTAATAGTCATCTCTCTATTATAATTATCAACTGTTGACATAGCAGCGTTGCTCTCGTCTTGACTTTCATCGCTGGAACTGCCACCGTTGCCGTTACAGAGTTGCTTACACTGTGCATTGGTGTAGAGCAAAGTTGGTACATTGTCACCCAATTCCAGTGTTGGCACTGCCCATCTGTATAGCTTGCGTTTACCTTCGCACTCATCCTCAAAGTGATCACTGCATATCAGATACTTCCATGGACGCAGTGGATCGTAACGTATGCGCAAATTGTACGACCAGCGTTCTTGCTGTGTCGGAGACTTTGGAAATTTATAGATCTTAACGCCATGTTGGGACTTCTGTTTTTGACAGTGTACGAGCGAACATTTTCCATAGCCGGATTTGATATCGTTATACGTGAAATTACCCGGTTCAGTTTTTATCTTACGCTGTACGCAGTCGTCGTAAATTTCATTCGCATGAGGCTCTTGCTTTACGACGTTTTCTCTGTCAGCCATCAACTTAGGCAAATTCAATGTGGGTACTACTCCATGCTTTAAATAACGCTTACCCGGTGGACCCATGTAGCAGTGCTGCGCAAAATGATGACTGCAAATGCGTAAATAATACACACTATTGGCCGTTGTTTTATCCAGTGTGCAGTGCATTAACCATTTAGCGCGCACCGATGGATCTTGCGGCAAACGATGTAACGAAACGCCATCTTGACCGGAAAAACGTAAACATGTTGCAATCGAGCAGGTTAATTTTGTGAAAACATTTGACGAACTAGCAATGTTGATTTTCGGTTTGATATCGGGCACTGTAACAGGTGTAGTAGTACGATCTGCCAGCTGACGGCGTAAAACTTCAAGATTAGTGTAAATGTCAGTTGGTTCATTAGGTCCCAATCTCAAAGTGGGCACGCAGCCGGCAACAAGGCGTGGACCACGGAAACAAGCCTTTTCAAAATGCATACTACATACTCGATAGCGCCAGTGATAGGCTAAATCAACATCAATCTGCGTGTTGTGTAGCCACTTTTGCAACTGTTCCTGTGGCATTGGGTATTTATGCAACGTTATGCCAGGCGAGGATTTATGCATATTACAGCCAGCTATGCAACATTTGTTCATTGTATAAACGTTTCCAGTAGCAGGAGCAGGTAAATAATCCCTTTGCGTGTATTCGTAATCATCGAATTCTTGACTGCAATCAATGTCCACAGCTGCGTCCTCACCATCATCATCATCTTCATCGAACTGCAATTGAACTTCAGGTTCAAGCGGCATGATTTCATCATCTTCGTCATAATAATCATCATCATCGTTGCCGTAGTTGTCGTCTTCACCGTAGTCGTGCTCCAGTTTGACTTTTTCCAATTTTATTGTTGATCGTTCAGTTTTTGGTTTCTTTGATACAATGCTGAATTCGTTTTCGTACAAGCGATCCGGCACGTTATCGCCCAGTTTCAACGTCGGCACACTGCCCAACAGCAAACGTGAATTTGATAAGCAGTTCGGATGAAAATGTACACTGCAAACACGAAAACGCCATGGAAAATTAATGTCAATGGGTATCCGTGTATTGTGCTGCCACTTTCGCCATAAACGAGGTTGCTGTGGAAACTTATGCAGTGTCACACCGACGGTATTCAAATGATTGCGACAACCTTCGACTTGACAATATTTGCCCGTTTTTTGTTGCACATATTCTGGTGAATCATCGAACAGCAGCTCATCATCGTCAAAGCTTTCCGCTCTTTGCTTGATTGTTTTGCTAACAAACTTGCCAGTATGATCGCGATGGCGTATAATATTGTTGATATCGGGTGCGGCACTGCCTTGATTTGTTTCAACATATGGTACAGTAACGGTCTTCCCAAATTCATTCTCATAGATTTTTGCAGGACGCTTTGGACCCAAACGAAGTGTTGGCATTGTGCCGCAACGAAAACGATAACCATTGAAGGCACCCGGCTCAAAGTGTAGACTGCAAATGCGATAGCGCCATGGAAATTGTCTGTCAACTATGGTCTGTGAATTGTGCATCCATTTTTTCAGCACTTCTGGTGCCTGCGGAAACTTGTGCAATTTAATATCTGAGTCCTGTGTGCTGCGCGTAATGCAACCAGCTATGCAGCAACGTCGCGCATTTGCAATTGTGGAACGGACACCGCTACTTGGCTTAGGTGCATATACCATCGACTGAGGTTTCGCAACGGCAAATTGAATAGGTGGCTCTTGTGGAGGAGATTGTTTTATTTCGTATGTATCCAATTGCTCTATGTGTCCAACTTCCAGCATTACCTCCAAAGCACCCATACCAGCAGCGTCAGCTTCAGCGTCATATGTTTCGTTATCAGGAACCTGCATTGGCTCATTCTCTGTGTATTGCTCAGCATAGTAATCATCATTATGCTGGTACATTTCAGCATCGTCATAGGTAGCATTACTGTCGCCATTGGTCTGGTATGAATTCATGGTATCGTAATTGTACGCTTCGTCATCGTCCAATAATTCCATTTTGACAATTGGTTCAAAGTGACTCGCTGTGCTGTCATTAGTTTCGTCGTGATAGCCGCCGGCATAACTTAGGCGGCTATCCTCACTAATGCCATCGCCACCAATAGCATTAAATTTGCCAAGCTTCAAGTGCGCCAATCGCTTTTTACTTGGATTTTGACAGATATCGATTAAACTCGAATCCAAATGAAGAGTGGGTATGGCCCAACTGTGCAAACGTTTTCCAAAACAATAGCTTTCGAAATGTCGCGAGCATACACGCGCTCCAAACGAATCGCGCGCCTTCTGTTGTGTATTGTTCAACCACTTTCGTAAAACTTCCGAATCGATGCGTGGAAATGGATAAAGCGTTGCGGGCGTTTGTGTATCATCTGCATGCTCCTCATTGTCACCGTCAACACCATCACGAGAATTTTTACAACCATTTATGCAGCAATGCTCAGCATTACTGCGATCTAAATCGTCATTGGTAGGATTCTCAAACAATTTTTGGCCTGCTCTTGGCGTCGGTAGATTAAGAGTCGGAATTGCCCAAGATTTTAAGCGCTTTGCTGGCGTGTCTTGTTTACAACGCGATTCGAAATGTTCGCCGCATATTCTTATTATATAATAGCGACAACTGTTTATGTCGGTATTGTGCATCCATTTATCAACCATTTCCTGTGTGTGTGGCAATGTATACAGTTTGAGATTATCTCGCGTCGTCAACGTTGTGCAATACGGCACAGAACAACTCAATCGTTGAATGCTTGCGTTGCTCTTAGCAGTTAGATAGGCAGCTTGCTGCTCTTTTAAAATTTCGGCATCAACGAAATCTTCACACTTTGCCTCCATTGAAATTTCATAAAGGTAGATAAAATGTAGCGGGCAGAGTTTTAGCGCTGCATCATCTTGCTGAGCATCGCAGCCCATGATATTACACCATTGCTGCCGTAGTGATGTTTCCGTGGGTACATTGAACTCTTGACGCATTTTTGGATTTGTCAGTTGCTGGCAATCTGGAAAACAGCACTCAAAATCTGGCGCAACATTCAAAGCATTTGCGGACAGAGTGGGCGTTAGTGTACGCTGCGTTAAAATCCTGCGCAATTTGAGGCCTTGAATCATATCGCCGGTTTGATGTATATCTTGAGTATCATCATAGCCAAGGCGTAACGTTGGCATAGCGCCACTTTTTATACGTCCATATTCATAACAGTTCGGCTCAAAATGATCGCTACACACTCTATCGTTTGAAGTTATTGGTCTGTGTATTGGCCGTCTCAGATTTTCCAACCATTTCGCACAGAATTCACGAGAACTTGGAAATCCGCTCAACAGTACCCCATCCTCTTTCGTCTTGCCACAGTCGTTCACACAACAGCTCGGCACCAAACTGCCACGCTCATAATGCACTACATGTTCATGATCGTCGTGTCCCAAGTGTAGAGTTGGCAGCGCACCTCTATACAATAGCAATCGTTTGTCCGTAAAACAGTGTGGCTCAAAGTGGCGCTTACACAAAAATAGCTCCTTGTGGCGATAAATTGGTTGTTCTCCCAGTTTCAGATTTTTACACCACAAATCGAATGTCTCCTTCGCCCTGGGAAACATGAAACATTTTGTTTGATCTTCAGTGCTGTCTGATTCACAATTCGGTGCAGAACATTGCATGTGTAACGTCGGTGTTTTCCGTGTAGAGTCAACCCATTCGCTTTGCACAATATGTTGTCCATCGCTAAGGCCTAGTTTCAAAGTGGGCACTGCACCGGCACGTAGCTCACCCGTCTCCGTATCAAAGCACTCCGGTTCAAAGTGCATTTGACAGATTTGCAAACCATGTTGGTTGGCTTGATACGAACGATGCTTGCAGTTGGCCGCCCATTTGCGTATAAGCGTCATATCACTAGGGTACGCATATAGACTTATTTGATCGCTTTTCTTCTGAAAACAATTGAGCACGGCACAATAATTGCTGCGTATGTACCGCATATCTTCACTTTCATGCTCATCACTGTAAAAATTTCCCAAATGTTTGGCATTTTGTATGATCTTATCGTCATGTCCCAAATCCAGTGTTGGTACTGCCCATGGCCGAAGTTGATTTTGACAAATTGCATCCATTTCGAAATGTCGAAAGCATATGTATAGAATGGTTGCTTTTGTTATGGGTTGTTGTGTATTGACGCACCACTTTTGCAGTTGACATTCAGCAGTGGGAAAATGATATAGTTGCCGCCGCTCATGTACTACCCCTCTGCAAGACGGCATGCAGCATATTTTTGGTACGCGTTTTGGCGATTCCGATTTTGTTGCTTTTACGAATTTGCTGTTGGAATTACTGGAATCATCAACATTATTGTACACATCGACTTCTAAGCGTTTAAATATTGTTTGTTGCATTAAATTTCTGCTTACATCATGCTTGATTGCTTGCATTTGTTTTTGCGGTCGCAGCTGCTTGGAGTTTCTGTAAATTTTTCGGGCAGTGTTTCCCAATTTCAGTGTGGGTATGGCCTCTTCCACAAGAAAATCGTTCTTTAAACAATATGATTCAAAATGCGAATTACATACACGATAATTCCGTTCCAGTAATGAAGAATTTAACTGCAAATTATGGGACCACTTGAGACTGAGCAATCGTTGCTTTGGCAAACGATTTAAACGCACTTGATCGCTAGATTTTCTACAATTTTGTACGCAACAGTAAAGTAGGCGACTATTTGGCAGATCTGGTGGTTCGTTGCTGTTTTTCTTCCTTTTTCGGCAATGCTTTAGGCTAAAAAGCCGAAAAACCGAATGATTTAGATTTTCAGTATATGGCGCCGACTCAGACTGGTCAAATTGTTCTAGCTCTGATTCATTGCTGCTGTTGCTGTCATCGGAATACATGTGATCCATTTGTTCAGGCAGCGGCATTTCATAGCCGTAGCAACTGTAGCGTAGCGGATCATTGTGCCCAACATTTATAGTAGGCACCGCGCCTTGTTTCAACTTTCGACTGCCGAGTACATCAGGATCGAAATGTTCTATACAAACGCGTCCAATGCAATCATTTGGATTTAATTTAAGATTGTCACACCATTTGAGTAAAACGTTTTGATCCTTGGGAAATCCGAAGGTGCTCAAATGTCGCTCTGGGGTCTTTTCTTTACGACAGTGTCGCAAACAGCAAATTGGAGTTACATTATTTGCAGGTTTATCGGCTTTTCTAAATGGGTTCACCACATAGTAAGATTCTTCTTTAATTGTGTTGTTTGTGCGCAACGTATGTTTTCTCTGAGGCTCGGTGGTCTCTTCACTTGAATCATCATCATGTGCCTCGACACCGTCGTCTATATTAACGTCAACCGTTTCGACAAACTTTAGTGGATCATAGTAATCATCATCAGCAGCGGCAGCGTCGTCATCATCTTCTTCTGCTTCTATTAGTGATGAATCCATATCTACGGCTTCGACTGTATCGTATGATTCACTCTTTACATACCAATCTCGATTTTTAGCTTCTCCATCTTTTATATCTTCATTATTGTATGGTATAGCATCATTGTGTCCTAGTTTTAGTGTTGGTACAGCGCCTGTCTTTAGTTTTAATTTACCACGCACTTCTGGCTCAAAGTGATCGGCACAAATGCGTCCACGACAACTGTCCGGCTCGAGATGTAAATTAGCACACCACTTCTCAAGTAAAAATCCTTTGGGAAATTGGTATGTACGCAAATCATTGTCGATTGTACGCCGCTTACGACAATGATTCAATGCACACACAGGCAAAAAGAAACCCGGTATATTTTTGGGATTCTCATATATTGGGTCAAAGTGTCCAAGATTCATAGTAGGAACAGCCCACGGGCGCATTTCTTTGCCATCGAAGCAGCGCTTATGGAAGTGTACATTGCATATGCGTAAATCTTGGTGTAACTCCGACATAGGTAGCTGCACATTATGGCGCCATTTCTTAAGCAACACCGGATTATTGCTGTTGAATGGAAAGCTGTACAAACCAACGCCGTGTTGCAGTCGACTTTTCCGACAGCTACGCACGCAACACTTAACCATGTCTAAAGATTTTTTCATTTTAACTTGCGTTAAATTTAAGTCGGAAGTTTCATTATGCACATCTTCAGTAGCTTCCTTTGTTGCTGCAGACATCTCGGCGTTCTGTTCATGTAACTGCATATCTTCATCTTCATCATTCGAATCATTATCATTGTTAGTTTCCGCCTCCTCTTCTTCCTCTTCTTCTTCCGCTTCCTCTACCTCATCTGCCTGCTCCACCTCATTCTCTTCACTGCTATCCTCACTAGTTTCTGATTCAAGCACAGCACGATTTTTACCAAAGTTGAGCGTTTGCAATTTTTCTGGACGCACTTTGTACAGTTCCTCGGTGTCATCGTGTCCCAGATTCAACGTTGGTACTGCACCTATATTTAGTCGCGTCTTGCCAATGCAAATATCCTCGAAATGTGCATTACAAATTTTATACTTTTCACGCTCTTTAAAGTCCAAATGTTCCAGCTTAAGATTATGTTTCCAATGGCGAAATTGTTTCGGATCCTTGGGAAAACTATTCATTTGTGCCTCATCGTGTTTGCGCGTTTTGCCGCAATTCGCCACGCAGCACTTAAAAACTGTATCAGCATAGCGATCTTCTGGTTTCGGTATAGGCACCAATTCGATTTCAGTGTCATCGTGTCCCAGTGCTAATGTAGGTATAGCCCATTTGAAAAGATGTTTGGTACCGATGCACTCCGGTTCGAAATGCTTGTTGCATATGCGTACGCCATGGCAATCGATGGGATTCATTTTCAAATTATTACACCACTTCCACAAGTGATCCTCATCGTCGGTTGGGAATCTGAAGAGACGCACTTCCGGTATATCTTTACTCGCATCACAACCCACAACAGCACATTTCTCATCAGCGTAAGCCATTTCTTCGTTAGGATAGAGATCATCTTCATCATGCCCCAAATGGAGTGTGGGTATAGCACCACTGCTTAGCCGCTTCTCGGAGTACGAGTATGGTTCGAAATGATCCGAACAAATTCTACACTGCATACGTCCGCCCTTAGGTCGCATTTTAAGATTATGCAACCATTTTCGTGTCATTGCGCCGCTATGTGGAAAACGGAAGAGTTTAACACCATCAGCGCGCGTCTTGCGGCAACTTTCGATGACACAAACGCGTTGTGCATTGAATTTCGGTACCAACAGTCTGGCAGGATTCTGATATATTTTGTAACCAGGTGGTGTGTTGAGGTCAAGCGTAGGTACTGAGTGCGGAATCGGGCATTTCTTGGTTAGCACTTCTGGCACAAAATGTGCGGAACAAACGCGCCGCTGTGCACTGCCCACCAAAGAAGTTTGTAGATTATGCGCCCATTTGCTGAGCATGGCACGATTGTTATTGGGAAAACGATAGAGTTGCACATTGTCAGTTGCACGCATTTTGCGGCAGTGCGGCAGACAGCAGCGCGGCACCCAAGTTGGTTTGGTTGAATATTTTGACATATCATCGGCATGTCCCCATTTATGTTTCCGCTCTTTCTTAATGTAGATGGTATGATGATCAGGATTTTCGTACAGACTTTCAATGTTATTGCCTAGATTCAGCGTTGGTATAGCCCAGGCATGCATGCGTTTGCCAATGCAGTGCGATTCAAAGTGCAGATTACAAATACGCAAACTGGAAAGGTCTTCGCAATCGACTTGCAGATTGTGTGCCCATTTCGCCAGCACTTCGGGATCCTCGGGTGTGCGATAAAGTTTGACATCGTCAATTTGTGGATTACGTTTGCACGATTCAACGCAACATTCACCCTCCTCGTCACCGGTATTTGCTGCACTGGGACGCGCATACATCTCGGCAATTTCTGCATCGCTGGGCAGTACATGTACTAGCTCATTGTGTCCCAACATTAACGTTGGCACTGACCATTTTTCTAAACGCTTATTACGCAAGCAACGATCCTCGAAGTGCACCTCACAGATGGCATCGTTAAACATTTTTGTGCCATCCGGCACTGGTTTGTGCAAATTATCGCACCACTTTTGCAACATAATAGGATTAGAGGGGAACCGATGCAGGTTAGCATGATCACGTTCGCGGTTACGTTTACAGATCTGCACACAGCATGTTTCGCGAATATTGAGTTTCTTAATGACATCAGGATTCTTGTAAATATTCTCATCGTCGTGTCCCAGACGCAATGTTGGCACGGCAAAGGGACGCATACAACCGCCAATGCAAAACGGCTCAAAATGCAGACTGCAAACTCTCAAGCCCTTGTGCATTTTATCTTCTTCCATTTTAAGATTATGGCTCCATTTTTGCAATTGTTCTGGACGACGTGGTATAGTGTGTAAGGTTATTTCCTCGGAATTATTACGTTTACTGTCACAGCCCGGTACACAGCAAACATCCATTGATTCGGTGACATTTGGCGTATTACTAGAAGAATTTGTGATACTTGAATAGGGTGATGGTGCATCCGGCGGCAAAAATAATGTGTTGTCTGAGAAATTATCAGCCGCATTGGACATTGACATGGAGTTCGACTGGCGATAGTATGCTTTCTGTGGCGGCGGAGGCGGTGGCGCATATAGCTCATTTTCATAAATGTTAAAGGTGTCATTATGGCCCAAATTCAAAGTGGGCACAGCGCCTAAAAAGAACCAATTTATTAAAATCAATAAGAATATAGCAAAACGCAACTTAGCTACTAACCTGGTGAAAGCTTTCTTAGGCCCAGCGCCTCCTTGATAAAATGTGCACTGCATATTTTGTGATTTTTGCCACGATAAATTGATGGATCCAAGCGCAGATTATAACACCAACGCTGCAGCAGCACTTCATCACGTGGAAATCGATACAGCGACATATTAAAATCAGACGAACGACTGCGTCGACAATATGCCAGACAACAGCGTTTTTCCTCAGTGAAAAGGTTTTGTGGATTGTCATGTATTTTGCCGTAGGGTGTACCCAGATTAAGCGTGGGCACAGCCCATGGTTTCAGTCGAAATTTACCAATACAACGATCCTCAAAGTGACGTCCACAAAAGTGACGCGGCTCTTTTGTTTGCACCGGTAGTCGTGCATTTTGGCACCACTTAATCAGACTTTTAATGTCTTTGGGAAAATTGTAGAATTTAACATTACTCTCGCCGCGTGTACTCTTGCAATTGGGCATGCTGCAGCGTGCAATTTCGCCCGTTGTGAATGTATTTGTTAGTTCACGATTCTGATAAAGATTTGCCACATCGTCATGTCCCAAGTTAAATGTTGGCACGGCCCAATAACACAATGAGTAACGATTTATGCAACGCTTCGGAAAATGCAAACTGCAGATGCGATAATTAACATATGTGGAGGCAGGTATATGCAACATTTTCAGATTACTTAGCCACTGATGCAAGTACTTATCATCCTTGGGAAACGTAAAGAATTGCAATGTCGAGCTGGTACTTTTACGGACGCCACAATGTGGCACACAACAAACTGCATCATCCGAATCATCCAGTGTCGAAGCATTTGCTGCTTGGGTTTGTTGTGCATTAAGTGAACTATTATTTGCATCCGGATACTCGCCCATAAAACTAGATGAATTATGTGAACTTGAATAGGAATCATTTGTATATTCACTAAAGTTGTGCGGTGTTGTCAATTGACGTTGCTGCTGCTGCTGTTGTTGCTGCTGATGATGATAATCCGTTGAATTTGTACCATAGAAATCTGGCTCGACTTTAATCTCAGACTTTATTTGTGGCATTTGGAAGAAATCGTTACTATTGTAATGCGCCGGCTGTTGCGTATATAAAGCATGACGCTGCTGTTGCATAAAGGAACTTGATGTGACGGTTGCGTTGGACGCGGCAGTTGCTGTTGATGCATTGAAAGGATTTGCCATAGCCACTGTAAATAAAAAATTATTTAAAATATTATTTAACTATTTAATAATTTAATAAAAAAATTAATGGATGATTGGTTAATATAGAGGCTAACCTTACAGAAACTAAATATGAGCGTCTTAAAAGTTAAAACTGGAGACTCTAATTCTATATACCGATTTAAGTTTGATGCTAATCAAGTATATAATAAATGTCTAACGGAGAGATAGGAAAATCTTCAAAAACTCCGAATTACAACTCCTTTTTCATACTTTAGTACTTTTGATTTTCCATTAGGTTAACTGAAAGCGAAGATATATCGCTCAAAGTGAGCGCTTTTGAAGCATCGCTCAAACAATAAGCAAGGATTTTGCTCGACTAGATGCTTCCATCTCGCAATTTGACGCGTACGTATGGGATTATATTAAAGATACTACACCAATCATGATGAAAAATTTTAACTTTTGATTCTTTTTTGACTCTTAAATAAAGACATTGCAATGCTAAATTAGAAGCGATTTTTCTTGGATCAATTTGAGTGGATCAAACTATGCACCATACTCGTTTCGAACATTTCATTTTTGGATCAAAATACAAGGAATTTTATTTTAAAGAGAATCAATTCGAATGGCTTATATCGCAATCACACACTTTTTAAATGTTACTATTCCAAGGATTTTTGAAGGACTTAAATATACAGAGGAGAGACGCCTTTTCAGACGCAAGAAAAAGGAGCAAGAAAGGCTGGAGTTTGACCATGTTGAGAGGTTATGTGACAGAAATCAATCTCGAAAGTTTTATCAAAAGGTCAAGCGTCTGACCGAAGGTTTTAAACCCCGAGTAACTTTCTGTAAAGACATAAACGGAAATCTCGTTACAGTTGATGATGGCGCTGTTATAGAGTCACCGGACTATAACAAGGTCGATTCGGATATAAAATAGCTGAAAAATAACAATGCGACAGTCTCTGAAGGTCTGTCAGCTGCCAGCTGACCGGCGGCGAAGAGTTGGTTAGGAGTATGCACCAAATTTTATGCAAGATATGGTTCGATGAACCTGAAAACCTAATGACTGGAATCTCGGTGTTCGCCAACTACCGCGGAATAAGTCTGCTTTCCATCGTATATGAGATTCTGCGTTGGCACGTTTATTGAATTCTAGTTATCTCAAGAAGAAATGGGAGACTCTAAATATCTTTTTTTTATATAAATATCTTGAACTTGAATAGTTAGACTCGACTTTTTATACTGATAAAGAATATATAAATGGTACTTTATGTGGTCTAGTCCACTGAGAAGTGCTTTGAAAAAATTTATGCGAACAAAAAGTAAAACAATAAATATAAAGTGAGCAGGTTTTTGTATGAACGTCGGACGATGCCACGTTCACTTCTGGTTCAAAAGTTACCATACTAAGTTTGAAACTAATATCACAAATATTTTAGCTTTACAGTTTACTTGGGTATAAAGAACTGTTGAAGAATATTTAAGCTTTAAACTGCCTTCAGTGCTTCAATTAACACAGTCCAATATTATTATAATGCTATTGTCACATTATTATGTGAAGTATACAGAAATTAGAATATCAACTCACTTTCCATAACACCCATGCGACAATCTTGTAGTTTATAGTTCGGCTGTTGTTGCCTTTGCATTTGGGACGACTTTGTCGCCATTGGATTTGGGAAAGTAGCACGATGCGGCACACCGGCTGCCGGTGCTCTATTCAACATATAATATCTGCCGCAAAAATGTGGTGCACTTGTGCGATGTTCATGTAGTTCATGTGGTGTTTGAAACCAAAGTCGACAAACTGGACAATCGAAACGCGGCTGGAATTTATGCTGCGGCAAATGTGTATAGAGCAGTGCACGTGTCGGAAATGTACAAGAGCACATCTGAAAGAAACATAGAAATGTTAATTTAAAATGATTTTCCAAAAACAAACTTGAACTACTTACATTACAAACAAACGTATCATACTCATGATGCATATACTCATGTGATTCACAATCTATTATGGTATCATAGAATTTACCACAATATTTGTGACAAAAGAACTTATTCGCACGATGCAAGTGTTTATGCTTGCCCAATTCCTCGAGCGACATAAACGACATCGGACAAATACTGCACTTGAAGTCATATTCGACGATGTCACAGGAACTGCTTGACACATGACTTATGTAGACTTGTTTTTTGAAAAACACTTGCTTACAGCGCTGACAAATTGGCGGCAATGTATCTGTACGTTCCGTTTGGACTTTTCGGCGTGGAAAATTTAACGCCTACAAACGATAAGAAAAAACAATAGAATTAATATAAAAATATATATTATAGATTAGAATAAATCAGCTATCAATTATGCAGAGCGCAATAGTTTTATACAATTACAATGCCTTGAAGCCACACACTTGAAAAATCAATAATTCCAACAATATATAGAGAAAACTAAACCATGCACATTTATTATGATCCGAACCAAACAAATGGCAATGAGAAAAACTTTGTGCACCATTTAAAGTACGTTTACCTTTTGCTGAAAATCCGACGTTGGATTTTCCTCTTTAATAGTCAATGCAACTTTCGGATTGAGCATTTCAGCGTTTCTGTCGGCGTCGCTCTGCTGGTGTTTGTCGTTGTAATTTTCCATAAAAGGTGCGTTATCATCGATAAAATTTGCTTTGAAACTATGCTCGTCTGGCGGCTCAGCTGTGAAATAATTAATATAATGTTTTCTATTAATAATAGCATAGTTAAATATTTTAAATAATTTCTATACTTTATCCAGAAAAAAATCGTATAAACATTTCTCGTATCAACTATCAAGAACAAAATATAATAATCGACTGGGAAAACGAAACAGCGACGAATTAAGCTGTGCCTTGCTTGCCTATAAGAAAGTCAAACGGCTTCTGCTCGAGAAAAACGATGTATAGATTTTGCTACGAAATCAAATGCCGCATATAGAGTATGGAGTAGTGTAGTGCAGCAGCGCCGAGTAAAGAGCGGAGTGTTTTCAATGTTCGTTTCGGCGCTGCGATAGATGGCACCATTACATAAGGTTGTTATGGAAGGTTTTCAGCGTATAGAGACACAAAACCAACAACTACTACAAGTATAAAATTTTGTACAACACATACAAATCCAGTATTGAGCGCATATACATATATAAATATACGTATATAAGCATACAAATATGCACAGGCACAAACCAGCGCATACATATACATACACACACACACACACACACAAACAACCCGTCCTCTATACCACCGAACTGAAGAGCCACCAGCTACAGATGATTGTCGAACAAGATAAAAGAGCTTGATTTATAGAACGAATATACTTTGGGGTAAGTATAGCTATAGCTGGGATTACTTTACTAACAACTTTTGTCGTTTTTCTCGGCATTGTGCACAATGTTGAAAACTGTTCGAAGCTTCGTTGCAGCAATACATACAGCATGGACAGCCCGACAACCATCCGGACTTATACGTATAGGTACTATACTTACATATTATATTTGTATGTATAAAGTAATCTGATTGATGGGATTACCATGAGTTTTTCGGACATTGAGTTCATGATGTTCATGATGTTGATGATGACGATGGTGTATATAATATTGTTGATGTTGGGCTGTATTTGGGTTGCATACATTCGGTAAATTATGTGCAAATTTAATTAAAAGATAGATAATTTATGTAGCTTGTGTGCAAGTTCGATTTTTCTTGCCATTCTACACCTTTGTCCTGAAAAGTTTTAGAGTTTTCTGTAGCAATACAAGTTTTGTGCTCTACTGTACTTTCTCTCGAGCACAAATATTATACTACAGTTTTTATACCGTCTATCATCAACTTTATAGTATATACATACCACATTTTCGTTATCTCATTGAAATTTCATCCCCAATTCGTATGTTTGTTTTTCATTTTAGGAATGTTATCAGTATAAAATGTTTTGGTTCATAGTAACGTCGTTATCTGTACAAATATTATTTTTACTAGCAACGGCTTTTGGATACTAAGTAAAATACATATAGTATATTAATTTCGATAAATTGAAAACAAACTATTCGAATAGATTGCTTATATATTTGATAGTTTATAGTAAAAATCTCAACCGGAATAATACATTCAACTATCAACGCCCAACCGAAACCGGAAATGTTAATTAATTTCTGGTTTGGAAACAATTCTTATTCTGAGGAAATTCTGTTTGTAAAATTTTATTCATTTGATTGTACAACTTTTTGAATGAACATTTTGGAGAATCTTTCATAAATAAAAACATTTTTAATACAATAAATAAAGTATAACAAGAAATAAAGAATAATGTAGAAGTCGAGTGTGCTCAACTTCTTAATAGCCCGTAGCCTTATTTTTTATATCTGTATATATTTAATAGAAAATAGTGTAAGAGGGACAACAAATTTGTCATTTTAGCTAAAGAAAACCATCAACGAGATTTTTTCATACAAAAAAAAAACCCCCATAAAGGATGGTGAGTTTGTATGGTAACTATCCCTAAAAGTATGATGGATATTTTTTAAGTTGCGAGATCGTGCTCATTAATATACATGTACATGTAAGGTGTCCACCCATTAGAAGCCATCATATCAATTTTTAAACGGATTTTGACTGTTATGAATAGAGTTGCCCAAATAATTGGATTGACAAGTAAACTCCATACTTTATTTGACTACAACCAAGATAAGTCTAGCAACATATTTTCTATTTATATTCTATGTATTTAATTGAAGTACCCAAAAAGTGCTTAACACCTACCAGACAAACAGGACGGACTTGGCTAGATAAACTCCGTCTCATAAATCTTACTTAATTACTTAAATGGTCCTCAGCCGTCGTAATCTTTCGCGCGCTGGCGCCAGTTGTTATGAATGCGAAGTACTTTGAGATATCTCCATAACTGCTCATTCCAACGCGTTCCCGGTCGTTCTCCAATATAGTTTAGGCCCCCTTGTATAACATGGGTCATACACCTCGCAGGTCATAAGGGACCTCAACTCCTAGGCGACTCTAATATCTTGATTTTCGTCATTCGAGAAAGGGCTTTACTTCTAATTTTCTTGATACGTCCAAAATAACATCTATTTCTTCGCCCGACCTCTTTTTTGCTGGTCATTTCAAATCAAAAATAGACCAAGTTTTTTATAACATTGAAGTTGAAACTCTCCATCGTCACTGACCGACCAAGACGCGATGACGGCGTGCGAAAAGACTCCAAGTACTTCGTCTTGTGCTCATTTACCGCTAGACACATGCGACGAGACTGTTTTTTAATCTCTGAGTACGTCTTGCCGTTCCTGTGTATCAATGATATCAATATCATTCACTTACGCGTACGTACGACAGCGTAGGATGTATTCCGTCAGTAAATTGAAATCGCACGACAGCACAACACACTGCCTTAAACCACTCTTGGTATCAAAGATTTCAACACGTCCTTTCATACACTGACAACGCTTTGTGTGTGAAATTGCGTCTTCATGCAGACAGAGCTTCGTAAAACTTCGTTCGTATCGGTTTGTCGAATACGGCTCTATAGTCGACTAATGGATGGTGTGTGTCTTTGTGGGACTCACGGGTCTTTTTCAAGATTTAGCGTAATGTCAATATTTGGTCACTGGTCTACCTTTTTGGTCTGAAGCCACATCGATATTCTCCAAATAGTGAATCCGTATATGGTTTTAGCATATTACACAATACGGGCGACAGAATCTTATATCTAAAGGGAAGGTGACTTATCCCGCGGTAGTTGTCTCATCAAGCTGATCAAGTATATATTTAGTTTATAAGGTGTACGAAGCCTTCATTAATAGGTAACGAATGGTACTAAAATTGGTTTGTAGTGCCGAAAAACGCCTCACATTTGAAGACTTGTAAATTAAAATAAATAGTTTTTATTATACTCTTGAACGTTATAGTAGTTTAGTTTGGATTTATAATAAATAAATTTTGTATAATATTCTTCATATTTTGTGTGATCAGCTCACTGCTATACGAATAGAATAAATCGTCTTATTGATCTGTTCTGGAATAATCTTAAAAATGTGTAGAGTATGAAAGCTTCTGTTAAATCGAAATTAATTGAGTTAATTGAAATTTTCTTTTTTTTTTTATAATTTAAAATAAAAATAAACAACTAAATTGACTCGTCATGTCAAGCTGATTACGAATCTCCAATGCTTCTGCTGTTTTGACAATTCAACAATCCAAAAATTTCCTATTACAAGAATTTTATTGCGGCGTAATTTTTTCTAAACTGGAACTGCGTATTAATAAATCGAATCTAAGTGTCCAAGATTCTAATCTCTTAGATTTACTTTTTGTTACGTTCAGATGGACATAAAGCCAGATTAACATGTCTATATACTTCCGATATAGAACAAAAATACTAAGAATTTGTAAAGGCCATGCCTGCTTAAGTCTGTTACATACAATTGAACAAGTTTTTTTTACAGGATTTTAAAAATTTTAACTTGTATTAGTATGGAAGACATATATACGTTCTGGTAATCAAGCCACAGTAATGAACTAGTAATGAAGAAACTATAAAAAATATTTCCAAAGAACCTTAATTTTGAGATGTCTATTACTTTTGATATGTCTATTTGTCCCTTAAAAGCGCGAAAAACATTGTAGAGCACATATCGAAAGGGCAGCAAGACGTCAGACTTGAACCTGTTGTGATCGCACTTGCCATGGTATTTGCAAGTTGCATCCTGACATTACTGAATTGAGATGAACATAATGTCGTCTCTTTGTATGTGTGCACTTAATAGAAATATATCTACAGACAAAAGTTGGCAGAATAATTTGAAATAGTTATCTAACGATTATATCAAAACCCATGTTCGGGAGACAAATTGCTCAAATATAAGGGTTTCTATTCAAATTGTGATCCTTACAATACAAAAAGAAGTAAGAACTATAGTTAAAGTACTCTATACTTTGTTTAAAAACTTTAAGCTGTACTTTTTTTTTTTTTTTTAAATTGGTGAACTTCCATTATTATTATATTATCAGCTACCGCTAGAACCAAACCATGAAAATCGATATTTTTCTATATTTTTCGACAACTTTTAACTTTCGTCTGTTGGAATTACGTGTAGTATTATTCGTAGCCACGCCCAACATTAAAAAAAATATTTTCATCAAAAAGTAATTTCTTAAACAAATAAATTTATTACGTATTCCAATTTGAAACTTTCTTAAAAAAAAAATAAAATAAATTGAATTAACGTACAATTGAATCATCCTATATTTGCTATTGATATAATCTATTTAACTACGTAAAAACAAATTAACATGTTTGTATTAATTTGTATGTATATTCTATGTTTTATTTGTAAATCAATGAAAGCTAGTTTATTATTTGCCAAAAATAAATATATTTGTTCTTAGGGCTGTTCAGAAAGCCAGCAACAATAAAAATTAGTTTACATAGATAGTATTAAGGTTCAAATTTCAAAAATGATTCAAAAGATTATGTCGTTTAAACGCAAACCCTTCTTTGGTTCGGCTATGCGAATAGGAAAGTCTAATTGTACATTTACGAGAGGCACCATTTATATTTCGTGAAGTGGCAACCCTAAAGTCAATAGGTAAAATCGGGCAATACTCAAATAAAGTTTGACATATGTTGTCGTGTTGTTTAAAGTGAGTTTTATAAATCAATTTTTCCAAAAAATCTAAATTTCAGGGGAAGGACTATTTCTCAAAAGTGTGTCGACAAACTCAGTTCTTTTTAAGGCAATTAAGCACCATTAAAATCCACTGTATATCGCTGGCATGGTGAATTCAAGTGGGGTCTTAGTTGCCTCAGCGACGAATCCCGTGGAGGTCGCCCAAAAACGGTATTTTGTGCCACAAAATATAGATGCTGTGGGTGAACAGATAATGCGAAATGGTCATGTGACATACCGCGAGATTGAGGCATCGCTAAACATTAGTTCCGTATTTAAGGTATTGCATGAAAACCTTGTCTTTAAAAAGGTTTGTTAATTTGATAATCGTTTAAAAAAGGTTCGCCTGGATTAGTGTAATGAAAAAATGGAAAAATACGATCTCGATGACGAAACATGGATATATGCGTATGAGCTGGAAACAAAAAAGAAATCGACCGTGGTCGAATGGGTCATGTGGCCACTCTTTCGTTTGAACAACGTAGGATGTATAATATTCGATCAATTAAAAAACCTGTGTGTAAGAGTAGCCTAATACAAACCTACACCAACTTTTTTGGTTCCTGTATGAAAATCTTGTTGTATCTTACGTCCCCACGACCTATGTACATAAGCGGTAACATAAATCGTTTATATCTCTGTACCTCAATTTTCAATAGCTGAAATCTGTACACATGTTAATGGGATCGGAGTAAGTATTCCTATTGGAGGTTCGTGATGCCCCACCGCTCATACGATCAGTAAACAAAATTGGGACGAAGCGGGCGAGGTTCAACTAGTATACAATAAGTTTTAACACACAGCACAACGCCCATGCAATACGACTGATTATTTTATTAATATAACAATATTTACTAAGTGCAGCGATTTTAGGGCGGTCGAAACTTTCATGACTTTATGCAGAAATCATTAAAATTTATGCTTTTATGTTAACTCATCATGAAAAAATAAAATGTAGCAAGGCACCAACATTAAATAAATTTGGCTAAGCTTTATTGGAAGACGATTTGTTCAATTATTTAACAAAAGTCTAAATTATAAACTCTACAAAATAAATAAAGCATTTTACTTACATTTTATTATGAGTTCATTGAATTCAGGATTGGCTGTTTGCTGTTGCGGCAGCATCGGCGGCACATTCTGTGCTTGATACTGACTACCGATGTTGGCCTGCTGATGCGGCAGACGATCAATTGCACCCAGTTGCGGCGGTGAAGCGATTACAGCTCCATCCCTTGCCGAAATATTACGCGATGCTGCCGACGCTGACGTAGTTAACTGAGGTGTCTGTGGATAATGCTGTTGCTGTAGCTGATGGGACAACGGTGGTGCTGGACGTTGTGTTGGTGACTGATGAAGATGAAGCTGTTGTTGTTGGTGATGAAATGGCTGTTGATATGACAGCAGCTGATTGTGTTGATTCGGGGCAGAATTGGGGATGTTAATGCCGCGCATTTCAAGGTCATACATAGTACTAGCTCCGCCGATAATGCCACCAACAGCACCACCCCCAAGAGCACAACTATTTGTATCGATAGATGGCGCTCTCCCTACACCACCGCTACCACCTACAATATTACCCCCAACATTATTTCCGTAAAAGCTTCCGTACATATGAAGATGACTGTTGTTGGCGCTGCTGCTGGATGCTGTTGGCGCAGATGATGCGTTGACAACGGAAGAAGAAGCAACATGTGCTGCTGCATTGTAGTTGTACCACTTGTTTTGATTTTGTTGTAATTGTTGTGACATTGCATATAGCAACAACAACAGAAACAATAACAAAAAGCGTAAACAATCACCGGCAACGGTTTATTTGTTTTTCTTTCTTTTTTCTCGTATTTTCTTTACTATATATAAGCATATACATATACACACACACACAAACTCGCAGACGACACACTCCCTCAGCACATTTGCAGTGGTGTCTGTTCTATATACTAGTTTTACTTATATCCGCAGACAGACAGGGAGACGTCGAAAATGACATTTTGCCTTTTGTTTTGTGCTGCGTTTAGCATGTATTTCAATTAATTTCGTTCTCGCTTCTTGTTTAATTTATTGTTTAACATTTTGCACAGAGGAAAACAACTATTTATTGTATTTTGCTTTGTTGAAAAAATCTTTTTTTGCGCAAAAAATTCCACAAAACAAAACACTTTGCGCTAGTGATGCGCGAATACAAATAATTGTCGGTGCCGCAAGTAGTCGTATTGTAAATTTAAACGTTACGACTACTCAAAGCTATGGAGCAAAGCTTTTGGAGCAATGCAAACATAAGTTTTTTATTTCTATTAAAATTCGTTAGATTTGAAATGCATCGTTTGTAAATTTATTTTTAATACAGAATTACATGAGTGTACGAGAGCGAATCCAAGGGGTAAGCGGCTTAAAGAGGGATTTTTTTGTGGTGTAAAAAAAAATCTGAAAAATATAAGTAAAATTCTGACCGTAGAAATTCGGAATAAGAATAAGTCCATCAGAAGGGTTTTCTTCTGAAACTACCCAGCTATGGTTCGAACCTTTAATGACATTTTAAATACATTTTCAATCTTGCAAATAAACTTTCACTAATTTTATTGCACAAAACAATTTGAAAAATAAATTATATTAACTAAATTGTTGCTTTTGTTTGCACTTATTGTATAAATATTTAGACTATATAAAGCGTATAAACGCAGTATTCGATTTCTGTTAAATAGGCAACACTAATTTAAAAGTGGACAATTTGAAGTGAGAATGCAATTAGGTAACACTATGTAAACAAACATTCAGATGTTTTGTTTGTACGGCATTGGAAAAAGTGGTAAATTTGGCAAATTTATTTTGATATTGCAGCCGGAAGAAACAATGACGTTTAAAAGCGCTCACTCATTGCTGTACCAGCGCGTGAAAAGAAATCCTTGTGTGTCAAAAAAAGAAATGGAATGGAATGAGCGCCAAAGATTGTTACTTGAACAAATAAAGAAGTTAAATTGAAGCAATTATTTGTTTAATAAATTGATCAGAAGGACTTTATGTAAGATACCCTGTTCTCCTTTTAACTTAAATTTGTATGTGGGAGTAACGTATTTACGTTAACTAAATTATTTTTGTTTAATTTAATGTATTTTAAATTATTTTCAGTATATAATTACATTAGCATTCCAAGAGGCCAAGTCCACGGTAAGTATAAATTTTAATTTAAAAGTATTTATAACTATTTTCCATTATTTTAAATTATTTTTAGATCCAGTAAAAACGAGGCAATCGGATGCAGTAGCAAAACTTATTTCCGAAAATACCGCAGTTAACCACCTCAACGGTAACCACATTGACATCTTTTTTTTTTTTTGATAGAGTACCAGGGCCAGTTATTAAGTGCAGAGCTTTCGACTTTGCAGCGATGCCTCATGCGGAAAATGTCGCAATAATCATTTTGGATGAGATTATGACTATGGCCTTTGCATCGGTGACGGGAGACCATCCTTCGCTGTAAAGATGGAATAGAGAATAGGTCGCAAAGTGGTCGAAGTCTTGGGGAAGCCAAAATGTGAACATTTTACGCACCACGAGCTATAAAAATTTTACACACATCATCGAAATTTTAAAGCAATGGTGGAAGAAATTCTTGAAATAGATATTTCGTGGAAAATGTTTCGATATTTTTACCTTATCCTGAAATGTTTTCATGAAGAAGGCTATTATATATATGAAGTTATAGTTTGTTTAAAGCAGTATTTGAGGAACATTAAAGTTAAAATATGGTGTAAGTAGGCTCAACTAATGTTTAACACGACAGCAGTTTTTTATTTCATAAGTTCTGGAAATTAAGTCTTCCGCAAACTATTTGTTTTGTAATGCGTGTATAGCGATAATTATTTGCCAAGCGGACCGATTTCGATAATTTAAGTTGTTCGTTTCGTTTAAAAATTGGTTAAAATTATTTATTTTGTCGTTAAATACAGTTACCCAATTAATGTAGTTTATGATCAATGGTAGAAAATAAAGATTATTTTTAAAACCGATTTTCAAAAATTAAATTATACGACAAAGGTATAAAATAATTATCATTTATTTATTTTCAACAAAACGAAGAATTTTTATTTCAATATGTAAATAAATACCTTTTTATTGTTTCAAATTATTTATAATAAGTTGATTGACCACATGCAGTATAGCAATTATTGTTGGTGATCGCGATTTGCTGTCTGTGAAGCTTATTCAAACCTTAATAATGCAAATTTGGTTCTAGTGCTACGGCGAAGTGGTTTTTCTCTGTCATCAACATGATTCGATTAGCCACTCAAAGAAAGAAGATTTTCCTCAAATTGATCTTGAGTTGCAAATCGGATACAGTAGCTTTGTAATGTCAGATGCTATTACGAATACGAATGAGAATGCCAATAATTGGGGTAGCCTGGTTTGGATATTTACTGAAAAAGAATTCGTTTGAATTGAATTGATTTTGTTCTTTAGCAGGCAACATCACCGTTTTCTCATGTTATTGGTCTATAACTATTCTGCACCACACTACAATATCATACCTGATGGAATGCTTACTTATCGGCTGTATTTAGATATTTCATTTTAAGCTTCATAGATTGAAAAATGCGTCATATTTAAACTCTGCTTATTGAAGCATATTTTCAAACCGCTTAAAACGTTTGATTTGGAGGAACTCTGTTATACTATTAGTTTTTTGGACTTATGTATATTGCTTTACCCACAGAATGTTAGGTTTGCCAGAATCGTCTATCTCTTAGTCAATAGTTGGACTAACGCTAGTATTCCTTTAATTTTTCTAAGTTAAGCTAATAAGTGATAAATGCAGAACAATTCTTGTACTGTGTAGAGTCGGAATTATACCTTGAGAGGTAGCAAAATCTTGCCTTACTGCTTACATCATAATTTAAATTGGGCGCTTAACACAAAATCACAAATAATGATGAGACGTTAAATCGAATAAGCACAAAATCTGTGTGCTGACCGATTAACAAACCAATTAACAGACCGACTTCGATATAAAAATAATCTAAATCTTTTTGATTATTTTCCGCGTTATCGCAGTGGCCACAGCCCTTCCTTTACCATAACAACAACAACTACAACCGCGGAGAGTAGTGTAACTTGTGCTGTCTGATGGCAAAAACGTAAAGTAAAGCAAATGTTGAGTAAAAGCGGCGCGGCTGCAAGGCAATGAATAAAAGAAAGAAAGAAAAATAAGAATAATTCGTGCTATGCAAATGAAATTAATTAATAGCGTATGTGCAAATTGAAAGCATACCGATAACGTTTAACTTGACTTCATAATAAATAAATTCTGTGCGCTGCGCTGTGGCAAAAAAAAAAACGCAAAGAAACGTGTATGAAAAGTTCAACTAAAAAAAAATAAAAAAAGAAAAGTGCAGTGAACACACCGCGCCACCTTCTTATTGCTTCATTCGCGTGTCTACGTCGCCAGCGGCCAACTCAATATTGGAATTATTTATTTATTATTGAACGTGTTATCTATTTATTTTTGTGTGCCTCTTCCTTTCGTGCCCTCTCGGTGCTTTGTAAATAAAATTAGTTTATTAATAAATTAATTATTGTGTATTTTAGTTTTCGATCAAACGTAGCCGCAAATTTAAAGCAAAATAAATTTTTGTTTGTGATTTTTTTTATTTTATAATAGAACCAACATAAAAAAACGAGAAATAACAAGAAAAAGTGTCGTAATTAATTATTTGTATTTCGTTATAATTTTTCCCCTCTCTCTCACTCTCTCTCTCTCATTCTTATATTCTATTCGTCATATTTTCATTGTTATCTGCAGCAGTTGCGGCAAATAGAAATTTAAGCGATAAATAAAACAACAACACAAATAGAAGACAACGTCTAAAAAATAACATAAAAAAGACAACTGCAGCAGAGACATTAATACTTGGAATTCGTTCGCTCAGATTCGGATTTTCTGAGATTTTAAAGGTAAGTCGTCGAATTTTAAACAATTAACACCTGATAATTTTTTGAAATAAAGCCATTTGACGTTAAAATTTCCACGACATGTTTCTGTCGCTTCTATGGATCTGTGCAGTGGAATTATTTTTCGCGATTATATTTGTTGCAGCTGCCTATATTTGTATTGTTTGCACTCAATACACATTTAATTAAATTTAAATGCATTATTATTGCTAGATAAAGAGCCGCTTATCGCCAATGCGGCATTTGTTGTTCGTTTTGCTATTAATGTTGGTTCAGGCTTTGCGTCAAGTGCCTGATAAAATTTATAAATCTGTATACGTAGAATTATTTACCATTTTTTCTATAGATTTAGTAATTTTTCCTACAGTAGTAGCTAGATAACAGGAAATGTGGGAAGGTCACTAAATAAATGTTTTGCAACAATAAATTAAACATATGTTTGTAAAAAAAAATATATTTGGTTAAGATAAGAAATTCAATTTATTTTACAAATTTCCAATTGAAACAAGAAAAACTTCGGCGTAAACGCGGCTTCCCATTTTTTATTTTTACCGGGAACTCCTAAATTTATTAAGTTTGACAATTTGCACGGATTTGACAATATTTATTTTGCTATCAGAGTTTCGAGTACGGTTTCACATGCAGCTAGTGAACTCAGGAAAACAGCTGTAAACTCTGTGTGAAAAATCATCCCCTCAATGAAAATTATTTCTTATATTGTTAGAAAATATTATGGTGGACATTTTTTACAATAACATTTGTTTATTTCATAATTTTCGCCATTAGTTTCCATGGCTAAGAGCTGTATGTCATTAAATAGGTTTCTAGCCATTTAATGGAGAGAAACTGTTTGAAATGATACGAAAAACAAACCGAAATAATCCTAGTTGTAACATAAGACAAGATCCTAAATCTAAAAGTCAAACCATAGTACCGATTGAGTTGAAACTCACAGACAAACTTCAGCTCAGCCAGGAAATGGTTCGAGTCAAGTTTGTTCAAAGTCGTGGAAGGCTATGCTCCACCCCCCATACAAGCGATAAACCATATTCCAGATATTTTTGCACATATTTGAGGTACAGGAATGATAATAGTTATAGTTATTAAAGGGATCGGGAGAAGTATTCGTGTTAAGTTTTGTCAAAATCGAGCTGTGTACGCCACACCCTCCATATTAGCGACAAACAAAATTCAACATACATATCTATGGATCCATTTGAGGTACAGGGATGAAATTTGGATCTCTATAAAATTGCATTTTTTATGGTGTCGTAAAGATGGTATTGTAGTTTGGTAGTTTGTTTTGTTTTAACTATTACAGTGCCTAAAACTACTGACTAATTTCAAAAATCCATTCAAATATGTATCTCCCATATATATTGATCAATTGATATGTTTTCACTCTAATTCGAAATAATTTAGGTAATGCTTAATGCAACCATAATATCCTTGCAGCTAAAATATAAAATCAGAATACCTACAGCTGACCTACCTATAACTGCCTGAATCTTATTTCATTCAAAAATAATGCAGTTTTCACCGAACTATGATTCGGTGTGAAAGCAATTTCAGATATTTTATTAGGCTTTACAGTAGATGTAGCAATCTTGTTGATTCTTTCCTTATTAACCATAAAAATAAAGACCTATGCAGTCCAATGTGCTTGTTTTTGAGATATCCTGCAGCTTCATTGAACCCAAAATTTCTATTTGAATTGAAGTAAAATAAACCAATTTCGACTATTTTACTTAAAAAGACAAGAGAAACTTAATTATTTCTAATAAAAAAATCCGAAAGAGGGGTTGGTTTTTATGGGTGTTGCAACTTACAAAAAATGTTGAACATTTATTAAATACTATTTATCAAAAAATGGCAGGAGGATATCCAAACTTGACAGACCGTCATGTCAACATCAACTTTATATTTTCTATATATGTGATACCTATTTAGTCTTTCGATTTGGACCTTTATGGAATATTTTATTAGATGACTAGTTAGATTCACAAAATTTGATTTTTCCAGCTGAACAACAAACCAGTTATCTAAAATTCTTAAACTGCCATTAAGCGTGGCATTCCTAGTTGCAAATACTGAACCAATGCATGCACCAGAGAGTCTACCAGCAGATTTGTAGTATGGTTATATAAAAACTTTGGAATAAAATAGGTGGTATACTAATACTGTCTAACGCCTTCTTTTGAGTGCTGAAAAATTCCGTGTCAAAGTTAAAAGAAAAACCGAATCCAAATTTTAAATCAGCTTATATCACAAACTCATTAATTAAGAACCACTGCTCGGATTTTTTGTTAAAATATGAAGTTGCAATAATATGGATAGGTGACTAAATTGAAAACCTTAAGTTTGTGTAATGAAAATCCATTATATTATTAGATATAAAATCAAAATAATGTCCTTAAAAATATTAATTTTATACAAGAGAATCCGTTTAAAAACAATTTGATTATCTGGAAAGCTGTTACAGGGCACAGTTATTATCTCTGTCATTGATAGTACTATAATATATCATTCGAGAACTTTAATCTGTTAGATAAGAGTGAAGTATAATAATGGCTTATTTATACATTGTACTCGTATGCTGAAAGGGTTTATTGTTTTAATTTTGTTCCAATGTTTGTAACAATGAAAGGGGGGCTGGTCATATTCCAAAAAGGTTTATACAATTGGAAGATAGCACGGCCAGAGCACTGACAATGGGTTTGTAACTTCACAATTGTCTGCGTAACTATACCAAATTAGTGAACAAATAAAATTCATCATATATGAAGATATTTTTATTCATGAAAAGTGTGTTTCTACTATTTTCCAAAACCGTACAGAATAATTATATATACATAAAGATATTATTTTCATTAAGAATGACAACATCTAAACGCATCTAAAAACAATGTCTCAGACATAATTTTAAGTTATTATCATAAAACAAAAAACTTCATAGCTATTCTGAGTAAACAATAAAGATCAATATCCTCTCGATTCGTATACTTACAAAATTATGTCAGCATTCTTGAATAGTTGTTCAAAAATCGCAATACAACTTTTTGTCAAATTTTTGTATGCAGGTATTAACAATTTTTTTTTTTTTATTTAAAAAAAAAAAAAACGCTTATATGTATATAGTATAGATATAGCCAATAATTCTCTCTCTTCGTTTTGACAAATTGTTATTTGGCTCATCAACACGAAAAATATAAAAAACTAATAAGGTAAAAAAATTGAAAAAAAAAGCCGGGATGTTGATTATCGACTAAGCATACGAAATGAATTTATATATGTATAATGCCAAATATCGAAAACCGGTTCGACTTTTTTTTATTTTAATTTTTAGCTACCAATTTTTCGACCTGACTACATTCAAATACATATTGTATACCTAGCTACATATGGACGATACATACGAGTTCATAAAAAGTAAAGAGGCAAATAAAGTAGAAAAAGTAGTGAACGACACGGAACGCCAGTAAATCACGGTTAATCATCGATCGTCCGTTGGCATGCATTGTGAGAGAGCATAAACGTGCTGAGTGAACAAGAGAGTGCAAAAGAGACGAAAGTGCGAAAATGTTAGAAGCGCTTTCTCACTCCAAGAAGTTTTCTATAAACAATTAACGCATCTATCTTTAAATTTTTTATCTTTGAAAGAACTGATTTAAAAGTTAACAAAACGTGAACTTCTTATATCGTGTAGTATAAACCTACATAACAGTCAGCCAAAATTAGATATAGACACATATGTATGTAGGTCATGATCGAACAATGGGTACAAGATATTTAGAAGTAGTGAATTGAGAATTTAGACTCACGGATTCCAAATCACAAACCAAATTTTTATAAATAAGAAAATATAATAATAATAATAATATAATGCCTCGACTACGAGATACCCTGTTCTATATTTTAAAATTTAAATTAAAATTTTCAAAAAAATGTTGATCAAAAACGGAAAGTTGGGCTAGATTTGTATGAGAACTACCCCTTGTAGTGTACCCATCTAGATCTAAATAGAATATTTTACTTGTGGTAACCGAAATTTGGTGTTTCTAGCTAAATTAACAACAAGAAAAAAATTTTAACATACAAAAACTTTAATCTTGGTGTATATTTGCATGGTAAGTCCCTGCTCTACTTAGGTATGGTGGTAAAAACATTCATTAAATACAAGTCATCTAAAGATTTGAAGGCTTTATCTATTAAAGTCTTCAAATTTATAATTTATTTTATACAGAGAGCCAGACGGATATGTCTATATCAACTTGCCTTTTGATACTGATCAAGAATATATATACTTTGTGTTGACTGTCGCAACTCCTTTTGTCTTTTAGAAATATTTGCACAAACTTAGTATACCTTCTTTATCTGTGGCAACAGTGTATAAAACGCTTGCAGAATATAAATAATGTAAAATCCCATTTGAAGGTTGTCTCTTTATTGTGGACAATGTATTTAATCTATAACAAAAAAAAACTCGGGATCATAAAAAAGATTAAAGAGACATCGGGGAAAATATGTCGATTCTTCCCATACATTGTTTATAGCTTTGTATGGAAAGAATCGGAACAGGAAATGTGTTCTATGGAAAATGTGTATGGGAAGAGTTGACATATTCTCCCGATGACTATATGGCCTTTTCTTATGATCCTGTCAGGTAGTAGACAGGCTTTAGAATTCCTAACCACTGTATTGTCTATCAAAGAGTACTGTTAGCAATCTAGGAGACTTACTTTCTTAGGGTACACTGTTGCAATGCAACGCAGGTGTTAATTTTTTCTAATAGTCAAGCAGCATTCAAAACGCGTCATATTTGCATCTGCAAGCACTACCGACCTCCACAGATGTCTTAAAAAAATGTTTGAGTACTAAGGAATACATTTCAACTGACTGTTTGTATATAGAATCATAAAAGGACATTCTAAACCGGATACGTTAGCCTGAAAGGGTAAGCCTAGCAATTTTATAACCCAGGAATAAGAATAAGGGATACCTATGGCTTCTAAGCTACAAAATACACTTCAAATGATTCCCGTAGCGTACATCTGATGGAGAACTTAAATATATATATATATATACGTCCTCTAAGCTTACGATGCCCAAAAAATAATCTTAGATGAATAACCGCATGACAGAAGATATCAAAGATTTCTAAATGGTAGAACTTGTTACAAATCAGTGGCTTAAAAGATGACTCGTCACTAGGCTAGTTTTTAACTCCTATAATTTCTATAGAATTTGTGGGAATGTCGAATGTAAAAAAGAAGAAATATACGTTTATAATATGTTAATACAATGTACCAATACTTGGCCTAATCTGTATTGTTAGACTAAAATTTTAGTCTGAGTTTTTGTATGATAAATCTTAATTTTATTATTAATTCATAGAAACCCCAAAATTTTTGTCTAATAAAATATTCCATAAAGTTCCAAATCGTATAACTTAAAAGGAGAGCCGCCCCTCTACAAAAACACGATTGGATATGCCATGTTTCTTTGTCTGCTTCTCCGTATGAACAACAAAAAAGTGGAGAACTATAAAATATAGAGATTCGATATCTAGTCTCTTCTATTCCCTCTTCAGATAAATAAATAACGTCTGAACTCTAATTCTAAGGGGTAGTACATACAAAATCTTGCCACTCCTAAGTTATTAATATAAAAATTCCACACTTGGTCACAGTGGGGTCTTGGCATAAACTTGGCATTTAAAAAAAAGGGGTCACGTAGTATAGGTACGTATCCTATATGTATATCAATTTCAATTTTACACCAGTTGAAAGTTATAACCCCATACAAAGATTCCACACAGTATGACAGTCCTCCGAATCTCAACATGAAATTCAATGTGTAGGCTTTTTATAGCCCTACGTCCACACTATAAGCAATTAACCAAATTGTTCATAAATTTGCATCCATTTGAGGTACAGCGATGAAATTTGGTGTACATGTTAACTGGATTATGTGTAGTAAGTCTACTAAGTTTGGTCTAGATCGGCGCTACGATGTTCCACGATGAACAAAATTCATTCGCGGGTACTAGCTAGTATATGTATATACACAAAACTTTAGAACGTCCATTAGGCCTGCCAACATAATGCTCGCACCATACCCATTTTTTAAAATGTTGTGAATTTCAAGTTAATGTTGGCTGGAATATAAAGCCTCCATACAGATTTTTAGTAAATGAAAACCGAAACTAGTTCCCACAATCGTCTACCCAACCAGACAGACGGACCAGGATACATTGACTCATCTTCTTTAATTCATACAAAATTGATACTCTATATGGGCGATAATATTTTCTTGTGACTTCGTTTCAAAATATTTTCACACACTATGTTTGAAAAGTATATACACAATTAAAAAAAAAAAAGTTTTCTGTACATTTAAATCAGTCCTAAACTTCACGAATCATACTTTGAACAGTTTTTTTCACTTTGTTTATCTTTCTATCTCTCTATTTACCTACATGTTTTATCACTTTTCGACCATTCTGCACCGCGCTCTGTGTATCTTCTAATTATCCAACTTAATGAATAGCTACATTTTTTTTCGGTCTGTGTTTATGTTTAATTTTTATTTTTATTTTTTTTTCGCTTCGAAGTTATGAGTCATTTAACGGTTTTCATTTGCTAACGTTGATTTATTATCAGTTTTTTTTTTCAGATACTTTTTCTTTACCTTTTGCTGTGTAGAATGTGGTAAAAGCTTGTTGCAATCAAACAAAAAAAAAAAAAATAAGATTTTGTAATTAATTTTTATGTGTTCGGAAGCAGTAGCGAAGAATGTGAAAGTGTTTTTTAAAATTACTGAGTAGAGCATTTATTTTTGTGGTGAAGTATTTTTGTAGTTCTTCGATAGGTACCCACTTTTACTAGCGCGACTAAAAGTGTTGCCAAATTTAAAAAAAAAAAAAAAAAAAAAATGTAAAACACGGCAATATATGCGCTACTAATTAAATATGCGCGATTGAACAATAATGAAAGCTAAAACTACAACGAAACAGTGACGAAACAAAGCAGAAAGGGGCTAACTTTCTTTTGGGTACAAAAATAAAAAAAAGTAAGTGAATAAATTTTACTACAATAAAAAAAAAAAAAAAAAGTCGATGGCATCTGGCACAAAGAAATCAAGCAAGGTGAAAAATGACGCTGGACAAAAAATTAAACCTAAAAAGAAAAAATTAAATGAAAACGTTGCAAATTTGTTTAGCAAAAAAATGTCATAAAAAACCATTAAAATGCTGAATCAATAAGTAATATTGAACAATTTTTACTTCCTATATAAATATTTATATACATACATACATACAATGGTGTTCACGAATATAGCACACCATACATGAGCAACTTTGTTTATTAATTTTATCTTACCAAGAAATTAATAAATAATATTTTGCTGTGAGTGTTGCTTGCTTATTTGTGAACAGGTACCCTATTGATTGATTTTCGCTATTTCTCCCTATTCTACGAAAATAGTATTTTTAATGCAAATACCCATAATTTGAGCTGAACAGAAATTTCGTTCACTTAAAAATATGTATGTATTTTTTTGTAACCAAAATTGTTTTCAAAATATCTTTATATTTGGTAGAACACCATTTATTTTATAATAGCTTAACCCGTGGCTTCGCACGCGCATTGTATTGCCATTCTTTTCACACTTGTCCAATAGATCTTCTTCCGTTTCCATAACCATTTATATAAAATCTCATCATTTACCCCAAATGTTAGCAGAGATTTGTTAAATTTTTCTATGGCTTTTAGGGGTGTGTGCTCCATCCATCCTATGATTTTAACGAAACTTAATAGGACAACTCCCTTCCATCCCATTACCAAATTTCAACCCAGCATCTAAAATGACTGGAAAAATATGACGAATTTTGTTTATGGTTTATAAGGGAACGATTTTGACGAATCATAATAAAATTACTTCTCCCCAATCCAATAACATATATGTATATACAAAATTTCATCTCTATATCTTAAATGTATGCAAAGATATAACGAATTATGTTTAGCGGTCATATGTGGGCAGCGCATCGCCTTTCCAATTTTAAAACAAAGTTGTTTTGATTATTTCTGATCTCATTAATATGTAAACCAAATTTCATGTATGTACTTCAAATGGATTCAAAGATATGACTACTGTTGTTAGGGCTTATATTGGGCGGGGTATCGCCACCTACGATTTGTACTAAACTTATTAGGATTACTTCTCCCTATCCAATCAACATATCTATCGTATTTCATCTTTTTACCTCAAATGGATACAAAAATATGGCAATTTTTTTTTTTTTTTTTTTTTTTTTGGGGGGGGGAGGTTCAACGCCCTCTCCAATTTGGTCAAAAAGTAGCCTATGATCTCATAGCAATTGGGTTAGCGGTTTAGACTTAAAAGAGGAACAGACATCCATTCATATATACTCACAAACTTTCGCATTTATAATATAGGATAGGATAGTAGGATTAGTGGGATAGTAGGATGACTTCAACACATTAATTTTTTCGTTTTCGCTTCAAATTTATGTGGAGAAATTTCCAGCCAAGGTCACCAAAATTTTTGTTGTGTTTTTTGTTTCTCAATAAGTAGTTAGCATTCCGTTCCAAGCCCTCGCCTTATGAGGACCCAATATATTTATAAAATCAAAAGAAGTATCACCATAAACTATATACATATACATATTCTTGATAAGCTCAAGCATAAAGCTTCGATCTAGTTAGGTCAATCTGTATGTGTGTAAATCTGGGAAATAGACCGTCATTTCTCATCCAATCTTATGTAGGCCAATTGTCGGAATTGTTTTCCAAGAATAACCCTATCCTATTTACTTTACGATTTACTAAAAATAAAAAAAAAATACTAAAAAACTATGTTTTCTATTTAATTCTTATTTTGTGGGTATTATTTCTATCCTTTTATATACTTGAACATGAACGTCTGAGGTTTCTTACACACTGAAACCACGCATTATCAAAAGGTTTACAGCTGGATGACTGATGGTATAGATTACTGGTCCGGTAGTGATAGGTCTAAGAATGCAACATTGGGAATCTTTAGGTATGCTGGAGCATATAATTTCTCAAGCTGGGACTCCTATTATATATTTGAACATGGACTTCTAAGGCATAGTGTAATAATACATAGTGGCGCCACTACAGCCAGGCGCTCTCACAATAGCTACAGTTCAGAGAGGATAGCTACAGTTGAGAGAGGATAAATACACTCAGTATGCTTTATAAGTTATTTTTTCTTCCCTCCACGCTTTAGGTAGCAGAAACAACAAAAAACCAAACAAGGCGTTCTCTCTTTTTTACTCTCTACTGCTCTCAGCTACATATATTGTGAGAGATGCGCTAACTTCTATAATTATACCTTGGTCTGAGGATTCCAACACATGACTGGTGGTAGAGGATACTGGTCCGGTAGTGATAGGACCGAGTATCTAACATTGGTAATCATTAGGTATGCTGGAGTATAACATTTTTCAAGCTGAACAAACAGGGGCAATAACAACTACAACCAACAACAAACAAGGAACGATATTCCTAGGGAGCTACAATCGGGGAATCCAGAAACTGTAATGAATACACAAAATTCTTTCAAATGATGATTCTGTGACAATTAGAATTAGACTCCTCTTCATATTATGGCGCTATGTAGCTAGAAGCAGACTTCCAGATTTTGTGTTTTGGCGTGTAAGTTTAACAGGATAAAGAAGCCTTACTATTGCCGCGCATTTCTTTTGCAAATTTTTGCCAAAAAGATAATACCAGCAGATTTTATGTGCTTATTTCATGTTTTGTCGTTTTTCAACCACATTTCTTGTTTATCTTTAATAAGAATGTCTCTTTTTATTAATCGATTTTTTATCCTTTAGTAGTCGCTACTTCAATTCTTTTGTTGTCCGATTGTTGTTGTTAATTAAAATAATAATTAATTAAAATAAAATTTTTATAGGTTCAGATCGGATCACTTGAAACCAACTTTGTAAAACTTGCTCATTGTTAAGGCATATTTTCAGAATGGCGAAAGCCATGTGAAAAGTTTTCAAAGTGCTTGGCTCGCGTAAGTGTTTTGCTATTTTCAAGAGCATGCTCTCGCTTCTCTGCTAGAAATACCGTATTTGGTATATTTTACGTCAATTTAAATTAATTACGCCACACGAATTTAGTTTGAGTTATAGTCCAATACAAAACTACGCTTGAAGAGAGTAAAGGGTATATTGAAATCGAGCACACACTACTGCAGCATTCTTTCTTGTTTTATTTAAGTAGAAAACAAACAAAATTGTACTTAAAACTATTTATTTCTCTGGTTCTTGAGAAATTTGACCGCATTTCAAGAAATGAATGAAAATGATAAAACAAATCACTGTTTCTAAACAATAAAGAGCAGATTGACTGACCATACAGGAACTTAAAAGTGGGCGTAGATGTAGCGCACGACTTCCAAATTAGATGTAGTTTGTAGTTGATCTATAAAAGTTCACTCAACATAAAGAGAGCTTTTATTCAGTGCTGGATTCAGTAAGAGATTTAACTGTTTCTTGTTTAAATTTGCATACGTTGATACATACTCACATGCATACATATACATAGAAGCTAAGTTTATTTTAACAGTTGTTTTTTTTTTTTTTTATCAATTCTTTGTTTTTTTTGTCGTTTTGTGCACGTTTTTTTCTGCAAACTCAGCTCAAGAAAAATATCAAAGTTCATTGAAATTTGAAGCTTTTTAAGTTATGATTCTTGTTGTTGTTTTTTTGAGTTGACTGCATTTTCTTTTGTTCTTCTCAAACTTGATGTTGCCAAAGTGTTGTTGCTTTTTATATTGTTGAACGTCTTCATCGTCATTAATACTGTTTATGCTTAAAACGATGCCATGCAATGTGTGTGTTCTCACTCTCTTACAACGTTTATACAATACAATTTTTATGATAAAAAATATGTGAATGCCTGAATTTTGAATAGTAAATTAAAAACGAAATGTTTTTCTTTTTCATGGAACAAATTCAGTTCATACTTTTGTATGTCACTAAACTTCTTTTACATTGATGGTCCGGTTTTTGTGTGTGTTTGAATGGATCCCTGGATAGTTTAGATTCATAATTAGACTTGATAGGTGACGCTCGATGGGATTCTAGATTTTTTTAAAAATATTTTTGATGAATAGTTTTTTTTTTATATTTTCAAAACAAAACTTAAAAATTTAATTAATTTTTATGTATTGTATAAATTGTGATTTAACAATATCATAAAATATGTCGTATAAACGCAGTATTTCACTCAGCGTAATGCTACAGTTGATACTTTTATGTACATATACTACTCATCACGTCTATATTTTGTATATGTATGTATGCAAAGTCTCTTTGACCGAAAGTACGATATGCAAATACATATAAAGCTGTAAATGAACGAGTTGGCATCCGATTTCAGTCGATTCAAAAGCACAACAAAAGAAAAACGGCAGCAAGTGAAATAATGACGAAAAATGTCACCCGATTTCGATTGTGATTGTTTATATTTGTTTATATTGTCGCCGCTTGTATGGTTCTTGTCATTTTTTTGTTTTTAAATTTAACGCATATTTTTTTTTCCTCCACAACAATAACAAACAATGGCGGCAAAGTATAGCAAAATCAGCTAAAAATATGTATGCGAAAAAAATTTAGTTTGCATATAAACTTATGCACTCGGCTGCTCTGCTGCTGCCAGAAATCAATGAACTCGTTCTGAATAGTACGAGCTGCTGCTCAAGTGAACTTTGTTTACACATACATTTTTACATGTACACACACACACACACACACACGTACATTGTTCAAATAAAACAAAAAACCGGCCGATTATATACAATCTGGTTGGTCGGCCGTGTATATCTCAAAATGCTCACAAAAGTCATAACTACTTGTTGAGTTGCAGTTTTATTAGTCATTTTTATGGCCAAACAACTTGAATATAAAATGCATTAAAAAAGCAGACAGTCTAAGAAGTAGGAGTGTCATGTACAAAGGCTGGGAGGGGTAATGTGTATTGTTGTGTAATGTCGGTGAGTGTGTTCTCTTGGTTTCTTGTAAAAATTTTCCAAAAAATTAGAAAAAAGAAGAAACTTTGTGTGTGAAAAAAACCAGTAAGATTGCTGATATATTGAGCCAACGAATTTTAAATACCCTACCCAGCTACACATGGAGATATACTCGAATGAAGACAGCGCGGTGTCATTCATTTGATATCCAATAAGAGCCACACATGTTCTGATTGACAGAATGCACGCATTGAGCGTGTTTGACGTGCGAACGTGGCTTGGTCCCAATATAGACTCGAATCACTATCTTGTCGCAGCCAAGGTATGCACTAGGCGCAACGTGGTAAACGCCGCACGTCCCAACTTGCAACGAAAGCAAGATGTCGGCAAGCTGCAATCAGAACAGGCTACCGAAGCCTTTTCAAATACACTCTACCGACTGCTCCGGGAAACCTCTGCGTCTTCTCAAGATATATGTGCGCATTGGAGACCTATTACCCACTGTGAATAATTCTTGGTACGGCGAGGATTGTCGCAATGCTACTGCAGAGAAAAACGCCGCCTATTAGCGAACTGTGCAGTCGAGTGCAACGCGAACTGTTATAGAACGATATAGTGAGAAACGAAGAAAGGAGAAACGCCTTTTCAGATGTAAGAAAATGAAGCACGGAAGGCGTTAGTTTGAAGATGTTTTAAAATATTGTCCAGCGGAAGCTACGACGTTTGCCTATCTTTCTGGCAGTTTGTGGATTCCATCTCAAAAGAACGTCTCCAGCTTGGCGGCCAAGAACGAATTGAGTCAATGTTTGATACCCAGTTCTGAAGTGTAGCGTATTCCGGTTAGGGCGTTTTCGATCGATCTGAACAAGTAGTAATCAGAAGGAGCCATGTCTGGGCTTGCCACCCACTGTTTTCCAAATGTTTTTTAACCGGTTCTTTAACATGTGGCCGAACGTTGCATCCCAATGCTTTTAAACGTCTGGAAATGATTGCTTGATCAACATCCAAAGCTTTTGCGAGTTCGTTTTGCATTTAGCACGCATCTTTATTGAGCACAGCCTCCAATTCTTCATCTTCAAACCTTTTTGGCTGTCCGGTTCGTTCTTCGTCTTCTAAGTCGAAATTTCTGCTCATTTCGGGTCCAATATACCCGAAGTTTTCTACAAAATTGAAGTTGAAATTTTCCATCGTCACCCACGTCGAAGACGCGAAGACGGAGTGCGAGAAAACCTCAGGTACTTCGCGTTTTTCTCATTTACCGCTAGACCCATGAGCCGAGACTGTTTTTTCCGAGAACGCCTTTCCGCGAGCAGCATCACTTCCTTTTTGAAGATCGAGCTGAACATATTCTGTTTGTACGAACACTGGCGTAGGATTGTATTTCAATAGCATCACCATGCCTGAAACCTCTCTTGGTTCGGTGACGTTCTTTACTACCCTGACAACGCTTTATGTGAGTGATAGCGTGATTATGCCAAGACGAACTATATTTGCCGGGATACCTAGTGCAGACAAGACATTGAAGAACTTCGTTCGTATCGGCGTATTTAAAGCGGTTTTATAGTCGACCAATAGGTGATGTGTATTGTTCTTAAACTCACGGGTCTATTTTAAAATTTATTATAATGGGAATATTTGGTCATTGGTCGTCCTTTTGGTCTGAAGGCACTCTGATACCGTCCTCTCAGTGTATCCGTATATAAATCCGAAATAGTAAGGAGATTTATTCCGCGGTGGTTGACACTGAGATTCCAGTCATTGGGTATGCGTTCATCGGATCATATCTTGCATAAAAGTTGGTGTATACTCCTAACCAGCTCGGTATTGTGCGCTTCATGGCCTACAAGTAGGTTCGATAAATGACTTCTCCAAACCTAATCTCATTGATTCCTGTGAATCTGTAACCAGATTTCCATTCTCCTCTTTACAGAAGAAGTTACTCCGTGTTTCGGTCACGGCAGCTATTTTCTGGATTGTAGTGGTGACAGCCTTGTATTCACCAAGGACATCAAGCTGCATATTTGCACCATCCATTTGTGGTTCTTTTGTCGTTTTCGGGGGTCGTCATCATAGGTTTCCATTCGAGGCTTCCTTGTTGTTTTCATTGGAGCTAATTATGTTTATGATGGTGGGTACCCAGCCCATCACACCAACTCCTAAACAAGGGGGTGCTTGTCGCCTACTCACAGTTAGCTAATCTCCGAATGGCCAAGAGATATGTAGCCTAACAGACGTTGTGAGATGCTTGAGAAATTAGTGATAAGGTTTTACAGTTTAATAATATATATGTACATTATCTGCCTTTTTTTTTAAATCAATAGTTCAAGCATTGAAGCGACTCAACCTGTTCCATTCTCAAATTTAGGGATTGCTAATCGAATAAGTAGAAATATGGTGCCATTGCAACCATCCCGAGTTTTTCAATTTCCCACAATCAACGATTATTAATAATTTTCTCAATTATTTACATGGCACGCCTTGTGTAAAACTGTGGGAAACTTAAAAAAATTTTAAATAAAAATCGTCTGCCAATTAGAAGAAATTCATTCGTTTTGCCGAAGATAATTCTCAGTTCATAATTCATTACACCCAATTAGTGTAAAAAAATAATCAATTTATGGCTTTTTGATGCACGAAATAAATTTTAATTGCATATTATTCTATTATCTACGGCTGTCAATGAACTTTTACTTTTTATTTCTTTGAATTTAATGTTTTTGGCTGAGGCTGAGGCTGAGACTGTTTGTGCATCGGCAAACTTTCACTTAATCTCATTTAGCGCGGCAAATAGCCAGAAAAAAAAAATTAATAAACAAATAGCAAATAAAAACAGCGAAAAACGCAATTTGTAAACAAAAACGGCAAAGAGATACAAAATTTCATTTCGTGCCAAAGCAAAGCAGCAGCCAATAATTTGCTTAATAATCCACTTAAGCGTTAGTAAACTCTGGCATAAAAACAAAATCAAAATCAATGGAAAAACACTCAATTAAATGGGCTATACGAAACCAAAAAAAAAAAAAAAAAAAAGGCGAAGAATTATTTTGTAAATAAACGCGCAAAGACGTCATCGAGAAAATAAAATAAAAAAAAAAGTTTTTGGCAAACTTAATTAAAGTCAAACACAGACAGACAGACAGACAGTCGGACGGACAACCATACGCACACCCACGCGCTGTCGGCTAACGAACCTCGAATAGTTGCATAGTTGCGGCGGTATTTCGGTGTGACGGGTCTAACACGAAAGCAGCATCATTTTGCGGCCAAACAGTTTGGGCGTTTGGCCAAAAGCGGCGCGCGCCGTTACCGTTGATTGCCAATATATTAGCCACGGCGGCAACAGCAGATAAGTCACAACTCAAACGAAAGCGAAAAAAATTCATATATAAAAAAATGTCGCCAATAAATAAAAAAAAAATTCAACGATCGACAGATACGCTGCCTCAGCCTTATCTCGCTGACAACTAGTTTTTCTTATTTGTATGTACATATTACATTTTTTTTTTTTTCTTCTTATTTAGCGACACGTCTGACACGCTGTCTACTCAAACGCCCACGTGCCAGCTTCTTCTCCGAACAAACATACAAACTGACAGACCCACAGACAGACAGTCGCATGTCTGTTGCTTAAGTGTAGAAATGTCATTACAAAAATTTTCTCTTGCTAATTTCATAAATGATAAATGAGACTAATAAGTCAACACTATATAAATAGGCACAGTGGATCAGATCAGAAGAAATATGGCTACGCTGCGAAACCACTGTAGAAGCAGAAAAAGTCATGTCTTGGTGTATATAGTGTGAAAAAATGGTGGTGTACTGTAAAAAACGGATGTCAAATATGTAGAAGATAAATTGTTTATCGATTTAGTCATTTTATACAGTCTGAAACTATGAAAATAGACAATACTAAAAAAACTACGAACGCAGGTCATATTTAAGAACGGGAACAATAAAATATAAAGTCTATCCTTTATAGATTGTTACACCATTCATTCGAAAAACATGAAACTTTGGGAAGCTATTTATCACACCCCGTACATACAATAAGCATAATACATCTCTCATTAAATATGATCTACCTCGCGATCCAAAATTTTTAAAACTTTATGAGATTTATAATAGACAATTTTCATAATAATGCAGATAGTTCATTCAGTCTCCTGAATATCATTAATGCGTTAGATTTCGGTATGTGATGGTGGGTGATTATGATAGACGTTGTGTCACCGGAGGTTAAGCGCACGAGAAGGAGAGTGTGATGAGGTCGTGTGAGTGATAGGGCTCTTTTTTTTTTTTTTTCTAATAAAAGCACTTGTAATTCGTGGGATGCGAGGGATGAAAAGTGTACTAATTGGTCAGAGCTGTTGAGGGAAAATGAAGTGAGAGCGTGTTGAGAAAAGTATGCTGAGCTATATTTCTTGGATTTCTTCAAAATCCAACCAATATGCGGCGAAAAGTTATGTATTAGAATTAATAAACTTTGAAGCCTACCTTATACATAGGAGGTTACAGCATATATCAGAGAACCAAGCTTTGTGACATGCTCCCATATAAGAGAAACACAAAGAGATGCATAGCAGAGCATTCGGGTCAGCTGAGAATCGAAGCATGCCATGATAAATCAAATATTGATAAAGAGCGGACGTAGAAGCGCAGTTATTTATTAAAAAAAAAACGTCTATGACGTAGTTAGATATTAGAGAGATATTGTGACTTTTAAATGTCTCAAGAAAAATTTTGTTAATCACTGGTCCGAGTCCGCAGAATGGCTCTGGAACTGTAAATGTATATGCTGCTCTTCTTCTTGCCAAGTCGTGTGCTTGCTCGTTTCCTGCTATGCCCGCATGACCGGTTAGTCAGTAGAGTAATCTTGTTGAATCTTCCTATTTTTAGCATGGAGCCCTACCTTAAATTTTCTGATGAAGTTGTTCATTATAATTCGGTTGTCACTAGGTTATTGTAAAAACAAGTAAGGAAATACAGTCGGGCGTAACCGACTGTAAGAGGCCCTGTACCAGTTCAGGTCGCCTAACAAACATATTAAATGTTTCCCGAGCTTATGACCAAACACATGACCACTTCTCACTGCGCGAATATGAATGAAAAGAAAAGGGGGGTTGTTCAAATTCAATTGCTTATAATATCGCCATTTATTATCCGATTTTGATGAACTTTTTGGATTTGTGCTTAGAGAGACGTTATCTCTATATTGGTACACTCAATTTTTTTTGTGCCGAAGAAATTTTCACCCTAAGGGGTGATTTTATGGGGAAGGGGGGGGAGGGGCAAAATTTCAAAATAAACTTGTGAAATTCCGGAGCAATCCTAGTCGAATGCAAAAAACACGAAGTCTCTATCTATTACCGTTTCCGAGATCCGTACCATTCACCCATATTGGCTGAAGTAATTTCAACTATCTCATTTAAATACTTTATGGATCCTTGACGTCTCTGTCAGAGTTTTAAAATCTTTGTGAATATATTAATATCACTTCAGTTAACTAGTGATAATTGTCATATTGATAAATTTAAAGATACAAAGATCATCAGTAATCACATGCACCAGTGATGCATCCAAATGGCGACTTCAAATAAAGGTCTGCCTACTAAAGCGGATTGTAAGCAAGCAGATCATGTGTCATGCATTAAAAAAAGGGTTTATAATTTTCAAAAGCTCATCACGCAATGTAAAAGTAATTGAATTAATTATAAACCTTTTGTTATGACGAGTGAAATGATGCGCGGGAAAAAACAAGATAATATCTATACTGAGTAAAAAACGCGTAGTAAGATTTGTTAGCAAACAGTTTAGTGTTGTGTAATAATTTGAGTTGTTAATGCGCACAAAACATCTTAACTGACGTTTGAGATGATGACGTCATTTGGAAAACAATAATTATTATTAAAAATCAGTTATTAAATTGAAAGCGAAGGGCTGCATGATGCAATCACAAATCTTAACTAAAACCTACTTACTTTCCTTTGGTATACGATGCAGATAATATATGCATTGAAACATAACACCTTACATGGTTCTATCGAGATACAAGAGTAACAAACTGAATTACGCTCCAAATGTGTACGAGATACACATTGATGAAAAGGCGACAAAACAAGGTTTTTATATTATTTATTACGAATTTATTGTCTAGAG
Source organism: Leucophenga maculata (assembly GCA_035044805.1). NCBI lineage: Eukaryota > Metazoa > Arthropoda > Insecta > Diptera > Drosophilidae > Leucophenga > Leucophenga maculata. Next base: position 852,630 of record JAWNNP010002066.1, read on the forward strand.
GTCGCCATTTTTTAATTCATTATGGCAAGAGCGACTCGTCTCCTTCAGTTGTTCAAGAATACATTAAGTATTGATTTGTTTATCGAAATAGATATATTGAAACTCTTACAATTGATCAAAAGTTAATGATTGTTAAATACAATGAAAAAATAAAAGATGTCGTTGAAGATAGTATGTATAAATTAATTTTTATAGCGTGTCTTTAATGAAGATGTAATAAGTGGCCATTGATCACATAAAACCAAGTTTATTTTAGCTTATTGAGTTCACCTTTGACTCAGAAGTTAGCAGATAAGAATAATGTGATCTTCGTGCATCTTTTGGCTAAGTTATTTTGTCCACAATGACTGTTAAATTAGATTCTAAAATATTCAGATACTCTTCATCCCCATAAAATTTTATCAATGGGCCGACTTGATACCAAGTGAAAGAGTCTCACACCATCAACTTACTACCAACGTGCTAAATTTTTTCCAGTCTAGTGAAGCTTTTCATGTGGGCGGTGCCAATAATACTCCTTCCCATTCTGACTAAGATATACTCGTCCAGTTCTCTACGCTCTAATTTTTTAACTCCAGTCAATGCTGGTTTCTTTTCCATCAGTGGTTTGTCTATAAGAGCTGCAGCTTCTTTTGGGTTTGTCTTCTTTCTGATGATGATGAGGTATTCCATAGCTCAAGCATCTCTATCAGTAAACATAAATGTACGTGATTTTTTCTGAAGCACAGTTCGGCGTGGTTTTGTCAAATAATTTAGTAGTTTTACGTGTTTTTTTAAACAATTTGGTTGTCTAAACTTTGCTTTATTTTCCTAATTTTTTCGTAGAAATTGAACATTTTAAAGAAGCACAAATGAGTTAAAAAAAAAAAACTATACGAGTCCACTCTTTGGTGAAACATTAAATTAAACTTTTAAGCTCTATTCGAAGTTTTCATAAACATATTAAAGAATACAACTACTCAATTTCTAACTCGATCGAACTCTACAGTTGTTTAAAGTGAAATTCTATCATCATGTAGTCGAGTTGATATAAAAATGTCCATCTTGTATGGCTGTCCATTTGAATATCAAGAACTTGGAGACTATATGTCAAGTTTGGATATTCCAGTTTGGACATTAAGTATCTTCTATTCTCTTTTTAATAATAAGCGTGGTAGTATTCATAAAAAACTGGCTCTCCTTTCTGAGTTTTTGTATGAAATAACAACAATTCTTATCAATCAATTAATATAGGTCCATACCGGACTACTCGAACGCATAGCGCCCACACAAATCTGTCTCACTTTCAGGGTCTGTGTTATATTGAAACTTAGTTTACGTATAATGTTGCTTGAATTCTATAAAGATTTCAGCTCCTTTCTTCCTGTAGGGTTCTAACCATTTTTTTTTTTTTGCCATATATTTTGATCTCGAAATCTATTCATAACTCATTCTGAGTCTGATCTAATGAATGGTTAAATTGTTTCCTTCCTTATATGCCATCTACCTTTTATTCTTTCCGCAATATACACATGTGTCTAAGTAGTCAGTCATGGTTTCAAGTTCCAAGAACAAGGTTATCTCAATTGGACGCGTCTATAGATTCCAGTTATGTTGAACGGGAAGAACAGTTGTTAGATGTATAGACTATACTCAGGGCAGCAATCATTTATGTAACTCATCACGATTTGTTCTTTGTAATAGTGTAGCCATTGAGTGCTAGTTTGCACCTAGTGCTAGGAGGCAGATATTTTTCACTTTCTCTAATAAATGAAGTTTTGCTATAGAATACAATATTGTTCTTAAATTTATAGAGTTCAACTGAATCATTGTGTATGTAGGCCTACTGAATATAGAGGGTATGCTCAATTCTTTTTGTTGGCGAACATCCCAGGTGATCTTCGTGAATTATAATTATTTATAAGCAATTCTCAGATCCGGGTTTGACTTTGAATCATTGCCATCAAATCTCCACTGAGGTTTTGAACACGTGTTGCAATAAAGCAATTAGAGAACAGTGGTCAAAGCTAGTATTTTCTGATGACGAAGGTTTGAAAGAGTTCACCCAACCTGTATAAAATTTAATATTTATTTAGACAGCGTGGGAGTCTCAACATACATACATAGCGCCAGAGTTGAACACGACATGACATTAATTTTTCTCGCGGTTTTTTTAAACAAATCAAACAAATTTATCAGACGTCAAATTAATTTGGTTCAAATATTGCCAATTAAAAATTATCCTTTCAAATTTTCAGATAATTTATTTTACCAAACTGAAACATGTGTCTGCTATTTCTTTGAATGTCAGTTTAGCAGCTAAAAATATTTATTTTTCATTTTCATATACTAGAACGCATATAAATAGCAGATATTTTAACGTATGTAAATAGTATATATTTTCTTTTTATTTTTTTGTGTCCGTCCGTCTGTCCGTTCGTCATATGAAAAATGCAAACGCAGACGACATTGTTTGTTGTTGTTCCACTTAGTACGAGGCACGTTTTTGTTATTCTTTGTGTCATTGTCGCTTTTACAAATGTTTTTCTTCTTATATTTCTTACTCAGAAACAAAGAAAGAAAGAAAGAAAGTCAGAGGAACGAAATACCAGACAAAGACAACCAGACAGACAGACAGACGGGCGGGCAGCGCAATGAAATGTTTCATGTCTATATTATATTTATTTACAACTGGAATTTTTGATAAAGCTCTATGATGAGATACATTTTTCTATACAATTTCTAATACCTGAAGCAATGCTAATTTATCTGCACAGAAAGTTCAAAGTGAAATGATGCTAAAGACAATGACTGACGATGATGAGAAGCAGCATAAAAGATGCGTTTAACTTTGCAAATGTGTCGTGACGTACAAAGCTGCCTCGCCTACTGGCCTCATCATCGCCAGCGCCAGCGCCACCACCAGCAGCCGGAGGCACGCCCTATCAGCTTACGTCTGGGCGCAGATTTATTATTGTTATATGGGCTTGTATACATTTTGTATATATTATCGTGATGGCATGTATGCGTACATACCTACCTAACTACCTACAAATGTGTGACTACACATACCGAGGAACAACAACATTTTACATTTATTTGTGTGTTTGTTTGTTTGTTTGTTTGTTTGCCTGTCATAAAGCCATCAGCAACAATTTTGTTTTACTTTGTTGGTTACATGCCTGGCATTTTAAATATCTATGTAAGCTGGCAGCATTGTGGCAAGTTTCGCCCGGAAAGAATCAGGAGCAAATACTACAAGTATTTAAGCGAAGATGTGTCTCTGTCTGGTGTCAGTTGGTGTTCTTTAAATATGGTGTATAGTTGAAAGGAACTTTTGTATCTAAATTTAAGCTTTTATAAGAATAATAGCTGCAATTTTAAACGGAGTTTAGATTTCTTAAATTTAAGATTCTTTAATACAGTTGTATCAATGATCATTCCTTTGGCAATGTATAAACGCATGCCGGCTTAGAATAAAGAAACATTGAAACATACCAGACAAGTTGAAGCAACATATCTGTTGCTCGAATTTGGTGCACCATGGTCGCTTCTTCATTCATTATATAATCCCAGTGAAGCATACGTTTTACCTATACAAACTGCGTTCGATAGACTCGGATCAATAATACTGATAAGGCATCGGATAAAATAAATAAAGCTTAATCCCTGTGTCAGAAAGAATTGGAAAAAAAAACACTACACACTTTTTAGGCCCTGTACCGAAGGTACAAGAACCTATTGGTTTTGTGCAAATGTATGTAACAGGTAGAAATAATGGTCGGAGACCATCCAAAGTTACCCCCATTATGGTCAGGAGTGATATAGCCATGTCCGTCTGTCCGTCCGTATGAACGAAAGGATCTCGGAAACGGTATTAGCTAGAGACTTCGTGTTTTTTGCATTCGACTAGAACTGCTCCGGAATTCCATAAGTTTATTTTAAAATGTTGCCCCTCGCCCCCCTTCCCCATAAAATCACCCCCAAGGCAATAAATTTCTTCGGCACAAAAAAAATTGAGTATGATAGTATAGAGATAATATTCCTCTAAGTCAAAATCCAAAAAGTTAATCAAAATCGGATAATAAATGACGATTTTATAAGCAATTGAATTTGAACGACCCCCCTTTTCTTTTCATTCATATTCGTGCAGTGAGAAGTAGTTATGTGTTTGGTCATAAGCTCGGGAAACATTTAATGTGTTTGTTAGGCGATCTGAACTAGTACAGGGCCTCTTACAGTCGGTTACGCCCGACTGAAATTTCCTTACTTGTTTTTATGAAAATTTAATTTAATTTTTTACGTCGATTATCACCCTGGAACTTGAAAAAATTTCTTCACAATCTAGAAGGGACTGCACTGGGGAACTGAAATTGAGAGCGACATGAACGTGGTTCCAGATCAAGCCACTGTTGCGACTTCGTTCCTACGGTACTAGCAGTCAGTTCCATGTACGCGAGGATAACACAATTAACAGACCCGTGTGTCGTACAAGAGGTATTTTTAGACTGCCACCGTTTAACGTCTCCTAAAGAATACCCTGCCGTGGAGAGTTCCCTACATATTTCATACCCACCATCACAACGTAGAACCCGTCACGCTGTGATGTCCATACATAGTACATACCCATACAGTGGGCATTCACAGAGGACATGTTTTAATGTCTCGTTGTGAAACCCACAACGGCAAGCAGAACTTGTTTATAGGCGTCTTTTATTCAAGATTGCATACCGAGAGCCATGACGAGTCAGCAGAAAGCCAAGACAGAGGTTGAACACAAAGTCAGGCCTTTCCACAACAAACGTGACATTAAGAATGTACACGTAAGTAGCTCGCCCCTAAGCATTACAATCCCACCTATCCTGCTTACTTGAGAGTACACACTCACCAAGTATCCTTTGCCCTACTGAAAAATTTAAACTCTCTACGTCTGTATCGGATAACCATTCACCCTGCAGTAAAGGAAGCTGCCTCTTAATCCTTACAACTTCAAGATCAAAAGTAGGAACCCCCATTAGGAATGACATAGCATCGGGCAAAACGATTCGACATAGTGGCATACAGCTAAGCAGCATAACATGTTGACAGGACCAGATTTTTGGTCGGCCGGTAGAACAACACGGTTACGCTTATGGCCGTGTGACTTATTCGAAAATGTACTGACTTATCCAACCATCTTATCGTTTGCTCTTAAAATCTATACACTCTGAGTCTGATCTGTTAAATGGTAAAGTTTCCTCTTTTCCTTTTTTCCATATCTCTTTCTTTCATACCCAATATTATCCAGCCTAGGTTTTAAGTTCCAGAAACGTTCCTCGATTGTACGTACCAGTTGAAAAATGTGGGTCATTCAATGAGTTAATAGGCTACACTCGGAATCGTATTCGTTTGTGCTCATACCACCCAGTGTGCCAAGAACTGAAGCAGGGGATCAAAAATATTACCAAGTATTGTCGATTATTGAAAAGTCAAAGTAAAGAAAGGCAAGTATCCAGCAAAGAAGTCTAGTTCCATCATATAACAACCTTCATTCAGGCGATGAAAATAAAAGACGTCGATTTATTGTAAAAAATTAAAAAATTCGCTAAAAAAATATAAATTTCTGCCTAAATTTGAATGACGTATATGGCTGGGAATAAATGTGTACAATCGTACGCATAGGTCATCAATTTTTTATAGGAAGGAGGAAAAGGCTTTTTATGTTAGTCAACATATAAGTTAAGCAGTTGCTCATGTTAACATACAAGTTCGTTCTTTCGTAATATAGCCTTTAATAAGTTTTATAGAGATGACATTTGGGATGAATAGGAACCTAAATGTCACTTTTGTGCATATAACAGTACATTCGCTAAGTATTTTAATATATTTACTTACTTACTTATATTTACTTACTTACTTCATCGCACTTTTTGTATAATAAGCAGTTACCAAACAATATGAAACTAAGCTGTGTTTCGGGAATGTTCTCCACAGCACTTAAATCTTTTTCGAACTTTTATCTTTGACCCAATCTCATTTTATTTACTCAGTGCTCCCAAAAGCGAAATTAGTCCGACAAAAATATTAATATTATATATAATATAAAAATGTATACCAAACGGAAACAAATTACCGACGCAAAAAGAACTTTATTTCTGTGACATTTAAACGGTGTCGCGTCACTCAAACTTAAAAAAGAAAACATTCGACCTTGTCCCGATAATGAATTATTCAAGTGGCCTACAATTATTATGTATTGCTTGAAATATTACTTTACCAAAACGCACACCCACCTATTTTAGATTTTTTGTTATGGACTTGTGACATACAAAACAATTAGAGTGCCATTTTTCAAAGAGTAGGGGATGCTTTATTGATTTTTTACGACTAATATGTGCAACTAGGTAATTTCTGTGAAATAAATAATAAAATAAAATGGGAACACACGCACCGAAAACATTTGGTTCGCATATAAATATTTAAATATGATATTTTGGTGTTTCTATTTTTCGTTTCACGTCAGCGCAAATAAATAAATGACGCATTTATTTGGCGCTGACAATCCTGCGATGCAAGCCTGCCTACGTGGCTGGCGGCGTATACGCAATATTAATATTATTTTATCGATGACATTTACTAAAGCGAAATTCAAATTGTTTTGCATAACGTTTACTTTTATTTTATCACATGTAATATCTGGTTTTTGCCAACGCAAAGCGACAAAGAAGTGGGTACGGCAACTTGAAATGCTTGTTCAAAAGCAAACTGGTGTCGTCTTGTGGTTTGCGGATGGCTACAAAGTTCAAGGACATTTTTATCTTGTACACACGCCGCTAAAGAAATGAAAAGAAAAAAGATATTTTTATGCGTATGCGAGGACATATTTGTTGCAGTGTTCATCGTGTATGACTTTGGCTACGGATATATGTATGTATGTGCTTAAGTACATAAGACTTGGTGTCTGCAATTTGAGTCTGCTGCTGCGACGACCTCTTTAATGCTGCACCATCACTTTCGGTCTTTGTCTCCAATGATGTTTTTTTGTGTGTGCAAGTGGTGCAAGGTATTTATAAATGTATACTCGCACTTACATGATATTGTGAGAATAATGAGGACGACCCATTATTATATATTTAACAAACTGAAATTTTAGTTGAAACCATCTAACGTTTAGGAACTAATGGATCAGAGATTATAGACTATTAGCTATGTTGTGTGGGCAGTATTTAATTTGGAAAACATTTGAAAACTTAATTGTTCTTATTAGGCCCTGTACCGAAGGTACAAGAGCCTATTCGTTTTGTGCAAATGTATGTAACAGATAGAAATAATGGTCGGAGACCCCCCAAAGTAACCCCCATTATGGTCAGGAGTGATAGAGGAGTCGATATAGACATGTCCGTCTGTCCGTCCGTCCGTATGAACGAAAGGATCTCGGAAACGGTAATAGATAGAGACTTCGTGTTTTTTGCATTCGACTAGGACTGCTCCGGAATTTTACAAGTTTATTTTTAAATCTTGCCCTCCCCCCCCCCCTTCTCCATAAAATCACCCCCAAGGCTAAAAATTTCTTCGGCACAAAAAAAAGTAAGTATGCCAGTATAGAGATATCGTCTTTCTAAGCCAAAATCCAAAAAGTTCATCAAAATCGGATAATAAATGACGATTTTATAAGCAATTGAATTTGAGCGACCCCCCTTTTCGTTTCATACATACATAAAAAAATGTTTTATAAGGCACTTAGTCGTGCAGTGAGAAGTGGTCATGTGTTTGGTCATAAGCTAGGGTAACATTTAGTGTGTTTGTTAGGCGACCTGTACTGGTACAGGGCCTCTTACAGTCGGTTACGCCCGACTGTGATTTTCTTACTTGTTAGGCCCAGTACCGAAGGTACAAGAGCCTATTGGGTTTGTGCAAATGTATGTAACAGGTAGAAATAATGGTCGGAGACCCCCAAAGTTACCCCCATTATGGTCAGGAGTGATAGAGGAGTCGATATAGACATGTCCGTCTGTCCGTCCGTCCGTATGAACGAAAGGATCTCGGAAACGGTAATAGATAGAGACTTCGTGTTTTTTGCATTCGACTAGGACTGCTCCGGAATTTCACAAGTTTATTTTAAAAACTTGCACCTCCCCCCCCCTTCCCCATAAAATCACCCCCAAGGGTAAAAATTTCTTCGGCACAAAAAAAAGTAAGTATGCCAGTATAGAGATATCGTCCTTCTTAGCCAAAATCCGAAAAGTTCATCAAAATCGGATAATAAATGACGATTTTATAAGCAATTGAATTTGAACGACCCCCCTTTTCTTTTCATTCATATTCGCGCAGTGAGAAGTGGTCATGTGTTTGGTCATAAGCTCGGGAAATATTTAATGTGTTTGTTAGGCGAACTGAACTGGTACAGGGCCTCTTACAGTCGGTTACGCCCGACTGAAATTTCCTTACTTGAATACTTCGTATTCTGAATCTGTAAATATAGAAGTAATGTATATCTTACATTTATTAGGCTGAGATATTCTGAACTGCATGACTTTCCAGAGCACTTCATCATTATCAAAACGAACGTAGTCTTCAAATGATGCATTAATGTTTGCTACAGATCTAAATAAAGCGAAGAAACACATCTTCAAATTTTTTTCTCCTCCATATGTTCATCAAAATCCCCAACACCCCCCCCCCCCCCCCCATTCTGTAACGATGTTTAGGTCTTGCTCCATTGGCTGAAGTAAAAAAATTATTTTCGGTGGAAAATAGACAAGTTCAATATTTTTCAATTTATCTTTTACATTCTTAGGATGCGCAGTGAAGTTATCAACAAAAAGCAAAACCTTCCATTCATGAGAAGCTAATTTATTGTCCAGTTTTTTTGAAATTCATTTCGTAAAAATTTCACATTTGAAAAACAATACTGTCTCATCGGTATTAAAGATGTCATCTGTATCAAATATCAGAATCAATCTTGGCAAAGCATTCATTATCCAATAATCTGGGTTCTGAATGTTGGCATCAGCACTTTCACCGCTTTAGGTTTTTTTTGAACCATCCGATACTCGCTTCAAACTCTTCGTGTCTAAACATAGGAAGATTCCTTCTACCATGTGCCACGTTTATCCATTTTAGCATCGTTTCATCAATGTCCTCAAAGAGGCAGCTTTGAAATCTTTTGCGTTTAGTGTTTAATTCTTCGTCTTTACATTTTAAAATCACTTCCTTATTCTTTAAAATTGTTGATAGGCTGATGGGGGAATTCCAAACTGCTTAGTAGTACCTTTTTTCTTTGCTATTCTTTCATTAACTTTATTAAAACAAAATTTTTTTACCCAAGCGAAAGATTACTTTGCGATATTTTCACTTTGATCACTGACTGAATGCAGGCAAAATCTTGAAACAAAATCGCATGCGAGTGAAATTTTTACCCAAATCTTTGTATTAAGACCGAAACACACCAAAAGTAAAACGAAAAAGCTGTGTACTTGAAAGCAATTCGTAATAGGGAGAACTTCGTTGTATAGAAGTTCGTTATAGAGAAGTTCGATTGTATTATGTACTAACTTTATTAAATAAAAACACTATGTGGCCACTAGAAAGTACCGATACCAGATTTGCCAAACGGAAGTATGAAGATTTAAATTTTTGATCGAAATAAACAATAAATATAAAGGCTTTGAGTTACAGAGTTTTGAATGAAAAAAAAAAAGGTTCCATAGAAATCTTAAGGCATCATACACATTATTTTGTTCTGTGATAGGTCAGTCGAAAAGAAAAAGACAATTCTATTGAATATTATTACCAAGAAAATTTTTTTACACCAGCTACGTATTCCCATTATTCTCTCTGGATTTTAAATATATATAAACGCTTTAATCTGTTTAAAACTTTGGCAGTTTCAGGCAGTACCAGATACCTGGAGAAAAATCTTTTTAAACAATTTTCTTTGATTTTGCTGTCAATTTCAATTTGATTTGAGGAAAAGTTGTACTCATTTTTGGAATCTAGGAAACTGTATAATGCTGTAGATACGACTGTTGCATAAGTGGTTGTTCGACTGTATTATATGAAAATTATAACTCCACTAATTTTTAACGAAATAAGAAAAGGAAAAAGTATAAAATTTATTGTTGCAGTTAATTTATTTATACCATTTAAAAGTACATACCTATTCAAAATTAAAGTGGAATAAAAATACTTCTTGTGCCAATTAATTGTGGTTAGGACTCGAAATATGGATGTGCTTAAATAGAGGAACAGAACTGTATTGTATACATACATTCATACATATTAACATTGTTGTTGTAAGTTTAAAATTTTTTTTGTTGTTGTTGTGACATTATTTTTAAGTGCAAACATTTGTTACTTTTACTTTTTTCGCTTATATCCTGGCTTATATACATACATACGTACAATGCAGACATAAATACATACGTATTTATACTTTCTTCTTACTTTACTGTATACAAAAGACACGCCAGCCATTTTTGTTTGTTTTTTCGACCCTTTTGTTGTATGACGCTTTTTACTTTCGTTTATAACCTCAAATATACTTTGCAGACAAACACACACACACAAACAGTCACAGACACGCAGATCCTTCATATAAAACGAAGACATTCACATTATTGTATGAGATGCCACATGCCAAAAGTGTTGTTGTTTATATTTCCAGCTATTGTTGTTGTAATTGTTGCACTTGGCATTTCCTCATGCAATGTTGTTATTGCTTGTGGCCTTTTCCGCAATTCGCAGGTCACACGCGTGCGTTCTCTTGTATACATTTTTTTTTTTTTTTTGCTCTCTCACTCAAGCAGGTGTCTGCATTTTGCGACAACAAATACGCAGTGGTCTTCATTTACAAACAAACACCACCAAGGCAGGCAGGCAAAGTCAAAAAAGCAAAAACAACAACAGCAGCAGTTACCCTTTTAAAGCTTTATCTTTGCACGTACTTTATTTTATTTGTCTACACCGTTACTTATTGTGCTTGCTTGCTTTTAACCCTTTGGCGCTGTCAGAGTCTCACCACAATTTCCTTAAATACGACGGCATTATGCAGTTTAATAGTTACAAGACTAGATTCAAAAGTTTCTTAATATTGAAAATTCAGTTGTTGAATTTAAGAGGGGTTGCAATTAAACTCAATTTAAGTACTTAATTACATGAGCTCAATTTTGGTGATACGATTCGAAATGAGTAAACAAAGATGCAATCGTCAAAACATCACAATTTTCACCTGTGATTAAATTTAAACTGGTCATGGAATGCTTAGATAAATAAAACAACCTCAAAATATTCAACAACATTACTCTATACTGGATACCCTTTCATGCGGGCATATTATAAAACGAGCAAGCAAACACAATGGTAAGAAGAGGAGCAGCATCTTCCTGCACACGCCCAGAGCCATTCTGCGGACTTCAACCAGGTACAATGAGAATTTTGGTAAAAGAGAAGAGTAAAGCTAGGTACTTTTTCTGAGAGTATTGTGAAGGCTTAAGACAAAGTAAAATATATCTATACAATAAGAATAGTTTGGAAATCTTAAACGGTCTTAAAAAGAATGATCTAAGAATGGTTTGAGGCTTTTTGACTGGACATTGCAGACTTAGAAGACATGGAATCGAGAGTGATAACACATGTAGGTTTTATCTAGTAGACTTGAAGATGTCGAATCTCCGGATCATATTTTGAGGGACTGTCCAGCTTTGACCCTAACTAGGAACAAGTATCTTGGAAATTATCAAGTGACAGAAAGGGCCGTGCATGCACATAATCCTTAAAACCTCATGGATTTATTTACGGCAGCAAGGCTGGTTGGTGTCTGAATGGCTGGTTATAGTCTCTTAACGTCTCAAGCACTCCGCTGAAATCTGTGAATTCTTTAAAATTAAAATTTAACTTTATTTAAATTCACAAAAGCAGTTTAAACAAGTAAGAAAATCACAGTCGGGCGTAACCGACTGTAAGAGGCCCTGTACCAGTGCAGGTCGCCTAACAAACACATTAAATGTTCCCCTAGCTTATGACCAAACACATGACCACTTCTCACTGCACGACTAAGTGCCTTTTAAAACATTTTTTTATGTATGAAACGAAAAGGGGGGTCGCTCAAATTCAAATGCTTATAAAATCGTCATTTATTATCCGATTTTGATGAACTTTTTGGATTTTGGCTAAGAAAGACGATATCTCTATACTGGCATACTTACTTTTTTTTGTGCCGAAAAAATTTTTAGCCTTGGGGGTGATTTTATGGGGAAGGGGGGGGAGGGGCAACTTTTTAAAATAAACTTGTGAAATTCCGGAGCAGTCCTAGTCGAATGCAAAAAACACGAAGTCTCTATCTATTACCGTTTCCGTGATCCTTTCGTTCATACGGACGGCCAGACGGACAGACGGACATGTCTATATCGACTCCTCTATCGCTCCTGACCATAATGGGGGTAACTTTGGGGGGTCTCCGATTATTATTTCTACCTGTTACATACATTTGCACAAACCCAATAGGCTCTTGTACCTTCGGTACAGGGCCTAAAAATCAGTTTTAACTGTTATCAAGCCATGCCATTACTAATCCATATACATATGTATGTGTGCACACATTAAAATATTTAAGAGCATACCTTTTTGGCGCTTTTCTTCTCTATTACACTTCAACTTTCTTTATGGCTCTCTTTAATATCATTGTGAATAGAGCAATCAGTGCAGCCAATTGGCATCTGTTCATTCGTGCCAGCCAAGTCTGAGCAAGCTATTCTTCCTTCCTTCCGTTTGCGACGCCGCATCCACTTAGTCTCTTTTCTTCCTTTCGTCTACGCTTTTTGTCTTTGTACGTCTTTTCAGCCTTTAGCAATTATATTGCAGTCTCATTGCTAGCCTCTGTCTTCATCGTCTTTGGCCACTTGAACACATTGCGCAGACACTTGACAGCAGTGCCTTGAGCTTCGTACTCCTCGCGCTGCGTTACCCACCTAACGTTCTAGCTAGCTGTTAACCCAACTCTGCTGCCGTAGTTGCGGCATACACGAAATACCGTTTATCATTTGTCGTCGTTGACACATCTCTCTGTAATTTTCTTTGGTATTCTTGCAGCTCTTCAGCGGCTGTTCAAGCAGCTGTTCTATTCTTCAGCGTAGCACATTGCCGCTCCCTTGTGTATTAAACGGAAGCGGGACGGTGAAAATGTAACAGCTCGTACACATTTGTCTTGTGCCGCCTCCCTTTTTCGCACATTTGGCACAGTTGTCTCTGTCTTGTACTAGCAGCTAACTGCTTTCTTCTGTCTCATTCTCCCTTTTGTGCCACCATGCATGCAACTAAATCTAATCAGTAATCTTAGCACGTTGTGGTTTGCCTTTGGGGTTTGTGTACTCTAACCGCACTCTTCCGTCCTTATTGTTGTTTTGTCTTCCTTGTTATTTACCTTGGTCGTTTTACTTTTTATAACTTATTTACCGTTATTTTCTTTTAAACACGTATCTATTGGCATTTTCATTAACAAACATTTCCCCTAACTAACGCCCGCACTTTGTCGTGCTCCTCTTTTTTATTCGACTTTTTAGCTGATAGGTGAGGTGAATGGCATACTGTATGGTCGGTACTTTAATCATTGATGCCATATAGAAACTTTCCTTTTTTTGGGTTTAGAATAAAAAACACTTTAAATACTTGGGCGAAGTTTTTTCGAGCAGCACGTAAGAATTGTTTATACGAGAGGCACTATTTATATATCGGGAAATGCAATAAATATCAAAAAAATTTAAAGGAAAATGGCTTTAATGTTTTTTAAAATATTCTCCATGCACATTTACATTCACTCAAACCAATTTTCGAAGAACTTTTTCCACTCCGATGGAGCCACCTACAAAACGTGAGTTGTGAACGCATCAAGAGTTTCTTCGGGCGTAGAAAAACATTCGCAAAGCAGTTTATTTTTGATGTTTAGGAATAAAAAGAAATCATTGAGTGATGAATCAGAGCTGTACGGCGGATGCCCCATCAATTCGATATTTTGAGTGCTCAAAAACTCCTTTGTGTGAGCCGACGTGTGATAGGTTTCTTTGTCATGATGGGTGGTGGTTTTTGCGAATTTCTCAGAAGGCTTCAGGCCAAAAAATGGACATGTACCATTTAGAATTGATCGTCCTACGTTGCTCAAGCGGAACAGTGGCCAGGTGATCCATTCGGCCGAAAAATAGGCGACCATTTGCTTCATAGTGTTTCGTGCCCGAACCACTTTTCTTGGATTCGGTTCATACGCATGTATCGATGATTGACCACTGGTGACGATCTTATAAACATCTTTTGAAGCACCGTGATGGTATTTTTTCAGCATTTCTTTTCACCCATCCAAACGAGTCTTTTTTGAACGATTGTCAAATTATGCGGCATCCATCCCAAACGGTAAAGTGTTCATGCAAACGCTGGTATAACTAATGTTTAGGGATGCCTCAATCTTACGGTATGTCACATGATGCATCTCGCATTTTCAGTTCCAGGACAGCATTGATGTTTTGTGGCATAACAATCGATTTTGGGCGACCTTCACGGAATTCGTCGCTGAACAAACTACGACCACCATACAAAGAGCTGACAGGACAAAGAACACTGAGAATCCAGTCATTGAGCATGAGTTAAACGAACCTCAGTTAGTTAAATGGCCGTCAACCGTCTACCGGTCATGGCCGCGTCCAGGAAAGCGCGCCAGCCTCCATAATCCTGTGCGCGCTGGCGCCAGTCGTTCTGAATGCCAAGTACGGAGAGATCTCTCCATACCTGGTCATTCCATCGAGTGCCCGGTCGTCCTCTATGTCGGCGTCCACCAATCAAGTTTGGGCCTCCCATGTAAACCATGCGTGCTGGAGCTCCTTCGTCCATTCGAATGAGGTGCCCAGCCCAATGCAGCCGCTGGAATTTTATGCGCTGGACTATGTCAACCTCATTGAATAGCTCGTACAGCTCGCGGTTCATACGGGACCTAAACTCGTCGCCGACTCTAATAGGACCAAAGATCCTGCGAAGAATCTTCCTCTCGAAGACTTCCAACGCTGTCTCATCCGACTCAATCACGGTCCATGCCTCTGCGCCATACAGTAGGACCGGGAGTATCAGCGTCTTATATATCTTTATTTTCGTCCGTCGAGAGAGGGCTTTACTTCTCAATTGCTTGCTCAGCCCAAAAAAACATCTGTTTGCAAGCGTGATTCTTCGCCTGATCTCCAGGCTGACGTTGTTGTTGCTGGTGATCTCTGTTCCGAGATAGACGAAGTTTTCTACAACACTGAAGTTGAAATTCTCCATCGTCACTGACCGTCCAAGACGCATTGACGGAGTGCGAGAAGACACCACGGGTCTTTTCCAAGATTTGGCGTAATGTGAATATTTGGTCACTGGTCGACCTTTTTGGTCTGAAGCCACACTGATATCGTCCTATCAGTGAGTCGGTATATGGCTTCAGCCTATTACACAATACGCCCGACAAAGTCTTATATCCAATGGAAAGGAGACTTATTCCGCGGTAGTTGGCGCAAACAGCGGGGTCTCCTTTCTTAAAGATAGGAGAGAGAACACTGAGATTCCAGTCATTGGGTATGCGTTCATCGGACCATATCTTGCATAAAAGCTGGTGCATACTCCTAGCCAACTTTCCGCCGCCTGTCTTGAATAACTCAGCTGGCAGCCCATCAGAGCCTGCCACTTTTGTTATTTTTCAGCTGTTTAATAACTGAATCGACCTCATTATAGTCCGGTGGCTCTACAATAGTGCGATCATTAACTGGTGGTTCCGGTGTCATTTCTCTATCGGTGGAATTGTGCGTTGGTTAGAAAAATGACTCGACCATAGTCCATGTGCATCTGTAGCCTTACAGAAAGTTACTCCGGGTTTAGAACCTTCGGTCAGACGATTGACCTTTTGATAAAATTTTCGAGTTTCATTTCTGTCACATAATCTCTCAACTCATACGAACGCCTTTCTTGCTCCTTTTTTTTGCGTATCAAAAGGCGTTTCACATCTCTCCGTTTCTTTCGATTTTGCTCGATATTCAGCTCTGCAAAATGTATAACCGTTTCTATCAAATTTGTTTTTAGTTCTTCGATTTGGACTGATTGCAAATTAAGTAATCAATAAAAAAAAAATTGATTTAATATTTACTAAAGAATTTTTTATTGCCATGGGAAACTTCTTTTACGATTTTTTTTTTATTATAAAATTGCTTCAAATTGAATTAAAACATCGATATTTGAGGGAATACGTTTTTTTATACGTGTACACTTAACATGGATCGCTCCATATCTAAAGCTTTTATTGTTCGTCATGTGTTTGGGAATGTAACGAAGAGATTTGCAAACTGTTTGATCAATTTGCCGCTGGGTAGGCTTTCTATTTTACTCACACACACATACTAAAGCGTGGTGCTCTCGAAAAGTTCAATGCGCGTATTTTGCCGGTTGGGTGTTGTTGTTGTTGTTGTTGTTACTTCAAGTTGACATTTTATGTTTGTCTCTTATTTGCCATCTACCATCTTGTTGTTGTTGCAGTAGTTTAGTGACATTGTTGTTGTTGTTGCTGCGCAAATCAAATATTGATTAATTTGTTGTAGAAACGAGATTTATTTAGTGCTTTTTTGCGTTGCTTTGCAGTTTTACTTATTGGATTTTGATTTTTTCTCTTTTTGTTAGTGCTGCCATGTCACGCGTTTTTCTTTTGTTTTTAATCGAACAAATTTTCATTCAATAATTTGACGCTTCACTGCGTATAGCTAAAACTTGATTAAATCATTAAAATAAAAAAAAAAATAAAAAAAATAAAGCAAAGGAAAATGTTAAATTCACAAAAAATTTAAAACATAACCAACCACATTGTCTATGCTCTTGGGTTCATTGCGCGTTATTACACAAAAAAAAAAAATTGCAATAACCTAAACCATTAATTAAAAATTTTCACATGAACCATGTAACTGACTGGTTGAGTTTTCCATTATGAGTATTTGCTGTACGGAAAATGCAATCAAAAAATCCAATTAGCCATGAAAATCTATCATACGACAGATACAATGACAACAACGATGACCCATAGTAACGACGCGCCCTGTTTTTCCTAGTATCACCTACAATATTGTCATTTGTACAGTATACACAGGCACGCACGCTCGCACACCCACACATCAAATTTAAATAGCATTGTAATCAAATTTTGTATCTATTTATATTTGCTTTTTTTCACTCTTTATTGCAATTCGGAATTTATCGATTAATTTTGTGATTTTTGTTTTATTTTCTTAGTAGACCATTTATTTATTTATTTATTTTGTTTGACATTTTGGTTTCTCTTGACTCGGTAAATGTCATAACGCCTTTAACTTCATGATGGTTTGCTTACAGGCGGACACAGGCGGGGCAAGTTCAAACAGTCATCACCATTGAACTTACCCGCTCTCCATTCGATGCCAGCATGTTACTGTGTCATTAAGTGGCACAAAAAAATAAACAAGAAGAAAATCTAAACTTGAGCAAAATGCCAAAAGTTGTACATTTTCTGCTAGTTCGTTCGTTTGTAAATCACATAAAAGAAGTTTGCACGAAATCTTGGAAACATATTGCAAGAGAAGAGCAGCAGCAGCTTGAAATGAAACCATTACTAACATCATCATCATCATTATCGTCATCATCATCATTATTATTATTATTATTATCGACAACATTTTCAGTGTCGTCATCGTCGTGTAGCGTGCCTACCATTTGCAATTGGTTTCTTCAACAGAGCTGTGTTGAGAAACATGTCTGTGAGATAAAACAGCTGGAATTCCGGTATAAAAGTTGAGATTGAATTTCTTTTTATTTTAACAGCCGTTTGAATTGAAGATAAAAACAATAAAATATTTTTACGTGTAGCATTCCAATTAGTTATTAATTTAAAAAAAAAAATATGATCTGAAATCGATCGTGTTTTTAAAAGTGGTTTGAATTTGTTTTTTTTTTGTTTTTTTTTTGTTTTTTTTTGTTTAAGAGTCATGTTGGTCCCATAGTGTTTTGACAGTGCATCTGCTTTATATTAAAAAATAGAAATTTTTTTGTTCAATTCCGACTATCTCAAAATACTATGTTTCTTTTTTTATACGCCCATTTATGTATGTATGAAAAAACAATACACGCCCATTGGCGTCACCATTTTCACAAAACACGCTTACACGCTTATTTAAAACTTTACGCCAAAATCTTAAACATAATCCAAACATGGAGCCTATGTGATGCAACGCACATAAGCTTTGCGCGGCATCTTCGCACAGTATACCGCCGACCGTATTTAGCGGATGGAGAAAGCAGACATGCCTGCTAATATCGGAATCTTTTTAAATGCATTATCAATCCAAAAGAGTACTCTATAAAAATTAATTCAAATGAGTTCGAAATGTTGCTTTATATAAATACTAGCTGTCCACGGCACGCTTCGCTGCGTCCTGTATAAACTTTTGTTAAAATGAATTTGGAAATATGTATGTTTCCTAAAGACTGCCAAACCATTCCCCGTCGTTCACTCGATAGACTATCCGACCAACCGACAGACCGCCACGCACATTTCAGAGAATGAATTTGAAGTCATTAAATACGGTGGAACTGACGAGTCACCAGATCTCATTTCTCCTGAAGAACACAAATACACACGCATGTGTGTGTATAAGAGGCGTAAATCAGACCGCGCAACCTTCACGTGGTGGTATGCTTTGGTAACGCCAAAGAAGGCGGTGAAAAAAATCTCAATTGTCTACTGAATAATCAAACATCATTCCCGAAAATTTCCGAAAGCTGATATATCGGAAATTTAGGACAAAAGCTCATTTTTCATTCAAAACTCGATAACTTTGCGAGAAATGTACGGAGAAAAAATCTAAAAGAAAAAAAAAAAAAAAAACCTTTTTTGCGCGCTATTTCTTTGAATTGCATTGAAACCTCTTGACCTCTAAAGTACAATATTGAAGCTTTAAAATGATTTTTTTTAAATTTCAATACGTCCATTTTACTGAAATACCGTCCGGACCGCTAATTTTTTCTATTAGTACATTTATATATTTTAAACTTATTTATTTAGAACAAATTTGATTTGATTTTCTATACCACTGAAACATAAATATTAATCGATTTTATTCTATTCTTCTTTCAGGTGAGTGATCTTGATGAAGATGAAATTTCAAGGCTCTTTATTAATTTATAAGTTATAAGGTATTTATTTATTTTTGTACTTTTTACATATAAAGTGAAAAAGATTGTTTGAAGGTTTGTAATGCCTTGAAGAAAGCATCGATCGGAGACCTCATGAAATACAAAACTTGTGATAAAATTGTATAGGTACATATACATATATGCTTGCTCAGCACTTCGAGACGAGTTTAAAATCAAAATTGCTCAATTGCTCGAAATCCATAAAGGTTTATTATAAGGCCCTGTACCGAGGGTACAAGAGCCTATTGGTTTTGTGCAAATGTATGTAACAGGTAGAAATAATTGTCGGAGACCCATTACGACGGTATAATGAAAATTACGACTTTATAAAAAGATATAAGAACGCATTACTGAAAATGGTAAAACTTTAAACTACCTGGAGCAGACATTGGGTCATTGTTAATCGGACCGCAAGGCCATTCCTATGATATCTTATTAAAACCTTAAATTGTATAACATTTTCTGTAGAATAAAATTCCGATTAAAATTGATTCTTAAATAAAGTAGAGATGAAGTACGATACACCATTTTTATGTTTTAGCAAAAATAATCAGAAACAAGTAAGGAAATTTCAGTCGGGCGTAACCGACTGTAAGAGGCCCTGTACCAGTTTAGGTCGCCTAACAAATTTTAAAATAAAATAAACTTGTGAAATTCCGGAGCAGTCCTAATCGATTGCAGAAAACACGAAGTCTCTATCTATTACCGTTTCCGAGATCCTTTCGTTCACACAGACGGACGGACAGACGGACATGGCTATATCGACTCCTCTATCACTCCTGACCATAATGGGGGTAACTTTGGGGAGTCTCCGACAATTAGTTCTTCCTGTTACATACATTTGCACAAAACCAATGGGCTTTTGTACCTTCGGTACAGGGCCTAAACATTAACAATTCTAAATTAAAAATCTCAAAAAGGAGTCGAAGTGTCGACTATGAATACTACCCCTTAGAAGCAAGTGACGCCGAAATTGCCGATCAGGAGAGCAAATGATTCCTGGGCTAAGTCCCCTAAGGAATGTGTATTGGCAAACGCTGAGGATCAGGAGGCCCGCTATCAGCATATAACAACACGATGAAGGCGTTGCCTCTGAATGCGGTGCTTTTTCTAGTCCAGAACTTTCTTCTCTGTTGTTCTGGGTGGAGTAAAGTCAATCATCGTATTCGCTCTTCACCAGCGATATGCGCATGTACTCTTCTCTCTCTACGGATGAAACGCAGGACATTATGATTGTTACATTTGCTAACAGCGGAATGCAAGTCTACGGCAGTGCCGCCGCAGTTTCTCTAGAAATGCTGGAGTGGCTGGGGGTGTAGGTGTGTGTGAGGACGTTAGTGGTCCGATTTGTAGCTTTAAGAAATATATTTTATTATGATTGATAGGTTGGAGTTTGCATGGAGGCTTCTCCTTCTTGTGATTAGTTGTGGACCTCTGTGGGTTTTATAATAATGAAAATAAGTTAGACCCCAGTAGAAGTTTTTGTTTGGTTCTTTGAATCTTATTCCTCCTTGAATTAATAGTTATAAAAATATGAAGTTATGTACTTGAAACCCTAACGGTAATATCTACATGTCTCCATTATATATTCTAATTTTGCTTTAAGCCATAATGGGTGAAAATTTTAAGAAGATATATCTTTGAAAAGCTAATCTAGACTTCTGAATTATTTGTTTTTACATTTTTGAGGAGCACTGAAAATCTTCGGTTTACAAAAAAGTAGGTTTTTGAAAAAGGTGTTTGGATTCAATCTACTAAAAAGCCTGAAGCAAAACAAACAAAAACTTAAAATTAAATTAAATTTCCGAAACACAGTGAGACATTACGACTATAGCATTCTTATTAGTTACAAAAGGATGAGTGCATTGCGCCTTAAAATTTCGTGTTCCATTTTTTTACACTCTGCAAGAACATTTTCTTGCAGGTCAAACTGTTTACACGACAAATAAAAAAAAAAACTTTTATGAAAAAAACACAATTGCAAACTTAAAATTTAATTTACCTTTCCGACGTATATGATGCAATACTATAATAAGTAAATATTGTAGTCACACGCTTATTTGACGTCATCACATAAAGTAATTAAAAAAAAAAAAAAAAAAAACAATGTTCTAAAATTTAATTGGATTTTTACTACACTTCAATATTTTCGCACACTGCAAAAACTTTGAATAACGTTGCAAAGTTTTGGGAAATACTTTTTTAATCTCATTAGCATTATATGTATATAGCTACATATGTACATATATATAAGTCTGATTTTTACACTACCCAATATCGCTTTTGGCATATCGATTCGATGGCGCACGCCATTCACCGAATTGGTATTTACTATTCAATTTGTGATTTGTGACCGCTTTCGAGATTTATTTCTTCTATTTTGCCAAAAATGCACTTCAGCACAGTTGGCAACGCGTTCGCAAATATTTTTTTCACGAAAATTCCATTAGCGAAAAGCAAAATTAGTTACTCAAGTTGTATAGAATACACAGATATATTCTTGAACAAAGTTTAGTTGTGTAAAAAACTTTTTTTGCACAAGTGGCACGCGACGCCATTTTGTTTTATTGCAATACATAATATTTTTTAACACTCAGCGGATCGTTGAGCCACCATCATTTGGCGGCAAGTAAAGGTTGAGGTCGCGTCGGGTCGGGTCGGTTCGACGCAAAGAAATATTAGTTAAGTGCTAAACAATTAAGTTAATTAAGTTTAAACGGAAGTGAGGTTAATAAATGAGAGTGGCAGCAGTGGTAGCTGGCAGCGTTGCATTTAGCAATAAGAAAAAAAGAAAAAAATAATAATACAAACGAGGACAGACAGACAAGTGCTTGTGTGAGCAGCACCACCTAGTAACAACAAGCAGCAACAATTTTAATTACAATAACCACGAGTAGTTATTGCTTTTTGTTGCATTACGTGTTTAACAATAAATAGTAAAAATAAACAAGACAAATATGTATTTGCTTTTGAGTTAAGCCGAAGTGTGTATACGCTCTTAACACGTAAGCTTCTACAATGGTATGTTTGCTCTAAATAAATTAAAAACCTTTTTTTGAATCTAATACAAAAAAAATGAAATTTTGTAATCGTTAATTTTTTATTTCGAAATCAATAATACTATGTATTTAAGTACTTATTTCTATTCATACCCTTCAATTATACACCAAACTTTCGTTCCATAAATCAATCTTATAATCCATTCCCACAAATCAATCCTATTGTACCAATCATGCTCTGCATTTTTTTTTTTTTTTAAATGTGTTTTTTTTTATTGAATCTTCTCTTGATAAGAGACTAACAATAATTTATCAAATCTTAAATCTAGTTGTGTATTACACAAAGCCCCCCGGTTGGAGACTTATGTAGTTACAGCGGCCCTAAGAGCACATCACAGGGCTGGGAGGTCATTTCTCCTGAGTCGTGTTTGTATATGTAGTAGTGTTAGAGATCGTGCGAGTGGATTAGGGTGAGAATTGAGGTCTGCTTGAATCGATCTATTTCAGTTTTAACAGTTGGGATGTTAAGATCATTGTGAATGTTAGCATTGCGAATATACCAAGGTGCTCCGGTGAGAGTTCTAAGTATTTTTGATTGAGCTCTTTGTATTATATCCACGTTACTGGAACTCGCATTGCCCCATAACTGTGAGCCGTACGTCCAAATAGGCTTTATTACGGAGTTATAAAAAAGCAATTTGTAGTCCAAGCTTAAGGGGGACCGCGGATTTATGAGCCAGTGTAGGGAGTTGGCTTTTAGCTTTATCTGTGTTTTTTTGGCTTCAATATGTTTACGATAAGTGAGCCGTCTTTCGAGATGAATACCGAGATGCACGACGTCATTGGCCTGTGGGATCACAATGTTGTTTAGAGTCAGCGATGGACAAGTACCTCTGTTTAGAGTGAATGTGACGTGTTTGCTTTTTTGCTCATTAACTTTTATACGCCAGTTAGCTAGCCACTCCTCGAGAAGAATGAGATGATCTGCTAGTAGTCTGGTTGCTCGTATTGGGCATCTAGATCTACTTAATATGGCTGTGTCATCAGCAAATGTGGATATTGTAAGTCTGTGATCCGTTGGTATGTCTGATGTGTATAGAACATATAACATAGGACCGAGAACGCTGCCTTGGGGTACTCCAGCTTTGATTTCAGACTCCTGTGTTATGTAGTCATTCTGACGTACCGTGAATACTCTATTGCTGAGGTATGATTCTAGAGTTTTGTGAGTATTTTGGGGAAGCAATACTTTTATTTTATACTTAAGTCCATCAAGCCACACGCGGTCGAATGCTTGGGCTACATCGAGAAAGATTGCGGAACAGTATTCGCGAAATTCGAACGCTGTTCTAATCTCCGAGGTTATTCGGTTTACTTGTTCGATAGTGCCATGGTTTTCACGAAAACCAAATTGGTGGGTGGGAATAACGTTATGCATGTGTGAGTTGATTTTTAAAAGAACCAACTTTTCGAACAGTTTGGATAGGCAGGATAGTAGGCTTATGGGTCTATATGACGCAGCCTGTGTTTTGTCCTTTCCGGGTTTCGGTATCATGACTATGACCGATTTCTTCCACTGAGTTGGAAAATATCCGCATTTAAAAATCGCGTTATACAATTTTGTGATATATGTCACAGCTGGACTGGGAAGCTCCATGATCATTTTTGGGGAAATTAAATCATGACCTGCAGCCTTCTTGGGATTGAGCTGGGCTTTTATCACTTTATGAACTTCGTGGGTGTGAACTCTGAGAGGTTCAGAGTAGTTCGTGTTCGAAGGAGAGGGAAGAACAAAAGCGTTTGTTGACGGATTTGGCTGAAAAACAGTTCTTAAGTGGTTTGCAAAAACTTCCGCTTTTTCTATGTCCGTGCTTGCCCACTTTCCAGTGTGGTCTCTTATGGGTGTAGAGACTATATCTGGTGGTTTAATGTCTGCACGCGCTTTCCACAGGGGAAACTTTGAGCTTGTTGGGGAAAGACGTTCGATGTATCGTCTCTGAGTGAGTTTTTCCTCGAGTTTAAGAGCTTTGCTTAGCTCACGTGAAGCAATTCTTAGATTGTGCTTGGAAGTTGGAGATCTATGACACTGCCATTCCCTTCTTAAGTGCCGTTTCGTCATAACTAACAGTTCAATGTGACTGTTGGTTATACTGTGGTTCATCGAATTGGCTGTGGATGGTTGTGGTGTGGAGTGTTGAGCTGCAGCAGTGAGAACAGAACTCAGGGCACTGACAGAGTTTTCAATATCGATTTCGTTACTTATTGCTGGGTTCAGCTCGATATGACTGCTTATATACTTTTTATATTTGAGCCAGTTGGTTTTTTGTGAGGTGAGTTTATTGGGATACTCTTTCAGTTGAGGTTTTTCCAGTAAACTAAAAAGAACTGGAGAATGATCCGATGAGAGATCTGCAAGAGATTCAGCAGATACTAGATGACTTGAAATTCTTCGTGTTATTGCAAAATCAATGAGATCTGGGATTTTCATCGAATCTGTAGGCCAATATGTTGGAGTACAGGGCGAGACATAGTTAAGCTTGTTTTTGGTGTTTATAATTGCTTTGTAGAGCTGCTAATACCAATTTTGTTCTTCTCTGATTTCGACATCCATCGCACCCATCTGCGTTGATATGTTCTAAGTATACAATGGGTTTTAGGTCTCCTAATGTTAATCAAATCTTATAGCTCTTCATTAAATTATTGCTTAGAATTGACGCATTTGGTTTTTGATTTATATATGGTGACGTGCTTACGAAATAAAGTTATTACGCTCTGAAAAGTTCTCTAGTTACTAATAATAGTTCCATCAAACTCCCATCAGCCCGTTCGAATATTGAGTGACTAAACTAAACTAAAAACAAGTAAGAAAATCACAGTCGGGCGTAACCGACTGTAAGAGGCCCTGTACCAGCACAGGTCGCCTAACAAACACACTAAATGTTCCCCTAGCTTATGACCAAACACATGACCACTTCTCACTGCACCACTAAGTGCCTTATAAAACATTTTTTTATGTATGAAACGAAAAGGGGGGTCGCTCAAATTCAATTGCTTATAAAATCGTCATTTATTATCCGATTTTGATGAACTTTTTGGATTTTGGCTTAGAAAGACGATATCTTTATACTGGCATACTTACTTTTTTTTGTGCCGAGGAAATTTTTAGCCTTGGGGGTGATTTTATGGGGAAGGGGGGGGGGAGGTGCAAGATTTCAAAATAAACTTGTGAAATTCCGGAGCAATCCTAGTCGAATGCAAAAAACACGAAGTCTCTATCTATTACCGTTTCCGAGATCCTTTCGTTCATACAGACGGACGGACGGACAGACGGACATGGCTATATCGACTCCTCTATCACTCCTGACCATAATGGTGGTAACTTTGGGGGGGTCTCCGACCATTATTTCTACCTGTTACATACATTTGCACAAACCCAATAGGCTCTTGTACCTTCGGTACAGGGCCTAAAAAGTTTCACTGAAACTGAACTGAATTGAAATTGCCGAATAACAGGCAGATGTGAAGAGTGTTTAGGAGAATTTTGGTTCCAAATAAGTTAATATTTTTTCTTGTTATATAAATTGCTCTTGTCTCTTAATATAATAAATATAGATTAATGAATTTCGGTGAAATAATATTTAATAAGTATAAATATTATATGTAGGATATATGATGTAATTTTATTGTATCCCTAGCATATATGAATCTAAATATAAAAATTCAAATACATACTTCTAATATTAAAAATTTTTTTTATAGTTATGACTAACTAGATGCACACATCACTCTGCGCCCTATTATCCTCAAAAATATTGTCAAGATAAATGTTATATCTAAGTACATATCTACATATGTTTCTTCTTTATAGAGAGCCAAATCATCCCCACTTTTCGAATGGATATTACTTCTCCTGATCACATTAACTATATTTCAAATGTTGAATTTTGTTTATCGCTTATATGGGAGTGGAACTCACAACTTCGATCTTGACCAAAATCATGAAATGAAATGAAATGTTAATGAAATCATGTTCTGATCTCATTAACACTTATACCAAATATCATTCCTTTACTTCAAATAGATGCAAAGATGTGTTGAATTTTGTTTTCCGCTTATACTGGTAATGGAGAACCGCCCGACAGACCAAATGTAGCCTAGCATACTCAGGGAAAATTTAGCATTCTAATGGTGAAAGAATTTTGTTTTTGAGTTTATTCGTTAAAACATACAAAAATACAAATCTTTCCTCTCTATAATATTACTGAAACATTTCAGAACCTATCAAAGTTTTGAATATTGCAGAACAGCGAAAAGCTTCAAAACTAAAATTTCAATTGTGCCATAAAATATTAGTTTTTGCCATCTAGCCTATGTAGACTTCAGCCCTTACAGCACGGTTTGGTGCACAACCCACTTATCGACATCTCAATCAACTGCATTAAATAGATTCTGAAATATAATGAATTTGGGTTATGTACAAAAATTTCTTTAACGACTTCAAAAAGTAGAAGGTTCTATGTACGTCTGTATATAACTTTTCCTTTTATGTATACTTATATCTACGTCACTAATAGACCGATTTTCAAATGGATATACTCTTGAGTAAATCTGTAGAAATTCCCAAAAAAAAAAGAATGTTTTAGACAATCCTATAAAGTATACATAATTATAATATCCGAAATATGCCCACTAGAAGGTAACGCTCCCGAACAAAAATAACACAGGCCTACGAAGTGGGAATGATGCTCAGTTACTAGAATAGTCAAGGGTGTCCAAAATTATGGATTTTGACGTGGAGTCAAGTGTCCCAAAAATTACTTTTTTTTTTTGAAATTTTTGTAATTGTTTTTCTGAGAGACCAAAATATATTCTTCAATTTTTCAAAACGTTATCATATAGTAGGCATTCTTACCCATTTTTCTTTACGATGATTTTTTAAAGAAACCTTTTTTTAATTAATAATAATTGTTTGCAATTGGCTTACCACACACACAGATGAAACGGATCAAGTTTTACATTAAGTTTCATTAATAAGAGTTGATATTGTATAAATTGTATGTTTTCAATTCAAAGGCAATTCTGATTTTAAGTGAAGGTACAGATTATTCTTGTTCCAGATTTTATAAGCCAGAAAATTTCTGTTAGTCGATAGTACTGTAGTCTATAAAATAGTTAACGGTCGGTCAATTAGCTACCAAAATATACCGAATTTGACTTTCCTCTTTTTGACGAATGATACACGCATAACCAACCTATGATATTCTCC
Source organism: Leucophenga maculata (assembly GCA_035044805.1). NCBI lineage: Eukaryota > Metazoa > Arthropoda > Insecta > Diptera > Drosophilidae > Leucophenga > Leucophenga maculata. Next base: position 880,068 of record JAWNNP010002066.1, read on the forward strand.
TGATTGATATAAACTCACTGAAATATTTATCTAGAATGCCATAAACGACAAACATAAATAAGTACATATAAATTCTGAAACCAACAACAAATACAGAGAAAGAAATATTAATAAAACTAACAGAGTTGCCCGTTCCATTCGCCTCACCTTCCATTTCTATTGCTACTGATTTGGTATAAGAAGTTTGTAAAAAGTAGATCTAAGATCTTGTTTTTCATACTTCCAGACAGACGGAAGTGTGGTCAGACGGTTGTGGATATGACTCAGTTTACGATGCTAATCAAGAATATATAGTATACTTTATGGGAACTGACACGCCTCGCACAAATGTATACTCTTGTCCGTTCGGGTATAGAGCATAATTAGCAATTTTTAGTCAGGCATGACACCCTCCTTCTATGTTTCTGGTTCAGTATATTACATTTAAAGTCAATCAAAGCTCAAATATGTTTTTGTTGTATATGATATAAATAAATGAAATCAAAATACAATTTAATAAATTTTTGAATGCTGTAAATTGATAAATTGAGTCCAATCAAAGACACAGAATTTAAATTGATATTGTATAATATTGAAGACAATATAGGGTGTTTATAGATTATTTATTTTGAATGAACATTTTTGATCTACATCGATTTAAAGTTGATTAGCTACCATTAATACTTTCTATCTCTCTCTCTCTCTCTCTCTCTGTGCGCTGCATTTTCATTTAATGTCATTGCAGTGGTATAATTCACACTTTGTTCTTGCTTAAACCAGTAGTTGGGGAATGTGTTGCAATCGGGATTCATTTGGATTAATGAAAACTGTTTTATGCTCAATACATAAATTAAATCTAGTATTTTTACCTTACCATTCTGTGTAGGGTATAGAAAAAAGTCATGCAGACAGACAGCTAAACTAAAATCGGAAAAACGTGCGCGATTTCAAATGTTGCTGCTTGCAATACACACAGGTATAGAAAAAAAAAAGAAATAAATATTGTATGAAGAAAAAGTGGCGCGTTTAAATCATAAATTTTAATGCAAAAAAAAATAAAAGTTGCAACACGCATACACAATGCCGCCGATGATGAAGAAGTCAAAGAAACAAAACATAAAGAAAATAAAAGCCATTACGTATATAATTTAAATTTATTGTATTTTTTTTTTATGACAACCACGAAAGCGGGGAGTTATATACGCAAGGGAGGCACGTAAGGCTTTAAACCAAACCAATTCGATTCGAATCAACTTAAGTCTCTGATGTAAGAGCGAGCTATGCCAGATACGAGGAGCTGCTTAATAGGAAAAAAATATATTGTATAAATAAAGACAATGAGCTGCGATTTCTTGCGATTGTTGTGTATTTTTATAAAGCAGACAGACGGACCGACGGACGGACGGACGGACAGAAATATCATAAGTTGCTCTCGATCATCATGCAAACGCGCCAGCAATTGTAAATTGATGATTCATTGAATAGTAATGTACAGCGAAAGGCATGCTACAAAAGGAAGGAGGCACATTAAAGAGCTCGAGTAAATGGAGGGAACACAAAGAAGTAACATGGAATGTCAAAGTAGTAGCTCAGAGCAACAGCAGCATAGCTCATACAATTCAACTTGATTGTTTGTCTAATTGAACTCGTGCTCAAAAGAATTTTGATTGTACATACAATATATTTATGTATGTATGTATGTATGTATGTATATGTATATAGGCTATATCTAAGAAATAATCTGTAGTTTAGATTGTAACATTAATTTTTTCAAATCGCTTTCTAATGGGTTTCTGCGGAATTGTGTTTAATGGTTTCTGAAACAGCAGTTTTTCTATTTCATTAAAATATTTTGTATTACATATTTTATAGATTTTAAACTTTCTCTATTATGTATTTCTATTTGCAACTTAAAGAAGTTATTTGTTTCAATTATTCATTATATCAAGATATCCCAGACCACATAATCTTGGTGACCGGGCAAAGGGTGCGTTTCTGGAGATTCTGTGGTAAATTAATACTTCTTTAATAAGTCGATGATAATATATGGCGTATGGCCAGAAATATCGTAAATAATAGCTCCACAATTCGTAACAAATAGGTTGCATGGGTAGCTGATGGATCTTTATTTGAAACTTATTGCTTGTAATGGGTAAATTTTGTTTATTACATAAACTATTCAGCAACGTTCTTCATACAAAATAATCTTAGAGTGAAATATATATTATCTTCCTACCAGTCAGTATCTCTCGATAAAAAAAAAATGCATTTATAAGTACATTCGATCTGAACGATTATCCAGTTTTGAGTTTGTTGAGTGAGTTTTTTTATTTATTTTTTTTTTTTTTTGAATTGGTGGTTAAGATGCAAGGAAAGGGAAAGTGAGCTGGGAAGGTGAATGTAAAGGGGAGAGAGTAATGTAAATTATCTGTTGGTGAAGTCCTGAAGTGGGTGTTAAAAAAATTTTCTGATAAGGTGAAGACTTTATCTCATAGGACAGAGCGTTAACGGAGCAGATTGTTTTCGGGGAAGCGTGTTGGGAGAATACTATATTAGGTTTTGATTCTTGGCTTTTTTCAAAATTCAAGCTATAGCCAGCTAAAGGTTATCCTTACAATTAAAAAATTTTTCAACCAGAAACTAAGAGATCAATCTATAGTCACTAGATACAGGGAGCGACGTGGTTTCATAAAAGAAAACTGCAAAGAGTTACGTAGCAAAGCATGTCGGGTCAGCTAAATGTCGTAGCATACCACTCGGCGATAACACACCTTTACAAAAAGAATACAAAGAGGGGACGTAGCAACTCAAGCCGGTTCCGCTCGTAAAAAAAAAAAATTACAAAAAAAAAATACCTAAAAACTCCCTGTACTTTTTGCGAAAAGGCACATAGAGCTACGTCAAATAAGCACCTAAGCGTGATATGTGATTACGTTGGTTTGTTACATTCGTCATTTACTCCATCCAGTCTAATGACAATCTAATGATTAGAAGCACATTTATTGCGTTCCACGTGATATTGTGGTTATGACATCGATGCAGTCGTTGAGTTTCGAACGATGAGTCAATATAAAGATTTTCAAAAGATTTTAATCTATGAAAAAAGTTAATGTAGATGATTGTTTATGCTTGTAGTACATATTTGTTCTGAAAACCGATGAAAATTCTTGAAATCTTAAATTGGCTTCAAAGAAATTGACTTGAAGAGCCAAAATCTTAATTAGATTTAATGAAATTTACATTGACAATTGAGGAACATGTTTTTTTCATTGTGAAAGATCAGAGCGTTTGAAAGCTGTAAATAGCTATGACGATAATTGTTTCAAGTAGGCGCTACCAACCGTACTTCAGTTCTCTGGCTATAATTTGCAGTTATATTCTATCTCATTAAAAGAACTAGTTGTGTAAAAACAATTAATTTTTACCGAACATTGGTCGCTTTTGAAAGTACAGTGAACGACTTTTTCCCGGCACATTGATTCAAGTAGAAAGTTTTCTCATAATTTCAAATTCGAGAGACCAGTTTTTTCTTCATCGATCGCCGTATTTGGTTGTCAGTGTGACGAATACTTTGTATTTTCCGATAGAACGAATGCGTTTTATTGATATCCCCAAGATCAACCTAATAAACTAAAATAATCTTTTGATTTGGTACTTGTTTGGTCAAATTGCTTTATTGAGGCTGTGTGAAACTATTCATTGGAAACCCTAGACAGTGTTACCTTCTATATAAGAAAACATTCCATTATGTTTACTTTGGTAAGAATTTGCCAAAGGGCACTTGAAGAAATAGGATCTATTTGCTTAGTGCCTCTAAAAACAGACCCAAATATGTGCTAATAAATCGTATCTGTTAAAGAGCATCTCGGATAAATGGCACAGCACATGTCTGTGCGGCTAATTCTGATCACTAAAACAGTTAATTTACGATCAAGAATTTTCATGTTTTAATTAAATATTTTTAACACTAAAATTTTGTTTTAAATTTAAACCCAGTTAGGAAGCTTAATGCTAGATTGGGCTCCATATTTAAAAAGTTTCTAAGGTAATATTACATTTAAAGCTACTTAGAAATTTTGTTCCGGTACTTTCAACATACAGAAATACATTCGACTTTATATGTTCCAGATTTAAAAAAAAAAAAATACAAAAATAAATATTGTTACCTGATAAATGGTTTCTAATTTTAAGCAATACTTTTCCATAGAAAACAAATTAGGTTCTATAAAATCAATTCATAAAAATCAAAGTATTGAAGTGGAGCAATGACACTAAAATATATTGGTTTTATTTTACAACTTTTCGGCTTTCTTTCAATACTGTTTAATTTCGATGGAGACTAAATATTATTTGAAAAAGGTGTGTCTTATTTGAGATTGTATTGTAAATATGTTTAATATAATGTGTGATAAGTGTGCAAAGTGTTAAAAGTTGATAATTTTAGTGAACCTCTTTTTATTTTTTGGCAGATTTCGAGATATGCATACAGTTATACTTTAATATACTCCTTTAACTACATGAAATGAAAAGAAGTTTTATAATTATGAATACATAAAAGTTAGAAGTAAGATGATGACATATAAATCAATTATAAAGGACGCGGTTGGCTTGGCTAGTCATTTCTAAAAAGTTATTCATGTCAATGTGCTAACTAACCTCAAAATCTTCACAAATGCAAAAACACACCTTAAATATCCGTTTCCGTGCGCGATATCCCACAACCCACAAACTTAGGCAGTCGTCGTCGGCGTCGCTTGAGGCAATCATAAAACAAACTTGCAAATTCTATGCTCTATAGAATTTAGGAAATTAGGACACTTAGCTGCCTGGTTGCCTGCCTGCGTGTCTGTCTGTCTTTCTGGTTGCTGGTTGTTTGACTATCTGACTTCAGTGCTACGTTGCGGCAAGAATGAATGGATAAATGGACGCGAAGCAACGCAGTAGGGCATATGAATGAGTTTTTACGCCATTTTCATTTTTTTTTTTACATTTTTTATATCCTGCCTGCCATTTGTTTTGCGCCACGGGTGTGTCCTGCACGGAAATGAGCAAAAGTGCTCGAGAAATGGCGAGAATTGTGTTTGAAGCTTCTAAGTGTATGTGTAAAGAAGCGTCATCATCATCACCATCGACTAGCAACACTAGAGAAAAAATTATAAATAAAAAATGGCGTCAGCAAAATATGACTCTGACCAACGAAAGCTAATAGTGACGTGGTAACAACAAAAGCTTAGTTCTACCATTAGTTTATAGACAATGACAGTGAGCTAATAATCAGGTGAGAGTATAGAAGGGGAAAAATTTTAGCTATATATGAACATGTGTAGATATGTTTATATGAGAGGACAATCAGTTGAATATTGCATATGATCTGCATTTTTAGAGGATGTCAAGGGACTAAAGATGTATGTTGATGCTTTTTAAGTGATAGATAGAACCGACATACAGTTTTATAGTTAAAAGCATACTTCAAATATGCTCTCATCTTTCCAATCCATTCCTCAGAAAAAAATCATCAAAATCTGCATCAAAACGTTTAAAAACGTTTTTTGGTCAGACAAAACAATGCAGATTTTATGTTTGGATCTGCTAGCAAACCCAATTAAAGACGCTCCAAAAGTACTGCACATAATTCAACACATGTACATATGCCAGACTTGAACACTTCGCAAAAATGTTTTAGGGATAACAAAGTTTCTTTGATGGAATAGGCTTCACAATAAAAAGCTTTATTCCATAGAAGACCGATGGTTTAGGTTCAAACACAAGAAAGATTCATGAAAAAAAGTGTAGGCCAAGGGCTACGCCAATTTGATCCCTTAAATAGTGCCAAACTGGTGGACTGACTTCATGACTCGTAGGTGAGCCAAAGTATCAGAATATCATGGCGGTACAACAAAGTATTAAACATTGTTTATTCTTTCCATTTAAGACTACAAAAAAAAATTGAGTATCTTAGTTTTATGAATCTTGTTTCCATTTTTTTTTTTAAGAATAAAATCTTTTAAAAAAAAACAAAAAAAAAACTACTCCGATCAATACTGAAAGAGTCCGGTTCGATTGCTGATCGACAGTTTGGCTTCAAAGAAGACCAATGGCACACCTGAACTATGTATGTCATAAACAAGTCGAGAGGATACTGGAGGTATTTGGGAAAAAAAAATTTATTGCAGTCTTTCCGAACATTTTACAAACCTTCGACCGGATGTGGCATGCCGGTATGCTGCACAAGCTAAAGAAAGCTCTGCCAGCACCGAACTACCTCATCATTCAAAGCTGTGCTACAGCCAAGCATTTTGACATGGTGCTGTATAGAAAGGTAACATGATCAACTCAATGAAAGGCTAAAAAAATATATTATGGCTGATCGGTTTCAGGCTAACATGCTCTTAGTATATAAAACGATAATAAAACATATGACCATACTGAATCCCGATCTGGGGCACTGCAAGCATAAACAACTCTATTATTAATAATTTCAAAACAGGAATTATCCCAGAATTATCTGTTTCATACCAAATGTGTGATCCAAAAAGAATTTGTGGTGCCCTGGGCTAAATCGACCCAACAGGCACACAACACCCGTGTCATCAACCTACTTGGTAACAGCTCGATAAGAAGGCTCAAGAGGTGTCGACCGCTTAATCTCTCTCATGAGAAGCAATAAAACACCACCCTTTCTCCCCAATGATCTCTTATTTCTACCCCGCAATGCCTCTGCCAATACATTGTCAACTGTTTCCCTTAAAATGCTGACTGTCCTGTATAGATCGTTTGCAAACAAAACTACCCCGATTTATATATATAAAAAAAAACCTCCTAAAAACTAAGTTTTGTCTATTCTATGTAGACTCAGATTGGAACAATAAAAAGAGTCAGTCTCCAACAATATATTCTATTCTAAGTTTAGGTTTTTTGTTGTTAGTAAAGCTAAGATCGCCATATTTGGTGTATATAATATTAATCCAAATACAATAATCCACACGGATCCAATGTACTCAAAATATGCCAACTTTTTCTGGCTATATCTCCAAGTGTGCTTCAAGATTTTTCTTCATTGTAATAAAAAAAAATCTCGTGTAAAATAAATCTTGTAAACTTAAAACGATACTACTTCTTGGAACACCCTATTTTCTCTATAGATAAAAATGCTTGAGCAATTTAGAAATATTATTGACAATTAGTGCAATTGAATGTGAAAACTGACAAAGAATGCAAGAAATCGAGATCAAGTAGAACGTAGATACGAAAAAAAACTTTTTACATATAAAAAGTAAACAGGTTTCAGCGTAAGACGTCAGCAAAATAATTCATAAATTCGAACAAGAACAATTTACGAAGAAAGAAAAAAAAACCAAACCAAAGAAAATCGAAACCAACAGCGGAGAAATTAAAAGAAAAACTGGTAGCGACGGTCAAACATGCAGAAAGCGGAGAGCACTAAAACTCATTAACCGCACTGACTGGCACAGTTTTCCGAAGGTGAAGAATATCTAAAAACTAGTAAAATAAGACGAAAACGAAAATAAAGAGACCAAGCGGCGGAGCAAAAAGCACGAAGTGCCACAATTGACCCATAATTTTTATGAGTAACCAAAGACAAAGTTGGCAAAATGTAAATAATTATATAAAAAGCGAAGAAAAAGAAGTCATAACAAAATTCTAAATAAAATGTATTTTTTTCGTTACAGGATGGAAATACAAACTGTCAACAATCTGCACAGCACGGCTGCGTTGCTCTCATCGCTACAGACCACAGCTGCAAATAGCGCCGCAATTGGCACGCCGCCGGAGACGGCGAGCGCACTGATCGAACAGCTGAGCATAGCGGCGGCGGCTAAAACAACGAAGAACCTGAAGATGAACACGAACAATAGTAGTCGCAGCAACAGTCCAGCCAGTTCCAATAATTCGGAATTGGAAAAGGAACTCAACGAAATCGATTTGCACTGTTCACTGACGACCAGCGGCGGCGGCAGTGTTTGTAAATCGAATGGCTCGTTAAGTGGCGCCTCCTCGAATTCGGTAGCAGGCACTAATAACGCGACGATGACGTCTGCAACTACTAATGGCGCGACAACAAATGGTGCTTCTGCCGCAGTACTCGGTGCTGCGCAGCAGCTGAAGAAGCGCATCTCAAGTAGTCGCACGCCGACACGTAAAGCGCGACGTATTAAATTTTATCGCAATGGTGATCGTTTCTATCCGGGCATAACGATACCGGTATCAAATGAACGCTATCGCTCGTTTGAGAGTTTATTCGAAGATCTGACACGTATGCTAGAGGAGAGCGTTAAGATACCGGGTGCGGTGCGTACCATCTACACAATGTGCGGCAAGAAGGTTTGTTTTTCTAGTCAATGAAGTTTTTATTAAACAAATTTAACTTGTATGCTATTACTTTATAGATATCCACAATTGATGAACTGGAGGATGGCCAGAGTTACGTATGTTCCTGCAACAATGAGAATTTCAAGAAGATCGAATATAATATGACATCACAACCATTGGCGAATCTTACATTGTCTAACAAGAACAACGTCTCGCGTATCTCGAAAATTGTACGTCCTGCATCACCGTTGAAGAATGGCTCCAGTCTTACAACATCAAGTGGTAGCTATGGCATGAATAACTCAGCGCATGCAGGCACAAATGGCAGCCCGTTGAACACGTCGCGTTTCAGTGAACGCGATAGCGTTGTACATCCGCGCATTGTCACACTCATACGTAATGGCACAAAGCCTCGTAAAATAATGCGTCTCTTGTTGAATAAACGCAATAGTCCTAGCTTCGAACATGTGCTGACCGCAGTAACGCAAGTCGTTAAACTTGATACGGGCTATGTGCGTAAAGTGTTTACACTCTCTGGCAGCGCTGTACAACAATTAGCCGATTTCTTTGGTCCTGAAGACGTATTCTTTGCGTATGGCACTGAGCGTGTTAACAATCCCGATGACTTCAAACTCGAGACGGACGAGCAAAAGGCTATAAATGCAATACGTAAAACATTGCGTACGGCTGGCACCGCATGCAAAGGTCCAAAACCGAAGATGCCAGTGAAGAGCAAAAAAGTATATCCCGCAGCGGCAGCAACGGCATTAAATACAGCGAATGTCTCAGCCGGCGGTGATGCTGGATGCATTGCTAACGATGAGTCTGAACAGTGCACGGTGCTACAGGAAAGTGGTATCGATGCAGGCGAGATGCCAGCACCGATAAGTGAAAACTATACATTTGGTCCAATTATCGGTGATGGCAATTTCGCCGTTGTCATGCAGATTACACATAGACAGACAGGTGTGCCGTTTGCGCTAAAAATCATTGACAAAAGCAAATGCAAGGGCAAGGAGCATTATATCGATGCGGAAGTGCGCGTCATGAAGAAACTACAGCATCCACATATCATATCGTTAATTATGGATATTGATCAACAGGCGAATATGTATTTGGTGCTGGAGTTTGTTGGTGGTAAGTTGTCCAATGTGGTAGCAACTTGATGGTAGTAATTTGTATAAAATATTTATTCTTTAGGCGGCGACTTGTTTGATGCTATAACGCGTGTAACGCGCTTCTCCGAGCAACAATCGCGCACAATGATACGTCATCTGGGTTCTGCCATGTCCTATTTACATTCCATGGGTATTGTACACCGTGATATAAAACCCGAAAATTTATTGGTAAGTAATTATGGTAGTTGCTATTAATTTTATTGAGAGTATCAGAAAGTTTTCGGTATTTAGTGACTTGAAATTAGATAATCACAAGAAAAGCAGTAATTGGAAACCTCGCCTTAATGAAAAAGTGATGAATATTTGGTCAATTCAACCAAAAAATATAATTGGTGGTGACTTTGAATGGAGGTCACTTGTATAAGTATGCAATGAATTCCGTAAATGAGAAACTTAGCGAACACCTATTAAAACGCTTCGATAAACATTGAGGGAATAGTTTCAATAAGCTGTGTTAGATTTGGAGATGGATCATTCTCTTTCGTAGCTTATTCGCCAGAGCGGTCTTCCACTACGAAGTTTGCACGCCACAAGTGTGTGGTGGCATGGAAAAATAAGAATATAAGGTGAAATAGACGTCATAGCGCTTATTATAAAGATTCCCTCAATGTTTAGCGAGTTATTTTCTGCACAACCTAAATGAAAGATGAATTATTGATCTGATATCGGTTCTGATATTTGTAAAATTCGCACACTGGTTAATTCCAATAGATGGTTACAAGCTTTATAGTATCCTATAGTTCCATAATGTTTCAATTACACCCAAGTGAAGCAGCTATTTGTCATGTGAACCTAACCTAACCCTTAACACACAGCCAGATCAACCAATTTTTTAAGCTTTTATAGTATACGGCCTCTACCAGCTTTATCTGGATAGACGACTCGTAAGTCGTAAATTCGCTAAAGGAAAGAATACGTAAACTGGGCTGGCTTCTCAACAGCAGAAACAAGCTTTCGCTGTGGAACAAAGTGCAAATATACAAAACAATAATTGCACCAGGCTGGCGTTACGGAATGGAAGTATATGGCATTGCTGCTAAACGCACCTTGTCAAGAGAAGGGTTCTCCAAGCGGAGGTCCTTTGCAACTTCTCTGGCGCACTCTGCTACATGAGAACGGCTAACCTTGAATGGGACTTAAATGTTCCCAAAATTGGCCATGACCTCAACCGAAATACATATGGAGCGTCTTAAAAATCATCCAAACGTGCTTATAGACGGCTACTCAAGAGGCGCAAGAGAATTCACCCAATTGAACTGACAAACAGAGCCCTATAATATACAATTTTATAAAACAATGAAAAGAAAAAAATTCAGATGTCTTGTATACATTTGGTTCTACTTTTAAATGCGACTCTTCTGTTTTAGTTTCAGATATTTCAAGTTAATAGTAAAAAAAAGATTAGGTTCTCTGATACACAGAAAATATTTTTAAACTTGAAATCGTTTAAATAAAATTGTTTCTTTCTTTGCGCAGGTTGAGTTAGATGAATTCGGTAATGTTGTGGAACTGAAATTGGCCGATTTCGGCTTAGCCTGTGAGGTCACAGAGCCGCTCTTTGCCGTCTGCGGCACACCCACATATGTTGCACCGGAAATACTACTCGAAGTGGGTTACGGCTTAAAGGTAAATAAAGAAGTTTAAATATAAATTTTATATTCTATATTAATCATTACCTTTTTTCTCCTTTATATATAGATTGACGTTTGGGCCGCCGGCATTATACTCTATATATTACTTTGTGGCTTTCCGCCATTTGTTGCACCCGACAACCAGCAGGAGCCACTCTTCGATGCTATCATCGCCGGCGTTTATGAGTTTCCCGATCCCTATTGGTCCGACATTGGTGATGGTGTACGCGATCTGATCGCGAATATGCTACAATCGGATCCCGATGTGCGTTTCACCAGCGAAGACATTCTGGATCACTACTGGACCATGGGCAACGATGATGACGTCTATATTGGCGAATATCACAGATGAATTGTAGCTGTTTGGGGCGTTTAGAGTTTAGAGCCGCCGTATAGCTTCTTGGCGAGCGTTGCATTGTGTAGTAGTACTTTTTTGTATTATGTAATTTAGAGTTTATAGATTTTAAAATTTTTAATTTATTCGAAGAAAGAAACTTTTTCGTTGAAAAAGCGTTGTTGGCACAGTGTCCAAATGAAGTGAAGTCAGTTTTATATTTGAATTCCAAGTTTCTCTTTAATCCGTTGGTGGTTTATAAGAGCAAACCCTATAATTATGATGCTGATTATTTTATAAGATTAAGTTTTGTTTTATTTATATATATATACCTATGTCTAGCATGCTTCTTCATATCATTTAAGCCTAAACATAAAAGCTATATATAAACGTATATGCACCTCTCTGCAGCATTATATTTTGAGCAATCGTTTCGACGCAAGAGCAAAATTTTGAAAACAAAAGAAACCACAGAATCAATATTAAGACAAATTGTGTATATTTTTTATATGGAAAATTTTTAAAGCATTTTTGAAATTGTTGAAATTTTTTCTAGGAAGTTTTTTTATATTAATCGTTTGTACTTTTAACTATGTATTTATATTTGATATTCGTTTTATAAATCACAATTTGATTATTTATTTTATACAGTAATATATTTTATTAGTTATTAAAATATGTTTTATTATACAATAAATAATTTATATGGCATTTTAAATTGTTTAGTCTACGAAATCAGTTATTAGTTTGAAAATGCTTTTTTGCATCTCCTTCTCGTCTTCGTCGTTTACTACTTTTTGTTTTGATGATTTGGCTTTTGTTTTAAGTTATATTTTTTTTATTTAGATTATTTTGTTGCACTCAAATAATATTTTGACGAAATGGTAAATCAATATACAACATATATAGTATATATATATTTATATTAAGCGCATTTATATGACGAACACCAATACGGAAGCATAACCAATTAGTTATATATACAACAAAAAAAAAAAAATTAAGAGATATATATACAAAAAATTTGTAAAACATGTAAAAAAAATTAATACTGCATGATAAAAAAATAAACAAAATTTAAAAGCCGATATAAAATGCGTTTATTTTAAGCTACTAGTCAAACCATCAATTTATATGTTTAGAACGATCGGAGAATGAAACTGCGTGTGGTGGCTGTAGGTGTCTCAATTGGACGGTTGCATCACACTTTATATACATTTTCAGGCATGAAAGAGCTAGCAGCGCGATTAGCTTGTTGCGTAAGCGCGTTGTTCAGCGGCAATCCAAACGAGTTTCGTTACAGTAGATGAAACATGGGTCCATCACACCATATCATAGGCCAGAAGCAATCAAAACAGTGAGTTTCTTCAGATGAACGTGCAACAAAGATTACCTTGAAAATGGCGAATACTATTCATAACATTTAGACAAATTCGATATTTATTTGAAGCAAGAATTACCGCATTTTGGTGAAGAAAGAAAAGCGTTATTCTCTTAAGACAATGCACAGGTGCACACGGATGTACTCAATGTATTTTGTTGTTTTAACTTTAAGACATGTTTATTACATAAATCGATACATTTGCAATTACGAATTGTAGTTCAGTCGATAGCTCTGTTTAATTATCTTGATTATTCTTCCGCTGCATCTGTAGGTGCTGCTGTTGGTGCTGCTGTAGGTGTTGCATCTTGAGCACATCTTGCATTGCATTCCGCCCTCGTACAGTGACGATTGCTATTGCCACCACAACCTCTGTAAGCAAAGCGCACACAGGTCCGAGTAGCTACATTATAGTGCCACATGTTCTGAGCACGACCAGCACAACCAGGTCCGGTTCTGGTACCAAGATTTCTGCGTCCAGTACATACTGGTTCCGCTGAAAAAAGAAAATTAAATTAAATATTTCAAAAAAAGAAAAAAAATATTTTTATATTATTTTACCTGTTCTGCCACGACATCTATTCTGTGCCTGTGAAAGGGCCACACAGATCACCAAGAGCAATGCAAAGCAAAAGAAAAATTTCATATTTTCAGTTTGAAGAACAACTTTCGAATGATTACTGTGCCAAGTGGTTGGGCTTAAATAGCAAATTCAAAGAAGAAAACAAAATAAGTTGTTTAATTGTTAAATCCGAAAACAGTTATTTATCAATATTTTAAATGAATATTGCTTATCATTGATACCTAAATGCTTTAAAACAAAGGGAAATATATAATATTAATTCAATTCAATAAAATCTGTTACTGATCAACAAAACATATCGAAATGTGTTTAATAAGCAATTATATATGTATACCTTGACAGTTTGCATTTAAAGATATATGCAACAAAAATTTCATAATAAACCATTACACTGTGATATTTAATTAAGTTCCCTTGACGCACGTGCTTCTGGAGGTAAAATCACCCATCGAATTCGGACCAAAATTGATAGGGTTACTTCTTTCGATTCTATATAATAAATATCAAATTTCATCTCTGTATCTCAAATGGATGCAAAGATATGACCTTAATTTTATATATGCTTATATACGGTGCCCCTCCGATTTTTACAAAAAGTAGCCTAATATAAATTGGTTTAGCGTTTTAGGCGGGATGCGCGCACAAACACACAATCAAAAATTTGACTACTATTTTATTATACGTATAGATTATTATAAACTGCTCAGCTGTATGGCTTATGACACCATCTTGTTGGAAATAAAATCTGCCCAAATCTAGTCATAAATAATCTTCCGAAATTCATGGCCCGTAAAATGGCAAATAAAAATTAAATTTGTAACATTATATTTTTTTTATTTCATTTTGAAACATCTTTATTGCACAAATGAATATATTTGCATTATAAAAAAATTATAGTTCAGTCGATGACTCAGTCGATAATTATCATGATTATTACTTTCCTGGTGCTGCACCTTGAACACATCTTGTATTGCATTCCGCCAAAGAACAGTGACGATTGTTATTGCCACCACATCCTCTGTAGGCAAAGCTCACACAGGTCCGAGTAGCTACATTATAGTACCACATAGTCTGAGCACGACCAGCACAACCAGTACCAGTCGCGGTACCGAGATTTCTGGCTCCAGTACATACTGGCGTCGCTGAAGAAAGGAAAATTTATTTTTTAATCTGCACTGTTAAACATATAAAAAACCCTTTTTTTACCTGTTCTTCCACGACAATTATTCTGTGCCTGTGAAAGGGCCACACAGATCACCAAGAGCAATGCAAAGCAAAAGAAAAATTTCATATTTTCAGTTTGAAGAACAACTTTCGAATGATTATTGTGCCAAGTGGTTGGGTTTAAATAGTAAATTTGAAGAATAAAAAATATTGTTTTTAATTGTTAATTTCGAAAGCAATTTTCAGCTTTTCAATATTTTAATTTAATTTGGAAAAATTATATCATTAATATCTAAATGCTTTAAAACAAAAGATATACATATATATAATATTAATTCAATGAAATCGTTTTCTGAACAACAAAACATACTAAAATGTGTTTTATAAACAATTATAAACAATTTAATGTACATACCTAATAAAAAAAATTTTTTTTATACACATGTATGAATAAATTACATTGAAAAGGTGATTCAGATTCAGGTGGCACACTTGTGACCTCTTTTAATAGACCTTTCTGTATTTGTCGGTTCTAGAGTTGCTGGACCAGTCAGTAGTCACGTCATGTCAGAATTTCAGGAAAGCACTCTTCTTAAAATTTTTAGACTGGTATAAGTTTCTTTTAATTAAACATGTTTAATTATCCTTTGGTTCTTCTTAGTATAAATGATATACTCGTAATATCGTTATGTTTGGAAATGTTGAAGAAACAATTCCCTCCAAATAGAATCCCTTAATATTAAAGTTTAGTATTATAACCTCATATTAATACTAGTGTCGACTACAAATAATAGGATAGCTAACTAACTGGATACAATTTAATTCAATACATATAAAATATAAGGAGCGGTGCGAAATGGAGGCACTAACTTATGTTTGGCTCGAAACTTCCCCTAGGAATTACTTCACCCGATGAATAGACATTCATTGATGAGTTCTGAATTGAAACTGATTTTTATTTTACAACTTCTTGCTTATATAACTTATTCTAGATTACGTATAGCGTTGGTCTTAATCTATAGCTGCGCCGCGTTGTCTTTATCAGCGTATGGAAATGTTTGTCCGCTGAGGTCTTGTTCCATTAATAGATAGCAGTTTATGTTTGTTTTGTATATATATCTATCAGCAGCTCAGAGATTTACGGCTGCTTAGATTTTACTTCTACGATTAAGTGGACTGTATTTGATATTTTTATGTATTGTAATGCAATAGACATGTTTCTATTTTATCTGCTATCGCTTCAGTTTTACGACCCACGCATATCACTATAGATATTTTTAGTTTTATCTATCGCAGATGGTGACAACACAGATCTATGTTCATTTGTGAACATTCTGCGGGGGGGCAGAAAATGAAATTTTTATTTTCTTCCTTCTATGCACACCGCGTCTTGTCAGCTTTGATCCTTGAGGTATCGGCGTTTCATCGTCTGCAACTGTCGGCGGGCGTATTGAATGAACCTGCCGTTTTAAAATAGTGTTTTGTGGTTTAAAAGATACCACACGTTTTCGTCCGAGTTTTCCTGGATGCGTCTCTACTATTCTTGACATTTGCAATTTTGTAGGATGTATATTTTTATCGTTTATAAACGACAATTCTATCTTTTATTTGAGCTTGCAGCTCGGCTTTATCGCGACGAGCTCTATTACGTGCAGGATGTGGTTTATCGAATATTTTCTGCACCTCAGCCAATTCTGTTTCACGATGGACACTAACACGATCTTTCATAGCTGTGAGTTGATGCTTGAATTCGTGTTTGTCGCGTCTCAACAAAGTGCGCTCCGTATGTCCAGTCTCCAGTTTTGCTTCGAGTGCTTCAATCTTTTTGTAGGAATTGCCACGTCCCATCTCTAATTCGTCTTCAGGCTGTTGCGCTCCACGAAGTGCCTCTTTGCGCAATGTCTCTAATGATATGTTTGTACGCTGCTTAGCTTGTTCTAATAGCTGTTGTTTCACTTGATCCACTTTTTCATAGACGTCAGCAATCTTCTCTTTTAGTTGCTTTTTTAGTGCCACTAGCTGGATCTCGTCGTGCTCGTGTTGTGTCTGCAATCGTTCTTTTGTATACTCCAATTCACGTACCACACGTCACACGTTCATATTTTAGCTCATAATCATCATTGATATGCCATTCATGCACTGATATGCCATTGGAATCAGATTTTGCACAACTTAACTCCATCTCCAGTTTTTTCGTCGTCTCTTGTAGGCCATTGATTTTGGCCTCTGCGTCGGCGAGCTCTTTTTCAAGCTTAAGTCGTTGGCCTATTTGAGCTTCCAAACGTTCGAAGGTTATGTACGACGTAGAGCGTTCCTCCCCCAAGTCGACACGCATTTCGGAATGCTTTGCTTCCAGCTTCTGAAATCGTTCCAGATTGGTTACTGCTGTCAGAAGTTTTTCGTTTTTGCGTTGCTGAACAATGCCAGATAGAATCCAGCCAAATTTTGTTGCTTGGCCCACAATTCCATCCATCTTTACAACGCCACATTCAAGGATTTTGCCAAACAGATCTCCTCCAATTATCATGTCGATTCTGTCCGATTTGTTGAACAGGGGATCTGCTATTACGTAGTTAGCCCATTTCTGTAGATCATATTGATCATATTCGAATGACCGATCTGGTTGCGCACTAGTCAGCGATGGTAAAATGATTGCGTCAACTTCTTCCACATAGTTACTCATAAATCGTGGTTTTATTTCAATTTTTACTTTGTAATTCGATTCACCAACCACTGCTTCACCAAGTCCATGAATCTTCGTTTTTGTTTTTATCCGTGGAACTTGTAATATTTGTGAAGCTTCTGTAGATATTGCGGTAATTTGAGAGCCCTGATCTATAAGAGCTCTGAGTAACATATACTCGCCATTGGATGCCTTCACTTTTATTTGTGCAGTTGCTAGAATTACAGCCGCAGATGACTTAGTTGAAGCCATGGCATTTCTTTTATTGCCATTCATCAACTGCTCTCCGTGCAGTAAATCGTGATGGCTTTTTGAGCACATACTGCATTTAGCGTTTGGTGATGAGCATTTTTCACTATATTTGTGATTTATGCACTTAAAGCACAAGTTTTGATCCCTCGCAAACTTTCGGCGTTCTTCGATCTCTTCGATCGAAATTGATTGTAGTTTTCTGCATTCACTTGTTGTGTGATTGTGGTACTTGCAGAAGAAACACATTTTTCTTATTGATTGAGCTGCAACTGCTGATACGTGATGATTTTTTAGTTTCGGTTTTCGCTCAATGAATGAATCCTTTTCCGAAACAGCTTTCAGAGTTTCGTATCTTCGCTCTAAGAATTCCATAATATCTTTTAGAGTTTGGATTTCTTTTGGCGTTCTAGCTGTTTGCTCATATAATTTTAAACCGTCTTTGTCCAGTTTTCGGCAAATTATGCGTGCAATGAACGGCTCATCTTCTACAACCTGCATATCTAATGCTCGAATAGCATTAAGACACTCATTAGTTGTGTCCAGTAGTTGCCTGACACTTTCCGCATTGTCGCTGTTTATTTGGGGTTGATCTAAAATCCTATCCCACTGGGTCGAAAATAATATTCTTTTATTTTCGTACCTTTGTTTTAGAAGCGTCCATGCAACATTGTAACTGTTGCTTTGAGATCTGTAGATGTTGAATTAATCGAGCAGCTTCTCCTTTCAAACATTGACGAAGACGCAACATTTTTTCCGAATTTGATATGCGCAAATTATCATGCACCATATCTTGGAATAGATTGTAAAATGTTGCCCATTCTTTGTAGTCCCCGAAAAATGTTGGTATTTTTAATTTTTCGAGCTCCAAGCAATTCCATTGGTTATTTGGCTGGATTGTCGATTTTCCGTTATCCGGATGCTTCATTATGTGCAATAATCCAAGCTTGTCGATTAAAACATCGGCTTCAACGTCTTCTAAACTTGCTATTTCATTCGTATATAGCAATTGAAGCTCATCGACCCTTTTATCAATGAGGTCAGTTTTCGATTTTCCAACATTCGAAAAATTTTCTTCCTCAAAATAATTTATGAGATTAGCAGTTCGTCTTTTGAAGCTGCTTAATTTAAACTCATTCTTGGAAACGAGTCCATCTGCAGTAGAATTAGTTGACTCAATTTCGGCAGCACTGTTTTCAAGCTCTGAATTTTGTTTTGTTATCTCCAACTCCACAAAATCGTCGTCAAGTGCCTTATTCAACGCCAACATAATCTCACCATATTTTTCCATCGTGCTTTCGTATATAAAGTTTGTGAAATAGTCCTCTGAGCTCACCCCATCTGCCATCAGCTTAATGTGATTAGCTTCTAGGTCTTTTTTATAATTTTTAAGACACTTTATAATTTCAGGGCATGAGCTCTTCCGCACATCTTTCGCACTGATTCGGTTGTAAAGCTGCAAAATTTTTTCTGCAGCTTCCTTCTGAGCGTCAATTACTTTCGCTCTATTGATGCCCATTTTAGCACTTTTCTTTCACTGAACACACACAAGTAAACTATAAGAGGTAGTTTTTAGTCGCCTGGTTGACTGCTATGCCTCAACTCACAGCGGGATAAAGTTTAACTTGTACTGTTCACCGTGAATTCGAAAATGCAGGGACTCGCTGATACGCTCAAAACTTTTTTTTTTTTTTTTCACTTTATTTTGGTGTTGTAGCCCCAAGTACGCCTAGTCTGCTGTTTAGCCTCAGACACGCTATTTTCACAAACACTTTTTGTTTTCACTTTGTTATTTTTTTTTTTTTCACTTGGTGTTTTTAGCCCCAAGAACGCCTAGTCTGCTGTTTAGCCTCAGACACGCTTTTTATTAAGACACCTAGTTTTTCAAGGTTCTAGTACCAAAATGTTTTCTTTTGATTTTGTTTTTTTTTTAACAAATCTTTTTAGCAAAACATTCGGCTCGAATTGACCAAAAAATGAATAGACATTCATTGATGAGTTCTAAATTGAAACTGATTTTTATTTTACAACTTCTTGCTTATATAACTTATTCTAGATTACGTATAGCGTTGGTCTTAATCTATAGCTGCGCCGCGTTGTCTTTATCAGCGTATGGAAATGTTTGTCCGCTGAGGTCTTGTTCCATTAATAGATAGCAGTTTATGTTTGTTTTGTATATATATCTATCAGCAGCTCAAGCTCAGAGATTTACGGCTGCTTAGATTTTACTTCTACGATTAAGTGGACTGTATTTGATATTTTTATGTATTGTAATGCAATAGACATGTTTCTATTTTATCTGCTATCGCTTCAGTTTTACGACCCACGCATATCACTATAGATATTTTTAGTTTTATCTATCGCAGATGGTGACAACACAGATCTATGTTCATTTGTGAACACCCGAATTCTACTTGTCTTCCTCAGCCGCTGCTAGACGGGGCACAGTTTGCGTCTGACGTTTGTTACAAACATTATTGATAAAGGCACCACATCGTACACATTTAAAGATATATGCAACAAAAATTTCATAATAAACCATTACACTGTGATATTTAATTAAGTTCACTTGACGCACGTGCCTCTGGAGGTAAAATTTCTGTACACTCTGTTTCTATAGAATTAATGAAGATACAAAAGAAAATCGAGTAAATTTTATTTTAAATACTGGTTGAACTCCGCACGCTTCCTTCCCGTCTAGTAACTAGTAAAGTCAAACTGTTCACACTTGTCCAATGGATCGTATTTCTCCCGATGCCATTACCATGTATACCAAATTTTTAATATACTAAAATTTGTCTACGACATGTATAGATTATTTATTTAGTATATATAAAACACATTATGGCATGTTTTATTGGTAGTGATAGTGTTCAAATGCTTACCTCTGCTTCGGAATAAGTTTAAGAGAAAACAAAGAATCTGTCTAAAACAGCTAAAAAAGGAATGGCATACTGACGTAAAGTCAAGGGTAACAACTTGTTAGAGTAACTCCTTTTTAAAAAGAATATTGTATTACATTATCAATACCAGAAGTCACAGAACGACAAAACAAAACAAGTAAGAAAATCACAGTCGGGCGTAACCGACTGTAAGAGGCCCTGTACCAGTACAGGTCGCCTAATAAACATACTAAATGTACCCCTAGCTTATGACCAAACACATGACCACTTCTCACTGCGCGACTAAGTGCCTTATAAAACATTTTTTTATTTTTTTATGTATGAAACGAAAAGGGGGGTCGCTCAAATTCAATTGCTTATAAAATAGTCATTTATTATCCGATTTTGATGAACTTTTTGGACTTTGGCTAAGAAAGACGATATCTCTATACTGGCATACTTACTTTTTTTTGTGCCCAAGAAATTTTTAGCCTTGGTGATGATTTTATGGGGAAGGGGGGAGGGGCAAGATTTTAAAATAAACTTGTGAAATTCCGCAGCAGTCCTAGTCGAATGCAAAAAACACGAAGTCTCTATCTATTACCGTTTCCGAGATCCTTTCGTTCATACGGACGGACAGACGGACATGGCTATATCGACTCCTCTCCGACCATTATTTCTACCTGTTACATACATTTGCACAAAACCAATAGGCTCTTGTACCTTCGGTAGAGGGCCTAATGATTAATGTGGTCTTCGAGAAATTGCGCTGCTGTGTTGAAACCACATATCAAAAATAGTCTTCCAAAATGGCTCTTCATCGACCGTAACATGGTGAACATGGTGAACAAAAATATTAAAATGTTTTTTTTTTCGTTTTGCAACATGTTTATTACATAAATGGAAATATTTTCGTTATCAATTCATAGTTCAGTCCATAACTCTGTCTGGATTATCTGGATTATTCTTCTGCCGGTGCCGGTGCAGGTGCTGGTGTTGGTGCTGGAGCTGGTGTCGGTGCCGGTGCCGGTGTAGGTGCTGTACCTGCACGACATCTTGTATTGCATTCCGCCAAAGAACAGTGACGATTGTTATTGCCACCACATCCTCTGTAGGCAAAGCGCACACAGGTTCGTGTAGCTACATTATAGTGCCACATGTTCTGAGCACGACCAGCACAACCAGCTCCGGTCCTGGTACCAAGATTTCTGGGTCCAACACATACTGGTGCAGCTGAAGATAGGAAAATATAAATTTTATAATTTGCACTATTAAACATTTTCAAAATCTTTTATATTATTTTACCTGTTCTGCCACGACATCTATTCTGTGCCTGTGAAAGGGCCACAAGGGCCACACAGATCACCAAGAGCAATGCGAAGCAAAAGAAAAATTTCATATTTTCAGTTTGAAGAACAACTTTCGAATGATTACTGTGCCAAGTGGTTGGGTTTAAATAGTAAATTCAAAGAAGAAAACAAAATAAGTTGTTTAATTGTTAAATCCGAAAACAGTTATTTATCAATATTTTAAATGAATTTTGAAGAAGTATATTGCTTATCATTGATACCTAAATGCTTTAAAACAAAGGGAAATATATAATATTAATTCAATACAGTCTGTTGATGAACAATAAAACATATCGAAATGTGTTTTATAAACAATTATATGTACATATATACTTGTACCTAATAAAAAAACTTTGCTCGTTACATTTATGTATTTTTCTTATTTACTATATATATGTACTATATAATACTATCTTGATCCGTGTATGATATTTTTTTGCATTAGTACAAAATACACACAATAAAACCTCTTATCTTTAAGTAATTCGATTTTGAATCATATGAGTGGCTTATGAGTGGCTTTCGGCATAAATTTCGCTTATGACTTTATTTTTTACAGTACACTTACAAATAATTCGGACACTTTTTAACTTGTTCAAAGTGGTAATCCGGACAATCAAATGTTTTATATTATAGATTCTGTAATCCGGACACTTCCATTTTTATTTACATCGAAATTTCGGATATTTAAATTTAATTTAAATTGTTACTGTCTGATAGTTTATTACAAGGATTCCCCGTTCTATATTTGGTCAACGAATTTGTATGAATATGGAGATGTGTTCTCTTCATATCGTATACAAATGCATTTGATCTATTTGTCCTTTTATGTATTCGTTGTAAGTGTTCCCAAAATTCTCAATATGGCTTTTATTTTATATACATATATGACTTGACTTTAGTATTCGTACTTTTTTATTTTATTCAATAAGCGCACTCGCCTCTGAAGATGAAGATTCTGCACACTCTGTTTCTTTAGAATTAATTAATATACAAAAAAATACCGAGTAAACTTTTTTTAAACTTTTTTTAAACATTATTTATTTAGTGTAGTGTTCTTATAATTACTCACTAACCTCCGTTTCCGAAAATATTTAGCAGCTACCAAAATAAATGTGGAAAACAAGTAAAGTCAAGGCTAACAAATATAGTAACTCCTTCTTAAAGAGAATATTGTTGTACTATATCGATGCCATAAGTCACTGTAACAAAGCCGCTTCAGTCTTCAATGACATGAAGTCTTTGTTAATGCCACAACGAAATGATTAACGTGGTATTCGAGGTCTTAAAAAGTGATTCCGTCCGATCTAACCTCTAAGTGTAGGCATTCGCAGGTCTTGTTACAGTATTGTAATGCATACATATATACCAAAGCACAAACAATTTAGTGCGGAGGGATCTTCTTAGAATCAATTATATATTAGAGGTCGTGGAGAGTGGAAGTCAGTAAGTTCAAGAAATTTACCACCTTTGTGGCTTACGGCAATATCTTGTGGTTCCACACATGTCACTAATGTGAAGTCTATACAAATATTATACAAATATGGTCAAACATGACAGGATGTCAAACATCATTGACCGTAACATGGTGAACAAATATATTAAAAGAGTAACATTATATTTTTTATTTTTATATCGTGTATTCAATGTTTTATTTTTTTTTTTTTCGTTTTTAAAACATGTAATAAACAAAATTGATATATTTGCATTTTAAAATTATAGTTCAGTCGATGCTTTCTTTGATTATCTTGATTATTCTTCTGCCGGTTCTGGCGCTGGTGCTGGTGCAGGAGCTGGTGTCGGTGCTGGTGCTGGCGTAGGTGCTGTACCTGCACCACATCTAGCATTGCATTCAGCCCTCGTACAGTGACGATTGTTATTGCCACCACATCCTCTGTAGGCAAAGCGCACACAGGTTCGTGTAGCTACATTATAGTGCCACATGTTCTGAGCACGACCAGCACAACCAGCTCCGGTCCTGGTACCAAGATTTCTGGGTCCAACACATACTGGCGCAGCTGAAGAAAGGAAAATATAAATTTTTTATAAATTTTTTATTTTCACTGTTAAACATTTTAAAAATCTTTTATATTATTTTACCTGCTCTGCCACGACATCTATTCTGTGCCTGTGAAAGGGCCACACAGATCACCAAGAGCAATGCGAAGCAAAAGAAAAATTTCATATTTTCAGTTTGAAGAACAAGTTTCGAATGATTACTGTGCCAAGTGGTTGGGCTTAAATAGTAAATTTTAAGAAAAAATTGTTTGTTCCGAAAACAATTAATTTTTCAATGTTTTAATTTATTTATTTTAATTTAATTTTGAAATATTATATTGTGTATCATTAATACCTAAATGCTTTAAAACAAAAGGGAAATATATAATATTAATTAAATAAAATCTGTTAACGAAAAACAAAACAAACCGAAAATGTCTTTTACAAACATTTGTACTAAATAAATAATTCTTAAATAATTTTACTCGATACTTTTTTGTATTTAAATTAATTCTAAAGAAACAGAGGGTGCAGAAACTTTACTTCCAGAAACACGTGCGAAACACGTGCGATTATTGAATAACATAAAAGAGTACGAATACTGTAGTCAAGGTGACTCAATTAAATGGCACAGTGTTTATTATGAAAGGTTTTTTATTTTGTATATATGTATATTATTTAAATAAATAAAATTAAATAAGTAAAATTTTTTGTCTGTATTGACAATCTTTTAATTAGAAGAAACTAATACCAGTCTAACAATTTTATGAAAACTCCTTCCCTGCATTTCTGTCATGACTTGACATTGAAAGGATCACATTAATGTCCCCCAAGTGACCCTTTCAATTTATTTTTAGGCCCTGTACCAAAGGTACAAGAGCCTATTGGTTTTGTGCAAATGTATGTAACAGGTAGAAATAATCGTCGGAGACCCCCAAAGTTACCCCCATTATGGTCAGGAATGATAGAGGAATCGATATAGACATGTCCGTCCGTCTGTATGAACGAAAGGATCTCGGAAACGGCAATAGATAGACACTTCGTGTTTTTTGCATTCGACTAGGACTGCTCCGGAATTTTACAAGTTTATTTTAAAATTTTGCACCTTCCTTATAAAATCACCACCAAGGCTAAAAATTTCTACGGCACAAAAAAAGTATATTGAGTATACCAGCATAGAGATAACGTCCTTCTAAGCCAAAATCCAAAAAGTTCATCAAAATCGGATACTAAATGACGATTTTATAGGCAATTGAATTTGAACGACCCCCTTTTCTTTTCATACATAAAAAAATGTTTTACGAGGCACTTATTCGTGCAGTAGGAAGTGGTCATAAGCTTGGTCATAAGCTCGGGAAACATTTAATGTGTTTGTTAGGAGACCTGACCGGTTACGCCCGACTGTAATTTCCTTACTTGTTCTGTATCAGACCGGTACTAAAGCTTTGACCAGACCGGCTGGACTAGTTTCTTTAGAAATATTTTTGATATTTTTTTTTTTTAACTAATTAAAATACATTGCAAACTAATAACAATATAACCAATTAAAAATACGGGGCCTTCTCTAAGGAACAACAATTTTATTAAATCTTATATTAAAGTTAAATGACAATATTTTAGGATGCAGAATATATTTTTTACATTGCATTTTGAAGTTGAAATAATGAATGAAGAGGAAATGGAATTTGCAAAAGAAGTCTTCCGACATTCTTTAATTTGAAGAAATCTCTTGACCGATTTCTGTTTGGGCGGAAAACTATATTCAGAAGGTGTTTATAGGTTATGGCACAATGCACAATGCGTTGCAGCTAGACCCCCAAGAGGTATCCCAAGGGTTTAAGACTAACAGAACAATAAGAAACTTGTGTGAAGTAATAAAGGACCAAAATTCATTAAAGGAGAATGACTGGTCTGGCGGAGTGTGTGAATTACTAATATACATACTCCGCTTGGATATAAGTTGAATGTCACAATATTAGAGTTGACCATAGTTTGCAGATGTGTGTACAAGCCTGCAGGAAACTTAAAAATAAAATACATAAATGTATCCAGTAAAGTTTATTTAAGTATTAGGTTTACATATATATATAATTCTATATAAAACACATTTTGGCATTTTTCGTTCATTAACAGATTTTATTGAATTAATATTTTATATTTCTGTCTTTTTTTTAAAGAACTAAGGTACACAATATAATTATTTAAAATATTTATATGTGCATATGTAAATTAAAATATTCCAAAAGTAATTGTTTTCGGAATAAACCATTTAAAAATAAATATTTTGTTTTCGTCTTCAAATTTGCTATTTAAGCCCAACCACATGGCACAGTAATCATTCGAAAGTTGTTCTTCAAACTGAAAATATGAAATTTTTCTTTTGCTTCGCATTGCTCTTGGTGATCTGTGTGGCCCTTTCACAGGCACAGAATAGATGTCGTGGCAGAGCAGGTAAAATAATATAAAAGATTTTTAAAATGTTTAACAGTGAAAATAAAAAATTTATATTTTCCTTTCTTCAGCTGCGCCAGTATGTGTTGGACCCAGAAATCTTGGTACCAGGACCGGAGCTGGTTGTGCTGGTCGTGCTCAGAACATGTGGCACTATAATGTAGCTACACGAACCTGTGTGCGCTTTGCCTACAGAGGATGTGGTGGCAATAACAATCGTCACTGTACGAGGGCTGAATGCAATGCTAGATGTGGTGCAGGTACAGCACCTACGCCAGCACCAGCACCGACACCAGCTCCTGCACCAGCACCAGCGCCAGCACCGGCAGAAGAATAATCAAGATAATCAAAGAAAGCATCGACTGAACTATATTTTTAAATATATCCATTTTGTAATAAGCATGTTTTAAAAACGAAAAAAAAAAAATAAAACATTGAATACACGATATAAAAATAAAAAATATAATGTTACTCTTTTAATATTTTTGTTCACCATGTTACGGTCAATGATGTTTGACATCCTGTCATGTTGGAAGACTATGTTTGACCATATTTGTATAGACTTCACATTAGTGACATGTGTGGAACCACAAGATATTGCCGTAAGCCACAAAGGTGGTAAATTTCTTGAACTTACTGACTTCCACTCTCCACGACCTCTAATATAGAATTGATTCTAAGAAGATCCCTCCGCACTAAATTGTTTGTGCTTTGGTATATATGTATGCAAACAAGACCTGCGAATGCCTACACTTAGAGGTTAGATCGGACGGAATCACTTTGTAAGACCTCGAATACCACGTTAATCATTTCGTTGTGGCATTAACAAAGACTTCATGCCATTGAAGACTGAAGCGGCTTTGTTACAGTGACTTATGGCATCGATATAGTACAACAATATTCTCTTTAAGAATGAGTTACTATATTTTTTAGCCTTGACTTTACTTGTTTTCCACATATATTTTGGTAGCTGCTAAATATTTTCCGAAACGGAGGTTAGTGAGTAATTATAAGAACACTATTGCTACCAATAAAACATACCAAAATGTGTTTTATATACACTAAATAAATAATGTTAAAAAAAGTTTACTCGGTATTTTTTTGTATATTAATTAATTCTAAAGAAACAGAGTGTGCAGAATCTTCATCTTCAGAGGCGAGTGCGCTTATTGAATAAAATAAAAAAGTACGAATACTAAAGTCAAGTCATATATGTATATAAAATAAAAGCCATATTGAGAATTTTGGGAACACTTACAACGAATACATAAGAGGACAAATAGATCAAATGCATTTGTATACGATATGAAGAGAACACATCTCCATATTCATACAAATTCGTTGACCAAATATAGAACGGGGAATCCTTGTAATAAACTATCAGACAGTAACAATTTAAATTACATTTAAATATCCGAAATTTCGATGTAAATAAAAATGAAAGTGTCCGGATTACAGAATCTATAATAGAAAACATTTGATTGTCCGGATTACCACTTTGAACAAGTTAAAAAGTGTCCGAATTATTTGTAAGTGTACTGTAAAAAATAAAGTCATAAGCGAAATTTATGCCGAAAGCCACTCATATGATTCAAAATCGAATTACTTAAAGATAAGAGGTTTTATTGTGTGTATTTTGTACTAATGCAAAAAAATATCATACACGGATCAAGATAGTATTATATAGTACATATATATAGTAAATAAGAAAAATACATAAATGTAACAAGCAAAGTTTTTTTATTAGGTACAAGTATATATGTACATATAATTGTTTATAAAACACATTTTGATATGTTTTATTGTTCATCAACAGACTGTATTGAATTAATATTATATATTTTCTTTTTTGTTTTAAAGCATTTAGGTATCAATGATACACAATACACTTTTCAAAATTAAGTTATAATATTGAAAAATGAATTGCTTTCGGAATAAACAAATAAAAAACTTATTTTGTTTTCTTCTTTGAATTTGCTATTTAAGCACAACCACTTGGCACAGTAATCATTCGAAAGTTGTTCTTCAAACTGAAAATATGAAATTTTTCTTTTGCTTTGCATTGCTCTTGGTGATCTGTGTGGCCCTTTCACAGGCACAGAATAGATGTCGTGGCAGAACAGGTAAAATAATATAAATGATTTTTAAAATGTTTAATAGTGCAAATTATAAAATTTATATTTTCCTATCTTCAGCTGCACCAGTATGTGTTGGACCCAGAAATCTTGGTACCAGGACCGGAGCTGGTTGTGCTGGTCGTGCTCAGAATATGTGGCACTACAATGTAGCTACACGAACCTGTGTGCGCTTTGCCTACAGAGGATGTGGTGGCAATAACAATCGTCACTGTACGAGGGCTGAATGCAATACAAGATGTCGTGCAGGTACAGCACCTACACCAGCACCGACACCAGCTCCAGCACCAACACCTGCACCTGCACCGGCACCGGCAGAAGAATAATCCAGATAATTCAACAGAGTTATGGACTGAACTATGAATTGATAACGAAAATATTTCCATTTATGTAATAAACATGTTGCAAAACGAAAAAAAAAACATTTTAATATTTTTGTTCACCATGTTACGGTCGATGAAGTGCCATTTTGGAAGACTATTTTTGTTAGGCTCTGTACCGAAGGTACAAGAGCCTATTGGGTTTGTGCAAATGTATGTAACAGGTAGAAATAATGTATGTAACAGGTAATAATAATGTTTGTTGTTATTTATTCAGAACAATTTTCATGAAGTGTGATTTCGGTTTTTTCTTTTGTTTTTCTTTTTGTCCAAAGTTACCCCCATTATGGTCAGGAGTGATAGAGGAGTCAATATAGACATGTCCGTCTGTCCGTATGTCCGTCCGTCCGTCCGTATGAACGAAAGGATCTCGGAAACGGTAATAGATAGAGACTTCGTGTTTTTTGCATTCGACTAGGACTGCTCCGGAATTTCACAAGTTTATTTTAAAATCTTGCCCCTCCCACACCCCCCCCCCCCTCCCCATAAAATCATCACCAAGGCTAAAAATTTCTTCGGCACAAAAACAAGTAAGTATGCCAGTATAGAGATATCGTCTTTCTTATCCACTATCCAAAAAGTTCATCAAAATCAGATAATAAATGACGATTTTATAAGCAATTGAATTTGAGCGAGCCCCCTTTTCGTTTCATACATAAAAAAATGTTTTATAAGGCACTTAGTCGCGCAGTGAGAAGTGGTCATGTGTTTGGTCATAAGCTAGGGGAACATTTAGTGTGTTTATTAGGCGACCTGTACTGGTACAGGGCCTCTTACAGTCGGTTACGCCCGACTGTGATTTTCTTACTTGTTTTGTTTTGTCGTTCTGTGACTTCTGGTATTGATAATGTAATACAATATTCTTTTTAAAAAGGAGTTACTCTAACAAGTTGTTACCCTTGACTTTACGTCAGTATGCCATTCCTTTTTTAGCTGTTTTAGACAGATTATTTGTTTTCATTCAAACTTATTCCGAAGCAAAGGTAAGCATTTGAACACTATCACTACCAATAAAACATACCATAATGTGTTTTATATATACTAAATAAATAATCTATACATGTCGTAGACAAATTTTAGTATATTAAAAATTTGGTATACATGGTAATGGCATCGGGAGAAATACGATCCATTGGACAAGTGTGAACAGTTTGACTTTACTAGACGGGAAGGAAGCGTGCGGAGTTCAACCAGTATTTAAAATAAAATTTACTCGATTTTCTTTTGTATCTTTATTAATTCTATAGAAACAGAGTGTGCAGAAATTTTACCTCCAGAAGCACGTGCGTCAAGGGAACTTAATTAAATATCACAGTGTAATGGTTTATTATGAAATTTTTGTTGCATATATCTTTAAATGTGTACGATGTGGTGCCTTTATCAATAATGTTTGTAAGAAACGTCAGACGCAAACTGTGCCCCATCTAGCAGCGGCTGAGGAAGACAAGTAGAATTCGGGTGAAGTAATTCCTAGGGGAAGTTTCCAGCCAAACATGAGTTAGTGCCTCCATTTCGCACCGCTCCTTATATTTTATATGTATTGAATTAAATTGTATCCAGTTAGTTAGCTATCCTATTATTTGTAGCCGACACTAGTATTAATATGAGGCTATAATACTAAACTTTAATATTAAGGGATTCTATTTGGAGGGAATTGTTTCTTCAACATTTCCAAACATAACGATATTACGAGTATATCATTTATACTAAGAAGAACCAAAGGATAATTAAACATGTTTAATTAAAAGAAACTTATACCAGTCTAAAAATTTTAAGAAGAGTGCTTTCCTGAAATTCTGACATGACGTGACTACTGACTGGTCCAGCAACTCTAGAACCGACAAATACAGAAAGGTCTATTAAAAGAGGTCACAAGTGTGCCACCTGAATCTGAATCACCTTTTCAATGTAATTTATTCATACATGTGTATAAAAAAAATTTTTTTTATTAGGTATGTACATTAAATTGTTTATAATTGTTTATAAAACACATTTTAGTATGTTTTGTTGTTCAGAAAACGATTTCATTGAATTAATATTATATATATGTATATCTTTTGTTTTAAAGCATTTAGATATTAATGATATAATTTTTCCAAATTAAATTAAAATATTGAAAAGCTGAAAATTGCTTTCGAAATTAACAATTAAAAACAATATTTTTTATTCTTCAAATTTACTATTTAAACCCAACCACTTGGCACAATAATCATTCGAAAGTTGTTCTTCAAACTGAAAATATGAAATTTTTCTTTTGCTTTGCATTGCTCTTGGTGATCTGTGTGGCCCTTTCACAGGCACAGAATAATTGTCGTGGAAGAACAGGTAAAAAAAGGGTTTTTTATATGTTTAACAGTGCAGATTAAAAAATAAATTTTCCTTTCTTCAGCGACGCCAGTATGTACTGGAGCCAGAAATCTCGGTACCGCGACTGGTACTGGTTGTGCTGGTCGTGCTCAGACTATGTGGTACTATAATGTAGCTACTCGGACCTGTGTGAGCTTTGCCTACAGAGGATGTGGTGGCAATAACAATCGTCACTGTTCTTTGGCGGAATGCAATACAAGATGTGTTCAAGGTGCAGCACCAGGAAAGTAATAATCATGATAATTATCGACTGAGTCATCGACTGAACTATAATTTTTTTATAATGCAAATATATTCATTTGTGCAATAAAGATGTTTCAAAATGAAATAAAAAAAATATAATGTTACAAATTTAATTTTTATTTGCCATTTTACGGGCCATGAATTTCGGAAGATTATTTATGACTAGATTTGGGCAGATTTTATTTCCAACAAGATGGTGTCATAAGCCATACAGCTGAGCAGTTTATAAATAAACTATACGTATAATAAAATCGTGGTAAAATTTTTGTTTGTGTGTTTGTGCGCGCATCCCGCCTAAACCGCTAAACCAATTTATATTAACTTTGGTATAGAAATAGATGGGACGTTGAAGTAGAACATAGGCTACTTTTTGTAAAAATCGGAGGGGCACCGTATATAAGCATATATAAAATTAAGGTCATATCTTTGCATCCATTTGAGATACAGAGATGAAATTTGATATTTATTATATAGAATCGAAAGAAGTAACCCTATCAATTTTGGTCCGAATTCGATGGGTGATTCCCTGCCCCCATATAAGCGATTTACAAATTTTATTATAGCGTTGCATCATTTGTATTACAGAAATAAGATCCATTGGACAAGTGTGAATAGTTTGACTTTACAGGACGCGAAAGAGGCGTGCGGAGTTGAACCAGTATTCAAAATAAATTTTACCCGATTCTTTTTGTATTTTAATTGATTCTATAGAAACAGAGTGTGCATAAAATTTACCTCCAGAGGCACGTACGATTATTGAATGAAATGAAAGACAATGATTAGTGTAGTCAAGGGAACTCAATTAAATATCACAGTGTAAAGGTTTATTATGTAAATGTTGTAAATTTTTGTTGTATATATCTTTAAATGTGTACGATGTGGTGCATATATTAATAATGTTTGGAACAAACGTAAGACGGCTCAGGGAGACAAGTACAATCAAGGTGAAATGATCCCTATGGGAAGATCCTTGCAAATATGAGATAGTGCTCCTGTCTCGCACAGCTCCATATGTTACTTGTATATATGTATTGAATTAAATTTTATGCAGTTAGTCAGCTATCCTTTAATTTCGGTGCTAAAATAAAAACATATCGATTTGTTTAGATGAATGCCTAGGCGCTGAAACGTGGTGGCTGTGGTTAAATAGCCATGTGCGGGGAACATATAGTCCCAGTATGCGATGTGGAGTTGCATTGAACCAACGCTGTCTTATTTTCACAACAACTATTACCATTGCAATTTCATAGACAGCAGAAACTTAAGATAGTCTCCCATCTCTTTACCAAGGTGAGAAGTTCATTGGCCAAACAAACAAAACTTCAAAGTTGGTTCCCACAGAATTTATTATTACATATTATTTTTTACTAATTAGAAAAAACTAATGCCAGTCTAAAAATTTTAAGAAAAGTGCTTTCGTGACTACTGGCTGGTCCAGCAACTCTAGAACCGGCAAATACAGAAAGTTATATTAAAAGAGGTCACACGTGTGCCGCCTAAATCACCATTTCAATGTAATTTATTTGAGATATAAATAATATACTTATATGTATAAGAAAACGTTTATTTTATTTATATATATATATATATATAAATGTTTATAAAACACATTTTAGTATGTTTTGTTGTTCAGCAACAGATTTTATTGAATTAATATTATATATATTCTCCTTTGTTTTAAGGCATTTAGGTATTAATGATATAATATTTATTAAAGCCCAACCACTTGGCGCAGTAATCATTTAAAAATTGTTCTTCAAACTGAAAATATGAAATTTTTCTTTTGCTTCGCATTGCTCTTGGTGATCTGTGTGGCCTTTTCACAGGCACAGAATAATTGTCGTGGACGAACAGGTAAAAAAGGGCTGTTAAAATGTTTAACAGTGCAGATTAAAAAATAATTTTCCTTTCTTCAGCGACGCAATCATGTGATGGAGGCAGAGATGTCGGTACCACGTCTGGTTCGGGTTGTGCTGGTCGATCTCAGGTTATGTGGTTCTATAATGCTCCTACTCGGTTCTGTTTGAGCTTGTGGTACAGAGGTTGTGGTGGCAATCACAATCGTTACTGTTCTCAGGCGGAATGCCATGCAAGATGTAATCCACGAGCAGGAAAGTAATAATCATGATAATTAAACAGAGCTATCCATTTATGCAATAAACATGTTTCAAAACGAAAAAAAATTATAAATAAGAAAATTACAGTCGGGCATAAACGATCTGAACCAAATCAGGATCTAAATCTTTTCCTAACAATCAAATAAAATGTTTCCCTAACTTATGCACAAAGCAGTGCAAAACAAAAAGGTAGGAAATTAATAACAAAAATGGTATTGATGAAAAAATGGTATCGTTCAAATTCAATTCAAAATATTATCCGATTTTGATGACATTTTTGAATTTTGGCTTAGAGGGACGAGAAACTATAGTATTTGGAAGGAATAAAAAAATTTCAACTACGCTGGAGTAAATATATTGAGCTGAAAGAAGACTATGTTGAGAAATAAAACACCTTTTTATCGAAACTTATATCTTTTATTCACAAAGTTACAAACTTATAAAACCACTTCGTAGCAGATAAATTTTTAATTTAACATATCTTATTTGGGGTTTTCAATAGGTGAAACTGCAGAAAATGAGTGGTGGTGTAGTAACTTGACCTAAATCGCGCGAAACAAACTGAGCTCCAATAGCCATTTGTGTATCATATTAGACCTATCGAGCACTGAGAGATACTCTTATATAAATTAATACCATCTTATTTAATAGTGACACAATTCTGTTTGATAAGCCTGTGCAGGACTTTTTTCGAAGCTTGCCTGTCAGAGTCAGTCGTTATGAAATAGCTATTCAGCTGCGAGTCTGGCTAAAACCGAACAATTCTTAAAAGATATCAAAGCATTATTTTATTTCATTTAGATTTCCGCTGCCTGTCTAAGAATTCAGTGATTTTGATCCATTTTGGATTTTAGTCCAACAAGTGTCTTGCGCAGACCTTAATGGCATGGATTCAGATTGAAAAACTTTGGTACCAAGGTACCCATTGTAATCGAACCTACACCAGTATCCGTTTCGGTAAGGGAAATATCAGTAATCCACAAAGAAGTAGATAGTCCAATACTCGGATGCCGTCCTCCCAATCTGCGCGGCTTAGGAACGAATTTAAACCGTATGCCGAAGAAAAGATTCCTGGTCATCTTAACTGATTCAGATCTCGATGCCAGGAATGTGTTATTAAGATACTAAAGTGACCCAGATTCTTAAGCATCAATTGCCGCAGACGTTTGTATGAAAATATACAGCGGGGCATACCAATTTCCGCTTCCATTGCAGTATGGTCGCAATGCAGCTGTCATGATGTCACCTTATGGAGAAGTTTGGACCACCATGCAATGGTGTTGTAGATGAAGATGTATCTTAACATTGAGGTACAAAGGGCTCTAGTAATATTAATCTAAAGAATTTTGATATTACCTACACCTATTCAAAAAAAAAATAAATAAATAAATAAATAAATAAAGATCCTTCCTAGTGATCCGATCTTGGCCTATAAGAAATATTTTCTTAGTAATCATGAAAAGATTCACCAAATTTCCGATTCAAATTTACAAAAACTCAGAAAGGTTGGACAGATCTTAATTTGGGCTACTTTTAATGGTCCGATCTGGACTTAAATGGAATATTTGAGGGAATGGCAGGAGATAACTGAAATAGTATATTTCTAACAAAACTAACATCTTCAATAAAAATCAACAAAAACTCAGAATGAAGAGTACGATTGCATTTGTCAATTTTTTTAACAAAGTTGGTATAAGGTTGAAATTACCTAGTTTTTAACCTCATTACTTAACTTATCACGCATAAAATTACATATATGACAGTAAATTTATAATTATTAGTTATCTCCTGTTTTCAAGATTCAGATCAAGGTAGTAGTAATTTCTGAATTCTACTTGTTTCAGAAATATTGGTTTACTTTGTGCATTGGTTACATTTTATTTTAATAATTTATACATACATCACGGCGCCTTACGACGTTTTTAATAAACAGCGAATCACGAAGTGAATTTGAATTGCAAAGCTCTGTGACTCACGAAATACAACTCTGCCAAGCATTCATAAGCAATAAAGTGCGAGAGAGAGACATAGTGCGAAAGTAGTGTAGGTGTACAACAGCTGATAAGCAGTATCAAAATAAGCTCCGACGGACTTTCTTTTTGTTTTGCAGTAATATTTTACTAGATAAATTAAACATATTAATTAATTCGCGCGATATACGCGCAACAAATACAAATGGCGGAGGCAGCTGAGCAGGCGGCAAACAGCGTAAGTTGTGTGAACGAATGGCAAAAGCAGAAGAAAACATTGTTGATTGAATCATATACGCTTTTAGGACACAGAGACTGAAAGCACCACGGAGGAGGAAGTCGAACCGAAATTCAAATATCAACGTATTGCAAATGATTTGAAGCAAATACTTAACTCAGATGTGGTCACTTGCTGTGCGGTTCATCCCAAGGTTTTTGGCATTAAGCTTATTCAAAAGAAATGCTTTATTTTACTTTAAACATTTTGTGTCTTACAGTTTCTCATATTTGGCACCTTTTTGGGGCGCGTATATCTACTAGATCATCAGGGCAACTCGGTGGACTCTAATCTAAGTGGTAGTAGCCATTCATATGCACACACTGTAGCCGTTAATCAAATCGATGTGGACGAGAGAGGCGAATATGTTGCAACGTGCTCCGATGATGGCAAGGTTAGCACCAACACCGCTCACACCCAGACCAAATGACTCATCTATGTATATTGTATTGCATTACATATAGGTCAACATTACAGGGCTGTTCAACTGCGAGAATAATCAAAATCTTAGTTTTGGTAAATTCATTAAAGCAGTGGCACTTGATCCGGATGCAAAGGCGAATGGCGTACGTCGTTTCATTGTAGGCGATGAGAAACTTACGCTGTACGAGCGCAACTTTCTCAAGAAACTCAAATCGAGCGTACTATGCGCTGCTGAGGGCAACGTGCTCTCGGTCTGCTGGAATGGAAGTTTTGTTGCGTGGGCTAGTCACCTAGGCGTGCGTGTTTATGATCTGAATGAAAAATGCTCATTAGGACTGATGAAATGGGAGGTGCCGCCTAATGCACGCTTAGAGAATTTTCGCTGCAATTTTCGTTGGTCGAATGCAACAACATTACTCATCGGTTGGGTAGACACCATACGCATCTGTGCAATACGTAAGCGTAATGCCACCGAGGTAACCATAGGCAATCTACCGGGCTGTATTGTTGATCCGAGTGAGTAGTATATGTGAATTACATGTTTAGATTATAATATATTTATTTTTAATAATTTATTTGCAGTCTCAACTTTTCAAACTTCTTTCTACATCTGCGGCTTGGCACCTCTTACAGCAAATCAATTAGTTGTGTTGGGCTATCCAAAGGAAAGAGATATGGAGCATAAAGCACTGCGACCCGTGCTATGTGTTATGGAATACAAGTTGAATAGTAGTGAAGAAATTTGCACGGATAGTCTGTCCTTACGCGGGTAAGTAATACAACTTGATTTAAGCAAGTATTTTAGCCACTTTTGATTGAAAGTTGCCTCTATAGAGTATTGTTTAAATATGGACGCATAAACAGGATATAGAGTATTTAGAATAGACTGGATTTACAGTATGCTGTACATTTCTTTCCTGTTTACGGTACTCGAGATAGAGCTGTATTGTGGAATTTAATATGTTAATCATTTAAATAGACTTGCTACGCTCATTTTAAATAATCCTATAGATAAAATTACAAGACAAGCCTTAAAAGGTGTATTAATAGACATAAAGACTCACGTATTCCACCTAACTCTAAGGGGTAGCACCCACATAAACCAGTCTGTGTGTTTCCAAACACTTGGTATGTACGTGATATCTTGAAATCAAGCACTATAGAATACGTTCTTGTTTAATATAAAAAACTTCTGTATTATACATAGGAACTTCAAATGCGAAATAATGGCGTTTGATATTTTTTAAAATATTCTTTAAAATATTTTTTTATGTTTATGTTGGCACATATACCTACATGCTTTATAATTTGAACTTATTATATTCCAATCCATAAAATTGTTTGGGGTCGAATCCAACATCTAAAGTACAAAGTCATCAGAAAAGAGTTTTTGATAAAGTCATCAGACAAGAGTTTTAAAAACTAGTATTTAAATAAGTTACTCGCTTAAAATATTGCTTCACATTGATTCGCTTCAGCATATAGACCACGTTTGCCTATAAATATTCTTTCTCAAATAGAAATTGCAATATTTATTTGTTTAAAATCGTTTATTTTTATTATAATAGATATCAAGGCTACACTGTCAATGATTACAGTCTTGGTTGTATACTGGAGGAGAACCGTTACTTCATTGTTGCACCGAAGGACATTGTGGTTGCCAGTCTCTATGATACAGATGATCGTGTGCAGTGGCTCATTGAACATCGGTAAGTAGCATAGATATAAAGTTAAGAATATTAGAACATCAAAATTATTTATGGTCAAACTTTGGTCGATTGAAAGAAGCAAAAATTAGTTCTCGTACGAGCAGAAAAGCGCAATCTTAAGTCTTTCTTGGCTGATATACGACGGCTCTTCTAATTAACCCACTGCGCGATTCAAAGAAGGTTTATTCCTTTGTGGCGCTCTAGAGAAAATTAAAGTATACGAACTATGTTAAGTTGGTTATTATTGGATAGGTATTAGAAAATCATCTTTATGTTTCTCCTTTCATTCATACGTTGTCATGTCATAGTGTTATAATTTGCATTTAGCTCTTGCTTAATAGCAATATGCTATTGGTTTTGTTTTGCAGTCGGGTTTTTGTAATTTTTTAGCAATTACTTGTTTTTTACATACATAAATACCTTCTAATGGTAATGTGAGAAGTTTAATTTAGATTCTTAGCACATAAAGAGCTGTGCTGAGAATTATTGCTTTTCAATTTTGATTTACTTAAATTGCATTATTAATTCCCACCAATGGCATACTCTATGCAACAGCATTGTCGCAACACTTATCGGACGTTTTACGCCAGTCGTAATAGTATTCCGGCGGCCGACGCAGCATCGCTTC
This sequence comes from Leucophenga maculata, assembly GCA_035044805.1. Taxonomy (NCBI): domain Eukaryota; kingdom Metazoa; phylum Arthropoda; class Insecta; order Diptera; family Drosophilidae; genus Leucophenga; species Leucophenga maculata. Next base: position 918,510 of record JAWNNP010002066.1, read on the forward strand.
ATTGCTCACCTCGAAGGTGCACAGTTTTCCGTCATACAAATCACGCATAATTGTCTCGTTACGCTTGTGCAGCACAAGATGCTCACGGCGACATTTGCGCGGCATGTAACCCGTATCGAAACGCGAATCGTGTCGTCTATAGATTTGTCGCAGCGGTGCTAGCCATGTACCCATTGAGACATCTTCGCTGACATATGTAGATAAATAGTGCGAGTTATTCGCTACGAATTCACAAATTTTGCGCGAGATTACATAACCACCACCTTGTGCATATGCAATATAGTTCTTAGCCAGATAATAGTTTGTCTCGGCCCATTGTCCTTTGAGTTTGATATTAGCGCGGCCGTTGAAGTAGCCCCAATAAAGCTGCGGCAGTGGCTTGCTCCCGCCATATTCCGTTGTCTTACGCAATAATTTGCGATCGTATGATACCAATTCGTTGACTAAATGATTCAACTTTACATAAGTGTCATCGTCCACCTTCAGCAAATAGGAGTAGTCGTAGTGATGCGTTAGTGCATCCAAACAATGTAACATTTTCTCTGTAAGATTTGCGTAGGTATCTTGCAGCCGCGGCAGCAACAGCAAATCCTTATGTTGTCGCTGCTCTCGATCTAACTCTGCACGCAGGCTTGGCTCTAAGCTGGCTGTACCAATGGCAAAGAAATGCTTAACGCTTATGCTGCGCTTTTGATGTGTATTTGGCGCGCCTTGTGCTGGCAGATTATTTAACCAATCCAGGTAGATACGTTTTCGATTAGCCTGCTCTGGCACAGTTTCCGTTTCCAAGTGCCCACGTTCATTATATTGCGGCATGTAAATAAAATCCTCAGGATAGTAGGGCAGCCGCAGCGGTTCTTGTGCATAACGCAACCAAGTATCGCGCATGACCTGGCGATGCGTTGTGTGCAACGGTGCGCTCAGTACAAGTACTATTAGAAATAACTCTGGATGCGGCTCTGGCATGGCAACGCCACTTTTGTGTGCGGGACATCTATCCGCGGTCAGCAGTATGGTCGCGATGAAGGTGCCGAAGAAGAAGGCTGTCATGGCAGTGAACAGTGTCACCAGATTGTTCATGCGACGCATGACTGGCGTGAATTAATCCTAATTACAGTCACGCTTATTATTTTTTAATTTTAAAATACTTCATATCTACAATTTTATTTTAGTTTGTATAATTTGCTTTGTGCATCATACGTAAACAACAGCTGATTTGTCTTTTCTTTTCGCACAGGCGCTTTAACGCTATTTTTTATGCAGCCCTGGTTTTAACGTTTTATTTTATTTAAAATTTCAGCAAATACGAGGAAGCCATGGAACTGATTGCCACACACGGTGGCTCCTTAACACTACTCTCGGTTGCAAAGTAAGTTTGTTCAATTATTACTCTAGAAAATAAGAAATATTATACAAACAGGAAAATATCATTTTGGTGTTAGGTTTGTAACCGCTAGAAGGAATCACATTTTGCATATGTATATGGACTTTAATTTTAAATCAGCTCGACAGAGCGAACCGATTTAGACATGTCGTTTATATGTCTTAAATTTCTTCGAGTTCTAAAAATTGCCATACCAAATCAAATCCTATTTTAATCTAAAATAGTGTTTTTGACACCATTTAAATTTTTATTGGAGGTCCTCTAAAACACCAACAATTTTTACAATAACTTTTCGAAACTTTCCCACCCGAAAAAGTCCGTCGGACAAATTATGATAATTATGAAACTTCCCCACCCGTTATAACGTATATAACAATACTATTCAATGCAAAACTCAAGGACAGTCACTTGCCAGCTCAGTGAATGAAATAAATAATATTAATGGTGCCAAGGTGCGTCAAAGATAAAACACAGACGTCTTCGTTGATTTTATGGGGAAGGGGGGGGAGGGGCAAGTTTTTAAAATAAACTTGTGAAATTCCGGAGCAGTCCTAGTCGAATGCAAAAAACACGAAGTCTCTATCTATTACCGTTTCCGAGATCCTTTCGTTCATACGGACGGACGGGCGGACAGACGGACATGTCTATGTCGACTCCTCTATCACTCCTGACCATAATGGGGGTAACTTTGGGGGTCTCCGACCATTATTTCTACCTGTTACATACATTTGCACAAACCCAATAGGCTCTTGTACCTTCGGTACAGGGCCTAATTAACGAGCCTTTCGATAGCTTTTATGACCAATGGTGTTTTACATCTAGGCATACATCTCGAAAGACAAGTTTAGCTACCGCGAACTGCATATTTAATACAGTTAATATCAACTTGAAATATTATCTGATGTTTTCTTATGGACGTATGTTCCACTCTTAAGTATAACATTGACTGAAATATATCCCGAACCGTCCAATATGTTTTGAAGAACAAGGTTTACAGAACGAGCCTCTTCGAATCCAAGGTAGCGGATTTCAAATATCAACTGAAGGTAGGAAACGAATAGATTCTATTCTCTGTTGCTTTTATTATATTTTTCTGGTTTAAAGGTCCCAACTTAAACATCAATGTTGTTTATTTATTTACAAATCAATTTTATCTATAATCGGTATCTATTTAAATAATGAAACATTTTTTCACTGCTGCAGACTTTATATAAACCATCTACTCGCTTTGAAACAATTTGATGATGCCGCCAAACTGTGCCTACGCGTATTGGGCAATAATAAATCACTCTGGGAAGAGGAAATCTTTAAATTTGTCAAGTACAGTCAACTTCGTTCGGTCAGCGCATATTTACCCACCTCGGATGACTGTAAACTTGATCCACATGTCTATGAAATGGTGTTGTACGAGTTTTTGAAATTCGATGTCAAGGGGTTTCTCAATCTTATTAAGGAGTGGCCGGCACATCTGTACGATTGCGCAGCGGTCATTAATGCCATACATGACAACTTCCGAAAACAAAATGCGAATGAATTGCTTGAATCACTGGCGTTGCTCTATTCCTATCAACATGATTACGAGAGTGCGCTGCGTATGTATTTAAAGTAAGTACACAGTTTATGATGTTTTGTTTAAGGTTGCATAAATTTCACGCACCTATTTTTGCATATTACAGGCTACAGAACAAGGATGTATTCGAACTGATTCGACGCTATGAACTTTACAATGTCATACATAAGATGATAATACCGCTTATACAATTAGATCGCGAACGTGCCTTTCATATGCTACTCGACAAACGCAACATACCACCCGAAGTGGTTGTGCATCAGCTCGATCAGAATCAAGAGTATTTGTATTGGTATTTGGATGCACTTGATAAAGTGGACAGTCGTGGTACATTCCATTGGAAGCTAGTGCATCTGTATGCAAAGTATGAACCGACAAAATTGCTGCCATTTCTGCGCCGTTCCAATCATTATCCCATACAGGAAGCTTTGGATATATGCAAGCGTGAGCTGTTCTACCCGGAAATGGTCTATCTACTCGGCCAAATGGGCAATACCGTGGAAGCGCTAAATATCATAGTACACAGGGTAAGTAGCGAGTCACTTTAAATTTTCATACTATTTTTTTAAAACAACTGCTCAATAGCTGAAGGATTACGAGATGGCTATTGAATTCTGCAAGGAACATGACGATTCCGAACTGTGGAATGTGCTCATTGACGAATCAGTGGAGAAACCAGAAATCATGACGCAACTACTGGACGGCATAGTAGGCTATGTGAATCCTGTAGCGGTGGTCAGTAAAATCAAACCCGGCCAGAAAATACCACATCTGCGTAAATCTATTGTAAAAATGCTTTGGGACTATAGGCTGCAATCGCAGATTTTTGAATGCTCACATAAAATACAGCTCACCGATTATTTTGAATCGCACGCTGAAGTTGTGCAGCAGCAGCGACGTGGCGTTTGCATTTCATACGAACAATCATGCGAAAATTGCCATCGGCCAGTGATAGCTAGTGTAACCACTCCGCGCAATAGTCTGATTGCATTCAATTGTGGTCATTTGTATCATGAAACATGTGTGCCGGGACGTTATATAAACGAGCATTGTGGCACCTGTAAGCAGCGTCAAGAAGGTGATGGCGATGAAAACGACGATTGAGGAAGTAAGCAAGCGTATTATGCGTCTGGAATTTGTCATTCTCATGTCAATACCACATTCATTTAGCATTTAAATAAATCAAACAAACGTTTAACGTCTTTATTGTGTGCCCTTCTTTCCTGCACGTTAAAGTGGAGTAATAATGTATTCATTTAGTTTTATTTTAGTTTTTTAGGCTTAAAGTTTTGTACTCGGAATTAAGTCAAAATAAATAAAAGACACATATTTATAATATACTAGGGCGATAACAATAATTTGATAAATTGGGTTCTATGAAGTTATTGTTTTCTTAATATAGTATTTATTTTAAGTGCAGCAGGTTTCACAACATGTTGTCTACAGGTCTCTTGTTCTAATGTAAAGAAGTATTTTCAACTAACAACTTTCTGCCTTCAACTGCCTGCCTGTTCACCTGCAGCGTAAAAACTTTCCGTTAAAGTGCGTTGGTATAGCGTCTTTTGCTGGAGGATGTAAATCCTTTCATCTCCACACAACTCGACGACACAGTGATTCCCTAAACAACCAATTCAAAGTATTTACGGCACCTTTTGGACAACAGGCTGGCAGAAACATTGCGATCGTGTGTACCGGTCAGGTCAAATGAAACCCGTTTTGGCTTATCAATCCATGGAGTAAACTTTAGCTGTGCAACAAAAACATATTAGCGCTCCAACATGGATATGTATATATATATTAAGATAATCGTCTTTGTAATCCTATTCTAGAAAATTTGTGCAGTACTTTCGAGTGGGCAAGGACATGTTTAATATGTGTTGGAGAGAGTTACAATCATTTTAAGTCATTTAAGTCATTCCGTATGTCGCACTCCAGTAAAATGGCTAGTAAAATCGGGTGTGTGGATGGGATGCATATTAGACTGCAGAAACCTGTAAGAAATGGAATTGTGAGATGGGTGTGTGAAAGTTTTGTTTTAACCCCATACATTTGAGAGTGGAGTCTGTAATTATTCAGCAGAGATTTATAGCGAAATATGCAGCTGCACGGAATATAGCTGAACCCACAATTGGTGTTCTTAAGAGCAGGCCTAAGTGCCAATTCAATTTTGATCCAAAGTTTGCGTGCGAATGTATACTGCGGTCTGCACAACATTTTCAAAAGCGTAATAAACCTTTACATAATATTTTTCTATAAGTGTCAAAAGTGTCCGAGATGCTTCAGATTACATGGAGATATACTAGTGTAGTATCTCGGCCATGACACTTTTTTTGTGTGGTGTAATTTATCCATAAGCAAGTGTACTTGCTTATGTGCTTATCTATCTAGGGAACTACAACTTAATATTGTATATATATGTGAGTGCATTTTTATCATTGGAGTCACTGAGTACAGATTTGCAAGACAAATGTAAAGATTTAATATGGTTTAAAAATGATTTATGTAAAAAACTCTATCTACATCCTCACATGCACGATTGACCACTTTAATTCAATCTCCAATCCAATTACACAAGGTAACTGCAATTATGTGATTAAGATGCGCTCACTTGTAGTGAAACTGTTTCTCAACTCTTATATAATTTAATATTACAATAGTCCAGCAGCATATTGCTAATTGAACAATGGTGTATAAGTACATGGTGGATGTAAGTACATTCATCACTAAGATTTTGCAATTGAAAAAAATTTCTGTAGGACGGAAAGCGCCCTTAATTCCTTAATTTCTGCCCATAACCATTTGAATTATAAATCAAAAGACTCAAGCGCGATATATTTTTAGAAAATTCAATTATATATTTTTAAGTTACATATTTATTTTTAAGTAAATATATACTTATTGGCATTAATATGCCAATATTAATAATATCGTCGTTAGAGCTACTTTGCCATTATGATTTTTTGTTGATAATAAGCGTATTCAAAATGTTCTTTTATGGTCTTTTCGTATAAAATTTCAAAAATTAATTATGTTCAACTGTTGAGCACGCATAAACGAAAGCTTAAAAATGTTTCGTCAATATCAATATCATTCGCCGTGTTCTAAAATTGCTTTTGATTTGTAAAATTGATATAATTGAAGTCAATAAACCACAAAGTGATATTCATTGAATTAGTTTTTTTCCAATATAATCAAAGTTACGATTTTCAAACTCGCATGACAATAAGTTTTGATTTTGCTTTTGAAATTCTAATGCGATTGGATTACAAAACAAAAAAAACATTATGAATACGCTTAATTTATTTTTTAAATTTTTGCTGTTACGTATCATATTATTATTAATAATTGTTATTTTGTATATTTAAAATTAAGTTTATTTAACTTTATTGCTGCTTAGTTTTATTGGGCTAAGCGTGTTCTTTTATTTTACTTAACGAAAAATGTGTTTAGAACTTAAGTGTGTGTTTTTTTTTTGTATTTTTATTTATTATATAAGTTTTCAAAAGCTTATATTTAAATAATTTTCATCCGATTTTCGCATAGACTATGTTACATATGATTACGAATAATATAAGTTATTTGTAGTTTAGTGTTTATGCATAGATTATTTTCTTTTTAACAATATTTCCTAAATTCGAATGAACTATAGCAAAGAAAGCAACTAACAAATAAATAAAACGTGTATTTAAAAGAGGTGAATAAAATACGTTTTCTTTAAATAAGTAGTGAAGTCCATGTAGAAATCATGTGTCGTTTTTAATATAAAATGCTGTTGTTTTCGGGAGGAAGGGAGAATTCTATTATGTTTTGTTATTGTAACGCTAAACGATTATACTAGTATAGTGTGAAAAAATAAGCTAGTTACCAACACCAATCCCCTATCATCAAAAAATTGTATCATTTTAGGCATTATTTAATATTGCTGTTGAGCGCGACTTTAGTAATTCGCCGGCGGAGGCGGCACTGTAGGCATTGATGTAGCGGCAGCAGCAGCAGCCGCTGCTGCTGCCACAAAACCGCTTGCACTGGAAGTATGTAAATGATGATGTTGCTGCTGTTGGTGATGATGCAGTTGCTGATAATAATAGCTAACGCTTGCCTGTTGTTGATAATGCGCGGCGGCATATTGTTGCAGATGCGGCTGCTGTGGGTGCTGATGATGATGATGACTGTGTGGTGACTGTGTTTGCAATTGATGTGGCTGCTGCTGTTGCTGTGGTTGTTGATGATGGTATGTATGCATCGGATGTTGTATTGTGGCTGTTGTTGTGGCAGTAGCAGCAGCTACAGTTGATGTTACTGCTGTTGTAGACGAAGATGTTGTTGATTGTGTTGTTGGGGCTGTTGCCTTTGTCGTCGCACTTGTATTGATGTTATTTTGATTGTTATTGTTATTATTGTGTGCGCTTGTCTATAATCCGGAAATTATAACCTCATGTTGCGCATCATCATCCATATCAGGCATTTCACGTTTATGTATAACAACACCATCAACATGTGCCTGTCTTGGCGCTGTTTGTCCATATTTCTGATGTATTCCTCGATGACGTTTCAGTGCAAAACGATCAGCAAAGGCGGCGGAGCAGATATCACATTTAAATGGTTTTTCGCCGGAATGCACCTTGGCATGATTTTTGAGATGGGCTGCCTGTGAGAAGGCGGAGCCACAAATATCGCATTTATATGGTTTTTCACCGGTGTGTATGCGACGATGGTTCCAGAGTGTAGCATGACGCGCAAAGCCTTTATCGCAGACTTCACAAACGTACGGACGTTCACCGCTATGCGTACGTTCGTGATTCTTTAAATGTGGCGACTGTGAGAACTGCATGCCGCAAGTCTGGCATCTGAAATTTAACATAAAATTTTTAATATTTAATTATGCTTTGTTATTTATACACATTTAAAGTAGTGATTAGTGGAATATTTCATATTAAATGCAGGAGGTAAAAAATAAAAATATTTATGGAACTGATCTTTAGGTAGATATTCTTTAGGTCCAATAATAATACCAATAATTGATTTTAAAGAGTTTATCCAAAGATTTTATATAATGACTGGACTTTATATCGAAATGTATTACTTACTTGTAAGGCTTTTCGCCAGTGTGTATGCGAGCATGATTCTTTAGATACACAGCCTTTGCAAACGCTAGACCACAAATGGTGCATTTATAATTCTTTTCACCGCTATGTAGCTTCTTGTGTGACCATAAACTGGAGTAACGCGAAAAAGTGCCACCACAAATAGTACAAGTAAATGGTTTTGGATTTCTGCACAAAAAGAAAATTAATAATTATTTTTCTATACAAAACAATGATTATTTTTTCGATTACGCCACCACTTACTCTGTTTTTACCGGACCAGCCAAGTGTTTATGGCTAGTGCCTGCATGAGTGTGGCCAACGGCGACCACACCAGAGCCATTACATTTCTGGCATTTAGTCAATTGTTGTGAATTGCGTTTTTTCACGGGATGATGTCCCGGCGAACTGCCGCAATTCTCACGTTTAATGGTGCCGGTCTGTTGTGCTACAATCTGCTGCAGCTGTGCTTGTGCCTGTGGCGTTGTAGATATGATTTGCATTTGTCCAGAAATTTGGCCTGCGTGTATGAATAATAATAATGTTATTGAAATACTGAATTCAATTAAAATAAATCGAGCTTACCATCACTAGAAGCGAACAATGCTGCATTTTGTTCAGCCTGCATGCAGGATTCGCAACGTGTTTGCTTGGGTCCTTTACGCTTTGAGTGTTGCATGATAACATTACCGCATGTAGTACATTTGCTGTGCATTTTATTGCCTCCTGCGGCACTGCCGCCATCATTTGCACTTTGATGTAAAACAGTTTGCACCGGCTCAATGCCATCGGAAGCCACTATTTGTATCTGGCTCATTTGTCCATTTTCGGTAATAATGTTTTGGGTTTGCATTATACCCTGTTGCGAGTTAACAACAGCAATGGTATCAGTTTGGTGACTATTTTGCTGTTGTGACTGATCGCTACCATCCTGGGTGTGTATACGTTTATGCGCATTCAATAGCGCCAGATGTGGAAACATAGCAGCACAGACATCGCACTTGAAACTTATGTTCGAGATGGTGTTCTGTATGTTCGAATTATTCTATAGAAATAAAACAGCATAGTGAGAAAGAATAATCACTTCAATAAAAATTATAAACTTACCGAAGCTATTGGTTTATTTTGATTGACAATCTGTATGCGTCCTTGTGCATCAACCGTGGCGATACCAATCGGTGCACCTTGATTCAGCTGTACACCGTTGACGAGCGCATAATTGTAACCGCTAACCGGTTGTGCTATATAGCAAGTCTTGTTATCGTCTGTTGTTAATTGCGCCAGGTTTACGGTTGCTGCGTTACCCTGCGCAAATTATATAAATAAATTCAATTAAATAATTATAATGCGTTTTTCTACAAGATCAACTTACGTTCGTAGTATAATAGAATGTAGGCTGCTCAGCCTTTTGACCCTCAATCTTGGGCTGCTTGAGTAGTGTGCCGTCCGTTGTCTGGTATTGTATAGTGGCAGGCTGGCCGTTTGCCGCAAGCGCATTGGTTGTGAAAATTATATTCTTAGTTAGATCTTCCATTACAGAAGTGTGTTTGATTACACTGTAAACAAAAATAAGAAAAAAAAAATTATAGCTGCGTTGTTGTTTCTATGTTGTTATACGCTGCTGCTTATGTGGTGTAGTGTACCAGCACGATACGCGTCACTTTCTATCGTTGTACGTTAGCGTATAACACACTCACACTACTTCAATCGAATGCAAAGTATTATTTTATAAGTTCAAATAACTAATAGTACAAAGTGTTTACCAATTCAGACAAAAATTATTTCAACTAATGGGAATTACTATGCCAACTATAAGTGCAAAAGAAAAAAAAAACGCGCCAATTGATGCACATCACTCGATAGTACAAATATTCGATAGCAATGCGACACTAGTTATCGGTCTAGGGTTAACCAAAAAAAAATAATTTAAAAAATATTACTCATTTTGTGGCGTTGGCAGCTCTATCATGCTGAGTGACGCCACAAGCGCAAGTGAGACAAAGAAAAAAATGGCGACCACTATATGTATGTATATGTAGCACTTGCGACAGAAAATCACAGCACAAACGACCAAACTAGAGTTGTAAAAATATTGTTGCTTTTATGATATTTCTGTTTTATTGCAACATAAAATTATGAGAACAATGCACATACATATGTACACTTTTGTTTGCTTTGTTTACTTCGCGCACCTTGCCCTTTCACACACTGCTGACTGTTTGGTTGGCCTGATTGCTTTACCTTTTACGCAACGATTATTCACTTTTCACATACACCACGAAATTATTTGTCTGCTACCCTACATTAGAATGTTTATTCATACGTAACGCGAGATATATATGCGCGAAATTAAAAAAAACACGTGCAAATCTTTTAATTTTACTGCCGGCAATGAATTTTTATATGATTTTGATTGTTTTGAGCGAGAGAAAAACTTTATTATTGTTTTTTCTTTTTCTAACAAACTCCGCAACAAGACGTCGCATGAGATGGCGAGAAGGCTTGTCGCAGTGTGAGTGCTGCCAATGGAATTCGATGCAAATTGTTAAGTAGTGCCAGAAGCAGTGTTGGATAATGAAAGTAGCTCATTGAAAGGAAAGCACTAAAATCGTTCACAGTTAAAAATCGACGACCGATTACAATGCATTATCGATGCATTCTTATTAAATGTTAAAATTTCACAAAAAACTGACCGTTTAATTTTAGCAAGACATTGTGAAAATTGCCTTTAGTTTGTTTATCCGTTTGGTCGGGTTGATATCTAGGCAGAGATAGGGATTTCGTGGATGCAACCCGTCATTCTTCTCAAGGTATAACTTTCCAAAGCATACAACTTTTGCAGTTTGTGTATACGGCAATGCTTATATTTGTTTGCCATGTCGACACATGGGGGCTATGATGTGTAGAAGAGTGGCAGTTTGCTGTAGTTGTTCAGTATTCAGTAAAGGCGAGAGTCAATCTTTTATCTTGGTAAAACGTACGTTGACATATTTAGCTTCACAATGTAACAAGTTGTTACTGACAACTGACACAAACAACAAGCGAGTACAGGTACGCCTACAATTCCTTTGTAAATACCACAGCTTTTATGAATCTGAACGATACCATCTTAGTGGGATAAAGAAGTTACTTTCTTATTGTTGTTATTTGGATCAATGCATTGCTGAGCATAGTATTTCCACAGAGCATTCCAGCATATCTATATGCTCTTTTATCCAGCATAATGCTTCTTCGTAATGCTTTCCGACAAAGTGCCCTCATTTGTCTTACAAAGATGCATAACCGTTGCTTTTAAATGAAGCCGCGTTGGATTAGGTGGGTGAGAAAATTGCTTAACAAGCATTGATCTCCCTCCGCAGCATCATAAAAATTACGCAGGAATATCTCCACTGCATCATCAATATCGGTATGTGTTCTTAGTTTGATATTTAAATTGATCTGCTATATCCGAGTTATATGGGCCGAAGGCAGCTTTGTTATCTGTAACCAGCGAGATGTGTTCAGAGTTCAGTTCAAGCATTTTATAAATGAGTCATTGTTTTGGGAGAAAGGCACTAATCAAGCTTCTGCATCTTCATTTCGAAGAGCCTTTGTAATTTGAACATTACTGCATCAAATTTGTTTCGGTCTGAATTTGCTGAAGGTGCTGTAACAACGGCTGTTACCAATGTAGCTGAAACTGCTGATTTAAAAAGACGTTTGATTCGTCTGATATCTTATTTGAAGCGGCCTTCCATAGAAGACACTATATATTGCTGAGCCTAACGTTCTCTGTGCCCTGATAGTCACTTTGAATGGACACGAATTTTTTCTCTAAGATTTCTCTACATTTTAGATAATATCTCAATGGAATATCTGCCAGCTCCATAGTAACGTACTTCCTTTAAGGCATTAAGTCAACTTATTAGATGGAAGTACTTTAGTGCCAAAACGATTCTTGGGTGCAGTGGGAAATCGAAGATATTTTCTTAAGTACTTAGCGCTTGCAAAGCGATCAGTCTTGGAGTTTGTCCTCCAAAATTTTGCTTGGATGGTTCCAGGTAGAATTCTGATAGAATACAGTTGCCCGAATTTGTTATGCGTGTATATGCTCCAATGTGGTTTCAATTAAAAAAAATCCATACCGTTATTGATGCTCCTAAAAATCTCTGCCTCATACTCGATAAGATGTAGTACTTGACCGATAATGTAAACTTGGCTCTTCTCCATTTCCCTTGTTTTTCTTATGTCTGATTTGTGTTTTTTTAATTTTATGATGGAAAAACCCTCACATAATTAATCCAATTGGATTGATACAAGTATTTTAAAATATTTGAGAAATCGACATTTTCCTTTTAATTTTCAATATTTTAAGCTGACTCGGTAGACTGATAGCCAGTTTTTTTTTCCTATAATAAGGGACCAAAATAATACCATTATAGTACCAAAAGTACCAAAACTTGTGTTTTTCGACCGGACGGAGTGGTATATCACTTGAACTTGCTAGATAAAAAAGCTTGAACAGATTCGAAAATTCAGAAATATCTTCACTGCATGTAGTATATTTAAATTGATCAGTTCTTCCAATCTACGCTCAACCACCTAGCCTGTAGGTCAGGCTTTGAGGCGGTAGTGCAGGCGGTCACTCTATAATCTAAAATCTGCGGATTATAAGCGGAGTTCAATTCAAGTTTTTTATAAAATGGCGAGACAGGCAGTCTGTAACTCAGCATATTCTGCAAAATACATTGCTATTGGCATACTATTGATATTAGAGCTTGTAGCTTGAAATTCGCAACGTAATAATAATTCAATAGCAGAGCCTCTGAGAGAAACCATGCTCTGCGCCCCAAAGTCGATTATGTGCATTCCACCCATACGAACTTAGGATCAAGCTCTTAAAAAGGCAATTAAAATTTATCTAATGTCCATTCATAGTTTTCAGGACAGCCGGATAAACTACATCACTTCGATCAGGAGCATCACGACTAAATATAATTGTCTCGAATAGATGATGCTTCAGAGTGAATTTCCTAAATTCGGAAAATTTTGTTTCATATATTGTATCTGGCAACAATGAATAAAAAGTATAACAAGGGCAAACGTTTGGATGGACTGAGATTGATAGTATTTCGCTCTTTATGTCGAAGACGAAATAAATCGGTGCATCTTTCCATAAAATCTTTGATATATTCTGGGAATATAAAATTTGGAGAGGATACATATTAGATTAAGTCGTTTGGCATCGCTATGAATCATTTCTAGTAATTTGTAATAATTATGTCACGTTCGATCGAACTAAACATCCAAAGCCATTTTCCTACTTCACGTATATACGGAAGATGTAGTAAGCCGTTGTACCACACATGCGGAGAAATCCTGACGTTCACGAAAAAAGTTTTTGTAGGCATATTATTTGACTGTTTCATAAGATATATTCTTGGGCAAAAATGCTTAAAAGAAATGTCTCATTGAAATGTTGAAGACAAAATTTGACAAAATACTTCACAAAATGTAGGTAAGGGCTACTGGACACACACAACTTTATCTACCTCATGGTGGTGTAGCTAATGGCGTGTTGGAGTAGAATTTAGTCGCCATTTTTCCTTCGCTCTGTTGAAGGAAAAAAAATAATTTGTTGAAGTGTGTTGAAGTCTCGAATGTTTAATTAACCAAAAGCCAAGATGTGTATGTTTGAGTCCACCTTCACTACCCGAACTCATTCGAGCACCGTTGGGCATGAAAGTGGAACTTGCATCCATAAATTAAAAACTTTCAAAAATTGTTTACAACGTCGGAAAATCGGAAATCCTCACTTGTGAAAACATTTTTTAGGTTAGCCATTGCAGAAAAAATGCAAAATGCAAAAAAAAAAAAATTAATTCCGAGCGTGGAAAACAGACAAAACCAACGAAGGTCGATCGGTCGGTATGTTGGCATTATATTGTTTGTATATATAAGTGTAATGGTTACCACAGCAGCTGAGCTGCAGTGCCGCCGACTTAATGGTGAAGCCTTAAAAACAAAATCAAGTAATTTACAATTTTATGTAAAATTAATTACATTTTTTTTCACAGCACAGTCGTCGTCGCAATGAATGCTCTTGAGAAAAACATATTGCAGAAGACCAAGCGAGCTTGAAGCGTGATTTCTAGTTTATTTTGCGATTTACTGGCATGGCATGCCATATCAACCTATTCCGCTCCACTCCGGCTGGTCATCTGGAGCTACAACCGCAGCGCAGCGCAGCCAACGAAATGATTTCAATTCGTGCACACAGCAAAAACTTTTGGAGCGCAAAATTAAACAAGCCGATGAGGAAGGTGGAGCAGCAGCAGGAGAAGCTCCAGACGAAGATGTTGCAAACGTTATACTTGTACGAGTACATAAATGATCAACAAAGCAACAATTAAAATGTTAAAATTTTGCAAATTTAATTTTAAATTTGTTTTATTTTTCGTGTGCGCTACAGCACATTGCATTTGTGCAAGTATAATGATTTTCGGGAAATTAGTTAAGTGTTAACATATTTGAACATAGTACACAATATAATAAATAACGACGCGTCACGCGCTGTCTAAAATAATGTTTGGTTGGAATCAAGTCCCTTACGAAAGTTTGAAAGATCTGAAGTAAATTTACTTTATGGGGTAGCCTCCATAGAAACATACATTCCATATTATCAGCGTTGTAGACCGTGTGATAGTTGGAAGGACATGACTATTTTGACTCGTCTAATAAAGGTAATAATTAAACCAAAAGAAAAAAATTATGTATATAAAAAGAAGTTTCCGGCGTCGTTTTATTACAAATTGAGCATTTATTATTAAAGAATGAAGTATGATCCAACGGTTGCAGCCACTTTTTCCCATGTTTTGGGTGCATAAGCTATACCTGCTTAGTTATAAATCGGCCCAATATTCGGTGCAGTCATGTTATATAAAGTGCGGCTCAGATAGGCCGTGTAATATAGAACGAAATAAGTGTAAATCAGAAAGAGTATTGTCTGGTGAATACAAAGGGACAAGGATTGACATACAAGAGAATAACTTTGTTGTATCTGTAGTAGTATGTGACACAATTTTCCTTGAGTGATCCCGCCAATTATACCAAAAGGGACTGGTCTAAAAAAGCATTCTGTAATAGATGTCATAGCTACCACACTCTAACAGTGAGCAGTGGAGACATATGGCCGAGGAGATCTTTGGTTATACAAGATCTTTGACTAGCTTCTGGTATGGAGAGGAATGTCACAATGCTACAGCAAACAAGAACGCCGCCTTTCATAAAGCAAAAAGGCTCTTGAGACTGTTGAGACTTTATGTGCTAGAAATGAAGCTCGAACATTCTATCAAAATGTCAAGGCTCTGACCGAAGATTTTAAGCTCAGAGTTACTTCCTGCAAAGACGAAAATGGAAGTCTGGTTGCAGTTGTAGAAGAAGAATCACAAAATATAAAGAATTCACTTTTCCAACCTACATGGAGGCAATATGGAACACAATGTTGCCGATAGAGAAGTGATGCCAGAACCACCAATTCATGTTGACACTATTGTAGGGCCACCGGACTATAATGCGGTCGATTCGGTTATTAAAAAGCTGAAAAATAACAAAGCGGCAGGCTCTAATTGGTTGCCAGCTGATTTATTTAAGACCGGCGGCGAAGACTTTTTCCAAAATATAATTCATGGAATGCATGGTAAGTGATATTTGTTTTTAAGAAAGCTTCACTAAGTGGAAAAAGTCTCCTTTAAATCGGATATAAGATTCTGTCGCGTATTGTGTAAAAGGCTGCAATCGGATTCGCTGATAGGACAGTAGGCAGTATCACTCGATCAGTGGTCAAATACTCACACTTCGACAAATCATGGAGAAGATCTGTGAGTTTAACAAAGACTAGGAATCCCAGCATATAAGTCTCGTCTCATGGGTCTAGCAGTGAATTAGGACAAGTCAAAATATTTGATATCTTCTCGTACGCCATCCACGCGTGTTGAACAGTCTGTGATGATAGAGAACTTGATGCCGAAATGACCAGCAACAACGTTGTCAACCTGGAGATCAGCCGAATAATCATGCTAGCTAATGGATGCTACTTTGGGCTGGCTCAGTAATTGTATTGACCAGGTGTGGACGAATCTGTGCATCCTTGGGATTAACAACAACTCAACTGGCATCAGCGCTTATGATTATAGCGACAGGTGTGCCATTCTTCGTGTGGTTAGGGTCGAACAATGGGAGTAATTAAGATATTTATTACTTCTTAAATTGTATTAAAAAAAAAAAAGAAAAAACATTAATCCATTTTTATTATGCAGCATTTAAATATTTAAAAATAAAAATGTATTATTTAAATAAAAATTGTTAACATTCTCGTAAGTATACAGGGTCGAAACTTATTTCTTACTAGTTGCTGGCGCTGATAATTAAATTCCATGTATCAAAAAATGTCCAATTATTACTATTCAAACTGTCGAGTCTCTGCTTAAGTCTGTTTAATTGCGTTGCATCATTGATGATGCTATCAACAATTCTTTTTGCCGAATTGCCAAATATACCGAAGTACGCCAATATATCAAGAAGTCGAAAGGTTAGTGCTCCAAGTTGTATCAGATCTATGTCATTTAAAACCTTGCCTAACCGATTTATTTCTTGTTCCTTTTTATAGGACTTAAATCTTTTCATTGTGTTTTTGAATAAATTTTCCATTTCACCATCAAACCCTTTTCCAAGACATGGAAAATAGTGCTGATGCTTCCCGTTGCCGTTCGAGTTCTTCACAGTTTGAATTCGATTGAACCATTCGCACAATGTTGTGTTTTCCATTTCATATCCGCTTGTATCGTTGCTGACTTCAGTCTGCAAAAAATTTAGTACATATTTGTTTGACAACTTCAAAGCATGCAATCTGGAAATTACTCACATTGATTTCTTGGGCCAGTACTAATTTAAAAAGTAGTGCCGACAGCACTATAAAAATCGAGTTTTGAAGTTGCATATTTCAACAATAGTTTCTACTTCGCAATGGGTAAGAATTGAAGCGCGTATTACTTCTAATTGAAATAAGTTCTTAGACGCAGAAGTTCTTTTATAGCATTTCATTGCGTCGACTCTACTTAAAAACACTGAAACTTGAACTAAATTATAAGTTGTTTCGCGATAAGATGCTATGATTTATGTTTTGACTTCATTGCTGTAAAAAAGTTTTACATACTTTAAACATTTTTCTGTATTATCAGCCGTGTTCCCATTTTCGCAAAAATTGTGCTTCGAAGATCGGAAGTCGCAACATTTTTGCGTTTTCCAATCGGTTGCACTGTGCAAGTGGATTGAAAAGTAAATGTAATAATTCATTAGCGTGAAGTTAACAACCAAATGCCAACAACCATCCAATAGTACCCATGTCATATCCAAGTCCCCTAAAGCTTTTAAACAAAAATTTTCAAAATGTGCAAAAATTGTATGCAACGAAGAACGAATGCTTTTTTTCCATAGGGGGTTGTTATGTTAACGGTACGTCATTCTGATGAATCATGGGGGTGAAATGGATAGCTGAAACTCAGAGCTATCCAATGGTACCCATTTTATATCCAAGTCTCCGTAAGCTTTTGAACAAAATTTTTTAAAATGTGGAATATTTGTATGCAAGTGCTTTGCAATGTCTAACTTTTGATGACTGTTAAGACGTGTAGTGTGTACCTTGGCTGCCAACAAGATAGTGGTCCAACACGCTCGATGCGTAGCTTCCTTCCTTCCTTCTGTGCCCCCTTTGTGGGTTTTGTAAGAAAACCGTTTTGTTGTTGCTAATTTAGCTAGAAACGCAGAATTTGGGTCATTACTAATAAAACATTCCATCAGGTTCCAAAAGGGACCACTGAAAGAGGTGGATTGTACTAAGAGTCAAGTCGAAAAAGACTTGTCCGTCTGGCTATGAACATCAAGAACTTGAAGACTATAAAAGATAGAGCCTTCAACTTTAGATATTTAATGTCTTCTATTCCTTCTTCAGATAGGTATTGTTTATTGAAAGTACCAACGACTCTCGGTAGTACCAATAAAACCCGACCTCTCTTTTCTGAGTTATTTTAGCTTAAAATTTTCTATAAACATCTATATGTATGGAGGCTCTAGAAGAGGGAGCCCTCATACAAATCTGTCACGCTTCCTCAGGTTTTGTAAGAAAATCACTTTGTTGTGATTTATTTTACCTTAAAACGACAAATTTGATGTATTTTACACTAAACCCAATAAAATATTCCACACGGAAAAAGATAGGAATATATATGGACACAGGATATCTCTGTCTGGCGTATGCTACAATTAAATTAATATTAAAATATTTAGCCTTTATATATATCGTGGCTAGACGTTGTCAAAATTGAACCTTGAAATTGTAAAACTGGAGACGAGGCTGCGAGCAACAAAATTCGTGTTTAATCTCATGGTAGCTATACTAGATGTGTCATATCATATTCATCGTTTTTTCTGAATCGACTTATGGACTACCGATCTAAGAAGATCTATTGTTTTTCCTAGTGCGCAAGATGGTCTCCCCTAATCGTATTTATTATCTAAGGCTTTGTATTTTCCTAGGATTTAACTGTTCCAACAGTTATGTCGTACTGAAGTGGTAGCTCACCATTTGAAGTCTTCTTCTTCTTCTTTAGCTACTACCTCACAAGAATTATTGTGCTCCGGTACCCTTAGCAAACTTAACCTTTTCTAATACCTAATTGTTTTAGCCAAGCTTGGAAAAATAAATAGAAGAAGTTATTAAAATGTGCAGCGTACATTTAATTCATTATAGCTGGTACGTTTTCTTAAACTTCATTTTATCCTGTTTGTATAATTAATCATAATTTGCTTTTAATGTAGATCAACGTTCTATTGGTTCAACGGTATTTTCCGTATATAATACTGTGTATATTTTTTTTGTTGTATTCGCGTATCTTTTAGTTGCTTTTGCAATAATATATATGAATATTTATATATAAATGTTTTTCCATGTTGCACGCTTTGTTGCACATCATTGCATTATTTAAACATTTTGCTTGTAACTTAATTTTGTTTGTTGCTTCTTTTGTTTTGTGTTATTTCGATATTTTTCATTTTTTTTTTCTTGTTTTAATAATTATTTCAACATGCACAAAGTACAAAATTTGTTGCGTTGATTTTCTAAAATTTAAGAAATTTTATGAAGTGCCTCAATGTTGTTGTTTTTATTGTTATAATTGTCTAATTGGATTTATGTTATATATATATATATATATATATTTTTTTTTGCTTTCATTTCTCTGGGTTTTTTATTGTTATAATTGGACAGCATGACTTGTTGTTGTAGTTATGGTGGCTGCTATTGTAATTAAGTTCATGGCGTATACTTTCAAAATCGACAAAAAAAAAAAAACCTGGAAAAGAAGTTATAAAAAATAAGAAAGAACGCTGCATTATAGTGTGCCAAACTTAGAGATACCCTGTATATAGTCGCTACTTGAACAATAGATTTGTTTGCGAGCTTTATTCCGATATGTTCAGGTTTTTATGGTGCTTCTCTTTAACGATGTTCATACATAAAAACATTGGACTATCTTTATCGACTCGGCATTGGATGTTGATCATGAAAATATATTCTTTATGAAGTCTGATATACCATCTTTGGCTGTTACATTCATTTTCACAAACCTAATGTACCCTCTTACCGTATGGATTTAAAAAATAATGCAATTGAGCATGAAGAAGCAGCTGTTATAAATAGTAAAGTGTGTTTCATAATTAAATCGCTTTGTGTAAGAATGTACTTAGGAACAAATTGAAAAGTTGAAAAATTAAGTTTTAATATTATGTTGTCACCCTTTTGATTCAAAATATCAGAACAGAATTATGCTTAATTCTTTATCCAACTCACGACTGGCAAAGTCCATACCTGATATATTTTTATGGTAAACAAAAAACATTGAAGTAAATTACTTCCTAACAAAGGACAAGTGATAAGAAGTTAAAAATGTAAACATTTTCTTTTTTCAAATATATTTTTTTCTTCACATTTAAAAGAATCTTTCGCCGGTCAATATTCGGTGTACCATTTGTACCTATGTATATTCCTTATAGGCAGGAAAACCTTCAAGCCGATTAAACTTAAGCTCACAGACAAGCAGTCAATTGAGTTTCTCATCTCATGCAATCCAACTGTCTGTTTTGCCTGCTTCTCTCTGTTACATAGATTTGCACAAACTTAGTATACTCTTTTACCCTCTAGATAAAGGGTATAAAAATATTATTGAATGGAAGCGGTAGCTTCCGATAACGAAACCAATGTCAAAAATTCTGAAAACAAAATGGCGGATCGAAATTTAATGAACAGGGATTTTAGAGGTTGATGATAACAAATCCGATGACAACATTTGCCAAAATAAAATTGTTCATGCAATAAACTTTTCCCGAAGTATCGTTAATATGTATATATTGTTAGTGGCTTTGATTCGCGGATAATAAATTTGACTTATTTTTCTCTTACAATTAAATTATGGACCCAACTCGTCGGACATTATTCGAAACGAACAGTTTTCCCCACATTTACAGGTGAGGAAATCTAATTTTTTAAGCCTTTGCATTTGTGTACAATATTTTAGAGAGAGCTTGACACTTGCTTTTATCTTCATTAATTGTGGCAGACTTGACTGACTTAAATTGTATTTCAGCTTATAATATGCACCTAATAAAAAAGCTAAAAACCCAAGTTTCATATAATTTTGAAACACACTGTACATAATTAGAAGTATGCCAAAGGGCGGAGTTGGCAGCTGTCAACGTCGCTTCGCTGTTGAAAGAGTGAAATTTTGCCTCTAATTGTGTAAAGCAATCGTCGCCTGCTTTCGGCGTTTATAATTTCGACTTCAAATGTAAATGAAAGCAAATTACTATTAGAATTACTACTGACTGCCTAAGTAAGAAATTTGGTGCAATAAAAATGAAAGGAATTTCACTTTTGTTCAATGTTCATCGTCGGCGGCATCGGCAGCGGCGCAAAACGAAAGACTTAAGCAACAAACTTGCTTCAGAATTTTTACTTTCGCGCATATAAATATTTTTTGTTGCATTTTTTTTTTCTCTTTTTTATTTTTAATATTTTCGCTTTTTGTGGGCTAATTTATGCCAAGCAGCATAGTCGCCATCTCCAACTTCATCATCATCGCCTACGAATTTTCACTCTCGCTCACTTTTTGGCCGGTTCTACGTTTTCCGCATTTCGAGCGCATAAAATGCGATTTGACTGACAAAAATAAAAATAAAAAAAAAGGAAAAAAGAAAAAGAAAAAGAAAATTTATACACCATAGTCATATAAAATGCAATGAAAGCGCATCCGCGACATGGGAACCAAAATTTCGTTAGAAAAAAACATTCAAGAAAAGTTCACAAAAAAGAAAAATAAATAAATAAATAGAAATGAAAAGCGCATATAAAAATAGCAACAAGATATAATAGTGCAGCCATAGAAAAAGAAGTAGAAACAACAGCAGTTGAGGCAACTGGCACTCGTTTGGCTAAAAAGAAAAAAAACTAAATAGAAAAAATGTGGGTACATTCAGCTAAAGTAAATCGTGCAAAATTGGGCCCATTCGTTATTGTGTGATAATCAGTAGAGTAACTTCAAAGAACTCATTATTATTCCTTAAGTAAAATTATTTCTATTCATAAATGGATTCAGATTCATTACGATTTTGAAACTTATTGGTAGCTAGTTTCGGCATAAAACTTCTTTAAAAATGTAAAATCTGTTTTTTAATTTGTTGATCTCAAATGAATTTTCAAGCAATTTTAATATTGAGGTTAGAAAGAAACGTGATGGTGTCGCAATTCAGACAATGGATTCGCATTCAACCACTCAATATGCATAAAATATAACAATGGTACGTCGGACATAATATTTTCTTGTCTGGCTTATATTATGTTAAGTAGATAAATAACATTAAAAAAAAAATCCGTTGAACATCTCCTTAAAAACTATTTGGTAGATTTTACAAATTTCACAATGCTTCTTACCTCTTCCTAGAAAATCTGAAAATTGATCTCGATTGCTAAAAATATCCTTATCAAACAGTCTATTAGATCCATATACATTTCTCTCTCAACTTTCAAGGTTTTTATAATTAAAAATTTTGTTGTAGATATGTCGAAATTGATGTATCTTATGCTAATTCTAATAAAATATCCTATAGGAATATCTATAAAGGAACATATGCTCAATACAAATTTCAATGGGAGATAAGCGCATCTCGAAGTCGATTGCATGGTTCTTTTTTGCTTAAATTTGATTCTAATTTCTCTGAGTCTGATGACATCAATTGTACAAGTTGTTTCTTTTATTTTCAGAATTGATGTTAGGATAGAATGGTACTTAGTGCTACTTTTGATGCGCTACCTTCTATGACTCTGTACCTTCTTAAGGTAGTTTCTATTTTGAATTTTTTAAATACTAACAATTATATAAAGTCGGCATAAATAGTTATTGATCTCACTGTATTCGTTTATGTCCAGTAAGCATTTGCTGGAGATAGCCTCCATTTTCAGGCCATAAACTTTTTGCAACGAAAATATCTTTCAGAAGGAGAGCGATGCGAACATTGAACCTGTGTGACCATATTTTGTGGAGCCGACTAAACCAGAGACAGCGACTATTCGCTACTGTAGAAGTGTACTCTGTGGTTTAACAAGCGACCATGTAAACAATACCCCCTCCGGTGTTCTGGTGTTGGACTTGCGAAGCGTGAAGTGAAGCAAGCAAAGGCTTTTAAAATCTGTAGGATAGATTCATCACACATGTTGGCGCAGTTGAAAGGGACTCTCGAAAAAAGATGTCTCTCCTTATCAGGCCTATGAAGGTTCCAGAGATAACCAAAATTATTAAAAACTTGACGAAAAGCACCCCGAAGATCTTACCGACGAGTGCAATGATTTTCATTGCGATGTTGAGGGTCCAATTCTTCCTGGCCCAGTAAAAGAAAGCCGTGCTCTACATGATTCATAAGCCAGGTAAGCCAGAGGCATTTCATGACTAGAAACTACCTTCATGACATTTCATGACTCCCAGATGCTAGTCTATGGTTGCATATTGAGGGTTCTTGAAGGAACAATGATGTCGTAACGATGTTCACAAAGTGTTACCTTTGTCGCTTTTAAAAGTTTGGAAAGTACGAAGCCGTACTCATGGCTCATTTTGTACTACGGGAACTTTAGTTTATATTGACTTGTTGGCTGAGGTGCCTATGTGGTTTGTTGAATAGCAAGACATGCACGTTTCGCGCGAAATTTTTTTCAGAATGATGTAATGCACAACCGTTCTCGGAATCACTTATTATTGAACAATCATTTAATAGGCAGAATTGAAAAAAAATTTCGGTAGGTTTTTTGTTAAGATTTGTTCAAAATTTGTATGCCCAGCTCTGCTATGTTGGCTCAATGAATGTTCGAAGGACACGTTATTATGCTGAAGTCCCTTCTCTAATCTAACCTAAATTCGCACACCTAAAATAAGTATTTCATGATATTCGGACTTAACTTTTAGTTTTCTTATCTCACTATAAAATCAACCAACTCCAGACGGGCCTTATTTGCCTAACAAAGTAAGTTACTTGACTATGTTCATCATCGCCAGTAGCTTGAGGAGCAGCACCGTCGTCATCGCTGTCTAAGTAGTGGGCCAACTTGCGGCGGCTTGCGGCTTAGATTAGAAAGTAGCCGCACCGTGGCAAAAAAAAAAAAAAACGAGAAAAGCTAAACCGTTGCCGTCGTCTCAACAGTTGCAGATTCTCTGACGTCTGTCCTCTCACCATACTTGCAATCTCTGCCGGTTGCCTCATGCAAATGCCGCTGCAGCAGCAAAAAGAAAAACTGTGCCGATCAACTTGATGCCTGCAGCTCTACTCCAACTTCTGCTGCTGCTGCTGCCACATTTGATGCCAACTTCTCGCCCAGCTGCTGCTGTGCCCCACATTAATTGGCATTTTGCGGCAAACAGGCTAAGCACCATTGAAAGAGAAAATTGCTTTGACGCCGTACAGCTATGTAGAAGAAATAAGTTGATTTAGCAGAGGGAAATATACGCGGAAAATCAAGTTCACTATCAATTTGAAAAGCGTTGCGCCGGCAAAGGTGGAACAAAAGTTGGCGCAGCCGGCGTGGTAGGTGTGCATTTGACGGACAAAAAAGTGCAACTAATATTTTGAAATTGTGGCAGACTGCAGACGTTT
This sequence comes from Leucophenga maculata, assembly GCA_035044805.1. Lineage (NCBI taxonomy): Eukaryota > Metazoa > Arthropoda > Insecta > Diptera > Drosophilidae > Leucophenga > Leucophenga maculata. The sequence continues at coordinate 942,775 of JAWNNP010002066.1, forward strand.
TGTATTTCGTTGCCTGATGACGCTGACTTTTCATTTCGCTGGAATGCACGCGATCATTAGCGTCTATTCTCATAATCATTAATTTGTCAGACAACTAATAATTCTTTTCAAATTGTCTTCTTTAAGCGCATATTGCGCCTAGAGTGTTTTTTAATTTGACGTTTCTTCAGCTGAAATTATAGCAAAAAGCAAAAAGCTTTCAATTGTTGGCTTTCAATGGTTTTTTTTTTATGCCAAATCATTAATTATTTGAATTATCTCACTTAATCTCTTGGAGCATTTGCCATTAAAAAATATAAATATTTTTTTCAAATCATTTTTCATTTTGAATATGCAAATTAATGCAATTGGATTAAGCGACTTAAGTGTTAAACCAATGAAATGCTTAATTAATGTTGATGAAACTGTTGAAGCCACCAACTGTCAGTTGAGTTTCGTTTGACAAAATTTATTTGTTGTGCAAATCGTGGGAGTTTCTTTAAATACAATGCTGCGAAAATGTCGCCAAATGAGTCGGAAATTTGGTCTGTGCAAGCGCAGTTTGTGGGAATTAATAATTAGTTGCAAAATGTGAATGGCATTCGATCTGCGTGATTTTAAAATTAAATTAGAAAAAAAAAACTTATCTTGTGCAAGTACGCTTCGTATTGTTTAGCGTTTTGCCAAACTCGAAAGATTAATTAGATGAATATAAGAAGGGCTCCAGTTTAAGCTATGCGAGGCAAATAGAATAATTTTGTCTGAACTGAATGTGCTTGACTTAATAAGAGGACTCCAAATATAAGAGGCGTACTCTGAAATAGGGAGAAGAGATACATAAAAGCTTGGTTTTGATCATTAAACTCTTTCGAGCAAAGTTTCATAAACTCTAACAATTATATAGCTTTGTTCGATACACGAATATAAACTATATGGGGAACTATATAAAGTTTAGGTAACGCGTGAACCATGGAGGATTAGAGTAGCACATATGTGGAAATTTAGGAACATATTTATCAAAGTATTTCGTTAGAACATTATAAAAATATCACAAACTATGTCAATGCTGCCAAAAGTATATAAATCTGACTAAACACATCAGCAGAGAAAAAGATACTCCTTAGTATAGTCAGTTTAGATATATTGTAAAACTCTCTGATAATATTTCTGCGTTTAAAATGTTCGGTTCTAACCAAGTATCACAAAATATATGTGAATATCAGATTTGATAATTTAAAATAAGACGACTTAGTGTAAAACCTTAGTTAATACAGCTCGCGCAAGTTGAATCTTGGCAATTTATACTCAATTTATACTAGGCCACTTGAAAATCATTTTGTAGCTTTGTGCAATAAAAATAATATTGCTTTGTGATGATTTACGTGCTATTAGTGATCAGAGCATGTCGATTATAAATCCAGATAAATTAGATGACCAAACTGAGTTCACAAAAATTACTCGAAGACAGAGAAAAAAAGCCTCAGTATACGGAGCGGGCTTAAAGAAATGAGGAGTTCTCTCCTTATCTCAACCTCAGCTTATGACAAAATCAGTTGATGACAAAATAAGTATGTGGCGGTTAGTATATGCTGGTCGAGGTTATTACATTTGTGAACGCGCATTGTGAATGCACGGAGGACCACAAAAATAAGCATAACTCATTGATTTTTACTCTGGCTTAAAAATTAAATATTTAAAAATAATTTAAAGTATTTTTTAAAGCTAACAATTTCAACTAAAATTAATTTAGTTTTGTATTAATTAGAGTGAAACAAGCCTAGATTAGTTACCTTCGAGACTTTTTAGTTACCTTCGAGTCATTTTACAGGATGATGTGTTAAGGACTTAGAACAATTCTGGGGACGAAAACATTTATATTACAGAGAAAAATAAAAGTCAGTGACGAAAACATTTATATTACAGAGAAAAATAAAAGTCAGTGACTTATTATTTATAGAAGTTTTGATAAAAGTCATATTATGACATGACAAGGCCTCTGAAGATCTTTGTGAATATGGTTATTGTGCATATACCATGGAGCTTGAGTGATTTTTATAAGGCGAATGATGATATCGACATTTGATTCCACACCCCATAGTTGGATGTCGTAAGTCCAGTTCGGTTTAGGTATGGATTTATGTAGTAGACTCTCTTGTCTATCTGTCAGACTAAGCTCAGATTTTGGACTAATTGTCAATGCATACGACGCGTATGATCTTTAAAAGTCAAGCGAGAAGCCTAAATAATTGACTTTATATTGTTTTGGAATAATTATGCCATTGCAACGTGTCCAATCGTTACCCATATGTCTAAGAGCGAATAAGACATAGTCAATCTATTCAATCTTGAGTTTTGTTGAGTTGGTTTTGAAGCAACTATGTTGCTACTTTAGCACTGGAAGGTATAGTTATTTCATGGCAGATAGCTTTATAGATGGTGTAGAACTTTGGACCAGCACGCTTTCTTGAGGCACTCCAACCAGAATAAGATTTAACTGAGATGTGGTATTTTCATGTCTCACGTTGAAGCTTCAATCACTGAAAATATGATCGAAGAAAGCGGAACTGTGTGCATGATTGCTATTTTTTTTGTGTAACAACCCTTTGTGCCATACACAACGAAAGGTTTGTTTCACATCAAGGAATACGGCCAAACAGTATTATTTTGGTTCAAAGGAATTTTGATTGACTTCAACGATTCTGTGAACCTGCTCTGCAGTTCCGTGCCTTCTTCGAACCCCTTATTAATGGTCGGGGCGGATATCGTTTCTGTAGTATTCTACGAAGAAATATGCTTTCGAATATTTTCGATTCGATCTCGGGTTTGCCACGCTTTGGAATTAGAAATACCTCCGTGCACTTACACCGGCTGAGGAAATGGAACATATAAAGATGTAAAAGTTCTTAACATTATATATAAGAAATGTGCGGTACCTACCCTGCAACCGGCAGTCAATGTGTTCTTAGAACAAATTAATTCGAAGACCATATTAACTAACAGTTATATATTCTCATATTTTTATTACTATTAAATATTCATTTTGGAGTTCTATTACTTCAGATGCAATTAAAATGCTTATAACCGATATATTTTGCGCAGTCAGAATTTAGCGTTACCCATATAATGATGTCTTGACGTGGTGGAGTGCGACTTACGTAGTTTTGAAGAAGTTAACATCTACTTCATCACTCGTTACAAGTACACAAGACGAAGGTCAAAGCACTTGTAGCTATTTAAGGGCAATTTATATTTTGGGTTTGCTCTTCCATAGCTTCCTCCTCTTCACATTTGTCATAGTATCTTCTTATGGACGGACGCTCCATATACAAATCCCAATGAACTTGTCTTAGCCGTGTTTTTGGCAAAGTTTCCCCATATGGTACAAGCTTACAATTTTGTTTATATGCTATATAGAAAATGGTTCAAAAACTATTTTTAAATAGAGATAATCCCTACGCATTAATCATGCTGCTGTACTCTTAATATATTTCTCGCATAACTTCCTCTTATTTGCATAATATTTCATAACAATTATTAAAAGGTAACAACAACAACAATAGCAACGAGTTTATGTTAGCATATGTTGTATCATATTTCATTCAATATTGCAAAATTTCCGCTTTTCATTTTACTATAGATGCTCTGTACTAGGTAACCGTCCACCCACCCACCAAACCCGCCGGCTAGCCTACGCCCCAAACATCAGAGACGACTTCAATATAACAACCGACGAACCGTCAAACAAAACAGCGTAAGTCATTCAAATAAGCAGACAAATGATTATTTAACATTTCAGTTTTCATTTCATTTTAGCATTTGCCAAAAACGATGTTGGATGGAAAAAATCGTTGGAACCACCGCTGGAGCTGGGTGGGAATGAAGCAGCGCTGACTTTCAAGCAGTCTGTGTGGGCAACTAACAAAAAGGCAGCAATTTTTCACACCACATTAATTTCAACGGCATGAATTACGAATGATTTCAAAATTTGTTGCTAAAAAGTGTTTACTAAGTCGATTTTTTATTTTGTTTGTAACTCTTTCTTTGCAATTTTTTGCTAATTGAGAAAAAAATATGTTTCTGTTTTTTAGTGCAAGGCGAAACCAAAATTCGTAAAACGCTACTAGGAGGAAATCAGTGAAGCAATTTGTGGCGCCCTCTTCAATTTCACTTACATATTTTTAATATAACTAAGCAATAATTGAGAGACTCTACTTAAGATACAATTAGTCTGATACGAATCACTAGCTTTGCGTGTCGCTATTACTTGCGGTTGCTAAATTTCATGCATACGCATTTAAAAATTTCATTAATAAATAGTTTCCGTGGAATCAGCAAATGAAGTTTCAATTCAATTCAATTAAAGAAATGCGGGTGGACGCACTGACAGACAGACAAACATGCAGATACATGTTAACTTTTTTTATGTTTCTTGTTTTTGATTTAATTCAATGCCAAGTTTTGCATTAAAAGAGTTCACTTCCGCACTCGAATTTTGGTTTTGTTTTTTTTTTTTTTTGGTCAGCTTTTAGTTTAGACTGTGCAGCTGCGGAAAATTGTTGCGCATGACAGCCAACTGTCTAATAAATATTAGAGTTAAGAGCTAGTTAAACAAATGACTGGCGCTACGGAAGTTCTAGACTACAAATTATCTGGACAAAAGCTAAATTTAAATCTACATGAATGAAGGACAACTAAAATCATGTAAATATCTGCGATTTTATCTACAATTTCGGTGTAGGCGTATCTGATTGTAACTGTATTTATAAGGTCATAGAACAAACATTATTACTAATAAAAATCGACCAAGCTTGAAGATATTTCAGCACCGGTAATTGTTTCAAATCTTAAATTAGAAAGATTCATAATCAGATATCAAAGGTCAGTTTCTCAAAGAAAGATTAAAATTAGTGCTTTATAATAAAAAAAAAATGGACTACAGACATCGATTCCAGTGTTTAGAAATGTTCTAATGATTAGTAGCTCAAACTGCATTTGAAATTATGTCTGGTACTTCTGAGATTAGCCTCGCAACTTCTAGTACATTGCTGGGTATCTTGTATAATTAAATGTAGGAAATAATTATTTCCAAATTGTTCAAGCTTACAATGTTGTTTGAAACTTCAATTTCCGTTATTAAAAATATTTATTCTATCTCATTTCTTTGTTTCTCTGCCCCAAATGTGCACAAACCAAACAATATAAGGCCTTTCCCCGCATGTCATTTGTTTTTGAAGTTAAGTATGCAAACCAGCTGAAAGAAAAGACCCAACGGCAAACAGAACCGAAGCAACCAAATGAACTCACAAGAGCAAATATTATAGGAACCGTATATATAAAATAAAAGGCCCACTTCATCATCAAGAAAGGAAAATACACAAATTAGTACAAACGAAACCGAAATCCCACTCATCCACTTGATGTTGATAAATGGGATTCTTGAAATTGAAACCAAAAATTGAATAAACGACAGACTCTGCCATCGATGTAGTCGCCGTAGTAGACAACGCTGCGATGATGTTGATGGCTGCAATTGACTTTCGACAGTTTGGCCTGGCTTGGCCTGGCCTGTGTGGAGAGTGTGTCACTTGAAGTTGTCTTCAATGACAACAAAATCAACGACGAAAATCAAGTAATGGTTTTTTTCTTCTTCATTTTCGTATGTTATTTTTTTGTGGTAAGAGTACAGAAACTGGCTAGAACCACTTTCTTCTTCTGTCTTCTTCTCGACGGCGCAGCAGAAGTAAAAGTTAATTTTCAAGCTAACTGAAGCTAAGCGAAAAGCGAGATTTGACTGCGGTTGTCTGTCTGTCTGTCAGTCTGTCAGTCTGTCTGTCTTTCTATCTGTGCGGCCCCTTTTCATATTGCTTAATTGCTTATTTTCTGAAAAGCGCGCATTTTTGTTTTAAACATGGAGCGAAGTAGAAAGAATGAAGATTTTATTTGGAAATAAAATGAGCGCCCGAAGTTATTTGTATTACATTTGATTTATACCCTTCATAAAAAGTTGGGAGAAAATATTAGTTTTTGGAATTACTTTAAAAAAGTTTTATTTGAGTCATTGGAGCTTCATATAAAGCATAGAGCGGTTCTAGGCAGTTAAAACTTAAAACATAAATATAAATAATATATAACTAATATTTTATATAGATATTTTTGGAGCTTTTTTTGAAAAACAAATTCCGGATATGAATTTTCAGCAAGCTGGAAGTCATTTTTACTTTAAGAAATAAGCACATATGTATATATTCAATAATCCGAAGAGGCAAAAGAAGAAATAATTTTTCTACTTATTTATTTTATCCATATTAGTTATCTACACGCATGTTCAATATCACGCTATTCTAACCATTAAACTTCATTGATTCCGCACTTTTTTTGTAGTTGTCCATTTGGTCCACTTGGTATTGGTTTATTTGGTGTTAGTACATTTAGCGGTGGACCGTTGAGCGGACGGCTTATTTGATATTGGTCCACTCGTCGGTGATCCATTTGATGGTGGGACGCTTTAGCGGCGGTCCATTTAGTGGTAATCTATTTGGCAGTAGTCCATTTGGTGGTGGGTCATTTAACGGTGTCCCATTCGGCGATGACCCACTCAGTGGTTATTTTTGGCGATAGCCCATTTTGTTGTATCCCATTTGGCAATGATTCCCTCGATGTGTTTCAATTTAGCGGTGGTCCGCTCGGTGGTGGTCTGTTCTGTAATGCTTCAACGTGGATCCTGAAGGGTTCTTTTCATTTTTATCAGTGTCAACATTCAAATCCTTAATGATGACAAAATCGAACGCCGGATGGTGGGCCGGTCTTTTCGAAACATAATTGCGACTTTTGGTTAAAAATGGTCAAATGATTGTTACGTAACGTTTATGGAGAGGGAGGGATGGGTAGGTAGTGCGGAAAAACGTTATGGTGCGTTACTTGGGGGAGAGGGAAGGTCAAAAATCTTGAAAAATTGAGTTACGTATAAATTAAATGCAACCTTTGCTAGGACTGCCAATATAGTGAATCTTATATTAATTTGAATAAAATTTCGCACACGGATGCAGATAGTAATGAATTAGTTTTAAGAAGGTAGCGAGTATCCCGAAATAGATCACACTGGACTATTATTTCTTGTTTTTTTTTTTTTTAATTTTTGAAAGCGGGGATAGTAAAATAAAATCTCGTCACGAAATATCAGCACTTGTGTTGAAACGCATTTTTTATTATATCAACTAACACATGACCAAACATGATGGTTTACCCCCAGTACCTACATATATACCACCGACAATTCGGGAAAAAAATACGCTGACAAAGGGTGTAAAAATGTATCAACGAGAAAAACGCAATTGGTTCTGGTAGAAATTCCAGTGTGTACCGGATATAAACAGAAGAAAAAATTACTGCAAAGCTTTTTTAAAAATCTCATCTGGATTTTTTGGTTGTTCTGTATACATTTTGTCCTTTATCAACTACATTGGATACATTTGACGTTCTTTAATTTAGCCAGCGAATTGATGAGGCTTTAAAGCTGAATCTAAACCCCCTGACTGCGCCTGCGGATAATGAGATGTCTTAACGACTGTTATCAATATATTAGACTAATTTAAAATATTCTATATGTAAAACCAGGCTATAAATTATCTATATGTCAATTTTCATTTCAATTCGTTCAGTATATTGTGCGTGATAGAATAACAAACATACAAACTTTCACATTTTTAATATTAGTAGGATATACGAGTATTTTTATATCCTAAAAAATGTATTTTTTGATTACATTATTTGTTGATACAATATTTCTGTTTCATTTAACATAAAGGCTATTAAAGCTTCGGTTAAGCCGTTTTAAAAGTTCTGCCTCGTTTTCTTTAAATATTTTTGCTTTTAATTTAAGATGAGCTTCCGTTTCTAATTTTTTCGGCTTTTATGTCTTTCTTTGGGCGTTTATTATAACGTCATCTATATATGTATCTATATTTCAGCAACGGAAATATGAAATTATTACAAAACTATTTCTTGAAGGGCTTCAAGCTCGAACTCACTGCGCCGCAGTTTACGAAATTGGGGCAGCACAAAACAAAAGACTTAAGGCACGAACTCGTGTTTTTCTCAACTTACAATTATATACGAGTAGACTCATTTGCGAGAAGATCTTCATCTATGAGTATTTTACTTGGCCCGCATAGCAGCAAACTAATGCGCAAATTAATTGTGGCATTCGAATTATTATCTACAAAACAAAACAAATTTTATTTAGACCACTGCGCCGACGCTCATTAAATATGCAAAACTATAAAAAAAATATAAGAAAAAAAAATACGCGAGTACCTAGCGAAGTAGCTACAAGCGAAAAACCGAAACAAAAGACTAGAAAAGCAATAATAAAGTCAAAAGTAAATGTGTGCATAGTATCTGAACAAACTGCGGGTGTGCTCCATTTGCATAAGCCAGGCGTGCGATAAGCAACAATCAACCCAATTATATGTATACGATTGTAAGCGTGGTTCGACTAATTTTAGCGTAAAATTCGCACGGCCCAATGACGCACGGGTTGCCACAAACGGCGACGGACCAAGCGCCAACGCCAACGCCAGCGGCGTTGTAGACGCGCGAGCAATGCTTCGAATGCCAAACGTTGACAGAGCAGCTCGAATAGTAGTATCAATGCTGAAAGTTAGAAAGAGAGAGATGTAATTGGTTTAAAAGATTATGCATATCGGCTTTAGAATAATCTTATAACTATTTCCATTAATCAGATATTCGTTGCTTTAATAATGTACTTGACTTTAGACTAGTGTAGACCTTTTGTTTAAACAACATAGATTAGCACCATTGCGCAATAATAAATTGTTAATTGCGCATTAATTAAGCCTAAAAAATTTTAAAGCAGAACATTAAAATTAGTGAGAGATCGACAATATACGTCTAAATATATTAATATTAAATAGATAGTATAGAACGACCCGCACAGCCAAAAAGGTTTGAATTTTAAGAATTGGAGGCATTGCTAGATGAAGATACGTGCCAAACGCAAAAAGAACTTGCAACAGCTTTAGAAGTTGATCAAGCAAACATTTCCAGACGTTTAAAAGCATTGGGATTCATCCAGAAGCTTGGAAATTGGAATCGAACTGAAACCTTGAGACGTCGAACGCTCGTCGATTCTGCATGTCGAAAATGTTGCTTGAACGCCACAAAAAGAAGTCATTTTTGCATCGGATGATCCCAAGAGCAAGAAATCGTATATGACGCCAGGCCAACCTGCAACATCAAACAAGGCTGTGCTGTATTATGAGCTCTTGAAATCGGTTCAGACGATTAAAGGGGACCTCAACCGAACACAATTTATTCGCGATCGCGGAAAAATGAACAGAATATGCGACAAGACACGAATCCATAATTTTCCATTATGACAACAACTTCTTGATTACCAACTTTATATAAATCAATAAAACTAATTTGTTAATGCCCTTTTTTTAAATTTATGAGTGTCAACTTCAACTCACCTGCAGTACCATAACCCACAATCAGTACAATGAAGGCACCTTGCAGCATACGCAAATTTAATGCCTGAATCATTTCACTATCCTGAATGTGTGGTTCTGACGGTTGCTCCTGCTGCTCCGCAGCGCTTTTGCCATTAGCTTCGTTGTTGTTATTAGAGTTACCATGAGCGGTGGCGGATGCATCACTTTCTTCCGTTGTTGAAGCAGGATTAGTTACAGTTGACTTTCGCTGATCGCTGAGCTCTTTGCTGATCATACGTGATTGTGCCTCATATTCGCCGGTTGTCATCTTGTCCAGTATACCACCCTCAAAAAGATGTATTAGACTATGTTTACAAATGCAAATAAAATATATGTCTGAAAAATATTAAAAGTCACCTACACATCATTGAGGCTATCTAAAAATGGACAGCCAATTTGCACCGCCACAGCCGAGTAACGCGTATATAGCTTCTGACTGAGTTGAAAGCTCTTTGCGCCATATTGTTGTATATTAAAGTAGAGCGTTTCGCGTCCACCTAGCACTGCTTTGTTTTCTAGACCATCCACAATGAGTTTAATACCCGATTCGACAGAATCAATTAAAAATCCCTTATCACGTTCTGCCATATCACTGCCATGTTGCTGCTTCATGAGTGCATAGAGCTGACGGAATACTTCTGTGCCGTTTTCCAACATTTCCAACGAAGAGCTCTCCTTCTCGACATAGAGTTTATAACCCTCCTTCAGCATGACAGATTGCAAACGCTGTAGTGTATTAATCGGTTGTTCATGTGCCGGACGCGCAAATTGTGAAGTCAATTGCGCAGCGTAGACATCTGCCAGTACATAGGTGGCCGCAATCCAGTAGACAATCATCAGAAACTTCGCGCGATAGCCATGATAAAGCTCGTGACAGGCTGTGTAGTAGCATACTACATTATATGACATTTATTGCATTATATAAAGGTACTTACATTGCTTGAGAAACAATTGCACCGTATACCAAACGCAGCGATCGAACAGATTCTTAGGCAGCTCACCTTGTTCCTCCAGATACTGCATAGCCTTATCCACGGCACCAAAGCGTACTTGTTGATTTTGTTGTCTGATAAGACGCCGTGTAGTCTCCGAGTCGCGCGTAATTTCTTTAATGTACTCCATGTGTATGCCAAGTTCACCTAGCTTTTCAATATCTACATCGCTGCTTGGTGCATTGGGCCGAAAACTCTTGCTACGCCATCTGTAGGGTATTGCTATTATTGCATAGAATATAGGACCCGAGAAGAGCACCGTCAGTATGAGGTAAGGCCAGATATCCATTTTGAATGGACGCAAAATAGCCAAGGCTTCATTGAGACGCCGCGGCGCATGCGTTGCAAAGGCGCCGGAATCAGCAAGCGTAAAAAAAGAGAACTCAATGGCCTTGCGACGCTCCCAACTGAGACCGACATCGCCGAGAAAGAAATCAGCAAGCTAAAATTAATGCAATGGATGCAAAATTTTGGATATTAATTGTCTTCATTTTGATAACATTCATAAAAATTTAGGACCATAGCGATTGATTGGGACCATTGTGATGAATGACATTGAAGATTTCTATACTATGTCAGTTTATCAGAGAGTTTCTAAAACATTGAAGGAGGAAATAGTGATCCTCTAGAGAAGTTTGTCTGGCTTTTGATACTACGCGTAGTAGTCGCCTAGTTCCAGAGAATTTAGGCAAATACTCGATTCTAAAAATATAATTTAAAGGTGGTACAAGCTCTTCACAGAAGAACCTACAGGGGCAAAAGTCATCTCGGTTCCACCGAAGTTAAACTGTTTGGTTGTTTTTTTTTAACCAGAATAGTATATATAGTGCCATTACTACCATTGAAGAAACTTACGCCACTTTGCAGCAGTCCAATGCCACCGGTGAAGCTTTCATTTGCATCGCTTTCTCCGGTGCCGCGCAATGATCCTTGCGTGCGTCCTGGCGCTTCAATGTAGACAAACTGAAAATTCATATGCTCAGCTAGCAGTGACAGTAGACGATGATCTCGACCGCCAGTTACATTAATATCAGAATAGTCTGCATCATAACTCTCAGCATCGAGGTAATTTTCAAGTGTGGTGGTATTTTCCGGCGTTGCGTCATTGCTGTCGTTGTTGTAACTGACCCAGAACCAGGGTGGAGACTATTTTTTTAAGAAAGAGTGACTTCAAAAAATTTGCGTAAGTTAATGAAACGCTCACATGAAATACTGGTACATGAAAAATGCGCCTTTGAAAATTTGCATAGACCGACGCAGCGCTGGGTAGTAGTGGCACCTTTTGTAGACCCAGATTGTCACCATCGTACCAATTAACTAACTTTAGATTACTCTCGCCCGTTGGCACCGCTTGATTATAATAAATGCGAAAGCTGTTCAAAATGTAAGTTATTCAGTTCCTTGGAGAGTTTTTTATAAACAATTTTCAACATACGCCTTCTTTCTTGGTCGCGTGATGACCACCGCACGTATTGGTTCCTCAAAACGCACCTCGTTGGCCTTCGGCGGATACTTAGCACCCCAATAGAAGATAAACAGACTTAGCCGATGCGATAACTTACGTTCCTGTATGCGTGCTGACAACTCGTACGGCTTGTAAAATATCAGATTGACACTCTCGATCGAACCTTGCAGATTCGTTTCAATGAAACGAAAAAATAGCTCAACATCGTAGAAGATCACAGATTTGTAGTAGAGACGATGTATGCGATAGATGAAGTCATCGACATGCTGCGGCGCGTTATCATCGTCGAAGATCTGACTGGCGTCCAGGTCGAGATTATCTTTCGCGGTCGCATGCGTGGACAGTGATGGAGGCCGCGCCAGTATGGCCAGTTGGCGCGGCTTTAGTCCATTGATAATCTCAGAAAGCGCTGTGGGCAGTGAAAACTGCAACAAAATATTCGTATTTCAGAACTTAATATTTTGGCTTACCAATGGCCACATCGGATATATTGCGTTCCAGATTGTAGATCAGTTTCGACATTGTGACGTCGCTCGAATGCACCAGCAGAAAAATAACCAACAAGAATGTACGAAGCAGCGCTGCACAGTTCAACAACATTGCGAAAATTTTCTAGTTACAAATGCACTAGCACTCCTTTGCTTTTATACTTAATTTATGGGCTGTCCTTTTGTTGGCTACACGAGTTGTCCGTCCGCTGACGACGTCGTCCTGCCTGGCGATTTATGATAACTTGATTGTCAATTATCGCATCAAATTAAATATCACATGTCAATTGTTTATACGAGTACTTTGAGTATTTTGATTTCATTGTGAATCGCTTTGGCCTTTTCAAACTTCTTTTTTCAGATATTTTGATGTGAAGTGCGCTGAACAATGAAATGTTTCAGCAATAACAGTGCATGTGTTTGCATTTATATATTTTGCGGCGAAAATTCCATAACTATTGCTTTGTGTTAAAATTTTTGAACCCAATATTTCTAAAACAATTTGAAATAAATTCGGCCTTTGGCCATCTAAGGAAGGGTGTAAAAAAACTTGCTAAAATTCATGAACTGCTTAAATAAGTCTGAAAAATCATATAAAATAGTTAGTAGTTGGGGGAAGTTTAACGATGGCCATGACGAAATAAAACAATACAATTGGAGTTAGTCATTTCTGACAGTGAGTCGCTGTGGCCGTTCTATACTTATATGATGGTCTTAGCAGTCTTGCGAAATATATCCCACACAGGTTGCACATATTCTGTTCTTGAGGTTGAATTGTAACTGTCAACTCAGCCTTAATGAGAGAAACTAGCATGTTCATTGAATTCAAGTGATCTGAAGAAAGAATAGAAAAATCCAAATATCCAAACTTGAAGGTTCAATCTTGCTAGTCTACAAGTTCTCAATTATCATAAGGACAAACAGACAGACGGACAGATAGACATTTCAATATTGATTCGATTTTTGGTGCTGATACAGGATATAACAAGTAAGGAAAGTTCCGTATTATGACTCCAAGCTAATTCTTATAATACCAAATACCGCATGCTGCAAGAAATATGTGAACAAGTAGTGGCAGTGATGGGCTTAGAGTACTTAACATAAAATATACGGTTCCATTTTTTCTTATTGAATGCCCAATTTACGATTAAAAAAAAAAACGCGGAGCATAATTATTTAAATTTTAAATTGCATTATTCTAAAATATTTTGTTCAGCTCACTTTCATAGAACAATTCCCACTTTTCCTTTTAAATTTTCATCTCTTTAAGATCATTCAGTATTTTCGAAACAAATTCTAATCAAAGCTAACTCAAGTTATACAAAAAATCTAAAGAATTAAGCAAAAAAAAACTGGCTTCTGATCTTTAAGCACACAGTTCCTGTTGCGCACAGCAGCAAATCGCAGCAAAAAAACGTCGAACAAAAACAATTTTAATTGTTAGAAGTTTGTCACATCTATTTTCGCTGACAATTTCACTTCAACTTCAAATGTTATTTGAAAATGCTGGGACAGGATGAATGTGAAGCACAGCAGAGATCCAACGATCGATCGATCGATCGATCGATCTCTCGAAGAAGCGAGTATCTCATGGCTGCTGTTGCGTTGCCTCCTCTAAGTTTGAACTGTCAAATGCTGTCGACTGCTGTGGCTGCCGTTTGACAATCTTACAAAGTCATCGACAAGCGTACATTGCTGACATTAATTCCGTGTTGTGCGCATTTTTTTCTTATAAGAATTCTTATAAATTATTTAGTTTTTTTTTTTAATAGATTTCTTTGATCATGTCAACGCTCCACTTCAGCTGTGAAACTTTTGCTTGTCTTTTGCACACTTCAGCAATAGTGGGTTGAAGCGCATTAATAGTTGGATGCGAAATTCGTGGCATAGAGCATAAGACAAAAGCAGACTTTTATTGAATTTATATACTATCTTTAAAATTATGTATGTAGGGTATAAATACTTCAGTGTAGTCGATATTAAGTCTAATTTTATTTTATTTTTTTTTATTCGAATGATTTATCAGCAACAAAGTGTTTGTGTTTTCTTATACGATTTATAGATGTTTTCACAAAAAGCATCGCTGATCGATTTATATGTTCTTAATAGATTTGTTGTTCACTGGTTGCTGTTGTTGACTTTTAAATTGCTAAACAGTTTTGTCTTTTGTTGCTGGCTAACGTTTTCACAGCGATTGGGCGCAGATATAGATTCTTTTTTTGGCAAATTCAATTTGGGCTAACGATACAAATTGGATGATAAGCGCCAATAGACGTGAATTCAATGAAAATAGCAATCCTCTGATGACCTGTTTATGATAGCGTGGCAGGCGTTTACTGCATTGGTTTGTGAGCTAACTAATTGATTCATACACTTAGCATTGAAATGAACAAGTGTTTACAATATATATAGACAATAATATTTAGTATTCTGAGTTGAAAAAGCTAAGCCTTAATCCAAAGAGTTGAGAGTTTAATAAGTTTTTAACAAAATTATGTAATAAGTGGAGTGCGACATGGCAGAACCCAGAAAGAATGTGTGTTTATACTTGAACATCAACTGTCCGTCTGTCTGTGCATCCGTATATGTATAGGAAAATTAATCTCAGAAACTAAAAGAGGTAGAGAAACTAAACTATGTATAAGACTTCCTTCTGGTTTTATATAATTTGTATTGCGTTACGTTTAGATTTAGCTACAATACTCCAGATCTGAATGCCATATCTCTAAATGGGAGCAATTATTTGTTTAAGAATTTCTTTGCAAAAGTAAGTCCACTTCTATTTTTCGAAAACCGGTAAGGCGGCGCAGTTTTCAAGAAGATTCTTCGGAATGTTATTCGGATGAAGATGGTATAACGCATAATATTTTGAAAGCAAAGACTCGCATGATATTGTTTTGAAAATCTATACTAAGTGGAGAAAATCATCGACAAAGAAGGATACATCTCGTCGATATGGACAAAATATTGGTCATCAACCCGACCGTGTTTTGATCGCATATATAGATATCTTTAAGCTATTTTTAGGCCCTGTACCGAAGGTACAAGAGCCTATTGGTTTTGTGCAAATGTATGTAACAGGAAGAACTAATTGTCGGAGACCCCCCAAAGTTACCACCATTATGGTCAGGAGTGATAGAGGAGTCGATATAGCCATGTCCGTCTGTCCGTCCGTCCGTCTGTCCGTCCGTCCGTCTGTCCGTCCGTCCGTCTGTATGAACGAAAGGATCTCGGAAACGGTAATAGATAGAGACTTCGGGTTTTTTGCATTCGACTAGGACTGCTCCGGAATTTCACAAGTTTATTTTAAAATTTTGCCCCTCCCCCCCCTTCCCCATAAAATCAAAAATTTCTTCGGCACAAAAAAAATTTTGTATACCAGTATAAAGTTAACGTCCTTCTAAACCAAAATCAAAAAAGTTCATCAAAATCGGATAATAAATGACGATTTTATAAGCAATTGAATTTGAACGACCCCCCTTTTCTTTTCATTCATATTCGCGCAGTGAGAAGTGGTCATGTGTTTGGTCATAAGCTCGGGAAACATTTAATGTGTTTGTTAGGCGACCTGAACTGGTACAGGGCCTCTTACAGTCGGTTACGCCTGACTGTATGTTCTTACTTGTTTTAATTTTGAAATCAGCTGCCGCAAAGTATCCGGAGAGATAGGAGGATTTTCTCCACCCTGACAACGCTTTGTGTGTGACATAGCGTTGACATGTAAAGGGGTACCAAGAGCAGGGTGTCGTAAAACTTCGATCGTATCGGCTTGCCAAAAGCGGCTTTATAATCGACAAATAGGTGGTGAGAGTCTTTGTTAAACTCACGGGTCTTTTCCAAGATTTGGCGTAATATGAAATATGAAAAGTAAGTGATTTAACTTAACGTAGTAAGATTTTCTAAAGCAACAGACTGTATAAATGATGTACAATATAATTTTAAAGCAAAAACTACTCCGTATATTTTGAATTTTTTTGATTTTTAAATTAACACGTATACACTTTTAACATTTATTATCCTACAAATAGTTGCTGATGGCGGCGGGCAATGTCAGAAGCCGATGTACATTGTATCGAAATTGGCAATAAATATCAACACTTAGAGACTGAAGCCAACTCAATTGGTGCGATGCCCAGAGTGAATGCCGAAAAATGAATTCAATGCTTGTGACTTTTGAAGAAATGGATGAGCTTATTAAATAAATATTAAGAAAGAACTACATATAACTTGTGTAAAAATATGAAGCAATAAAAAAGTTGTCATTACGAAATTAAAAATATGTTAATAGTACTTAAAATAAAGCTTATAGAATAGAATAAGACGTTAACAGTGCTAACTATGCACATGTTGCTTGTCGTTGTTACCTGTTTCGTCTGTTACTTCATTTCTGTCACTTTCTTTCTCCTTACCATTGTACTTGCTAAAGGTTTTGTAATGATTTTCTACGTTTACTCCTCTTCCAAAACAGTAACATCATCGCGCTCAAGTTATCCGTTGAACTCATGCTGTCACTGCCACTGTCCCATTTTCAGGAACTGCCACGTGCCACTTAAACAATGAGTCACGAAGTGGTCGCAGCATTGGGTATAGCGGTTCGACCAAAGTTTCGCTAATCTATTCAGTTAATCTACAAAAAAAGTTGTGTACTAAAAAAAAAACATTCTTTTTATGTTTAAGAAAAATTTACCTTTATTTTCAGGATCCTTTTCAATGTGTTGTTTGCTATAATTTTTCTCCAGATGTTGACAAAGCATAGGCGTGCTGCATATAAATACTTAAATAAAAGTCACAACAACAACAGCAAATACAGCAAAATTGGCATAGTTAATTAAATTATGAACAAACAACAATTTTTTTTATTTTTCTGACCAACTAATGAAAATAAATTATAATTAATAATGAATTCGTAACACCACATACAGTAAATAAACTGTCACTGTTATGAGTGACACTGTTAAGTTAACAGTGGTACCACACTTTACTGCTGCTGTTGTTGTAAGTAGGGGGAATGAATGTTAGGCGTTGCATAGCGAATTGTTTGTGAGGGGAAAGAAACAAAGTAAATTAGTTTCAACATTTGCAATATGTAAAATAAATATTAACATATTATAAATCTCGGGTCTTTTTTTGTTTTTATTAATTTAAAGATAATTCTTGTGTCACTGAACTCCTCCCAAACGCCTCGACCGATTTTGATGAATATTTAGGTGTGTGTTTGAGTGGGTCCATGGATAGCTTAGAATAAAAATTGGAACAAGTTGGTGGCGCTGGGATCGTGTTATCTTAGTACCTGTTTTACATATCACACATATCTCCCCAAAATCTCAATTTTCAGTAAAAAATCATATTATTTTTTGTAGTCACTCAGCAATAATTTAATGTAATGGTATGACATTCAGTAAATATTGGAAGAAATCGTAATTTTTAAAAAGATAGACGTCAAAATTCAAAGGCTCTAGCGAAAGAAAATTGCAAAAGTAGCCCGTAAAAATAAAAACTTCAGGAAGAGCTGAGAAAAAAATTTTGGAGTTCATGTATGAACCTAAGACTCGAACGTTGAATATGCGTAATTATTACCAAGCAAGTTGGGTAGCCTCTGAACAACCGTTCAGAGGTGAGCTAATGTGAGAAGGCGAAACACCCCTCCCCCTGGGCTTGGGACCCGCCACTGTAAAAATAAATCTCCAATGAAAATACAAAGGAAGCTTGGGAAGGAAACGATATAAGGGGATCACGATTTACGGATTGGGATGGTGCAAATATTTAGCTGGTTGATGTCCTCGAAAGATGCAAGGCTGACATCACTGCAATCCAAGAAATCCGATGGATAGGACAGAATTGCTCTAAAAAAGCATCCTGTGACATCTACTATAGCTGTCATGCGAGTAAGCACGAATTTGGATGTGGTTAGTAGTTTAACAAAGAAACACATCACCTATTTATCGATTATAAATCCCGGCAAAGATCGTTCGTCTTTGCATGATAGCGCTATCAGACATACAAAGCGATGTCAGGGTAGAAGAGAAGCTCTACGAACTATTTGATACCAAGAGGGGTTTCAGGCGGGCGATTTTTGTAATCTTCTGATGAAATACATCCTACGCCAGTGACCACAAATACAGAGTATGTCATGCTCGATCTTCCAAAAGGAAGGGATGCTGCTCGCTTACGCCGATGACATTGATATCATCGGTACGAAGGAACGGCGAATCAGCAAGGCGTTCTCAGAGATTGAAATCAGTCTCGGCTCATGCGTCTAGCGGTGAATGAGGAGAAGACGAAGTACTTGGTGTCTTCTCGCACTCCGTTATCGCGTCGTGGACAGCAAGTGACGATGGATAGTTTTAATTTTAATGTTGAAGAAAACTTTATTATTTACCTTAGATCCGAAATAATCAGAAACAACAATGTTAGCGTGGAGGTTAGGTTAAGATGCACGCTTGCAAATAGATGTTATTTCAGGCTGAGTAAGCGAATTCGAAACAAAGCTCTTTCTCGAAAGACGCAAATCAAGATCTACACGACGCTGATACTCCTGGGTTTCTGTATGGCGCAGAGGCATGGGACCTTGATTGATTCAGATGAAACGGTGTTGGAAGTCTTTCAGATGAATAATGTTATTTTTGGTCCTATAGATCTCAGCATAGTTTGCATTCAAAACAACTGGCACCAGCGCACAAGACAAGAGCAGCTGGTGCGCCTTACGGAATGCAAGCATGGCCGATCGAAGGTTGAAAACCATCTAAGCAGTCTCGTAACAAGGAATAATTTTCCTTTGACTATCCTAAGTCCATAAACATAGCTATGACTCTTCTGGAGTGTACGGTACAGGTGGAACATTCGTTAGGTGTATTGTAGGCTTGCGATATCATCGGTCCAAACTTTTTAGAAACGATGATGCATTTGTCATCACCATCAATGGATAGCGGTAACGATCGATGATAACCAATTTCGTTGGGTCCAAATTGAGAGATTGAATGTCAACTGGTCATCATTCTGTACGAAGGATTTGAGTGCATGGCTAGCGCACGCCTAGGCGACCTGAACTGGCCATCGAAATTGTGCGATTCGGCCCTGTAAGATTTTCTTGTATATCAATAGGCTACAACCTGCCGGTAGCATTAAATGCAACATAAGGGTACCGGCGGAGTTAAATTGGATCTTTCGGTTGCGTGCCTCCCATCGAAGCCGTATTGGTAATTTAAACGAAGTTGATATCTTATACAAGATACGTTGTACGACCTTAATGGAGAGCCATATAGATCCAAATTTCTATTAAAGTTAGCTAAAATTAATAAATTAGACAACAAATAGACAATTGTAATACTTATGATCATTCGATGTTTTATTGCTGAAAAGAAGATTCAAGTAATTTTTGAATTTTTTTTTTTTTTAACTGGCTTTTTTTTTGATTTGCAACACTGGTAGTTCCCGCCTAACAAATATTGCGTATTTGCTGAGTATTTATTTTCATTTTTTTTTTTCAATTACTTTTAAAGCTAATCAGTCGTGCATTCTCGCTCTGCATTTGCTTCCTCAAAGATGTTCGCTGCAATGCAATGCAAAAAATAAAAGCAAACGCGATCGACAACTTGTTAAACTTCAAACTGTCTGCAAACGCGACATTGTCTGATAAACAATTCCTCTTGCTTTCGTACTGATTCAACAATCTCCAGACCGAACGTATAAACGAAAAGTGAATTTAGCTGAGCTGGAAGTGTGCCTCCGCTTTATAGAGTATCCGATCCGATGGCTCTGATCCAGTCAACTAGCCAGCTGTATTGGTGTTGCAGACTGTGCAAAAAGCGGCGGTATGCCTCATGATGTGGGCATAAGACAGCAGACGACACAACGATAGCATCTGTTGACTGTGGACTGCTCAGTCATAGCAGTTGATGATGAGACTGGAACGGCTCTGGTGTTTGCATTTGTATTCGCCTATTCACATTTCACATAAAGCTATGTTTTTTTTTTTTCCTGTTTGCTGTTTTGTTGCTATTGTAGACTTAACTACGAATTGGTAAGAGGATCTTGGTCAGGATGTAGTGCAGTCGTCACCGCAGACTGCAATGAAAGTAAACACGCCAACACTTTTTGTTTCAACGCGCACGATAGTGAAAAGTGGCGCAGCATTGCATGTCCGTCTGTCCAGCAAGTTGTCTACAGAAGTGCACGGGACTACTCTGAAGTAGTCGAGTCGATTGAAGACAGCTTAAGTGGATTTGCGATCACCATCATCATCATCATCTTCATCATAGTCTTCATCGTCATCGATGTATTCGTTTAAATGCATTTTATTTGTTTTATTGTCGAATCAGTCAGTTAGTTAGCTCAGGGTCGTATTTAAGTTGAACTATTTTGTAGAGTAAGCATATTGCCAATGCCTCAAAACGGACCTGACTTCATTTTGTTGTAACTTGGAGAATTTTGTAGTCATCTATTTTTGCGTACTTTTTGCATTAATTTATTTTATTTTGTTTACAAGTTTTGTTCTAAAAATAATTATGCAAGTAAGTACTTGGGTCATGGATGCAAAAAAAAAAATTATAACAATGTGTTTGTAGAAGTCCTGGCAATAAATCTTGAGTATGCGATGTAATGATATATGTTAAGTAAAATTTCATAAAAGTTTGTTTATATTTTTAAATGAAATGTGTCAAAGGAAGATCTACATATGGAATAGTTACTGTGGACGCAAGTTCACGCAAGTGACGAAATCAGTATTCAAAGTTTTGACTTTGTAATTAAAACTCGTATTGTGAGTGGAACCGGAGCTTGATTACTCTTAAATATAATATTTGATTACTTAAAATTGTTTTTGGAAAATGTTCTGTTTCAACCGTGAGACAATTCAGGTATCGAGGCATCAAATCTATTTTATATAACATTTTCAATGGATATTAAAGTCAAAAATATTCATATTCATATTTTTTCCAGGGCATTTTCTTAGATATATGATATTTGTAACCAAGCAGATAAGGAAGTTTATGCGAATGCATATAATAGGCATATGCATGGATAGATACTACCAATAATCTAAATGAGAAAGTTTGTAAGGATGGATGTATGTATGGATGCATGGATGTATGGGTGTATGGATGGATGGATGTATGGATGGATGTATGGATGTATGGATGGATGTATGGATGGATGTTATTGTTTTATGTCTGATCCGTTAAAATAATTTGTATGAATTTTGTTGTATATAAGAAAATGGTCTTCTATAGGACTTTTGGATTACCCTAGGTTAATCCTTATTATGTATTATGTTTTGGTCCGGATCAGACCATTAAGAGGGGTTGCCTCCACTCAAATCTATTCTTTCTTTCTAGGTTTTTGTACGAACACTTTTTTATGTTGTTGTTTATTAATCTAGAAACGCATCACATTGATGTATCTTGCATGATTTCTAAGAAAATATTCCATTTAGGCTAAGTTCAGTCCTCTAAAAGAGGTGTCTCGTGTTCGAAGCCACTCAACAATTGAATTTAATGTATCTAAATGTAATTTGTAGAAATTTGCAAATAAGCCTATAGAAACTTACGAAAAAAATGGTTTCTCACAACTTGGCTGGTAGTCTCTAACCTTTTGTCATGTCAATATTTGCATTCCCTGCACCCATAAGTTGAAAGGGTGTATTACTATTGTGAGTAGTTTTAACAAGAAGAAGTAGACGCAATTGAGCCCATAAAGTATTTGTGTATTCTTGATCAGCATTTAAAGTCGAATCTATATGTTCGTCTGTTGGAGTTCTTTAAAAGATAAAATCTTTAAATTTCTGCTCTTTAGATAACTAATATCCAACGAAAGTGAAAACTCCTCTCTAAGGAAAGTTCCCATAATATGCAGTCCCTTCTTTATAAGTTTTTGCATGAGATATAAATTAGTAATTTTATATAAAAACACTAAATTTTGAGTACCTTACTTAAATTCGAACTAAATATTCCACATAAGTCCATAGCGGAAAATTAGAACTCTATACAAAACTGTCCTTTTTCCTTACTTATCATTCAATAAAACGCCAATCTTAATGAAAAATTGATTTTTAAGCATTTTCAAAATCGAATAAAAGTTGCCAGTTCGAATTATTTAATTTTAACCAATTATTTTTTTTAACATAAAAGTGCCTCACAATTTTTGTTGTTGTATGTTTCACCTAAATTCAAATCATTTTTAATTCAAATGAATATCTGTATTATAAAATATAATACAAAACTTCAGATTATTGTTCTTCAGCAGAAAATCCACCAGCAATCATCATCATCCAATTTATCGAGTGCCCTCTTGAGCCGTAATAGCTGACCCTTATCATCTATTAAAGCGTCGACAATATCCTTTGCGGAAGAGCAATTTAATGCATTTAAAATATTCCGTTCCTCAAATAATTCAGCCTTCCTCGAGGCATCTACTTTGTTGCTCGGTTTTAGCTACGAAAAAAATGTTAAACACTTTGTACACAGCAGGATAACTATTTATTTACTAACTCCTTGGTCTTGAGCGTGTAACGTTCTCAAAACTAGTACAGAGACCACCACCACAAATAATAAGTTTTGTAATTTCATACTTTACAAAAATTAATTTTTACAACTTTTAACAATATTTTCTGAGGATTTTATTCGATTTATATAGTGACGAAAAGTATTTTGCTAATAATAAATCGACATTATTTATTTGCTTTTTGAGGTTATCTTTCTAATATATGTAGGTCCTGTTTAGATAAATTTTTAATTAAAATATTTTTTACAGAACTTTTATTTTTGAAATACATATATGAATTTCTTTATACCCTACCAAATTTTTAAAAACACTAGATTTTTTATGGTGTAAACCGAACTACAAATAATATAGAAAACTGCAGTCAAATGTGATCATAAAAAATATAATATTGTAGCACAAAAGAAACGAAAGAACGCTACAGCAAATTATCTATTAACTAAGTATATACCTTTCTCTCTCACCTCTCTCGCGATCGAACGCTATTATCGGTTACAAGAGCGAAGATTTCTATGAATTGTAATTATTTCACCATTGTGATTTCACCATACACAAAACCAAACAGAAATAATAACAACAATAGCATCTTGCTCTTACTCATATAACCAGTCTCACAAGACAATTCTTTTCTCCTCTTAAATTCCGTTTCACTTTGCACACTTTTGAAGTTGAAAATGTACTATACACATACACGCGCTCTCCCACTTTTAAAAATATGTTAGACTTGCTTGGAAGAATGTTTCGTCTCTTGAGCCTATCCAATCATGGACACTTTTATTGTTTTGTTTTTCTAAAGTGTACTTCTGCTCAGACATATCATGTGTCATCGACCAGAAAAAGTAGTAGCCGGAAGGGACGATGTCTGGAGATTACGTCGGGTGTGGTAGGACTTTCCATTTCAGCGTTTCCAAGTAGGTATTGACCGGTTTTACAACATGTGCCAAATCATTAGTTTGATCAAATACAGAGCATAAGCTTCATGCCATGAGTATTCGGCTTGCGGTCGTTCCTTGTCTCTTAGCACCTTCAACTACAATACTAAATATTTCCTAGAAAATTTCGAATTTCGTAACATATAATGTGAAGAAGCGCGTAGGATCATTGAATTCTAGTAGAAGCTTACGGTGAATAATCATGTCGAAGGTGGTTTGGTCGCTTAAACGTTTCAACCAATGACACAAGCTGCCAAAAAAGCTCATTCTCAATAGGCTCAGTCACAGTAGATGCTCATTCACAATAGCATTTATACATTCAACTGCATTCAACTTCTCTTTCGGTATTAAAATTTTCAAGTATCCTGAATACCTGAATATTTAACAACAAATCTTTATATAAAAAATTTCCTAAGAACAGAAAAAAAAAATTGTAAATTAGTTTCTCGGGACCTGTCTCAAGCATTTAACGGTGAATTTTTCGCAAATATATACAGCATCCGGTCAATAAGAAATTCTTTAGCTACGTCTGTCTTCAAAGTTTATTGATTATTGAATTGATCTTAAAAAGAAACACATAACTTGGAATGCTGCTTAATATTTATTTATGAGATTAAGTATAGATAACATAGGCGGTTGATTAATATTATTTGAAATATTCAAATGTAAAATATATAAAAATATATATATGAAAAATTAATGTTTCTTCTTTCAGAATATAGAAAAAATATCCCAAAAATCAAAATCATCATCGATATCATCCAGTAACTTTTTGAGTCGTTTGAGCTGCACTTCATTATTGGCCAATGCATCGACAATGACTTGCGCTTTATCGCCATATATGCCATATTTTCTCAACACATCCAATACACGCTTCTCAAATGTTCTCCTACATCCAATACATGGTTTTACTGTGGTGGTTCGTGTTCTGTTTAGCAGTGCTTTTCGATATTCAAACAAAATTTCGCTTTTATATGCATTCGATTTTTTTAATGCACCATTGAGTTTGTTTATCCATCTATTAATGAAGTTCCTTCCAACATCAGTATTCCTTCTAAGCGTTGCAATTGCATTGTGAATTTGACTTTCTAGGAATTTTCGTCTTCTGTCGTATTCTTTGAACTGCCCGAGGAATATAGTGAGGTATTCTGCAGTAGCACTCGAATTTACAGCAGCCCGGAGCTGATTAAACTTCTCTTGGAATTCAGCGTTGTCGATAATATTTGGTTCTCCTGAGTTTTCGTACATGGCTATTACTTTATTAAATTCCATTGTAATATTCGTAATGTCCTCGGCTTCCGTTGAAATGAAAACCAAAGCAAACAAAATTGCAGATCCCAAAGCAACTTGCAATTTCATATTGAAAATGTTGTACTTCAGATATGTAGGTGTAAAGCATATATTTTGAATTAATAGGGTATGCAAGTTGGTGAAGCCTTATATAGTTATGCTATCATCTAACATTTGCTAAGTTCTATTTTTTTTTTTGCATTATAAATCAGAATGATTTACGATTTTTCTTTGTGTTACAAGTTTTACATTAAGATAAATTTTAATTAAAAAATATTCAATGCTTCCATGCTAATATTAGTTTCTATTGGTTTCATACTCGGCCTCCTTAATAATGACAAACATATTAGGGTAATTGTTCTCAATTTTAACAAGGTTATTTTTTTTACACCTTAATGCAACCTTCGGAGACTCCATAAAGTATAGTATCGGGTTTAACATTCAATTCTATTTGAAAATGTTAACACGACCTCCGACAGTTTGTTTATAGTAATCGAACCGAGAGTTCATATATTGTATGATTCATTTGCATAAGCCGGACCGGATATCTCCAATCAATGTTTTCAATGATTTTTCTTCAGTTATGGCATTTATTGGAATTTATATGGATGCCAGCCCCAAGTCTCGCTTCAAAAATTAGCACAAGTTGAATTCGCAAAAAAACGCATATAGAAAAGTATGTTGAAAAATATAGAGATTTGGATCTTTAAAATTAAAATAAAAGCAGCAATATTCTCGGTTGTCCAACAGTCACGAAGGCGCACCAGCTGCTACCACCATGCTGGTTATTCCAACGCGAGCGCGGTCTTCTTTATATCGGCGTCCTCCAATCATGTTTTGGCTGCCCATATAAACCATGCGTGCTGCAGCTCTTTCATATATTCGAATGAGGTGACCAACCCAGTGCTTTTGCTTGACTATGTCAACCACATCGAATAGCTCATACAGCTTGCGGTTCATAGAATCAAAAATACTGCGGAAAATCTTTCTCTCAAAGACTTCCAATGCCATTGCGTCTGATTGAATCACGTTCCATGCTTCTTCGCATGAACTCCAGGGTGATGTTGTTGTTGCTGGTTATTTCGGATCCAAGATAGACAAAGTTTTCCACAACATTAAAGTTGAAATTCTCCATAGTCCGAGACGCTAACAATGTGCGTTCACCGCTAGATCCATGAGCGGAAACTGTTTTTGAATCTCCGTGAACGCCTGGCTAACTGGCCATTCTTCACGTAAGCGAGCAGCATCACTTACTTTTCGAAGATCAAGCCCAACATATTCTGTATGTACTCCCAACTAAACAAGCATCCTGTAATAGATGTCATAGCTGCCACACTCTAACAGTGAGCAGTGGAGACATATCACACACTACTGGTATAGAGAGGAATAGGAATAGCATAGAAGAACGCGGCTTTTCATGAAGCAAAAAGGCGTGAGCTTGAATATGTTGAGAAGTTATGCGATAAAAATGAAGCTCGATATTTCTATCAAACGGTCAAGCCACTGACCGAAGTTTTAGGTTATTAAAAAGCTGAAAAATAACAAAGCGGCAGGCTCTAATGGGTTGCCAGCTGTGTTATTTAATTCTGGCGGCGTAGAGTTGGCTATGTATCAACTTTTTCCAAGATATGTTTCATGGAATGCATGGTAAGTGTTATTTGTTTTTAAGAAAGCTCCAATAAGTGGAAAAAGTCTCCTTTCAATTGGATATATGATTCTGTCGCGTATTGTGTAAGAGGCTGTAATCGGATTCGCTGATAGGATTAGCTTAAAAGGTCGATCGTTGGACAAATAATCACAATTCGACAAATCATGAAGAAGATCCGTGAGTTTAACATAGACTAGGTATCCCAGCGTATCAGTTTCGTCAAAGTACTTGATATCTTTTCGCACTCCATCAACGCATGTTGAAAGGTCTGTGATGATAGAGAACTTCATGCCGAAATGACCAGCAACAACAACGTCAACCTGGAGAATAATCATGCTAGCTAATGGATGCTACTTTGGGCTTGCTCAGTAATTGTCTTGACCAGGTGTGGACGGATCTTTGCATGCTTGGGATTAACAACAACTGGCACCATTATACGTGTTGGTAGGGCCGAACAATGGTGGTAGAGCTACATATAAGTAAGATATATATTTTCCCTTAAATTTTATTCAAAAAAAAAAAAAAAAAAAAAGAAAGGAAAAAAAACATTAATCCATATTTATTTCTCAGCTTTTAATATCTTACTTAAATATTTAAAAATGAAAATGTATTTTTTAATTAAAAACCTTCTCGAAAGTATACAGGGTCGGAACTCATTTCTTAACTAGTTGCTGGCACTTATAAATAAATTCCATGTATCCGAAAATGTCCAATTAGTATTATTCGAATTGTCGAGTCTCTGCTTAGGTCTGTTTAATTGAGTTGCATCATTGATGATGCTATCAACAATTATTTTGGCCGAATTTCCAAATATGCCGAAGTTTGCCAATATATCAAGAAGTCGAAAGGTTAGTGCTCCAAGTTGTATCAGATCTATGTCACTTAAAATCTTGCTTAATCGATTTATTTCTTGTTCCTTTTTATAGGACTTAAGCGCGTTTAACTTCAAATTGAAATTAGTTCTTTAATAGCATTTCATTGCGTCGACTCTACTTAAAAACACTGAAACTTGAACTAAATTATAAGTTGTTTCGCGATAAGATGCTATGATTTATGTTTTGACTTCATTGCTGTAAAAAAGTTTTACATACTTTAAACATTTTGCTGTATTATCAGCCGTGTTCCCATTCTCGCAAAAATCGCAACATTTTTGCGTTTTCCAATGGTTTGCACTAATGCAATATTTCACACAAATAAACATTTCCTTGCATTTAAAGGTATTTTTCGTTTAATCTGTAATGCTTTAAGATTTTTTTGATGTACTTTTCAATAATATTGATACTGATTCAAATACGATTGCGATTTACTTAGACCGATAACCGATAACATTCGATGTACATAGTATTAAATATGAAACATTTCGAATTGCGTTTTGCGGGAGCACGTTTAAACGAAATTTTACGATTTAAAGTGTAAGTGAAAATGAAGCAAAAACAGTTATGTGCCGTACTAGTATATAGCAGGCATTCAGCGCTGAATGCGAGTTTGTAATGATGTTTACCGGGGCTTGAGTACGTACAAAGTCCGTTGTTCCCAAAATTTATTATTTTCAAGTCTTCATAAGCAATAAAAACAAAAATTCTTGGCGCCCAAGCAGGGACACACACTAAGGCAACTTTTTTTTTTATAGAAGTTAAGACTCAATTGTGTTTCATATGTAGGAATGTATAGTCCTAGTTATAAAAGATCATAACATCTGAATAATATCGAACACTAAATCAGTTCGGCCTATACATCTAAAATTTACTAAGCATTCAGATTTTTGGCTTACAAAGAATGGTGTTGTTCTCTCAATTTGTCTTAGGCTATAAAGTAAGCTTTTGACGCTTGTTGGTGCAAAGAGCGGATAAAGAATGCGTTCAACAACTTCAATTCGTCGGTAGGGCTTTTAGTTCATTCCGCGCTACCTTGGACTCAATTTTTGTGCGAACAGTGCGGTCCTCTCTCACGACTGAGTTATGGCTTCCACTAGAAGGTGATTTTGTCATCATCTCTGCGGAGATAGTGTTATTGTTAAGCCCAGCGTTTGATGTTTACCAAAGATCAGAATTGGAGATTATTACTGGACAGAAGTTATGGTAGACATTTGTTGATAAGCGACTGCTGTTTCACAAATATCCATTCTGTAGTTCGATATCAATGTGGTCTTTTGAATATGACCATCAGAGAGAAAGTGTCTCTGAGTACAAATTCTATTGATGCCGTTAATTTTTGAACAAATACCAAATATTGTCTAACTAAAATTAATCCTTCTACAATATATCATTTTGGTCCAAAACGGACCACTATTCAAGTATATATTCTATATTCTTTGTTTATATATTCTTTGTTCATAAGAAATCATTATACAAAATGAA
Organism: Leucophenga maculata; assembly: GCA_035044805.1. NCBI lineage: Eukaryota > Metazoa > Arthropoda > Insecta > Diptera > Drosophilidae > Leucophenga > Leucophenga maculata. The sequence continues at coordinate 971,932 of JAWNNP010002066.1, forward strand.
AGAGTTCGTTTACCAGTTAGGCAACATATCTGTTGGGTAGCCTCTTAACAGCCGTTCGGAAGCGAGCAAACTGCAAGTGAAAACAAAAAGCAGGTCACGGATATGACACCCCTATGATGACGACCCTAGCAAATACGGATATGCACCTGGAATGTCCGCACCCTTAATAGAGATGGTGAAAATATCCAGCTGATTGATGTCATCGAAAGATACGATGAATATAGCTGCTATCAGATTTAACACAAATTTGTATGCCGTTTCGTGGTAAGTAGGAAACTACTTAGCCTCGTCTCCAGATTCACGCTGAAAAGTAGGAAGAGAAGAACGACAATGCCAAAGATGACTTCTATGAGCGCTTGAAACGTCTATACGAGCGCTGTCCAAAACACGATGTTAAAATCATGCTTACCGATTTCAATGCCGAAATTTGAAAGGAAGGAATTTTTGGCCAACCGTCGCTAGAGTAAGCCGTCATGAAACTACCTCCAATAATGGAGAGAAGCTGATCGATTTCACCGCAGTTGGGAGCATGTTAAGCTGCAGCAGATTTGAACACCATAACATTCACAAGGCTACGTGGCTTAGTCCCGGTAAAATTACACGCAACCAAATTGATCATGTTGTGATTGACGAAAGGTATGCATCGAGCTTGTTGGATGTGCCAACATCGACTAGGACCACTATTTTGTCGCAACTACGTCCCAACACGAAACAAAAACTTGACGTCGGTAAGCTGCAATCAGAACAGACCGCCGAAGTCTTCTCAAATACACTATAACCACTGCTTCGGGAAACCTCTCCGTCTTTTCATGGTATAGAGCAGTGGAAACATATCACCCGCTATATGGATAAGGTTATGTGACAAAAATGAAGCACGATAATTTAACCAAAAGGTCAAGTATCTGACCGATCTTTCTGTACAGATGAAAAAGGAAGTCTGCTTACAGATGCACAGGAAACATTGAGTTTATGGAGGAGTCATTTTTCTATCATACTTGGAGGCGATGAACACCACCGGCACCATTAGTTATGATGGCACTATTATAGAGCCACTGGACTAGAACGAGGTCGATTCGATTAGGCCAGTCAGCAATGCGTTTTCAGAGATTAAAATCAAGGACAAGACGAAGTACTTGGTGTCTTCTTGCACTCCGTCATCGCGTCTTGGACGTTGGAAAATTTCAACTTCAATGTTGTATAAAACTTTGTCTATCTTATATGCGAAATAACCAGCAACAACACCGTCAGACTGGATCAGGCAAAATAAATGCTATTTAGAAGTAAAGCCCTATCTCGGAAGACTATAATCAAGATCTACTGTATTGCGTAGAGGCGTGTACCGTGATTGAGTCAGACGAAACGGCGTTGAAAGTCTTTGAGAGAAAGAATTTCCGCAGAATTTTTGGTCCTATTAGAGTCGGAGACGAGTTTAGCAATTGGTGTGCCTTCCTGAATGCGCCCATGAAAGCCATCTAAGTCAATTTGTACTAGCTAAACGTTTGTTAAAGTATTTTATGGCTTAAATCAAAAGTGTACTTCAATTAAATGTTTTGTAATGGATAACTTATTTATTATTGCAACTAAAACTTCCACCATTTTTTACCATTGAATCCCCTTTGCATACTCGTACATATTATGCATACACGAGTATTTTTGAATATTGGTTTGATTATATTTTTACAAGTCGTTCATTATTAATATCCGCTGTTTCTTATTTAGGTTTATATACAAATCAGAAGATGCATTATTAACTTCTGGATTGCACATAGACCTACTAGAATAGCTAGCGAAATAGCGAATAGTTTATAAAACAATTAATAGATATCTTCATAATCATAATCGTAATCGGCTCCTCCGTACGAGCCATAGTAGTCATAGGAGCTATAAGAATCGCATCCTAGAAACGATTTATTTATGAGAGTCTCCCACTTCTCAATGTTACTTTTTTTGATTGCATCACTCAGCTCTTGGGATAAACTCTCAAGCTTCCATCTCGTTTCACGATCCAAATTAGTGTATAGGCAACGAGCAATTGCATCAATGTTCTTATTCAGTTGTTTCTCCAGGTCCTGACGCTGGTAGTTGTACTCTTGAAACTCAGCAAGGGCTAGAGACTTCTCTTGCAAGTTCTCCTTAGACGTATTTAATATTGTTTCAAGGTACTTAATTTTAGCCGAAAGTTCTGGATTGTTGTAAGCTTCGTGCTTATATTTACTAATAACTCCTTCTATTTCAACTTTAATTTCTTGGTCCAACTTATCAGTGGCATCCTATTTAAAAAAATAAGAAATATAACAAGGGAACACATTAACTTCGGTATTTCGATACTTTTCACAAACATTATAAAAATTCGGTTAAAGGTCAAGTGATTATTTGAGTCATTCATTCTGTGTTTATAAAAGAAAGTTTCAGTTTGTGGTGGCAACCCCTAAACATGAATTAAATACACCCATTAATTTGTGATGCTTCCGTTTATAAGAAAGCATCATTTCGATTTTTAAGTAGATATTGAATATGTCAAAAAAGTTTTTTAAATAAACCCGAAAAGTGTAATATTAGTTTGCATAGCTGCTACCCCGAAATGTTAGCTAATAGCGTCCACTAAGCGAGGTTTTCGTCCATATCAAATACTAAGTTTTAGGTTGAATATTTCAAAAAATGTTGATGCTTTACCGTGGTCGATGTTCCTTCGGTAATTATAGTGTCCTATAAAAAAATTAGTGATTAGAATATCGCAATTTAATTGTGTACATAGATAAATGCCTTACATTGGGCTCTTCTGTAGTGGTGCTTGTTGTGTCCTAAAAAAAAATTAGCGATTAGAATATCGCGATTTAATTGTTTAAATAGATAAATGGCTTACAGTGGTCGCTTCTGTAATGGTGGTGGTTGAGTCCTAAAAAAAATTAGTGATTAGAATATCAAGATTTGATTGTTTAAATAGATAAATGCTTTACAGTGGTCGCTTCTGTAATGGTGCTTGTTGTGTCCTAAAAAAAATTTGTGATTAGAATATCGCGATTTAATTGTTTAAATAGATAAATGCCTTACATTGGGCTCTTCTGTAGTGGTGCTTGTTGTGTCCTAAAAAAAAATTAGCGATTAGAATATCGCGATTTAATTGTTTAAATAGATAAATGGCTTACAGTGGTCGCTTCTGTAATGGTGGTGGTTGAGTCCTAAAAAAAATTAGTGATTAGAATATCAAGATTTGATTGTTTAAATAGATAAATGCTTTACAGTGGTCGCTTCTGTAATGGTGGTTGTTGTGTCCTAAAAAAAATTAGTGATTAGAATATCACGATTTAATTGTTTAAATAGATAAATGCTTTACAGTGGTCGCTTCTGTAATGGTGCTTGTTGTGTCCTAAAAAAAATTTGTGATTAGAATATCGCGATTTAATTGTTTAAATAGATAAATGGCTTACAGTGGTCGCTTCTGTAATGGTGGTGGTTGAGTCCTAAAAAAAAAATTAGTGATTAGAATATCAAGATTTGATTGTTTAAATAGATAAATGCTTTACAGTGGTCGCTTCTGTAATGGTGGTTGTTGTGTCCTAAAAAAAATTAGTGATTAGAATATCACGATTTAATTGTTTAAATAGATAAATGCTGTACAGTGGTCGCTTCTGTAATGGTGCTTGTTGTGTCCTAAAAAAAAATTAGCGATTAGAATATCGCGATTTAATTGTTTAAATAGATAAATGGCTTACAGTGGTCGCTTCTGTAATGGTGGTGGTTGAGTCCTAAAAAAAAATTAGTGATTAGAATATCAAGATTTGATTGTTTAAATAGATAAATGCTTTACAGTGGTCGCTTCTGTAATGGTGGTTGTTGTGTCCTAAAAAAAATTAGTGATTAGAATATCACGATTTAATTGTTTAAATAGATAAATGCTTTACAGTGGTCGCTTCTGTAATGGTGCTTGTTGTGTCCTAAAAAAAATTAGTGATTAGAATATCGCGATTTAATTGTTTAAATAGATAAATGCTTACAGTGGTCGCTTCTGTAATGGTGGTGGTTGAGTCCTAAAAAAAAATTAGTGATTAGAATATCAAGATTTGATTGTTTAAATAGATAAATGCTTTACAGTGGTCGCTTCTGTAATGGTGGTGGTTGAGTCCTAAAAAAAATTAGTGATTAGAATATCAAGATTTGATTGTTTAAATAGATAAATGCTTTACAGTGGTCGCTTCTGTAATGGTGCTTGTTGTGTCCTAAAAAAAATTTGTGATTAGAATATCGCGATTTAATTGTTTAAATAGATAAATGCCTTACATTGGGCTCTTCTGTAGTGGTGCTTGTTGTGTCCTAAAAAAAAATTAGCGATTAGAATATCGCGATTTAATTGTTTAAATAGATAAATGGCTTACAGTGGTCGCTTCTGTAGTGGTGCTTGTTGTGTCCTAAAAAAAAATTTGCGATTAGAATATCGCGATTTAATTGTTTAAATAGATAAATGGCTTACAGTGGTCGCTTCTGTAATGGTGGTGGTTGAGTCCTAAAAAAAATTATGATTAGAATATCGCGATTTAATTGTTTAAATAGATAAATGGCTTACAGTGGTCGCTTCTGTAATGGTGGTGGTTGAATCCTAAAAAAAATTAGTGATTAGAATATCGCGATTTAATTGTTTAAATAGATAAATGGCTTACAGTGGTCGCTTCTGTAATGGTGGTGGTTGAATCCTAAAAAAAATTAGTGATTAGAATATCAAGATTTGATTGTTTAAATAGATAAATGCTTTACAGTGGTCGCTTCTGTAATGGTGCTTGTTGTGTCCTAAAAAAAATTTGTGATTAGAATATCGCGATTTAATTGTTTAAATAGATAAATGCCTTACATTGGGCTCTTCTGTATTGGTGCTTGTTGTGTCCTAAAAAAAATTTGTGATTAGAATATCGCGATTTAATTGTTTAAATAGATAAATGCTTTACAGTGGTCGCTTCTGTAATGGTGCTTGTTGTGTCCTAAAAAAAATTTGTGATTAGAATATCGCGATTTAATTGTTTAAATAGATAAATGCCTTACATTGGGCTCTTCTGTAGTGGTGCTTGTTGTGTCCTAAAAAAAATTTGTGATTAGAATATCGCGATTTAATTGTTTAAATAGATAAATGCTTTACAGTGGTCGCTTCTGTAATGGTGGTTGTTGTGTCCTAAAAAAAATTTGTGATTAGAATATCAAGGTTTGATTGTTTAAATAGATAAATGCCTTACATTGGGCTCTTCTGTAGTGGTGCTTGTTGAGTCCTAAAAAAAAATTAGTGATTAGAATATCGCGATTTAATTGTTTAAATAGATAAATGGCTTACAGTGGTCGCTTCTGTAATGGTGGTGGTTGAGTCCTAAAAAAAATTAGTGATTAGAATATCAAGATTTGATTGTTTAAATAGATAAATGCTTTACAGTGGTCGCTTCTGTAATGGTGCTTGTTGTGTCCTAAAAAAAATTTGCGATTAGAATATCGCGATTTAATTGTTTAAATAGATAAATGCCTTACATTGGGCTCTTCTGTATTGGTGCTTGTTGTGTCCTAAAAAAAATTTGTGATTAGAATATCGCGATTTAATTGTTTAAATAGATAAATGCTTTACAGTGGTCGCTTCTGTAATGGGGCTTGTTGTGTCCTAAAAAAAATTAGCGATTAGAATATCGCGATTTAATTGTTTAAATAGATAAATGCTTTACAGTGGTCGCTTCTGTAATGGTGGTTGTTGTGTCCTAAAAAAAATTTGTGATTAGAATATAAAGGGTTGATTGTTTAAATAGATAAATGCCTTACATTGGGCTCTTCTGTAGTGGTGCTTGTTGTGTCCTAAAAAAAAATTAGTGATTAGAATAGCAAGATTTGATTGTTTAAATAGATAAATGCTTTACAGTGGTCGCTTCTGTAATGGTGCTTGTTGTGTCCTAAAAAAAATTTGTGATTAGAATATCGCGATTTAATTGTTTAAATAGATAAATGCCTTACATTGGGCTCTTCTGTAGTGGTGCTTGTTGAGTCCTAAAAAAAAATTAGTGATTAGAATATCGCGATTTAATTGTTTAAATAGATAAATGGCTTACAGTGGTCGCTTCTGTAATGGTGGTGGTTGAGTCCTAAAAAAAATTAGTGATTAGAATATCGCGATTTAATTGTTTAAATAGATAAATGGCTTACAGTGGTCGCTTCTGTAATGGTGGTTGTTGTGTCCTAAAAAAAATTTGTGATTAGAATATCGCGATTTAATTGTTTAAATAGATAAATGCTTTACAGTGCTCGCTTCTGTAATGGTGGTTGTTGTGTCCTAAAAAAAATTTGTGATTAGAATATCAAGGTTTGATTGTTTAAATAGATAAATGCCTTACATTGGGCTCTTCTGTATTGGTGCTTGTTGTGTCCTAAAAAAAATTTGTGATTAGAATATCGCGATTAATTGTTTAAATAGATAAATGGCTTACAGTGGTCGCTTCTGTAGTGGTGCTTGTTGTGTCCTAAAAAAAAATTAGCGATTAGAATATCGCGATTTAATTGTTTAAATAGATAAATGGCTTACAGTGGTCGCTTCTGTAATGGTGGTTGTTGTGTCCTAAAAAAAATTTGTGATTAGAATATCGCGATTTAATTGTTTAAATAGATAAATGCTTTACAGTGCTCGCTTCTGTAATGGTGGTTGTTGTGTCCTAAAAAAAATTAGCGATTAGAATATCGCGATTTAATTGTTTAAATAGATAAATGCCTTACATTGGGCTCTTCTGTATTGGTGCTTGTTGAGTCCTAAAAAAAAATTAGTGATTAGAATATCGCGATTTAATTGTTTAAATAGATAAATGCTTTACAGTGCTCGCTTCTGTAATGGTGGTTGTTGTGTCCTAAAAAAAATTTGTGATTAGAATATCAAGGTTTGATTGTTTAAATAGATAAATGCCTTACATTGGGCTCTACTGTATTGGTGCTTGTTGAGTCCTAAAAAAAAATTTGTGATTAGAATATCGCGATTTAATTGTTTAAATAGATAAATGCTTTACAGTGGTCGCTTCTGTAATGGTGCTTGTTGTGTCCTAAAAAAAATTTGTGATTAGAATATCGCGATTTAATTGTTTAAATAGATAAATGCCTTACATTGGGCTCTTCTGTATTGGTGCTTGTTGAGTCCTAAAAAAAATTAGTGATTAGAATATCGCGATTTAATTGTTTAAATAGATAAATGCTTTACAGTGCTCGCTTCTGTAATGGTGGTTGTTGTGTCCTAAAAAAAATTTGTGATTAGAATATCAAGGTTTGATTGTTTAAATAGATAAATGCCTTACATTGGGCTCTACTGTATTGGTGCTTGTTGAGTCCTAAAAAAAAATAGTGATTAGAATATCGCAATTTAATTTTTTAAATAGATAAATGCTTTATTGACCTATAAAATAAATAAGTGATTAGTATATCGCGATTATATATATATATATATATAAGATTAAGATGCTTTACCGTTGTCGATTCTCCAGTGTTTGGAACGGTAAGGGATTCTATTGTTAATCCAAAAATTACTAGTTGCAAAGCAACAAAATGAAATAGTAGCGTTCTCATTTTTGTGAAGATATTAGTTTGCCAACTAAGCAGCAAAGTTTCTTTTCTTTCTAAAAGATCAACTACGAAATTTCAACTTTTATATGCCAAGTCGGGCTCTCATTCTATTGGCATGTTAATTTGTTTGGCGATAGTAAGTTATTTATAAAAAAAAACTAAATAAAAGATAAAGTTAATTACACTAGGAATGGAATAGATCTATTGAACTGGTTTCCGACTGTATGATACCCTGCATATTTGTATACTCTTATTGAATTTTTTCAGATGCATTAATTATGATAAATTTTTGCTTATTTGAATAGGTTGAACATACTTTTTCTAAGGTATGGACTATTTTGATAAAGGTCGTCCAAAATCGGTCGTTGTGTTTGTTAGGCGATCTGTACTGGTACAGGGCCTCTTACAGTCGGTTATGCCTGACTATAATATTTTTACTTGTTGAGGTTATTTAAATGTTTTAAGCAATTCAATTGTTATTAACAGAAGGCATTGTGTTAATAAAAAAACATATACATATATAAATATATAGATATACAGGTAGATATATACAACTTTAATTTTTAAATACATAGATTATTGAAAAAAAGATCGGCAAACTTTTATACTTGAGTGGAATTTTTTCAAAGAATGGTTTATATACAAATATGTATATGAGCCAACAAAACGTGAAGATTCTATGCCAAACAGTTACTAAAATAGTTTTATTTATTAAATTGTATTTCTTGAACGATAAGTTTAATATAAACATACACAAACCATTTTCTCTGCTTACTTATCAACTGTTTTGAAAAAGTGCTCGTGCAAAGAGGCCCGTCGTTGTCTTATAACAAACCCGCTTGAAACGGGTTTCTCGAATTGGTAAACCGATTTGTGTTGTTGAAACGGTTATGCATCTACAAGAACTTGTATCTTCTTTGGCCAGTTAAACGAACGACGACTGCAGACTGAAACGGACGACTTGGTCAAGACAGACGTTCGCGCAAGTCGAAACGCGGCGGTTATTCCACTTCTTTCTCACTCGCTCGCACAGTGGAGGAGACAAATATTGCAAACAAAGAATTATTTATAAATAAAAAGAAGAAATTTAAACAAATAAAATATTGAAGGTGCTTAATTATTGTAAAAAATTAATTAAAAGAAATAAAATTTAAGAAAAAAATAAAAACAACAACAAAAAAATAAACCGCAAAAATATAAACAACAACACGCAAAGCATTTATTTAAAGTGTGTGGAAAACAACAACAACAACAACAAATTAATTAAATAACAAAAAAAAAAATCAATCGGCTTTGATGCATTTTGTGCAAAAACAAGTTTTGCCATTTTTGGTGTAATTTATATTTGTGCAACTTCATCTCTTCTATATACATACATATACGGTGTGGATATAAATTATTATTAAAAGGAAATACAATTGAAAAAAAAAATAATGATAATAATAAAGAAAATAAAGTTTAATTAAAGCAATTAACAAGAAGAGATTTTACAAATTGTTTACAAAACTTTTATTAGTTTACTTCCGCCGCGTTCTTTGAGTCTGCAGCGACAGAGATTTACATTAATTTTAATATAAATATTGGATATAACGAGCAGCAGCATCAGCGATAAGAAGAATTAAAAGGTTTGTAATCAGACTATATAGCTTTATAAATTTTACTACAAATAGAAGATACAAACTAAAAATTTGCTTATTGTATGTGTTTGTCTGTAAGATTCCCTTGACCCAGTCTTTAAACTTAGCATTTTTTATTTGAACTATAAATTTTGGTAGTAATATATTATATTATAATCTCATGCGTTATATTTTATTGGTTACAAAGAAGTTTTTGATACAATTTTTGAGGCAGGTTTGTTGGTAGAGTATATGTTGCTGTGAGCTATGAGCTAAATCAAATAGTAAATATCTAATTATATATCCTGTGGAAGTCTAGATGTCACCGCTTGCGAATATAACCTGCATATAAATAAATATATAGTTTAAAGATTAGGAACCTTAGACAAGATACATGGCATGTTCAAGTCAAACAAAACACGTCTGTAGCGTGTTTAATATTTCACTTATTAAATACTGTTCAACAATAATTTATGAACATTTCCTTTGAAGTATCTCGAAGTATTAGTTTTAACGAACGTTCCCCTTTTCTAATGAATTATTTTCATTTTTGGAAACATATTTTTCTACTAGACTATAAATCGTTGGTTCCGCTTTAATTTTGTCTAATCAAGAAAAACTTTCTGCTAATTTGCAATCTTAAATAGAAGCAAAGTTTTATCTTATCGCCCACACTTTTCTCTACGACAATATTTAAATCTTGTTTTAATTTCTATTCTGTCTATTAAAATATGTTAACGCAAAAAAAAAAAACAAAAACAGCTGCTTTACGCACGCCGCTTAAGGCTAATTAAGAATGCTAATTAGACGACAAAAAATAATAAAATTTAAATTCAAAATATATATGTATGTATTTAGCAACAGATACAAATTCAATGTGAATACAATGACACTAAATGGTATTATTTTTGAATAAACGAAATCAATAATATACATAAGTAGTAACATAAAACTTAGTAACAAGAAAAAAAAAAAAAAATTAAAAACAATAAACAAACAATTGCAGCTGCTAAAATATACACAAAAGATAGAAAAAACTTTAATTATGCTGCCATAGATACATTTGTATTGACACATGTTGTCAGGTAAATTTTGTGTTTATTGACAAAAAACTAACACTGACTTGTACAACGTAACTGTGACAATACAATGGCAGCTTAAAAATCAGCTTTTTTTACACCCTTAAATGATATAGTAGATACATTTTTAGTTTGAGATACATTGTTGTAACTAAATTCGAAATGGTGTGATGTAAAGGTGTCGCCATTCTATTAATTAATAAATAACAATTAATTTAATTAGATTTTCTAGTTGTAATAATAATTTAAGACTTGATTTTAAGTTTAAGTAAAAGCGTAATATGCTAGAATCTTTTACGCTGAATTAAATTATTTGTTTAATTAATTAAGGGTTTAACTATATAATAGACTCGAAATCTATTCATCTAAATCCTGCAGTACTAATTTTTACAAGTAAAAAATTTTATAATTTCTCAATATTAATAAAGTTTGTGTAATATATATTTCTGTGTTTTTTAACGTGACGTGTGCAGGCGCTGATGAACTACTAACCTATGTCCTACCGAAAAAAAGTTTCCGTTTTGTAGAAGAATAAATTTTAATATGTATTGCCTCATTCACCATGCAGTTCAAGTCTGCTATGCTTCTGTATTTAGTGTCGTGACGGGCGCAGGCGCTGATGAATGAATTCTTTGTAAAGTAGAACGATTTAAAGTCAACTTTGCACATCAAAAAATAGTCAATATCTCAGTGTTTCATATATAAATATTATAGCCTGTACACTTATATATGTATAAAGAATAATTAAACAGTATTATTAAAATTTAATCTTGAAAAAATATGGCGAATATAGCAACTCAAACCATATAAAGTGTTTACTGTTTATTTATTCTCGAACAGCATGAACTGTCCAATCATTCAATGTGTCATACATCCATTCTTCCAGCTGTTTAAGCGTACTGAACGCTTAGTTCTCTAAAATTTAGTAGCTAAAGAGCCCAAGATTTATACATACACTCAGAATATTTTGCCAGTTTAACTATCACCATTCCTATACTAAGGACTTCTAATTAAGTTAATTCTTTCAGCAATTAATTGCCCTGTCATTAATAAATTATTATTCCCAAAGGCTACCTGTCTCACTTGCTATTTATAAGAACTCTTCTATATGAATAAAGTACTTAGCTCTACTCCTTCCCACAAGCAAAAAGGAGACGAGGTAGGCCCCATAAAGCATTTACAAATATGTATATTCTTGATCATCATCAAAAATTGAGTTAATATAAATTTATTCGTGTGTCCACTTGGAAATTAAAAGGTGTTTAACCGCCAGGCCATTTATTAAGCTTAAAACACACAGATTTATAAGTAGACTCAGAATATTATGCTAGTTTTAATATCACCATTCCTATAATATGGACTTCTATTATTAAAAAATACTATTCCCACTGGCTGCCTATGTCGCTTGCGTATTATAAGAACTCTTCTATAGTAATAAAATCCTCAACTCTTTTCATGTTCATAACCAAGCAGCATTACTTGAAGTGTATCACAGTTTTTATACTGTTTATGTAGGTAAAAGGGTTTATGGAAACATATATAACAGGCAGGAGTTGTATGATAAAGCAACTACATATATAATCTTCATCAGCATCAAAGGTTGAGTCGATATAAATATGTTCGTGTGTCCGTCTGGTCAGTCTGTAGGATCGTAGAAAACTTAGAGACTATAAGAGTTCGAGTTTTCAAGCAGTTAACTAGTATTCTGAGAAATTTCAATCCTTTCCATATTTAAAGTGTAGCCTTCACACAAGTATGTTCTTCTTTTCTAGGTTTTTGTGAGGAAAAAGTTGGTTTATGTTGCTAATATAGCTAAAAATGCCAAATTTTATGTACCTTCCATCCATATAGCTCCACAAGAAAGGTTCGTTCCATACAAACCAGTCATTCCTTTCTGAGTTCATGTATGAACAAAATTTGGTTCTTGGTAAATTAGCTAGACATGCCAAAATGTATGTTTTTTTACTTTATTCCTAATAAAAAAATCCATATACATAGGTCCAAATCGGGCTAAAGCTGGAACCCATACAAACACCTCGCCTTTCTGGATTTTTGTATGAAAACTGTTGTTGTTATTGTTGTTGGTACATTAATCTTTATAAAATACAAATTTGTCCCTCTTCTATATAGGAATATACTCAGATACAAATTAAAGTTTCAATGGGTACAGGGTATATTTGAAAATCGACTGCAGCGTTCGTTTCTGTTTTTTGTTTGGTGAGGTTTATAGGTGTGTATAGAATATTGGTGCTTGTAAAAATAAATTATTCTATGTTACAAGATACATTTTTTTTATACAATAACAATTTTAGATTCCATCTGTTGATGCTTGAAGATTTCATATTAAGGTGCTTTTGATATAAGCTAATATTAATTTACTTAAAATATAATTGAGGAGTGCACTATGAGGAGAGGTGTAACTAAGGGAACATTCAACCCCCGTCCCTTAAACTAAGCAATTCTTGAAACTTACAGTTGTTTTTTTTTAATTTTAAATAATGATTTTTTTTCAAAATTAAATACAGTTTCAGTTTAACGATATTTTTTATTTTACTATTCAGGTCCTTCAGTTTACCAGCCACCCTAATTTCATATACATTTTTTTTGCTTGCAACTTCGCGTTTTTTAGGGAAGTTCCTTCTCAAGATCTCTTTTAGATATCAATTCTAGATTTCCTTAAAAAAAAATTGTATATTCTGTTACGAATAAAATGTTATATTCCTGCGCTTAAAGAACTTCACATTTGCCTTTAAATTCCATTTTGCTCCACAATGACTTCACAAATTAAGCAACTTCTGCAGAAAAAATAACACTTCAAGTACGAATATATTTATAAACATCATCAAATTGTAGCTCAATTGAGGCGCAAATGTAAACTAAACTAAAACCGACTAAAAACAAAACGCTGCACAGAAAAACTGTTAAAACCAGTTTGGTCTCAGATCGTCCAGACTGAGTACAAAACAACAAAGATACACAGATGAACAGACCGGACAGACGGACGGACGGACAGTCAGACAAACTCACGCCAAGAAGTCTTGCGCTGTACGAGCAGTAGGAAAAACAAAATAAGATACGTGGTTGATGCTTCTGCTGCTTACTATGTTGGTTGGTTTGGTACTGCTGGCTGGCTGGCTGGCTGGCTGGCGATCGTTCGACTATTGACTGCTGATGATGATTTTGTAGTAGAGGGCTGTGCGCGCAACGAATTTTTAAGCAAACTGTGAAGAACGAACGAATGAACGATCGTACAAACTAAGCAACTAACTTACCAACCAACAAACCATCGAAACAGCCAAACGACCGATTGAGTGTTCCACCAAAACGAGAGACAAAAACCCAATGAAATGATGTGCTGTGCCATACAGAAGATGCACAGATACATGTACGTTGAGAAGTACTTCTTGGTCAGCTGGCTACGTTGCAGGAAGAAGTAAATGAAACGATAAAACAAAAGTTTACGAAATAATTATAAGAGCAGTTTCTTTTTATATGAAAATCACAAGTGAAGTTAAATTTTAGTTGATAGCATGTTTAAAAAAATTTATGATTTCTAGAAGTGTTAGGAATTTGAATGAGAATACATATTATTTATTAGAAGTTTTTAAATTCCTAGTATAACAAAAAAAAAAAAAAAAAAATTCTTTGTCGGCGAATCAGACTAATAAATTTTTAAAATTTTTGGCTCGTTAGGTCTGAGGTCAGTATAAACAATTTAGTTCCTCATTTCTTCTAATTTCAAAAAAACTTTTTTGTACAAAAAATACGATCAAAAAGTAATTTTTTGTTAAAAAGAATTGAGGAACCAACTTTTCTATACAGACCTCGGATACAGCGACCCAAAAAATTCGTCTTTTAATAAACTTGTAACAGAATAATATTGGTCAGAGGTTTTTCGACTAAGTATATAAGGTGTTATTGATTCTACCAAGAAATATGGGCATGAGCATCGTAGGAAGATTGCTTAATAGAGAAATTAACGACTAATTTTAAAATGTTTTTTAATTTCTTTCATAGTCACAAACCACAAGGTGAAATGAACCTTCTCGCTATCTCTTTCGAGCGCACAGTTTCTGATCTGCTGGTACCTTGACTCTGACTTATTTTATTGAACCATACAGAGTAAGAAAGTACATTTCTTAGTAAAAAAAAAATAATATACATCAATGGTGAACATTATTTTAGATTCTTAATTCAAAGAAGAATGAATTCCTTTTTACTTATAGTAAATTTTGAACTGTGAAATATGCAAAACATCACCTGTTACTTTGAAGTCTATTACTTTTGGATCAGTTATTAGTCCTTCAGTAACTATACGGCATAGCCTAGTGAGCCACTGCATCTTTTCTTTAAATATTTCTTATATTGTCGATATATACATGTCCCTTCATCCGTTGGAACAATGAGTTTTTAAGAATTTTAAAAGAAATAATGCTTCAAGTTTGGATATTGAGACTTTTTTCACCATTTATAGTTCTTAATTGTTATATTATATAAAGAAATTTTTTTGTTTAATCTTTAATTCATTTAAAAAAAAATAAACATCTGTTTTTCTTAAGTATGTCCTTCATTTCATTCATTCTCCAACACCCATATATAAAACATATTCTTGATTAGTATTGATTTGGTCGTAGATGGTTTCTCAATTAAAAAAAAAAAAAATAAAACAAAATGGAAGCTATTTGAATATGTATTACCTATTTTTTTATTTTATGGGTCCTTTAAAAAATAAACTCATTCAAAATATTAAGGGAGCATAACAATTCTCGAATTTTTTTTTTGGTTTTTTTTTTTAAGCAGAAACTTTGTCACTTATTGTCGTATCGAGGTTAAAGAACCCATTTACTTAGATTGAAACATGTTTTTCAGTTCATGGAGAGTTTTCAAAAACATAAAAAATTTGTTAATTTTTCTTTGCGCTATATATTTCGATTGCAACCCAAAGTTAAGCCTAAATTCAAGATATCAAAACTAGAGATTTTAAGCCCTAAAATGATTTTTTTTTTTACGGCAGTCCCGAAGTAAAAGAATGTATTTATTAAATTTACGATTCGGACTAAAAGCCTTTTACAAGTTAGAGTACCTCCAAATCAAACAAACACGACTAGCCCTTGTATCTTTTAATAAATTATTTTTGATTATTTTATATTTTAGAAAAATATTTAAGAGTTATAGTAAAATAATAAAAAAACAAGTAAGGAAATTTCAAGGGCAAGTTTTTAAAATAAACTTGTGAAATTCCGGAGCAGTCCTAGTCGAATGCAAAAAACACGAAGTCTCTATCTATTACCGTTTCCGAGATCCTTTCGTTCATACGGACGGCCAGACGGACGGACGGACATGTCTATATCGACTCCTCTATCACTCCTGACCATAATGGGGGTAACTTTGGGGGGTCTCCGATTATTATTTCTAACTGTTACATACATTTCCACAAAACCAATAGGCTCTTGTACCTTCGGTACAGAGCCTAAAAAATAAACTGCTATTATTTGAAGTGAACTTATAATTATTTCGTTGACAACACATTGAACGGTGGCCAAAGTGCGCCTGCGTCTCGTTGATAAAACCATAAGATACGAAAAACAAGCGGAAAGAAAGAAATTTATTGAAAATAAAGCGTGCTTCATCGGCAAAAGTTGAAGCCAGCACGTTTTTCGATGCGAGGGAAATTTAAGGAAGCCAAGCCGAAATGATCGTCGAGGTCAGTTTGTGGCTTAATTGGGCAGCGACAGCACACGGTAGTACAAAGAACGTGGAACGGCGTAAGACAATAACAACAACAACAAAAAGTAAATCAGTAAAGGCGCTTATCTTTAAGTAGAACTTTGCTAGTGTTTGTGTGTGTATCTGAAGCAACAAGTGCGTATAGCTCAAAAACCTCATTCACGCTTGAGTTTAAAGTTTACAGCAAAAAAGACGTCTTAAACGGCGCATAGCACGCTTTAATGCGATCTAACTGTGTTCCCAACAAAGTGTATGAAATAACAACTGTATACATATATTTTTTTTCTTATAACACTTGTGTTAATTTAAACATAATATTATTAATTCTAAAACTAAAAGCTACAAGAAACAGGTAGTAGCTACAAAACTTTAAAAATATTCCAAGGCTTTTATTCTTTATTAATATTTGCATAGACGCAACATTTTCGTCACAACGTTTTATCAAAAAACAACATCAGTGTTTAATTTCATGTCAAACACGCTGCAGATAAGATGCGCTGCATTTAGCTTTTTTATTGTAGATACAACGTATCTGTGTATCTATGACTATCTAAACTGCACATATGACTCAGATTTCGTCTGAGATAGTTGAAGTAAGCCAGAGATAAGCGCTTTTCGCTTCGTTTCGACAGGTAAGCGTGTTAAAGTGCATAAAAGATACGCTTACGCTTTACACCTGCCACTTTTACCTTTGGCATATACATAAGTATCTACCTTTTCTCTCTTTATTTCTTTTATTATTTTGCAAATTCGCTACAGCCATGGCGGTGTCTTTTATGCTTTGTTCGTATATTCATTCATTCATTCATTCATTCTTTTCTGCTTTCCTGTTCGTTTTGCATGTTTTATCTGCGCTGTCGAAAATTTGCATTTCAAGTCGGCGCAGTTAAAAAAGTATCTTTTGCCTCTGAACGTCTGTTTATTGCGCTGTGTTTTTTGTATAGAATTTGATTTAGTTAAAGAATTTTGCTGTGCTGTGCAGAAAATATTTGTCTAAAAATTTATAAATAACAAAATGTGATATTTTATATAAAAAGAAAAACAAATCAGGTGACTTCCTTTTTGAGCAAATGCGCAAGAAATTGAAAAAAAAAATTTATTTATATATAAGAATATATATTGTTAAGCTACAAAGGCGACAGCCTATTTCACTATCCAATTAGCATTTAAATGTCCTTTTGCGAAAAAAAAAAATCATATTGTATAAAAGTTTTGTTTGATTTTTAAGCATTGCGGACAGTTTTGAGCTAAATGTAGTATCTTAAATTCATGTCGAACCACTTGGTTTAACTTCTTAAATCAAATCTAATTAAATATTTGTTGTTTATTTCAATACGTGTCTTTAATATTGTATATTTTTGAAAATTTAAACCTATGTGACACCTGTGACTCGTAAAGTTGAGAGCCACATTGAGTTTTATGTTTCATTGTGACATCAATTTCTTGCCAAATTATCTGTACAAGCCATCCTTTACGTTCACATGGCATATTTGTTGACATTTATGCAAAATATGCGACAGGTGGTATGTCAGTTTGGTTGATGTCTTTAGAACAGCATCTGGATTGTAGTGCCTGAATGTAAACTGAGTTCATTTCTGGAAGGCACAAGACGCCACTTGCTGCGATAAGAAACATATTTACTTTATGTTGTTCTTCCAAAATGTTCAAGTTTATCTGAGAGAGAGAGAGCTTCGTTATTAAATGTCTGGGTGGTTGCGTCACGTCTTCTTAGCAAATATTTTGAAATTTTGTGCTTTTTGTGGGCATATTTAATCTTTAAGCCCATTTATTTAAAAACCTTCTTCCTCGAATATTGATCTATAGAAGAAACAAAGTTTGTCTTTAAATGTGAACATTTGTGAACAGATTTAAAAGGAGGACACTACTTTCGAATCACCATAAAATAGTTTTTTGAGTTGCAGAGAGACTTGAGGCGAACCTTAACTTATAACTACGCAAGAGCACGAAGAAAGTAGCTGGTAGCAGGGACAGACTGGGAACCAAATGTCTGCATGCATTTGAGAAATTTGTAATAAGTGATGAGCAAATTTTTCAACCAAGGCTCAACGAGCATTTTCCCAACTGGTAGACTATTCATGGTTACACCTAATCGGAGGCCTGCTGTACACCAATGAATACTGCATTGCAGCATTCTTTTCCAGCATAGGCTTCCTTCATGATATTTACTCCCATTGCGGAATACAAATTGGTAGTTCATTAATAGTCCACTGGATGCCATAATGACCGGTGTCTACTTACGATCAGTTATTCCCAAATCTTTGATAATGAAGGTAGAAGACTGATCAGTGTCTATTTTTGGCTTGACCGGCTTGTAGACCATTGTGACAATTGGAAATTTCCAAGCTGTCGGGAAGTGTTGCGTTGAAAATCAACACTAATACAGAACACTTTAGCGTGTATTGTAGATTTGAAGCACCAGCTGTGTATATTTAGGCCCTGTACCGAAGGTACAAGAGCCTATTGGGTTTGTGCAAATGTATGTAACAGGTAGAAATAATGGTCGGAGACCCCCCAAAGTTACCCCCATTATGGTCAGGAGTGGTAGAGGAGTCGATATAGACATGTCCGTCTGTCCGTCTGTCCGTCCGTCCGTCCGTCCGTCCGTATGAACGAAAGGATCTCGGAAACGGCAATAGATAGAGACTTCGTGTTTTTTGCATTCGACTAGGACTGCTCCGGAATTTCACAAGTTTATTTTAAAAACTTGCCCCTCCCCCCTTCCCCATAAAATCACCCCCAAGGGTAAAAATTTCTTCAACAAAAAAAAAAGTAAGTATGCCAGTATAGAGATATCGTCCTTCTTAGCCAAAATCCGAAAAGTTCATCAAAATCGGATAATAAATGATGATTTTATAAGCAATTGAATTTGAACGACCCCCCTTTTCTTTTCATTCATATTCGCGCAGTGAGAAGTGGTCATGTGTTTGGTCATAAGCTCGGGAAACATTTAATGTGTTAGTTAGGCGAACTGAACTGGTACAGGGCCTCTTACAGTCGGTTACGCCCGACTGAAATTTCCTTACTTGTTTTTCCTTAAAGCTTTTCACAGAGTCAATGGAACGTTGGTTGCGTTGCATTTAAAGCGCTCCCTCGGTTCACAGCTTGTCCTATGACATACAGCCTTGCAAGAAAGATATTGTGTCTGGCATTGCAGTGTCTTGAATCTGCCCAAGTTTTGTGGACTTTACTGGTTTACAGATTAGAAGTCAAAGTAAAGATCGACGTCAATATCATGTGTCAAATTTAGCTAGATTTGGCAGTGCATCACCTTATTTAGATGCCTTTTGAAGTCCTAGAGAATGGAATAAGTCAGCTTCTCAAAGACAGGGAATGTGGTTTAAGTAAGACCGGTGTATAAGGTTCATCTGCCATTGAGGAATACTTTCGTTTGCAGCAAAGTCTAAATAGCTTAGCTAGTTTTTGACCTTATATGAGTATCTAATTGGGACACCAGTGACCAGAGATGTCATTGTAGTCTCCACCTAGAGGAAATTTACTTTTCTGTGTGTCGCAGTATATAACAACTTTTTCACCGACAATTAGTCTGGTTGCTAGCTGGACCTTATTTAATGGGATAGAATTAGTGGCAAAATATTTTATATTGCTCCTCCTGAGAGCGGATCACTAGCCTTGCTAAGTGATATATTTTTAACGAATTCTAGGTATTTACTTCTTGCTCTACAGTACTATATATCCTTTTACATTAAGCACTCTCATCCACACAAAATGGTGATGATCTTCCTTTGCACCAGATCATCACCATATGACAGATCTTTCTAATATTAAAAAAGATGTATGTTCCGGGTGTACTAAACTGAAATTTTACTTTAATTTATTCTTTAAAAATTTATCTAAATTATTGAGACTTGAAATCTTCTGCCGAAGATTAATATGCGATCGTAATATGCGCCTTCTAAGGTCATTTTTCTTTCAACTAACATACAAGGCTGTATGAAACCTGCTCTGAGTCATCATTCATTCAGGATGTACATATAAGCTCTTAATTTTATCTTTAAGAAGTGTACCTATAGCCTATGAAGCCACAAAGCTGCAGCCAAATGCTCTTCTTATAGAAAGGAAGAATCTAAATACACAAAGTTGAAGTCATATCTCTTACAGTTTCAAAGATCTATTTGTTTACATACGCAGACGGTATTAGATCTGTAACACCTCCTTCATCAAATCAAATACAATATAAAAATTTATATAACTTTATTTTGAAGCGGATACAAGAAGCAAATTAAAACTTAAACAAAAGTTATGAAAATATTTCATTTATTATATTTATTTCTATTTATTTAATTTTTATTGTTATGACTCTTTTAGTTTTTTGATCCATTTATTGTTTTAACTTTTTCCTACCCAACCACAAACACCTTATATAAAAAAAAAAAAAAAAAAACGAAAAAGAGTTCCTGCTGCCCAGGGTCACCAACTGGCCACAACACAACAACAACTTTCATTAAAGTTTATGCAAAAGAAAAAAAAAAATTATGGTAATAAAAATGAATTACTTTAGCCAACAACAACAACAATTACAAAGCCAGGCAAGCCAAACCCATAAAAATCTCTAACAATCACCCACACATTGCCAGACGATCACATTTCAACAACAACAACTACAACAAAAACAATAAAAGCAAGTAAGAAACAGTTACCACTATCAATCATACAGCGATGAATGTATCTACAAGATACGATGCCAACGCACAGTTGCGTGTCAGAGTTCGCCAAAGTGTAGGAAATTTTTTTCAACAGTCAAACATAATTAAATTAAATCCAAGCGTAACATTGAAGCTGAAGATACAATATCTTATTGTTGCATTACGTAAGAAATATATACATACACGCATCTAGATACAATGCATTTCAATTTCAATTCGCATCAAGCCACCTCGGCGGCAATTTCATTGCGTGTGCAGATTGATGACAATCAAGTAACGCCAAAAGGCGCCACAATTATTTCGAATTCGCATAAAAAAGAACACCCACCGAATCAACGATTTAATGCAGCTCAGCGTCGGTCTGTCATTGCATTTGTTAGATACCTGAAAGTGTTTGACTGTGATTGGTAAGCCATGCAAGTGTTGAATGGCCATCTATAAAAATGTAAAAATAATATAATAAAAAAAATATACATATAATAAAAACCTATCCCAAGCGTTATTCTGTTCGATACTTAAAGAAAAAGCTAAAGTTCCAATTGGCATCTAATGTGTCCTTTGAAATGCACATTGAAAGGAAATATGTGACTTAGATACATATTACAAATCTTTCGTCACAAAATTTATGTCATTGCAGTTAGGTTTCTGTCACTGCATTTTTTGATTTGTCAAGCGGTTTTTTTTTCCTTCAGAGATATACTATATATATATACATTCATTGTCGTTCAATCTGACAGAAGGTGAGCGACGGCAACGTATGGCAAACTTATGGCCAATTGTTCTAAATCGAAATGTATCTATGTACATATCTGCATTGAATTTTGTTGTTTTTGTTTTGGTTTCTTTACTTTTTTTTTTTTTTTTTTTTTTGGTTGGTTCGTTACGAGCTGCATGTGCATGAAATGTTGTTGCCGCTCCTTGAAATTTGAAAGGCTTGACTTGGCCTAAAGAGCTCTGAAAGAAAAGATAAATAAAAACTTGAAACAAAACTGTTTAAAGCAAAAAAAAAAAAGAACAAAGCCAACAGTAAAATGGATTTTAAAAATGTTTTTGCCTTTGATTTATTTGTTTTTTTTTTTATAATTTAATTTGTCGTTGTATCTTTGTAGTTAGTAGGTTTTCTCTACACCCCGTTCTTTCTTTATTTTCTTTCTGCGGCGGCCTTCCAATTGAATTGAGGTTTCTTTGTTGCTATTGAAGCGGCTCATTTTGCGCGCTGAAGAGTGTCAAACAGATGGCAATCAGCTACCAGAAGTATCTGGCCGCCAGTTTTAATTAGCTGTCAACAGATTTTTAATATAAGCTACATAGGATTCGTAGAATTAAACCTTCCTTATATATAAACTAGTTATAAGCAGTTACTCGCTATCTTTGTTTACCCATGGAACGAGTTATGGGAGAGTTGTAGAATAGGTAGGTACATATTCTTCAGTAGCACCTTTTAACTTTTCCAGAGAATGTCTTCGTAGATAATCAAATGGATGTAATTTAAAATTAATAGTAGCTCGTTGGTTTACAATAGCATCCTTTTTTTATATTCACAAAAAGAAAAATTGACAAAGATAAGAAAAATTTTGAGTTTAGAAATGGAGCCCATCTTCTGTTTGGCATCCCCATATCTATAGATTATTAGGGCGAAAAAACTTTAGCCACCTTCTTGATGTATTTGTAGCCAGATATGGTGCTAACCTATTAATATTCCAGAGAAATTACCTAATTTCGCACGCAGCAAGCGTTAACGATCTAATGTAGGCAATATGCTGCACATTCTGAATGAGTTATACATTGGACTCAGAAGCAGTACCACATAGGGGAATACTATATGTACAGTACGGGAACACTATAGCCTTAAAAATCATTATTTTGCTTAGTTGAGTCCTAAGTCATAAGACCCACCTCAGTTTCCGTAGTGCTAATTTGACAATAAGTTTGCGCCAGGTCTTCTCAAAGTGTCTCTAATAGTTTGCCTAGGTAGCGGGCTATGTCTACCTAAGGAATGACCGAATTATGCAACGAAATAATTGAACAAACGTCTTTCCTAAGCGCAAACGTATGGCTTTGAGATTTTATACTATTGAAGGCTGTGTTCCAGCGGCCTGCTCACCTGCTGAAGTCATTCAAGAACTCCTGAGTTTGTTCAGATGCGGTAAATGTTCGAACGCTTATACTGGAACTCAATCATAAAGCTTCGTTCAAGGAAGAGGAACGATCTCAGAAAAAAAGAAACTAGCTTGAAGACTAAGCCTTCATTTCAGACCCGATCGATCGTTTATTGAATATCTACAAAGTTGGCAATGCTGTATGTTTTATATTTAAAGGTTCGCAGTCGTCCAAGAAATATTCTTAGGAAGAATTCGGAGATTATAGCACATATCTATTGCGAGGGGAAGTAGTGGAAACTAATTTGATGTCATATTTTCGGGAGTACAAGAATATTTCATTTTATCCAACATATGAGGTTCATATAATTGAGGAGTTACATAGATGCAACAGTTCGGCAGAGGACTTCAATTAGTGTTCATTTTAGCTAAGGCAATATCTGTCATTCAGTATGAGTACCTACAGACTAAGTGCCCGTTAAGACTGTTTTAATCTGGAGATTTCTGGTCAACTGGAAGCGTATCCCAAATCTATATAGTGTTTATAAAACCCACTATATAAAGTATTAATTGGATTAGACATAGCTGTTGACAATATATTTTTTAAGGATGCTTCTTTATCTAGTTCATAGACGATATCGTTCCGTGCGCCTCTAAGAAGTTTGCATGAGCAGAGATCTAGAATGAATGAATTGAATGAATGAAGCAGTGAAGTGTTTTTTCTGATTTCCTTAACACATGTATACGGAAGATCCTTTGTCTTTATATTTCTTTGCTGCCATTTTAATTCAAATTAAATGAACTTCGGCTGTTGCTTCACAAAACAAATTAAATCTAATGAAAATAAACTTCAACTTCGTTTCAATCTCCAATGCAATATGTATTAGTATGTGTGATGCCCGTCATTGACTAAGAGTCAGCTTGGTAGCTTGGCTATCGAGAAAAATTTATTCTTGATGACTGTTCTTGTTTTACAGTACAAGGCGAGCAGCATTGCAAATAGTTATTCTATCAGTGAATAAGTTACTTGATGAATTGTTTTCATAAAAAGTCCACCTACTGTACTAAAGTTCCGGGTTTTTCATGAGAACGATAGTCAGGCACAGGAATTTTATTACATTTTCAATAAAAAGTGATGACAACATTTTGTAAATAATTTCCAAACTAATAAGTCTGCGTACTACTTTGTTCATAGCTTATATATATAGAACTTAGATCATAGATAGACTATAATTAGTAGCGGAACTTGCATACGTTTCATAGACAGACAGACAGACAGACAGACAGACAGACATGACCTATTCAATACATCTTGTTTAGCTGCACAAGAAATTAATTATGGTTTCTTCTTATGTGTTTTACATGCTTTTTGGCCATATTGGTAAATGCATAAAATATTTAAAACATTATTTAATTTAAAGTGTATTAATGCTGCGGGTAACACCGAAGTTAACGTTCTCTTTTATTATTATTTTTCCCATTTTTTTGCTTTTATTTATTTAGCCATTATTTATTTAAATTTTTTTCTGCATTTTTAAGTGAGGGAACTCTCGACAGTTTTTGGACTTATAATTAATGATGTCTTGTGCCTTTAATTTTTCAATGATTTTTGTTAACATTTATATTTTTTTTTTTATGCATTTATTTTAACTTTTGGTATTTGTTTAATTGTTGCCAATGGTTTTGTTTAGCTCGAAATGGCAAATATTTTCGCAATTATTTCATTTGATTGTATATTGTTTAACATGTATTTAATTTTTTTTTTAAAAATATTTATGGCATTTGGCAATTTCAAAAGGCAAGGCTAACAGCTAACATAGCTGTTTGAACCATTGAATTAGGTCGTGTGGTACAATTCGAAGGGCAAACTGGAATATATGTTACAATGCGAAAGTTAATTGTATTTGCCTAAGTTGGAGAACAAAAAAAATGAGAACATTTGTTTAACTTGAACTATTTTATGCAGAAAAATGAAGTTTAACAAATGGAACGGAGCGGAGATTTGAAAAGAATGTACTTAACGACATATTTGGCCATAACTTATAAAACATTCCAATTTAATAGACTATAACAAGTGAAGATTGGCAACTTCTGAGTTGTGAAGGTGATAATATGAAAAAGAAAAATTCACAAAAGTCAAAAACATTTTTTTTTTCAATAGAACTTTATTAATTTGATTCATTAAGCATTGGACTTGTCATTAATTTTCTGCTGTCACAATATGCGTCTTATTACACTTCGAAACATAGTGAAATATATCCACTTTCTAATTCACCACATTAGCGATCGCACAATAAATTAAATATTAGTGACAAAGATCTTTTAAGAATGCTTAAAATTAATGGAACTATTATGTTTTATTTATATATGCATTTCATGCGGAAAGGCTTGTATAATGTATTAAAATTATGATTATATATTTTTGTTTATCTGGAAAAGCTTTCTCATTTTATTTTACCTGCTGAGCTCTCTCATAATTGCCAAGAATAATTGCAGCAGAAACTAACATTGTTATATGAGGTGTGTCCGAAAAGTATCCGACCTACATTTAGACCTCCGCATTGGGGCTATTCTCTGTCATCCGGGCCGTGGCACCCTAAGAAGTAGTCTCCATTTGATTGAACCACACGCTCCCAGCGGTGCTTCCACATCCAAAAATAGTCCTTGAACGCAGATTACTCTGAATCATATCGATGTCGTCAAACCGCCATTTTCAATTTTGGAAACAGCCAAAAATCACAGGGAGCTATGTCGGGACTTTACGCATGATGGCGAAGCTGTAAAATCTTGTGTTTCGCCAAGAATTGCTCGATGTATGCGCTGGCGCGTTATCGTGGTGAAGAAACCAGTCGCCGCTTGACCAAAAACGCGGTAGTTTTTTCTCACAGCATCACGCAATGTTTTCAGAACTTTAAAGTTATATTCTTGGTTGATCGTCTGACTTTTTGCATAATCGAAAAAATTAATCAGCATTGACTTGATTTTGACGTGCGTTTTTCAGCCGTGACTCGTCTGGACGCTTCCACTGTGAAGATTGAAGATTGTTGTTTAGTTTCAGGATCATAACAATAAACCTACGATTCATCACTAATAATAAACTTCTTAAAGAGAGTTTCATTATATTTGACTATTTCCAAGTTTCGCACAAATGCAAATCAATCCCAACATCTTATTCAAAATTACCCAAACAGTATTTTGTGTTATTCCGAGATCATCTTCTAGTTAACGAACAGTCAATCGACATATCATTTTGCAATATTTATGACACAGTCAATTAATCTCAATAGCTCACTTAAAATGTTTATGCATCTTCAGCCTTTATCTATCTTTTTCGACCTCTTTTGAAAAAAAAAAAAAAAAACCAAGGTGAATTGTTTCATACGCAGTTTGGAATTCATTAAAAAGTTTTACCTCTGCCGAATGTAGCAAAGCATTGCATAATATATAGTTCTTGCTGCAATTGTGATTCCATTTATGACAAACTTGCTTCAGTAATTTCATACTATTTAGTCTCCATACCAATAAATGTTTCTGCAATAAAAAATTAAAATATCCGGTGACAGTAGCTAGCATCATTTAGACTAAAGTGCTAAAAAAATCATCTTCTATTCTTCTAGACAGAACCACTCCTTCCATTGTACCTTCCTACAAAAACCATTAAAATATTAATTTATATATTTATTTATATTTCCGAAATTTGAAAGAATCTATCTAAGTCTCCTTTTCAATCTTTTGCTATAAATTATTTCAAAAAGCTTTATACATGCTTTGATTTATTAAATCGGTTGAATAGCGCCAAAAATGCCTTTCACTTAAACAAAAAAAAACAAGTAAGAAAATACAGTCAGGCGTAACCGACTGTAAGAGGCCCTGTACCAGTTCAGGTCTCCTAACAAACACATTAAACGTTTCCCGAGCATATGACCAAACACATGACCACTTCTCACTGCTCGAATATGAATGAAAAGGAAAGGGGGGTCATTCAACTTCAATTGGTTATAAAATCGTTATTTATTATCCGATTTTGATGAACTTTTTGGATTTTGACTAAGAGGGACGTTAACTTTATACTGGCATACTCAATTTTTCTTGTGCCGAAGAAATATTTCTCCTTGGGGGTGATTTTATGGGGAAGGGGGGGGAGGGGCAAAATTTCAAAATAAACTTGTGAAATTCCGGAGCAGTCCTAGACGAATGCAAAAAACACGAAGTCTCTATCTATTACCGTTTCCGAGATCCTTTCGTTCATACGGACGGACGGACGGACGGACGGACAGACGGACAGACGGACAGACGGACAGACGGACATGGCTATATCGACTCCTCTATCACTCCTGACCATAATGGGGGTAACTTTGGGGGTCTCCGACCATTATTTCTACCTGTTACATACATTTGCACAAACCCAATAGGCTCTTGTACCTTCGGTACAGGGCCTAAAAACATAAAAAGCTGAGCTAAACTTCTAAAAATAAAGCCAATTTAAATCTTAGCTAAAACAGTTTATTAAATTAAAAATCAGTAATTATATTTTTTTGCAATACTAAACCGTTGCCATAATAGTTCTTTCGAAAATAAAAACAAATTAAAATATTCAAGTACACTTAAGTCTGACAGAATCAAATCAACAAAATCGTTCCATCAAAACCTACACAAAACTTCACTAGTTTAAGTGGTCAAGTGAAATATGACATAATCAACTAAATTTTTATATTACCAATCAGACGAACTGATGAATAGTTCAATGAACGTTGAGTTTTTGCGCTTTTTTGTGGTTTTTTTTTTGCGCATAAATATTTATTTTTTGCGGAAGCCAACAAAGACTTGGCTTAAATACTCGTCTTAAGACTGAAAATAGTTTTTCTAAAAATTACGAGTATACAAAAATAAAGCTTATAAATACATATAAGAATTGCTTAAAGAAAAAAAAAATACAAATTAAAGAATTAGTTTTGCTTGAAGAAACTTTACAAATGCTACGACGAACGCCTAAAGGTCGTACTAAGAGAATGGAAAGAATGAACGGACAGGCGGACAGAAAATGTTGCTTATTAGAAAAGCCAAGGTTTTCATACGCAATTAGACAACGAATTGGGTTATAAACTGATTTTCTATATAAAGCATTAAATGATCTATAATAATTATTATCGACACATGCAGTTAAGCGTTTCTAATTGGATTCACACATGCTTGCAGTACAAAGAGGAAGTTATTTATCTGGCGCATTGATTCGAAAGAAAAAAAAAATTCTTTTTTTTATGGGTCAAAGTCGGTGGCGGCAGTGTTTGTTATAGATGGCAATTATTATTAGGCACAGACTTTGGATTTGTAACGAATTGGGTCGCACAGCTGTTCGTTCCAATTGTGGTTTAATTTTACCAAAAAAAAAAAAAAAAAAAAAGATAATAATAATAAATAAAGTCAAACAAAAGACGGAAGTTGTTGACAAATAAAAAGCTTAACTCCAATAGGAAAAACCGCAATTATTTTCAACTTTATTTTTTTTTTTATTTCTTACAACAATTTCAACATAATTTTAAAATAATGTGTCCGACAACTATTTCATTATAAAAAAAAAAAAAATAACCCAAATAATTTTTTTTTGTTTTCAAAATAATTATGCTTATTAAAAACAAATCTAATAAGAAACGGCCTCGCTTTATCACGATAATGCGTCATAAATATATTTTAATTGCAGCTTAACCCAACTGAACGTATGAGAAGTATTAAAGCGTCCAAGCAACCCTAACAATTATATATTATTATCTCTAGATAAAGCTTAGCCACGGTTGTCTTTTCTAGCAAATGTCTGCATTTTATTTTATTTTATTTTATTATTTTTTTTTTGTTTTAGTTTTGGTTGCTTTACAAATTGTTGACAAAATTTTATTTTATTTTTTGGAATCATCATCAACTTGTCTGTCTGCAATGCGTTGCGTTGCGTGACCTTCTTTTTGGTTTGTTTTTGAAATACGGCGCCATTATGTAAATTTAATTAAATAAATAAGTAGCGCAATAAACTGTTTTCCGTCAAGTACAATGGTTAACACTTTATATGCACTTTTGGGTATACTTGGGATTTTTATATTCTCAACACTTTTGAATTCTTTAAGTTGTTGTAGGCGCTGTATTTA
This sequence comes from Leucophenga maculata, assembly GCA_035044805.1. Classification (NCBI taxonomy): domain Eukaryota; kingdom Metazoa; phylum Arthropoda; class Insecta; order Diptera; family Drosophilidae; genus Leucophenga; species Leucophenga maculata. The sequence continues at coordinate 1,000,829 of JAWNNP010002066.1, forward strand.
TTGGCATTAGGCGAAATAATGTTAACGAGTTGTTAGAGTATTTGTGTATAAAATACTGCCCATAAAGTTCGAAAATATAAAATTGTGGCTTTAAGTGTTATGTTCACTTTTAAAAATCCAAAAAAAATATACAAAAGTTTTTTTGAAATACAAAGATGAGAAAAACCAAATTACAAACAAACATGATATCAAATGGCGTAAATAATCGAACGCTCTCTCTCTCTTTTACGAACAACTTACACTCATTTATACATACATTCTACAATTGTTGAGGTGCAACAAAGTTCGCATATATGTGTGTGCTTTGCAAAGTAGCATTGCGCTTAGAACCGATTGAATCATAATTTGTGCAATGTGGAAAACACGATTATCCTTCGTAACTCGCTGATGTAACGGCTATACACAGTCGATTTATGCACAACGTGCTCGCGGTCATTCCCTGTATGTATGGCCAAAAGCTTAAGCAGAGAGCGTAAGAACTTATGCAGATGTTTTATACTTTTAAAAATGTGGCGATAGATAGAAAATAAAACCACACGTAAAACCATGCAACAAATGTGTTCTCAAATTGAAATATATGAACATAAGACTTCTTGGTATTCTAATGGTAAAATTTGTATTCTAATTGAGCTGGAGATAAAAAATTTCATGTTAGACATCCGCTCAAACCTTAACTAGAAGGAAAATGTCTGTGAGCGTACAAATCAAGAAACTTTGGCTTTTTCATTGTGCTCCAAACTTTATGGCAAATGAGGTCTTGTAGCATTATATCACAACCTGCATAAAATAATGATTTGAGGGTAAGACAAAAAAATGTTTCAATGATCAAAAAGTCAAGTTTTACATACAAACCAGAATGGCTGAATCATTATTAAGTCCATAAGCAACCCTGTACTCATCTTTAAAATATTATTATATTAGTATCTAGTATTTTTAAAGATGAGACTGGATTGCTTATGGAATTTATTTAGGTTTGGAATTTTGAGGTTTTTATTTCAGCTAATTTCAAGAATGATATCTTTATGCTTGAAAACTCAGAATTCTGTGGTCAATGGTGTCATATAGGGACTTCCACAAAAAATTAGCAATACTTGCTCATTAGTCAATATGCATCTGTGAAGCGAGCGTCCATGAGATTTAAGTTTTCATGGGGGCTATCCTTACAAGTCAGGTAATATGTCAATTAGTTAAAGTTTTTCATACAATAATATTTAGGTAGGCAGTAAGTTTGTATGGGAATACCCTAGAAAGTGGGGGATCACATCCATTTATATATTTGTGCTTATTCTATCAATAAGAAGCCACCATATAAATTATTTAGGTGAAATTAATGATGGCAAAAAGTTTTGCATACAAAAACCAAATAGTGGCGGGTGTTTTGTATGGAGGCTATCACAAAAATTAGGCTTGGCATATTAACAGTTATAAAAATCATGTTTAGCTACCGGCATTCAGCAGAATATCTTTGAAATATATACCCAAGTAGTGCGTAAAATATGGTTTTACAGTTAAGCAAATAAGCAGTTCATAATACTGGATGTACAAAATAGTGTTTACGATGTCTTTTTCAATGTGATACATTATTTCGGTCCAATTGATACCCGCATTTCTCGCTATTTATAAATGCTATCAGAATATTATATAGTTTTATTATATAGTTTTGAACATAGTGTAATAATACCAAGTGACGCCAGTTAATGCATGCGTTCTCAAAATAGTTGCACTTTGTTCTACATATATTAGCAACGATTAGTTGTACTCAGTTTGAGCTATTCCAGTATAATGAAATTTCCCTCGTTATTTATATGTTGAGATTTGCGCTTCCTTGTATTATTTTACAATGGTCTTGGGCTGCTCTTTCTTGAAATTCTCTATCGCCGATTTAAGGACCTATATTTACTAAGAATCAGAGACCAAGACTGTAATTTCTCTATAACCAACCGTATTGTGCGTGAATTTGTTTCTTGATACGAAGATTTTGTAGAAAGAGAGAGAGAGAGTTATTGTGTGAATTGTGATGTATAAAGCGTGTTGTGAAATCTTTTAAAGCCCAAATTATCCAACCGATTTTTTTTTTAAAAGTCTTAGAAAGCACAAAATATCAAACTGATTTTGTTAATGACGAAACAATTTTATTTTGTACACAAATATACATGAATATATTTTAAATAATATACATATTATAAACTTTTCGAAGATGCTATTTATCAAAATCGGTTGAAAAGAAGGAACCTAAAAGAGTTGAAAAATAGAATTTCTTTCGCTATAATTATTTATTTATTTAAATTTAAAACATTTAACAATATTTAATAATTTCTATTTCCTTTCAGGTATGCATCATTAAATTTAATTATTACTCGGAAACGATTTAGAATTATTCATGATTTTTGGTGTCTTTTATAAAACAGGTATTATTTAACATAATTTTATATATAGAATAAAAAATATTGGCATTTGCTTTTAAAGGCATACTATAGAACTGAAACTTCTTAAGAATGGAAGAAATCGTATTTCAGAGTTTATACAAAATTGGGTTCTGCTTGCAGCTTTTTAAATGCATGTGTATTTGTTCCTTAAAATCTTCGAAACAGCTCGACCAATTTTGACGGAACTTGCTGCAATATATTTGCAAGAACATATACATATCTTCCAATTCATGTATGTATGTACATCTTCTCTAAATGAGTAAAAAAGTAGCTGCACTCTTTGCTACATCGTAGTTAGTAACACATGAGGTGAATCATTTGTATTGTTATTAAGGCACTTTGCGACTGCTACTTCAGCATTTACAAATAAAAAAAAAAAATATTGTGCGTCAGCACTTTCACTCATATGCATGCACTTAGTGCATGTACTGCACTCCCACCGTTTCATATTTTGCGTTTCAGTGTTTTACACTCAAAAATGGTTAAAAAAAAATTATTGCTTTTTTGATAGATTTGAATCTTAGTGAATCTGAAGAAGTACAAAATATTACTTAAAAGTGCTTGATATAATAAACAATTGTATTAATTAAGATATTATCCGAGTTTGGAACTTAATAAAAATAATTGAAAGTTACACCTGTCATTTAGGTTTTTAGGCCCTGTACCGAAGGTACAAGAGCCTATTGGGTTTGTGCAAATGTATGTAACAGGTAGAAATAATGGTCGGAGACCCCCCAAAGTTACCACCATTATGGTCAGGAATGAAAGAGGAGTCGATATAGCCATGTCCGTCTGTCCGTCTGTCCGTCCGTCCGTCTGTCCGTCTGTATGAACGAAAGGATCTCGGAAACGGTAATAGATAGAGACTTCGTGTTTTTTGCATTCGACTAGGATTGCTCCGGAATTTCACAAGTTTATTTTGAAATTTTGCCCCTCCCCCCCCTTCCCCATAAAATCACCCCTTAGGGTGAAAATTTCTTCGGCACAAAAAAAATTGAGTTTACTAATATAGAGATAACGTCTCTCTAAGCAAAAATCCAAAAAGTTCATCAAAATCGGATAATAAATGGCGATTTTATAAGCAATTGAATTTGAACAACCCCCATTTTCTTTTCATTCATATTCGCGCAGTGAGAAGTGGTCATGTGTTTGGTCATAAGCTCGGGAAACATTTAATATGTTTGTTAGGCGACCTGAACTGGTACAGGGCCTCTTACAGTCGGTTAAGCCCGACTGTATTTCCTTACTTGTTTTTTTTTTTTAGTAGGTACTCACACCTACAAGATTAAAGGTTAGAAAAGGAATCGGAATAGTGCTTTCAACATTATTTTCTCCAATCTGATTAAATTTTTTAAACTAAGCCATAAAATGTGCTGGGAACCATTCACGAGCCCATGTGTTTTGATGTTGATTTTTAATCGTTTAATCTTTTAACCTTTGCATGTATGAGATTCGCCAATTATAATTTTTTATGTCCGTCTGGATGTCTAGTTGAACAAGAAGATATTGAAGACTATAAACGATAAGGCCCTCAAATTCAACTTAAATGGCCGTACTTAGTAATGCCCATCAGCTGCTACAAACTTGTGTGCGCTGACACTAGTTGTTGTTAATATCAACTGGTCATTCCGTCAACCCGATCATCCTCTATTACGTCGAATATCAATTCTTTCTACAATCGAATAATATGACCAGCTATTGGCCGGCCAGCCACATAGAATAGTTCATACAACTCGTAGTTCATATGGCACGGAAACTGGTCGCCAAATCGAATAGTTCTAAAACTCGTAGGAAGAAACTTTTTTTCGAAGACTTATAATGCCTTTTCATCTGATTGAATATATGCAATATGATCGAAACTATCAGCGTCCTTTAGATCTTGTTTTTTGTCATTCTAAAGAGGGGTGTACTTCATTTGCATGCTGAGCTTAAGCAAGCTTGATTCCTTGCCTGATCTTGTTGCCATTGTTGTTGCTAATTACTTTTGTCCATAGTTAGACAACATTGAAACTTTAATTTTTCATCGTCAGATACCTTGCAAGGTGTGATGACAGCGTGTGTCAAAATACCGAATACTTGTCCTCCTTTCAATAAGCCTAAGAGTCGTTACAGCTTTATTTTTTTTTTTTTTTTTTTTTGATATCTGAGAATGTCTTACTAACTCGCTGTTCTTATACGCGAGAATCCATACTTCCTTCTATATATATGGGCATTGGTGTAGGATGTACTCTACCAACAGAGATTTTTTTTGAGAAGGCAGCACAATTAAAGATTGGCACGTTAGGCTTTCTATCCGCCACCGGAAATCATTTAACGCCAGTGAAGGCGCAAAGAATTTTCTACCATAATATCACCATTTTTTGAGATTTTCTATAAATATCTTTTTATAGTTAATTTGACGAGAAACTCCAAATTGTGTGTATCTTTCATTAAACCTAATAAAATATAAAAACAAAACATTTTGAATTAAACTGCAAAAAATCATAGAGCATTGACTAAACAAATATTTACTAAATATAAACGATATTTCTTTGTTTCATTGAAACAATTTTGCATTGCGTGAGCTCTTATTTTATTGGCTTGCCTGCTGTTTTCTGTATTTAAGCAGTTGGAGATACATTTTATCATAGTGTTTGGCATATGTTTGGCTACACCAGTTTAAATTAAACAATTTTTTTTTTGTGTGTTTATTATGCAAAGCGTGCGTTTATATATTTTACTTTGTTTTGTGGTTTGTTATACATTTTTTTTTTTTTTTTTTTGGTTTGGTCTTTGGAATTTTGGTTCGAATTGTAATTGTAGACTTTTTCTTTCTTATTTTATTTTATTTCTTTTTTTTATTTTTTGCGACGTTTGGCTTTTTGTTTGGTTTTTAACAAGTCCAAACACGTTTCGAGCTCAAAATACTTTTTATCTGTTTTTGTTTTCTGTTTTCTGTTTTTTTTTTTTTTTTTTGGACGAGTGTTCGATCAATTTTTTAAAATTTAAAATAGGTCACTCAAACACGACTCAGTTTGAGAACGTACCACGATTGATAATAAAATCAAAGTTGTCGTGTCTGAAATATATTTTGTTTGCGTGAAATTTTTGAAATTCTTGCATGCCACAAGAAAGAAACTTCCTGTTTGGGTTTCATTGAACTGCGATGTACAAAAAAAAAAAACTATAATTTTTTTTTTCTAACTGCAAATAATTTTACGCTGTTTAGTTTAAATTCAACGCTAATTATACGCCCTGCAGCTAAATGAAAGCCCTAATAACCCCAAAACTGTACGCTCCATGAACGCAGCAAGTAGTGAAACACTAATCAAAATCATCGACTTTTAGATCACAATCTCGAGAAAGAATGAAAGTGGTGAAATTTCTGCGCGCTGAATTGAAAGTGAACGAACGAGCGTACGAATGAACGTTCGAATGAATGAAGAGAAGAGTGATGTATCGAGCTGGAGAAATGTGTTTAAAAATACAACGAACCAACCAATGACTTCGCTGATGTCGCCGCTGGCAGCCAAAACACACATAATTCTCAACATTGACAGCGGTGCGGTTCCGTCATCAGCTTTCATTATATGTATATATTATGAATGCGAACGATCTGAGAAATGCGTCGAATCATATTATATGGTATACCTCCTAATAATAATTCTAAGCTATAGCGCTGCGCTTCAAACATGCTCGCTGGCTTCACAATCAGTGTCTAATTACGCTTGAACATGAAGTGAAGTGTATACAAAAAAAAAAAAAAAAAAAAAGATCTTTAGAAGTTGTATAGCGGCTTCTATAAAGTCTCTCAAGTGAATCGAGTAGAAAAATGTACAACAATGTTGGCGACATACTAAACTCGTATTAAGCGCTACAACAGAACCAAACCAAAACCGTACCAAACTGAAGTATTGTCTAGTAAAATGAAATGCGTCTGACTAACTGACTGACTGGTGACATTCTTTTTTATTGTGTTTCAGTAATTTATTATTAGTATTTCTACACGCGGCTTGCTCACTTTCCAACAAAGAAAATGGAAAAGCTCAGCAGCCACGCAACAACACAACAAACAAATTGAGGGCAACAGGTGCGCTACGAAGTTTAAGTGTATGAGCGCCCAAATCTTAAAATAATTAGCCTGTGATAATAAAGGTACTTTAAATTATATTATTAAGCGCCTATTTTCTAATATCCGGTATTTATACCAAAAAACGAATATTTAAAACTTTTGTCTGTCTGACAAACAGCTGGACCCATTTTGATGGACGTTATTAAACGTATTAAACTGTCGATCAAAACTATATTCGTCAGATGTCAGCCACTATATGAAGCAATTTGAAGTTCTCAGCAAATATTTAAAGGGCACCGAGAAAAATAAGATTCCCTGGAAAAATCGGCGATAGCTCGCCTAAACAAGAGTTAAACAAAGAGTTGTATAATAATATATGAAATTATTTATTTTTTCAAATTAAATTCATCGCCCTCAGAGTAAGCCCCCAAAAAAGTTGTAAAACTAATTTTACGAAATGAACTTCAATACCTTCTTCGATTAAGCTTCTATCTGCTCAATTCAGCCAAAATTTTAAGCCGTCTTCTATTAAGTTTATGGAATAGTAATAATGAAATGATAAATGTTATAAATCGATGTCTTTCAAGCACCAAATATTTGATTTGTTTGACGTTCTGCTCATCAGTTAATGTTTTTTGTCGTCTCAGATATGGCAGACCATCAAAGGCTTTCTGTAATATGCTCAACCAATCTGCAGCTGAACACGCATCACATCCTGAAAATGGAATAAATTTTGTTTATTAAAAAAAAAAAATATATTTTCAACTATTACAGTGACCTGTAAAACAGTGATAATCTTTTTGTTTCTTTTGTTTTATTTTATTTTATTTTATTTTATTTTATTTTATTTTATTTTATTTTATTTTATTTTATTTTATTTTATTTTATTTTATTTTATTTCATTTTATTTTATTTTATTTTATTTTATTTTATTTTATTTTATTTTATTTTATTTGATTTTATTTGATTTTATTTGATTTTATTTGATTTTATTTGATTTTATTTGATTTTATTTGATTTTATTTGATTTGATTTTATTTTATTTTATTTTATTTTATTTTATTTTATTTTATTTTTATTTTATTTTATTTTATTTTATTTTATTTTATTTTATTTTATTTCATTTTATTTCATTTTATTTCATTTTATTTCATTTTATTTCATTTTATTTGATTTTATTTGATTTTATTTGAATTTATTTGATTTTATTTGATTTTATTTGATTTTATTTGATTTTATTTGATTTTATTTTATTTTATTTTTATTTTATTTTATTTTATTTTATTTTATTTATTTCATTTTATTTCATTTTATTTCATTTTATTTCATTTTATTTCATTTTATTTCATTTTATTTGATTTTATTTGATTTTATTTGAATTTATTTGATTTTATTTGATTTTATTTGATTTTATTTGATTTTATTTGATTTTATTTGATTTTATTTGATTTTATTTGATTTTATTTGATTTTATTTGATTTTATTTGATTTTATTTGATTTTATTTGATTTTATTTGATTTTATTTGATTTTATTTGATTTTATATGATTTTATTTGATTTTATTTCATTTAATTTGATTTTATTTGATTTTATTTGATTTTATTTGATTTTATTTGAATTTATTTTATTTTATTTTATTTCATTTTATTTCATTTTATTTCATTTTATTTGATTTTATTTGATTTTATTTGATTTTATTTGATTTTATTTGATTTTATTTGATTTTATTTGATTTTATTTTATTTTATTTGATTTTATTTGATTTTATTTGATTTTATTTGATTTTATTTTATTTTATTTGATTTTATTTGATTTTATTTGATTTTATTTGATTTCATTTAATTTGATTTTATTATATTATATTTTATTTTATTTTATTTTATTTTATTTGATTTTATTTGATTTTATTTGATTTTATTTGAATTTATTAGATTTTATTTGATTTTATTTGATTTTATTTGATTTTATTTGATTTTATTTTATTTTATTTTATTTTATGTTATTTTATGTTATTTTATTTTATTTGATTTTATTTGATTTTATTTGATTTTATTTGATTTTATTTGATTTTATTTTATTTTATTTTATTTTATTTTATTTTATTTTATTTGATTTGATTTTATTTGATTTGATTTGATTTGATTTGATTTTATTTTATTTTATTTTATTTGATTTTATTTGATTTTATTTGATTTTATTTTATTTTATTTTATTTTATTTGATTTTATTTGATTTTATTTGATTTTATTTGATTTTATTTGATTTGATTTAATTTGATTTGATTTCATTTAATTTGATTTTATTATATTATATTTTATTTTATTTTATTTGATTTTATTTGATTTTATTTGATTTTATTTGATTTTATTTGATTTTATTTGATTTTATCTGATTTTATTATTTTATTTTATTTTATTTTATTTGATTTTATTTGATTTTATTTGATTTTATTTTATTTTATGTTATTTTATTTTATTTTATTTTATTTGATTTTTTTTGATTTGATTTTATTTGATTTTATTTTATTTTATTTTATTTTATTTTATTTTATTTTATTTTATTTTATTTTATTTTATTTGATTTTATTTGATTTTATTTTATTTTATTTTATTTTATTTGATTTTATTTGATTTTATTTGATTTTATTTGATTTTATTTGATTTTATTTGATTTGATTTGATTTAATTTGATTTGATTTCATTTAATTTGATTTTATTATATTATATTTTATTTTATTTTATTTTATTTTATTTTATTTTATTTTATTTTATTTTATTTTATTTGATTTTATTTGATTTTATTTGATTTTATTTGATTTTATTTGATTTTATTTGATTTTATTTGATTTTATTTGATTTTATTTGAATTTATTTGATTTTATTTGATTTTATTTGATTTTATTTGATTTGATTTTATTTGATTTTATTTGATTTCATTTTATTTTATTTTATTTTATTTTATTTTATTTTATTTTATTTTATTTTATTTGATTTGATTTTATTTTATTTGATTTGATTTGATTTTATTTCATTTTATTTGATTTTATTTGATTTTATTTGATTTTATTTGATTTTATTTGATTTTATTTGATTTTATTTGATTTTATTTGATTTTATTTGATTTTATTTTATTTTATTTTATTTTATTTTATTTTATTTTATTTTATTTTATTTTATATTATTTTATTTTATTTTACTTTTTTTTTCCTTTTTTTCATTTTATTTAATTTTTTTTTTTTCAAAGACAGCCATTTTATATTATTCCTTAATATTTTATTTTCACACTTGACCCCTTTCCACTTAACGCTCCTGTTCAAGCACGACTTCAAAGCTAAGCACTTTCTTAGCAACCGCTTAGCTTTTTAGGCATTCCCAGCATGATTTGTAAGCGACAACGTTAATTTTTATGTTGCTAATTATGTGCTAAACAATGAGACGTGCCCGCAATGGTTCTATGTAACTCTAAGCACTCGGCAATAAAGACCAACGGAATGGTACGAGTACTACGAGTATTGGCCCACAGCACGAGTGCTTACTGTTTTTGAGACTAGACAGCCTACGCTTAGAGCTTGGTAATATATTTCTACTACCATTTTTTATTTTTATTTTTACTTTTTTTTTTTCTGTTCAACTGTGTTAACCACGAATTGCATGTCATGTCTTAACAAAAAAAAAAAAAGATACTATTTACATGCTAACTCTATGCGCAGCAGCAGCTGCTCTTTCTTTCGACGGCTTTTCGCCCACAAATTGTTGATGGCAAGTTATATATTTTAAGATACATAGATAGATTTTTCCCCATTTCTTTGCAACTTGAGAGTTTTTCAATTTTCTTTAGCTTTTGACTTGTAACTTGAATAGTCTCCGCAGCACATCCCTTCACCTGCGTTAATTTTCATTATGACTGCCTATAAAAATATTACTTATAGAGGTGCATGTATCTTGTATCTACTTACTTGTATATGTTTATATTTATATTCATTATGCGCGTGTGTCTTGGCTGGGTGACTGCTTGGCGCATTTCGCCATTTCGTTGCTGCGTGAGAATTGTGCCGAAGCTCGTCTTTTCAAATTTTACTGCCTTCTACCTTAAGCACTTTTTAAGTTTAACTCATTTTGTATCTTGTATCTTATTTTTTTTTTCTTCATTCGTTTTTGTCATTTGCCTTTTTTCGCAATACAAGGAAGTTGTGCAATTTAGTTAAATGCCCGACTTAAATAGCCAACGTCGTCAACGCCGTCGTCGTCGTCGTCATCGTCGTGTATTGGCAATTCTTTTGGCTTTTAATGGCTTATGAGTGAATGCTTCTTTACTGACTCGTTTGTACTTAAATACGTTTGTATTATTCTTTTAAATTAGTTGCGAATGCAGTACACGATTCTAAAAGAGGAAGGCAGCTAAAGAGGAACAAATAAATGTTGAATGGTTGCGAAGTTATAATAGTAAGCAAAAGTATCTCAACGTTGTCGCCGGTTGTCGGTTTTGTAATTCTACTGCAACAACAGCAATTTTTCCCTTGAACCGCAAACAGCGGAAGTTCGCCAGTCGACTTCAATGAAATGAATCATATTTGTTGCTTTAAAGGCTTCGTTCGGTGTCGCATATCCTTTGTCGCATAATCCTTTTGTGCTTCACTGGAATTGCATGAATTGCATAAAGTTTCACATGAGTTTTAGCTACTGATTGAGTCTTCGGGCTGCATGACTTTCATTTTTCGTTTCGACTTTCCAATTGAAAGATTTATTCCTTTCACTCAAATGAAAGAAATGAAAAGATCCTTTTCTTAAATGTCTAGACTTACTTTTACTTAAGATTTTAACTTCTACTGTATGGATTTATGCTTTGTATTTTTATTTTTATGGCTTAAATGGCTTAAAAAACTACATAAATAAGCTGGCGACTACTATAAATTATCTCAAGTTGCACAAAGGTCAACACTAAACATTCTATTTCTTGATTTTCTTAAACTACTTAAAATCTTACAGAGTGATTATTATTGTAAATTTTACTTTTGATGTCATGCAAGCAAAAAATCTGACCTTAATATAATTTTAATCAAAGTTTTAAGATTTTATAATGAAAATGGATCACAAACACATGCCCACACGCACACATCAGCACATTAAAAGACATTAAAGGAGAGTTAAAACTTAAATTGCCAACTAACAGTTTTATCGCAGAATTACTGGAGATCTTTTTCAATATCAAATATCAATCAACTTTTTCAGTACATAAGGCCAAAATTTACAATTGAAACTCTAATCAACCCTTTCAAGCCCATTTATGAGTTATATCAGATTTTATTATCCTTGGAAGAAAGAATCAAACGTCTTTGTTCAAAATAATGAACTAAGAATAGAATATCTTACCGTAGCAATAAGTGGTTAAGTCGACTAAAAGAATATTTTATCGCGTTTTAGACCAAAAACTGTTTTTTAAAGCCCACACACGCGATGTAATATTAAAATTTTGTCACAAATTTGCAACACTTTTAAAAAAGCTTTAGGAATATATTCTTGAACAGCTCGACTAGGTGTCTAACCATCATATAGATTTGAAAGCTGCTATAAAGAAGATTTCGTAAAAACGACATAGGTGTAAAGAAGATTTCGTAAAAAAGACATAAGTGAATGGCGTGTTTTTATTAAGGCTACACAAAAAGTGGGGTTACACGCCTTTTAGTATATGTATGTGCAGCGAGCGTCCATAAGATCTCACCATATCGACTTTTAAGCTTATATAAACTAATATAAATATGAGTGGAGACCATAGAGAGACATAGAGACATAGAGGCTACCCAAAAATAAGAGAGGAGACCATAATAAGCCACCATATAGACTTTTGAGTTTATGTTGACTTAAATAAAGAAGTTTTTCATAGAAAACCCCTTAAGTGGGAGGTGGGTTTGTATGAAGGCTACCCAAAAATAAGAAGGGAGACCATAATAAGCCACCATATAGACTTTTGAGTTTATGTTGACTTAAATAAAGAAGTTTTTCATACAAAACTCCTTAAGTGGGAGGTGGGCTTGTATGGAGGCTACCCAAAAATAAGAGAGGAGACCATAATAAGCCACCATATAGACTTTTGAGTTTATGTTGACTTAAATAAAGAAGTTTTTCATACAAAACCGCTTAAGTGGGAGGTGGGTTTGTATGGAGGCTATCCAAAAATAAGAAGGGAGACCATAATAAGCCACCATATAGACTTTTGAGTTTATGTTGACTTAAATAAAGAAGTTTTTCATACAAAACTCCTTAAGTGGGAGGTGGGCTTGTATGGAGGCTACCCAAAAATAAGAGAGGAGACCATAATAAGCCACCATATAGACTTTTGAGTTTATGTTGACTTAAATAAAGAAGTTTTTCATACAAAACCCCTTAAGTGGGAGGTGGGTTTGTATGGAGGCTATCCAAAAATAAGAAGGGAGACCATAATAAGCCACCATATAGACTTTTGAGTTTATGTTGACTCAAATAAAGAAGTTTTTCATACAAAACTCCTTAAGTGGGAGGTGGGCTTGTATGGAGGCTACCCAAAAATAAGAGAGGAGACCATAATAAGCCACCATATAGACTTTTGAGTTTATGTTGACTTAAATAAAGAAGTTTTTCATAGAAAACCCCTTAAGTGGGAGGTGGGTTTGTATGGAGGCTATCCAAAAATAAGAAGGGAGACCATAATAAGCCACCATATAGACTTTTGAGTTTATATTGACTTAAATAAAGAAGTTTTTCATACAAAACTCCTTAAGTGGGAGGTGGGCTTGTATGGAGGCTACCCAAAAATAAGAGAGGAGACCATAATAAGCCACCATATAGACTTTTGAGTTTATGTTGACTTAAATAAAGAAGTTTTTCATACAAAACCCCTTAAGTGGGAGGTGGGTTTGTATGGAGGCTATCCAAAAATAATAGTGGTAGTAGTAACTCCTACATTGGCGGTAGTTTCATATATATACTTTATGTACTCAGGGCAAAATTAATGCTCGAGAAGTCTTAAAATTTAAGAACATGAACTCGCAACTCGTCTTGAGAGCTGGTCAAAAAAATATATATTTTACTAGTTTTACTTTGTCATCCTTAATGCCTTATAAACTTTCCGAAAAGCTGATAAAACCATTGCGTAGTGTAATAAGCTAATCGAGCTTTGTGAGCCTGCATATACCTCTTCGAGAATAAATAGGTTCAGTTAATATCTACACAGCACTTATGTGTGATCTAAAAGAACGGATCGCATATATAGAACGCCCATCCAAACTTCTGAGGAGTTTATTATTGGAGTAACTTCTTTACACATTTTCAACGGCTATGAACAGCATGAGACACTAGTTTTCTGCTGGCTTCTAACTGCCGACTCTATATTCAATATTGCATTAGCAAACATATTCGTGACAACGAGATCTTCACCAGAAAAGTTTTTTTGGGATACTGCATAATGTTAAACGAATTTTTTTGAATATTTTCGCACAGTCACACTGACTAGAATAATGTCATCTAATTGTTATTGGTTCACAATTGGTTGAATATTATACGAATTGGTATGAAGATCTTCATTCCCAATACCATGCTTTTAAATACTAAACTTGGCTGGGTAACTATTTTAGAGTGAAGCCAATAATTTCTGCGTCTAACACATACTGAACAATGCTTTCAAGGAAGTTAAAATAAAAAATTAACATATTTTAAAGATGATGCTTCAATACTTAAGAACAGCAATTGATCGCGTTCGGCTGTGTTCCTAGTACTTGAAATTCTACCAACGGCTTCGTCTAGCTTAATAGCTTCTACAGCTACTAGTATAATCTCAAGCCAATTCCTGCTTATGAACGCCCTTACCGATTGATATACCACATAAAAAAATGGTTCTTACATCAAAGTCAGACTAAATGCGTTGCCTGAAGTGCAACGAATCCTGCATTATTATAATCTTTGAATGGCGGATATTTCGGAAGTTCTCCAATAATAGCTAATACTAACAAAAACTCCCTGAGAAGCGAAAATGAAAGTCTACAGTAGAGAAGATTCTGTCTCCAAAATAAATTACCATTCTTGCATGTTTTATTCAAGAAATGCTCATTACTTACTGCTTTGTCTACTGGCTTTACTAAACTGATGGAGGTTATTAGACTCAGATACAGCTACTAAGCGACTTTTTGACTTTGCTTATCAAGTGCTAAAATCTTTCTTCACTTCAACGCCATTCTTGAGTTCAACAACTTAAGTTTAATTATAATCAAATCCTTACTTCTTTTAGTTAATATGTAGTTCTTGGAAAGCTGTGCTGCTGTCGTTCTAAAGTAATGTTCCAATATATAATTCTAATTCCGTTTAATCTAGATCAATGAAAAATGTAGTACTTTAGTTTTTGCACTCTGCAATTGCTATTTGAACTCTACTGTTTGGTATACAAACACAAATTCTTCTACACTTTTAATTTGCTTTAAATTATATTCAAACATTAACAAACAATTTATCACACTTTCGAGCAATGAAAGTCCAACTTAGATAAATTTGAGGATTGCTTACGCAAAAATAAACTTTTATAAAGAAACAAAGAAAACTGTTTTGGAATATTTGAAATACGAAAACCTGTTTAATGCATTAAACAAATCGCCAAGAAATGCAAAGTTGAACATATACACTGTCTAATTAGTGGAATTTTGTACTTATTTATTGTGATTTTTATTTACCTTGAATGCGCATGCGTAAATGATTATCTGAAATCTCGAGTAGCAACTTCGAAGACAGCAAAGCAGTTGAAATAAATTTTCCTTTAAGTTGCTGTGTATGACACGCTTAAAAATTTAAACGAGAACATCGACAGTTTCCTGTTTTCAAAATGAAAAAGTTTACTAATGAATTTGAAAAAAAAAAAAAACAAAAGTACAAAATAAACTCCTTAAGATCATACTGAACTGATTAATTCGTATATTATTTTTGTCTTCCTTGTATGTCGAAGCCAAGTGCCTTGAAGTACGCCACAAAGATGAGAGGCACATTTTATCTTATTTCTTCTCCAAAATATTTTTAATAATTACGTTTTACCATAAAAGTCATACAATTCTAAAATAAAGAAAAAGAGTTTTTTTTTTTTGGCTCCCTTAGGCAACGCTACGCACTCGATGTCAAAAAGTTAAACAAAATTATTATTTTCAAATTATTTTATTTTACATTTGGGTAAACAAATTCCATAAGCTTGTGGGCCATTGTACAATATTTAATTCTTATTAGAATAGAATGGGCCATCAATACAGCTCAATTAATTTTTTGGTTTTGTTTGACTCAAAACCATAAAAGGTAAAGCTGCGAGACAATAAGAAGTCTAGCTTTCAATGGTTTTAAATAAGTAGATCTCAATGTGAGTCATAAGTGCGACTTGAAGTGCGCCGCCGATGGCTTCAAGTTCTTCGAGTTGGCAGCTTGGCCAGCTGTGCGCCTTTGTTTAGCATTAGAACCAAACTGCGTTGTCGGTCGGCATTCGGCTTCATTAATTTTCATTGTCAGCGCTGCGCAATATTGGACACCAATAAGCATAACAAATGTCTCCCCGGAGTTTATAAATATAAGTATCTGTAGGTATATATGTATATGTATCTGTAGCTAAGTGTATCTAAGCCTATGTTGTTTTCAAGTTGTCTATGCAGCTATGCAAATGTTGAAGTTGAATGTTTGTGCAGAGCAATTCACTCGTGCGAGAAAAATGTCGCATGCAATAGCGGTGAGTCATAATAAGTCCAAACTGATCCGATCCGATCCGTTTCGATACGTTTCGACCAGTTCCAGTTTTTCGTATGCCTCCCAAGTGCACACCATACAATGGCATACAATGGAACAATACAAGAAAACAATTTTTCATGGTTTTAGTTTGCAGTTCGAGCGACTTGCAGTATTACATAATAGTCTGCGCTGTGTTGTAGCAGTCCGTTCATATATTTGATTTAAATAAATTATGTAAATTCGTTGCCGCCGTCTCATTTTTTCTTTTATTTAATTTTATTTCTTTGCACGGCATTACGATACAAATACTTTAACACATTGTCCGCGCCTGCGCAGCGCTGTGATAAATGTCGGATTTAATGGAGCAGCCGTTGCAATCCAGTTGTATATAATGCGGGCCACAGGCGCCGCCAGGCTACCCGCGATGCATCGATGTCTCCATTCACTCACTCCAACACACAGCGTCAACTAGTGACTAGTTGTGTTGAGTTTTGTTTGGAATTCTTAAACTATATATTGAAGATAGATTGATGCAAAGTGCACGATTTAAAATATTTGCTTTTGACGTTTATTGAAATATTTGAAATAGTTTCAGCGCTCGAATACTGAAGAGAAGCCATACACAATCGAGTTGATTTGTTCGAGCAATTATTGTGTAAGCAAATATTTTTCTCGTTTATTAAATTATTGTACCAAATAAGACAAATGTGTTAAAAGATTTTTTCGTCTTAGTAAAATATTTGTTATACAGGGTTTGTATAAAAGAAGAACAGATGTGGTTTAAGCGGCTGTGGAAGTGATGATTTGAATTCAAAAATTCCGTTGGAGAAACAACTAACTAAGCCGTGACTTCTATGAAGTGAATTGGACTCTCGAACTAGCTCTGACTAAATTGGACTAAACTGCTAATAAAACTTTTAAGAACACCATAATTCTTTCGCCAAGCGTTGAGCATGAGAGAAAGAAAGTTGAAGATCTTCTTCTCCTCATTTCAGCAGCTTCTGCAAATAATATGATGTAGAATGTATAAGCTGCTTGTACATGCTAAATAGTCCCCTTCGAAGTCTAAAATCTTCTTTTGCCATATACATATTATCATTTGCGGTTCGAATTACTGCTTTGGCAATTTGTGTTCGGCACTCGGTCAAAATGTTCATGTTAAAAAGCCGTGCGGGTTAGCACTGCTTTGGTGGTTACAATAAGTTGAACGGGTAGAGACCGTTCAACTAAGGGGTTAGTTTTAGTGTAGGAGAAAAGAAGGCCGCCGATGACTTACATGAGTTGGAAGCAATCTGCCTTCTATGCTGCTGCAGCCGTCGTTGCCTTGTTGGTGTTGGGTATGGTTGATGATTTAGTTCCTTTCCTGTTGCACTAGCGAAGCGCGGAGGGATCGCAGGAAAAACAAAGTTAACACAACCGAAAACGAATTGAAACAAAAACGATTGGATTTCGGAAAAGATTACAGTTTATTTAGCGTAGTTTATAAGCGAAGACGTTTAATATTGCTGGATCCGAACGGACTGACTTTTGCGCCAACTCCAAAGTTGCGCCAAACATACAAAAAAAACCTTGCTTTCCAGTTAACCGATTCATTCCTCGGTTAACCGGCATGTACAAACTCAGAGTCGTCGCCTTAGACTAACTACAGTCCGTTACATTTAAGATTTAAACTAAGTAGCTAATCGCGGTTCGACCTGGCGCGAACAGTTCATGATAAGATTACCTTGACTTTAACAGAATGTATCTATTCCGTAATGCCTTGCTTGGTAAGTTCGTCAGCTAAACAATTCCCTTCAAAATACCTGTATTCTGCCACCTAAAAGAGAGTTAAGCTGGCTCATCTCATAAAGAGATCTGTTGAATTCCTTTGGAGTATGGGCTCTTGAAACTATTCCATACAGTGAAACGTAGTGAGGTGCATTTTATTAAGAAATACTCGTACATACATAGCAGTCACATATGAAGTGTTAGAAACTTTCCATCGCCTCTACATCAACACAGCAATTACATAAATTATGATAGTGGAAATTCAATCTATTCGGTTCTTGTTAAATTATAACCTTCCAGAGAGCTTTTGAGACTATCATCCACTGCAGTCCTCGATAATAATTCTTCGTTAATACTTCTTGAGCCATTGGCAGTGCCTGACCGCACAGTTGATGCACTCATCTGCCATCACGTTATGTGGTGTGCTAGTATGACAAGCAATGTTGTTTATTTGAATGGTATCACTATGCTCTGCCAGAATGTATTGATGTGCGAGAACCTCTTTTACCTGACCTGACTTCCGACGTAATTTTGTATGCTCCTTTAAATTTCATCTGATCCTTGCTAATCGGTTTAGCCGACTGTCACGCTGCCTCTAACACACTACAAGAGCCATGTAAATGGTGCTCATCCATAATCAACTCATTGAAGTTATGTTTCCATTTGAGCTCAGTAGCACAGTAGTCAATCTCCTTGACCTCAGCCGGGTTCTCTACCTTGTGTGCTTCTAGTTCATGGCCTATGAAAATTTAGCTCCATTTATGGTTGCCATATGCCTACTGATTTCGTATTCAATAAGACGTCTAAAGCCATTTGTGGTGCATACAGGCAATACAGGCTTGCTGTGCTTTATGTGAGATGTTGAGTGGTTAAATAGGTACTAGGTGAGATTTATTACAAGGCTTCATATTTTAAAATAACTTGTACGGTTACAGTCCTCTATTTTCTATCAAACATTTATTTTTCTTTTCCATTCTTTCCACAGAATTTCTACTCCAAAAAAAGTTTTGATTCCATAGACATTTGGAGTCTTTTGTAAACTATCAAAATAGCGCTTAAATATATATCGGTTCAACACTTTGCAATATATTGGTATGCTCTGTGTGAAGTGAATATAAAAAAAAAACAAATGACAAAATATGTGAAGGTCATATCAATGACTTCATATAGCTAATAGTTTGTATAAAATCCGTCTTGCAAAATTTTAAATAATTTTGAATAATTTAAATTTTTTTCTACTGATAATTCCCACTGTAATAATTCGGCATAATCTATCTTTTACAATATGACGCATTGTAATACATTGAACTGTTGAAAGCCTTTCAAACTCAAATCGAAAACTAATAAACACTTCGTTTCTTGCACTTCAAATTGTTATTCACACAATTGTCACAACTTAATGGATTTTTTATCTATAAAAACTACTTTAAAAATATCTTTTTTTGCTTTGTTTTGCACAGAAACGACAAGCGTTAACAACATTTCAAAATTAAAACACTATCTATGCAGGAAAGTTTATTTTTTAACTATAAAAAAAAAAAACATTTACTCGTTTAATGTATTGTGAAAAACAGAAAAACATTGTAGATACTTGCTACACTCACAAAAATAAAATTTAAATAGTTTTCGTGTGATAATAAAAAATGCGTCGCATTCTCACGCTGTGCGCAAATTGAAAGCTTTTAAAAATAAAAATAAAAACTAAATGTAACGAAATAAAATGATGGTAAAATAGTGTTTTCGAAATGTATCAACAAAAGACAATAAAGGGCAGTTAGTACCAATAGTACCGATGATATATCACACACACGAAGCCAGGTCAAGACGGCCGAACACGTACGCGAAAGCTAAATAAAGTCAACTGCTCATAACTGAGATTAATCGTCGACTCCGCACAGAACTGACAGAGCTGGGAAAAAAAAACCCTACAAACCAAAAACTTAAAACAAAATCTTCAAAATGAAAGCGAAAAACGTTTTAAATCAACGCATTAAAACTTCGAATAAAACAAAAAAAAAAAAACAAAAAAAAAGATACATATTTTGTATCTAAATGAATGAAAGTGTTCGAAGCGGGTGTGAAGTGAGTCAAATAAAATACAAACCATTCTTTAGCATATAATGGAACAACCTGACGATTATAGTGTTGATGTTGCTGATGATGATGATGATGATGATGATGATGTAAACGAAATTCAAATTTATGGTAATAAAAAGTCAAGCGCAAAGAAAATAAGCTTTCAAATTGAAAGAAACAAGAAACAAAAAAGTGAAAGTTTTCACTTTTCGTATTTTGAGTCTTCGCTAGAGATTCATTCTGTACAAATCAGCAGTTTTTTTGCTCTTAATGTATGGGCTGATTTAGAAGTTTTGGAAAATAAAAGAAAATATAACCTTTTGAAGCTTTGGCTAGCTTGGAAAAATGTTGGTTGTATACATATTAAATTTATACAAGCTTAACACATATTTGTTAGCTATGCGTACAATTGTTTCGAGTTACGTTTGCGAATTCAATATTAGTTTACTGGCTGTAATATTTCAAATTTTGTTACTGGGGCCTATGATAGGCTTTATACCAAAGTATATTATTTTTATTGTATAAGACTACATAAAACTTAGCTCTAGCAAGCAGTAGTATTCGAAATATTATTTGAATAATTTTTATACATTTTTAAACTCTTATATGTGACCTTGTTCCAGCATGAATAACCACAATTTCGTTGCAAGATTCATACACTCAGACGCCCACTAGCAAAGTGAGGTCAACACCTTACCTTCAAATTGGTTTTGTTTGAGTTTAATGAAATTCCAACATTCCATCCAAGTGCATTTAGTTTATCTGTAAGATAGATGTCTGGGCGTCAGAATGTAAACTCCAATTGTCGCATTTTTTGTAAATATTTACTTAGAAAGTCGTCAGCAGAGACATCAACGCTACAAAAATTCCATTATGAACAACATTTAAAATGGAAAATCTGTCAAGAAAATAGAAATGCATTTCAAAGTGTTGGACAGACGGACATTCACCTCAATTGACGCTCTAAAGAACTTATGACAGACACTCTGGCATGAAGTACATGGAAAATGTTTTAATTAAGTAAAAATGTGTTAAAGAAAAAGTTATCAACTCAAATAACAGTGCAAGAATTCTATTCTTCTTATACATAGTAATTAAGTTGGAGCTTTGGAATGAGTAGTGTTTGGAAAATGCAGTCGGCAAAATAGAAACTCTGCGGGAGAAGTTAATAATATCCGATTTCAAACAAATGATAGAATTTGTTGCATCAACTTTCTTTCTAAGATTTCAAAAGAAAGAAAAGAAAATTAAGTTGTTAGAATACTTGTATGAGAAAGTAGAAGTTTTTAGCTTTGTTGTTTTATAAATCAGTTTAATAAGAAGAAAAACTTCATTGTTTCATTATTTTTAACTAAATAACTAAATACTTGACTTATACGTTTAACCCATTTAATTAACACAGCAGCAACAACTGTTCTTACAAAAAAAAAAAAAAGGGTTCAAAAGACTGTAAATGAGAGTTCCTTGTACTATTTAATTTTATTCTTTGTAATCTACATTTTTTTTTTGTTTAAACACTATTTTTAATTTTAAATATAAAGCAAAACAGCTGTGCCCATTTTATTGCCATATTTTTTACCTTACACCTACTGGCACGCTGCATTGTGGCAAATGACACCGCAGTGCACCTATTTATATTGCAAGATACACATAGAAGATACACTTTATATTGCAATAATTGTTTTTGTATTCAATGAATAAACAATGCCAGCCCTGAACTTTCATTTTTCTTATTGCCAAAAAGAAAAAACAACAAAATAAAGGTATTAATAAAATACTTCACTTAAGTTTAATTACCTGGTTTCATACTAAATTGTCGCTGTCAATTTTGCTGTGGGTGCGATTTATTTTCAACGAATTCGATTTCGACTTCAAATTCAATGTGAATGGATCGCATGTGATTGTGAGGTGTTGCAGTCTGTGCATTAAAATACAAACAAGAAATGAATTCAGCTGCCAGTTGTCACGGCAAAAAAAAAATTGTTTTTTTTTTTTTTTTAATAAAATCGAAATAAATTAAGGTTTTCGATTTGTATACCCTTCATATATGATGTTAAAAAGGGTGGCAACAGTTGGCTGAAAAGTTTGTAACAGCGAAAAAAATCTGAAATCTTTAAATAATTTTATTTATTTTTGAGCTGTTCTATACGGTTTGGAAACTTATATGTTTTGAATATTACTGTTGGTATTAACAATTCCGTATGAGTTCGAAACGATTTCGAATCGTTTTCATACCGTTTCGATAACAACTTTTAATCGGCTAGAACCACTGTTTTCAATTCTTTGATTTTCATGAAAAAAATATTAAATTTAATTAAAATATACTAAAACCAAAAATGTTCGCTTTTACCGAAACAAAAAAAAAATCGCACAGTGAATTTTGCAATAACTGCCAACATAGCAATTTGAAGCCCAAAATCATCATATGGTTGCAGTAATATTATCGATAAAGGAGGCAGTAGTTATCGGTTTAACAGTTGTAACAATCTCACATTGGAGCGATTTCGTTTCGATTGATTTCTTTTTGCTTTCCAACCAATTTCCAACAGAAAAGAATATATATATATGTATTGTATATGTTATACCAGTGATATCTTCACAATACAATGGGAAAAAAATAAAAACCTTAGTTAAAAATATTTGACGTATAGGCAACGTGTATATTTAGGACTAATTATCTAATGTCTATTCATTCAGACAGTCAAAAATTCCAAAAAAAAATTTAAGAATTTACAAACTCCAATAAATTCTATTTCAATAAATTTATAAGTTATCGAATTAATAAAGAGGCCTGATTTATTTGAGTATTGATCAAAAATATACCAGAATACGCAAAATTAAGAAAACATTTTTTTTCGATTGAATGATTCTTTGAAGTCACTTTAAAAATACATATTTATTATCCAAATTCTCAGCTACCAGCACTTCAGTGCACCATTTCTTAATAAGTCAAGTAAGAGATACACAGTTCGGAATAGAAAATAAAAAATGTGACATAAACAATTCGAAATTTTTTCAATTAATAGATAATTTTTCAATTTTCCTATTCTATAAAATACTTTAAATAGCAGTGAAGAATTCTTTTCATCAACCGAAAAACATTAAATTGGTTTATGAACCATATTGAAGAAGCTCTTTTATGTTCCATATTTTGATAAGCAAAATTTATGCAAAATTATATTAAATTTATGCTTTTTTCGTTTTATTCTTAAAATAAATAAATATGTCTACACGCAATGGAACCTAAAAATCCAAAGCATAAAAATCAATAAAATTAATATGGCTTTTAAACAAACGCAAGTGTAAAGCATAAAAACTTCGTTTAAACCAAAATTAAAGTTATTCTTTTTTTTTTTTTAGTTTTTATTCAATATTTCTTTTATTTTTTTCTTCGCGCTTGTTATGAATTAATTTTCATTTTAAATGAAGAAAAAAAAACATGTTTTTTCTTTGTCTCACCGTGCTAAAATGTTGGCGAAGGAAAAGAAGTCGCGCTTCTTATTGAAATATTGAAACGTATCTGTTTGGAATTTTTGTACTTCTTTTAAATTTTGTATTCGTTATTCATGTTTCGTTTTATAAAATATTTTCTTATTTCAGTTTATACATATTTCTTTTTATGTCTCTGTCAATATTTATTTTAACAAGTAAGGAAATTTCAGTCGGGCGTAACCGACTGTAAGAGGCCCTGTACCAGTTCAGTTCGCCTAACAAACACATTAAATGTTTCCCGAGCTTATGACCAAACACATGACCACTTCTCACTGCGCGAATATGAATGAAAAGAAAAGGGGGATCGTTCAAATTCAATTGCTTATAAAATCGTCATTTATTATCCGATTTGGATGAACTTTTCGGATTTTGGCTACGATATCTCTATACTGGCATACTTACTTTTTTTTGTGCCGAAGAAATTTTTACCCTTGGAGGTGATTTTATGGGAAAGGGGGGGGGGGAAGGGCAAGTTTTTAAAATAAACTTGTGAAATTCCGAAGCAGTCCTAGTCGAATGCAAAAAACACGAAGTCTCTAACTATTACCGTTTCCGAGATCCTTTCGTTCATACGGACGGACAGACGGACATGTCTATATCGACTCCTCTATCACTCCTGACCATAATGGGGGTAACTTTGGGGGGTCTCCGACCATTATTTCTACCTGTTACATACATTTGCACAAACCCAATAGGCTCTTGTACCTTCGGTACAGGGCCTAAAAATGTGAGTTAAATGGGCAACATAAAAATTTGTTTTCAACGACGTAGAAATGGAAGTTTATGGAAAAATGTTTAATATTGTACAATTTGCAGTTTTTTCGTATTATATTATTTTATTTATAATTAATTAATGAGCAAAGTTGAAACTTCACCAAAAATTTTAAATTATACAAACACATCTATTACCGCTATTTTAAATAAAGCCTCTTTTCTAATGCATAATCAATATTCCAAACTAATAAATAAAAATCAGTTAACGAATGAAAGTTCTACAGGCTCGCCCACTCAGGCACACCATATATAGTAGCTATATGTTAATCCAACAAAGCATTGCATTGCAATCTAATAAGAAACATAAATGCTAGAATAATTATTGTCAGTAGAAAGCAAAAAAAAAAAACAGAATAATAAACAGGAAGTACATATTGACACAAAAACTCAAAAACTCTTCTATTTCCACTTCACCTCAAATAATACATTTTTTATATAGTTAGTATGTAAAAATGTTCTATCTAAATATTTAAATTGGAAATTAGGGTCACCTCGTCTCGTACGATTTGTCTCTCTGCTTACTTTAGGTTGTTCCACGTATCCGCAAAGTACTAAAAGCCATGAGTAACAGCTGCAGCATGCTTAGAACGTCAATAGAACACGCCCTGCTCTGCTCTATACTATTCTATTCTATTCAGCCATAAAAAGTCAGTACAGTGCATTCACTCATTTTCATTTTGTAATCGGCGACACATTGAGTACATCTATGAAAGTATGTACTCGTACAACTCACAGTTAAATACTTTCTCGTAGTATGTTCGTTAGTGTTCTTTCCGGTGGCTGAATGTTCTTTATAACACTTGGTTAAAGTATCTAACTGTGTACTTGAATGCAGTTCGTTAGCAAACTCCAATCTCACGATTTGACTTGAGTCGGTTCTTTGGCTTCAGTGTGCTAATTGGGCTTTTGGTTATGTTGATTTAAACTGCAGCGTGAAGTTTCCTAATTCTTTTTATTTTTTTTTTTTTATTAGGCCCTGTACCGAAGGTACAAGAGCCTATTGGGTTTGTGCAAATGTATGTAACAGGTAGAAATAATGGTCGGAGACCCCCCAAAGTTACCCCCATTATGGTCAGGAGTTATAGAGGAGTCGATATAGCCATGTCCGTCTGTCCGTCTGTCCGTCTGTCCGTCTGGCCGTCCGTATGAACGAAAGGATCTCGGAAACGGTAATAGATAGAGACTTCGTGTTTTTTGCATTCGACTAGGACTGCTCCGGAATTTTACAAGTTTATTTTGAAATCTTGCCCCTCCCCCCCTTCCCCATAAAATCACCCCCAAGGCTAAAAATTTCCTCGAAACAAAAAAAAGTAAGTATGCCAGTATAGAGATATCGTCCTTCTTAGCAAAAATCCGAAAAGTTCATCAAAATCGGATAATAAATGACGATTTTATAAGCAATTGAATTTGAGCGACCCCCCTTTTCGTTTCATACATAAAAAAATGTTTTATAAGGCACTTAGTTGTGCAGTGAGAAGTGGTCATGTGTTTGGTCATAAGCTAGGGGAACATTTAGTGTGTTTGTTAGGCGACCTGTGCTGGTACAGGGCCTCTTACAGTCGGTTACGCCCGACTGTGATTTTCTTACTTGTTTTTTAATAGCCAGGTTTACATTTTAAATAAATTGTTTATTTTTCTAATTTAAGCAGTGAAGCATTTAAATTTTAATGAGCTACTTAATAAATTCTATAAATATATCCACTTTAAAATGATAAACAAGAATTTTTCTTCATCTAATTACAGAAATTTATTCGCTTTGGTAGTTAACGCTAAGAAGAATATGTAGAGGTAAGTTAAACAAAAGCTTAAATTAAGATCTTGTATAATAAATTTACATAATTGCATAAAACTGAGATTTTATAAATCTTATCGAATATAATACTTTAATTAAGAACATAACGGTTTTTTTTTTTTTTTGATTTTTATTGTGCAATAAAATATGATTAGTCTCTATACATGTGGTAGAATTTCATAATATATAAATCGGTTAAATATATTTTGCTTAAAAAAGCTTTAAAACCTTTCTCCAAAATATGCACAGTTACATCCATGATGTAATAATAATGTGACGCAGAATATTTATTCATTTACATAGTATATAGTTCATCAAAATCGGCTAAATTATTTTAGGCGTAAAAAGCTTAATATAGACTTTACCAAAATCGGTTAAATACTTTGAGCGTAAAAACTTTAAATCCTTGCTTGAAAAAAAAATAACAGAGTCTTCAAATTTAACCTAGACTTTGTTCGATTTTATCGACCAGTAAGTTTTGCAGTATATATTAATGCGCATGTTTCTCCAAATATGTTAGAGGACAGCTATCAATGGGCCTTTACCTTCAATTTTTAGAAGAGTTTTCTTGGTGTAATTCCTCATGGTATGGATGACATATATATATTAACTTCTTTCAGCTTTAGAGTAATTCGATTGTCTCTCAATTTTTGCTTCCCATCCTTTCTCGTACACGAACCGAGTGAGAATACCACAAAAATTTCCAACCGAACATGCCTCTGGAACGTTTGGCGGATTGTAGTTTCTTAGCACGAAAAAAAATTTTTATTTTCAGTGAGCCGTTGCAACGTATTCTTCTAATATTAACTACTAGCGAAGTCAGACCAGAATATTATTTTTCCTTTATTGCTAAATACATCAGAATTGATCGTCAATGAAGTGGCAATCACACGATTACTTTTTGCTCATATTTTGCATGACCAGCAGATCTGTCATCATCTGGTGTTTTTTCTGTATTATCCGTGTAAAATATGTCGTTTTCCGCCAAATCATGGTGATCAAAAGTAAAATACTTCTCGTCATCCAAAATGATAAATGCATCATTTCTAAAATGTTTCAAACAGAGTGCACGGCAACATTTTGGAATCATTTCTAACTGTTCAAATCTGTCCCAAAACTTCTGTAACACCTCAGTCAGTATAACGACTTCCTTCATATCCTTCTTCGGTTTCATATACATCACCACGTCATATCAAATGGCAAACTCTCCTAAACAAAAATGTTCTAGATGGCGAGGCCTACAAACTTATCTATAAAAAATATTTTTATCCGAAGCATCTGTGTCAATCCTAAGAGCTCTTTTGGAAAACAAGAATTAACAAAAAAAACAGTTTCGTAAGCTGTCACTCAAAAACGGTTGCACATTCACATGCCTAAACTTCTCGATGTGTTAAAATGGAACTTTGTAACTGCAACTTGCTCTCTCTCTCTTTAGGCCCTGTACCGAAGGTACAAGAGCCTATTGGGTTTGTGCAAATGTATGTAACAGGTAGAAATAATGGTCGGAGACCCCCAAAGTTACCACCATTATGGTCAGGAGTGATAGAGGAGTCGATATAGCCATGTCCGTCTGTCCGTCTGTCCGTCCGTCCGTCCGTCCGTCTGTATGAACGAAAGGATCTCGGAAACGGTAATAGATAGAGACTTCGTGTTTTTTGCATTCGACTAGGATTGCTCCGAAATTTCACAAGTTTATTTTAAAATTTTGCCCCTCCCCCCCTTCCCCATAAAATCACCCCTTTGGGTGAAAATTTCTTCGGCACAAAAAAAATTGAGTGTACCAATATAGAGATAACGTCTCTCTAAGCAAAAATCCAAAAAGTTCATCAAAATCGGATAATAAATGGCGATTTTATAAGTAATTGAATTTGAACAACCCCCCTTTTCTGTTCATTCATATTCGCGCAGTGAGAAGTGGTCATGTGTTTGGTCATAAGCTCGGGAAACATTTAATATGTTTGTTAGGCGACCTGAACTGGTACAGGGCCTTTTACAGTCGGTTACGCCCGACTGTATTTCCTTACTTGTTTTGATCTTGTAATTTCTGTAGGCTCCGACTTCGATATATATTTAGATATATAGTATGCGATTCCGAGTGGTGTCTCGCATGGTTTGATATCTATATTACCAGACTATAATTTCAATATATCTGAATTGTGTCATGGTCTCTGAATTCTTTCTTGCCTTTATTTCTAGCGATTTGTTTCTTGTATCGCTAGAAACTGGTCACGGAAAATCAAATTTACATATGGCATCCTTTTTATAGCATGTGTGGATGTGTCTATGGGTTTTGTAACTAGATCATGAATTTCTTTATCGTCCCCCGGGTCTGGTACTGCGCAGTTGACTACTTGCTCTAGTAGTTATATGCCTTGTAGACTCTCAAAGCTAGGCATATGTCACGGAGTTGGAATTCCACTCACCAATCAAAGTCTGCAACACATCCTTCAAGCAAAGGATTTTCATTATGTTTGATTCGTTTAAACAAAGCATTTATGTGTATCATAAACTGTCCCAACATAGTGATTGGTTGTGGTTCGACAAAACGAAATTTATCTGAAAATAAAAGCAAACGCCTAAATCATAGATAGATTTGGTCCTTATGCGTGGTCAGTCAACGCATCTGAATGAATATTAATCTAATTAACTAAGAACTAACTGCTCTTAACTGCTGACTTCAGTTACTTCTTTCATTGATACAAGTGATAAAAATGTAAACGAAACTTCAGATAATAATTCCGGCGCAGAACAAATACATAAAAAACAAGTAAGAAAATCACAGTCGGGCGTAACCGACTGTAAGAGGCCCTGTACCAGTGCAGGTCGCCTAACAAACACATTAAATGTTCCCCAAGCTTATGACCAAACACATGACCACTTCTCACTGCACGACTAAGTGCCTTTTAAACCATTTTTTTATGTATGAAACGAAAAGGGGGGTCGCTCAAATTCAATTGCTTATAAAATCGTCATTTATTATCCGATTTTGATGAACTTTTCGGATTTTTGCTAAGAAGGACGATATCTCTATACTGGCATACTTACTTTTTTTTGTGCCGAAGAAATTTTTACCCTTGGGGGTGATTTTATGGGGAAGGGGGGGAGGGGCAAGTTTTTAAAATAAACTTGTGAAATTCCGGAGCAGTCCTAGTCGAATACAAAAAACACGAAGTCTCTATCTATTACCGTTTCCGAGATCCTTTCGTTCATACGGACGGCCAGACGGGCCGACGGACAGACGGACATGTCTATATCGACTCCTCTATCGCTCCTGACCATAATGGGGGTAACTTTGGGGGGTCTCCGATTATTATTTCTACCTGTTACATACATTTGCACAAAACCAATAGGCTCTTGTACCTTCGGTACAGGGCCTAAAAATTAATCCATTTTATTAAAGTTAAAAATAATGTTCCCTATATTTGATTCATCATTTTGTTTTGATAAAAGACCTCATATAATATTTCATTTGGATTCAATATCTTTTAAGAAGATTAATCTGCCATTTTAATATTGGAAATCTTGAGATCAGATCATCATGAAACCGACCTTAACTAAATTACAGTTCGATTCAGTAACTTTTGAAAGATTAAATCCACGATTTATGATTCACCATATTTTTTTTTCGGAAACTTTGAGATCAGATTCATTATCAGTGACTTCAAAACTGTCCACTCAGTGTTGCCAACCTTAAATCAATTATCATTACACGAGAGGGAAGCCGTAGTGGTACATTTTAGACGTCTCGCGTATTTCTAACATTTTAAATGATGCTTGTACATCATTTTCTATTCCTATGAAAGACGATGAAACAAATTTTAACTTTCATGAAAGGTAATCATTTTATATTTATTTTTTTCCCTCCTAATAATTTTTATTTTATTGAGTTCATATAAAAAACTTTCCATTCTTTGGTTTAACTTATTTCGCTTCATAGCTTTATATTCTCTAAGTGTCAATTGCTTAAATTGAAGCTACATAGCCATATATAACAGACACTTTCAAACTATTTGCAAATATTGAACACGACTACGCCAAATATCGATTACAGCCAGACCTAACCTAACCCAACCCGACCTAATTTAAGACAACACTCATTTTGCGACAATCTATCAATCAAACAATGAGCACGATTTAGTTCCAAAAGCCACACATAATTTGCATGTACGAATGAATGAATGAATGAATGACTAAATGAGTGAATGAATGATGATTGATTGCTGTTGAATGCATAAGCGAGTGAATGAAAGTAATTTGAATAACATTTTCCTACTTTCAAGTAGCAAGCACTACCTGACTGACTACCTGATTTGCAGACTATTAGACTGGAGTAGCCAGTCAATCGGGCGGTCGGTTGGTGGAACAATTGGCTTACTACAAAATAATGACGCATACACAGTAGTAACCCAATCTAATTGTGGGAGGTCTAAGAAAAAATACTGCGCAAAAAATACTATAGAGAAAAAAATAAACAGCCATGCCAATCGGATTGCTGTACTGAATGGTCGAGACAATCTGTTACTGTCACTTCAAAGCTGAAACGCGTCACGTGTCAATGTGTAAAATAATACAAAACAAAAGTAAAAAAAATTATGAAAAGAAAAGCCAACACACTCGTATCTTTGACCGATTGATTAGCTGGCTGTGTAAAGTGAATGGTCTACGGACAACGCTGTCAATAACCACTTCCTAGTAAAACTTTGAACTCTGTCTCCCAAGTGGTTTCAGCTGTGCGCTCGTCACTACGAAACGCACATTTATGGCTACAAAAGTAAACGGAAAAAAAGATACACCACAAAACTCGAGTGACTGCTACAGGAACAGGTAAAATGACGACTCAAGTGTCATAATTGCCTTTATTTTGATTTTTGACTGTTTTATGTAAACTGTTAGAAGGACAACAAGTGCAAGACTATCTTGTAGATACATCTTAAGTGTGAAAGATACTTGTAGATAGCAGTGAGTATAAAAGATAAGCAATCTTTCATGCAGCGCACTTAAAGAAAATATGTACCTAAAAATGAAAAAGGACCTGTTGCACAAAACTGATTTATATGAAGTGTCAAAATGTGCCTCTTTAGTGCGGCATGAATTTTATGACTTCAAAATGCTAGGAAAATCGCATGCTAAGTTGTCAGTCATTTAAGAATTACGCAATAGGCGTACAAATGGAGAACTGTTTAACATTTATCTTTTAATATGGCATTTAAAGGTAGTCAGATTTCAGTCAATATCGTGCTGTGTGTGCGTGCACATTATACACAAAATTTCCACTTCAATTGGATATCTGTATGGATATAAGAAAGTAGCAGCGAAGATAAACGATTGAAAACATAGGAGTTGGCATATTGTTGCATTAAAAAAAAAAAAGAAAATTAATAGTTGAATAAGACAAATTTCAATTTGAGTTTTGAAACTGAGTCGTTCAAAACTTTCCCTGGAATTGATAAGGGCAGACATTAATTTTTAGAAGAAATATTAATTTAGGTGCCATCATATTTTTTTATAGAAAATAAATCTCGTCTATTCGTACATGTATAAGATTGAAAGACGAGTTTCAAAATAGCAGCACAGATCTATAAAATCATCTATCGTTTCTTTTTAAATTAATATTAACTGTAATAAAAAAGATTTTATTAGAAAAACTCAAAAATAGGCTTTGGGTTTGTGTAAGAGCTACACTTAAAAGAGGGCGTGCCATTCAGACATGCCGAGGTCTTACAGATCCTAAACTTTTCCGTTTTATTATCAAGTTATAATTATCAAGAAATAGGACGAAAGGACGAAATAGACAGATGGACGAACATGGCTTACATTTTAATAAACTAAATGTACCCTGGACTCTCCTATATATAGAGCATATCTTACAAACTCCAAGGAAAGTAGACAGATTTGTAAGGCGGATATCACTTCTAGTGATCCGAAATGTAACTTTATAGAAATTAAATACGATTTGGCATTTTTGTAAAATGAAAAAAACTTAGAATGGATGTACAGGTTTTTAAGAGTGCTACTCCTTAGAGATGTACCTTCATGAAAAACTTCCTAACTGAAAATGCATCAGGAGACATTAAATATTCAAACTTTAAGGCTCTATCTTTTGTAATCTTAAAGTTATTTTTGTTTATAGCCACAAGGCACAAGGACATGTCTATTAACTTGACTTCTTGTAAGAGAGCAACCTCTTTTAGTGATCTAATTTAGCCTCTAATGAAATATTATATTACGAATGATGCTAAATAAGCTGAATTCGGCGTTTCTAGCTGAACACAAAATTAATTTCATGCAAAATCCAACAACTTTCAATGCTTCAATCTGGATCTAAATGAAATTTTTAATAAGGATTACCATAAATTAGAGCAAGTTTGATATTTCTAACAAAATAAACATCAATAAATTTCTTTCATACAAATACACAGAATGAGGAATACGTTTAAAATGTAAAGAATGTGAAGAAGAATCTAAATATTCCATTTTGATGGCTCAAATATCTCGATTATTTTGTAGGCGAACGGACATGTCTATATATACTCGACATATGATGGTGATCAAGAATATATATACAGTTTATGTGGTCTGTCCCGCCTGCTTCTGCGTGTTACATATATTTGCACAAACTTATTATACAATTTTTCCATTCCACGGGAATAGGCTATACAAATTTCTTATAAAATTTTCTAAGAAATTAAAAATTTTCTATAGAGTTTAAAAAAAGATCATTATCAAATTTTTATTGCTTAATTTTTTTTTTTTATATTATTCGGACATTAAAAAAAAACTTGACCCCAAAATTACCTACGACGTCAGAATTTTTAGAAATGAAAGTGTTAAAGGGCCAAAAAACGTGTTTTTAAGTGGTTTAAATTATTTTCTTTACCCAAAAAAATTTTATTTTATTAGTTTCGATATCGGAGTGGTTTCTAGAATATGCATTTGTTTGCTAAACACAATTTCGGTTCCCAAATTTGGCCCATCACGTCAACATTTTGAAAAAAAATTGGGTATTAAGCCGCAAACAAAGTTCTTTTGGTCCGACCGGAGAAGGTGCAACATGGTATAGGGGTTATCACTCTCACTTTTCCAAAAGTATTTTTGTTATCACGTCAGGTCAAAGAGAAAAAAATGTTGAAAACTATCAAAAACACGTTTTGTTGCTATTAAAAATATAATAAATATTTTGAAAATGGGTGTTCTCCAATCACTTTAATGAAAATTTGTATTATATATGTAATACTTGATCTGCAGAAATCATGTCACAATAATATACAACACTAGTTTACAGCCATTTTGTGCACAAATATTTTCACATAATTTTGGTTCACTATAGGGGAAGATTACACTTGAATATTTTTTCCTGAAATCGTTGTCCAATTATTTAATTTTATTTTTTAGAATTGTTCTACCTTTTTTTGAGTATGTCACAAATTTTTATGTATTTTTCTCAACAAAAACATGATTTAAATAAATGTACTTCCTGGCTTAAATGTCATAATTCCGGTTACAAAAGTTCCTTTGCAAACTTGAAATAATTTGATGGATGCACTAAATTAGGGTTTCATTGGAAGAAACATAATTGACGTGGAATAAAGCAAGGAGGATAACACCAAAAATGGGTTTTCAGGATCAGATAGAATCTGAATGAAAATTTTTCTGCTTTTTTCAATGGTAAAATTAAGAAATTTCGGTATTTTGTTTAATAAATCTTCTCTTTCTGAACTGCTCGACCGATACCAAAAAATTTTAAAAGAAAATGGCCAAGTCGGTCAATCAAAACTCAAAATCAAAACTCCTATTCTTAAATTTATTCCGAAATTTCGAGAGAAAACATTTTAAAAGTATCGAAAAGTCTTCCATGAAAAAAAAAAAAAACTTAAGCGTGATATTCATGTTTAGTGGAACAAAACTCATGAGAACACAGTAAACATCCACAAAATAAAACTATTACGAAAACTTATCACTAAATAGAGGGTAGTTACGAACACTCAGACCCGTCTGCATACTAAGCGATTTTGCAGACAATGCATAAAGTTTATGGATCTCAACTTCAATTAGGTTTCTTATTCATTAAATAATAATGTTTATTAAATTCGCGAATTTATGTTTAAGCCATAAAACTTCTATCTATATATTACAATATGTTTCTTTTTAGAAACAACATTTATTTTGATACTACCAAAGCTGCAACATTAGTTTTCTAAGAACGTATGCTACGAACCTCGTATTTTAATAGCCATTAACTGTGTACACCTTCAGTAAACTTGGACTTGCCTTCACAATTTCATTCATTTCACAATTCTTCCACACACACACAATGCATGGAAACATTTTATTAATTAACTTTTTTATTCTTTTATTGAAATTATATACATATTTCCTCTCATACTCACATCACTACCTTAAGGAATGTACGTTTTTTTTTTCTCCAGTTCCCAACAAAAATGGCAAACTCATTATTAGCTTTTAATAGCTGTTATGGTATAAGTATTCATTTTAATATTTCTTTACTTATTTTTTTCACCCAACTATTTCATTTAATGTACTGAAACTTTACGAAAAATATTCGAAATACCTACAACATTTCTTTTTAACTCTTTTTATTTGTTTTTACGTTGTTTAGTAACAAATGTAACCGGCTTTGCACGGAAAATATTAACTACATATGTATATGGAATTGCATGTGCTTATTTATACATATTTTTCACTCGGAAGGAGTCCAAAAAACCTATAAACCTTCTAACTTTAATTAATTAAAAAAAAAAAAAAAAATTGTGATATACATGTTTGGGTGTTGTTAAGACTACAACTATACAGCTGTCTGTTAGTGAGAAAAATCCTTTTTTATACAAAATACTCCAATACGCGTTCTTAAAATTTTTGTTCAACCATATCTCCGAAACTGCTGAACCGATTTTGACGCCACTTTCATATTCACTTATATTTAGCATAGACATTAGTTAGAACTATTTATATACAATAATATTCAATGCCCTACAAACGTGCACAACTTAATTTTTAAATAGATTAAAGACAAACTAAAAAATTGTATTGCAATTTAGTTTCGTTTCAGTTGGTTTGCTATTCATTCGTTTTAACTCTTCGTTAGTTTGCTTTGCAAGGTTTCACAGTTTAATTAGATTAAAATATTTTTTAAACGTAATGCCACGCAATTTTCTGAAACGAGTGCGAAACAATTTCCAGCTGTCCAACGCCGTCGCTCTAAGTCTGTCTTTCTTTAAATTTTGCGGCGCTTAAATGGCCGCCATTATATGAGTATGCCCTTCTTCCTGCCAATTTGGCTCGCTCAGTCTTTCACTATATTTAACAAAAAAAAAAACTTAATTAAAAAGGTCAATGGACAGACGCGATTTGAAAGAAATCTCTTTTGGCATGCGAAACTATTTTTTTTTGTTGTTTTTGTTATTGTTGTTGAGATTTTTTCAATACTTGAAAGTCTTATATATTTTTTTTTTTTTGCTAAATATAAAAATTTCGTCAATCATTTTACAATTAGTTGCTCTTGGCTGCTTCAACAAAAACAAAAAACAGTAAAAAAGCTAGTAAAGCCAGTTTTATTTATCGAATTTGTTCTTTAAGCGATTTGTTTCCACATTTTTCAAAAGCCTTTCAAAGCATTTGCGTTTTTGCCTACGATTATTTTGTTATAATTTTTTTTATTATTTAATTTGCATGTTTGAAAATCATTAATTTCCATCAATTCAAAAAGTTTTTGCCCCCCGGAACAGCTTAGTTAAAAATTAATAAAAAATTTTCGATAAATTTTGCTTTGTTTGTTATTCGCCAATTTTGGCGAAATTTAATTTTATTTAATTTACTAATTTGCACAAGAAATATATTTAAACTACTTATTTTTTTTTTATATTTAGCAAAAGCAGTTTGCATGTTTTTAGTTAAATAATAAAAATAATAACCTTCATTAAAGTTTATTTCTGCACGCAGACTTTCATTTAGAATTTAATTATTTTGAAATTTTGCATTCTTTGGCATTTAATATTAAAAACAAAATATTGTTGTTTAGCAGAAAATTGTGCCAAAAATGCAATAATTTATAATTATGCAAAAAAAAAAAAAAAAAATATTAACGCACGTTTTGCAAGCTTTTTTATTTATGAATTACTCATTCGAAATTATTGTTGGTCATTTACCTCTTAAAAAATGTCAATAAGACGAAACCACGCAGGCAAGAATGAGCAAACAACTTATTTAGCATAAGTTGAACAAAATTGTGAAATTTATTTTAATTAGTCATATCTCAGAAATAAACACAGAAGTTCGCCAAGTTTGTGCCTATATTAGTTAATTTAAACAAAACCTTTTCTTGAAAATTTTTCAAACATTTTTATTAAATGTTTATTGCTATTTTGGTAGTCATCTGCCATGTTTATGTGACGCTCTGTGCCAAAAATGAAAAATAAATTATTTCATTCTGAGTCTAAGCATGTCATAATTTATCGTGAAAATAATTCGAAAACATATAAAATTAAAAAAAATTATTATTGAAAACTTTTTAAACGTCAGTTCAGCAACATTGAAAATAATCTCTTATAATAATAATCCATAATAATCCAATGACGAATTTCATAAAAAGTTCTTCATCATTTTTAGTTTCACAAACTCAGTTACGATTTTTAACCAACATGTCTTTGAATATTTTTCAGCTCAATCAAATATTTTGATGTGGCTTAAAATTGATTTTCAATATTTAGATATAAACTGAAAAGGATTTGAACATAACATAAAACATACAAATACAAATTCCGGGTGTTAGAAAATGGCAGATCAGCAACATTGAATATAATCCATTCATCGTCATTGCTTCACTCGATTCGAAGTTCATTCAGCCAGTTCGAAAGAAATTTCAATAAGTTGTTAAAAATTTAATTTTCGGAGAAATGTAGCACTTGGAATTAATTTGTCATCGAGAATAAATATTTCACACTGCCAATTGCAAGCAGATCTTTTCGATAACCGAAACAGAGGCCAATGCATACAAAATTAAGTTACAATTTGAACATTAAATCTTGTGATTTTTATAGAACATTATTATCTTATTTATAGCGTAATAGATCTGCCAAATTACTATCCAATAATAAGGAAAATTATAATAAATAATAACCTATAACTTTAAAAGATTTTAACATTAAATCAAAAGTTTTTAGTCCAATCTAAAAACAAAACCTTTCACAACAAAATTTATTCCAATTGTCATAGTGAATGCAAAAATATAATTTTGATAGATTTAATATGGTGTTGATGTGTATTCAAATTTGGTATCGAGAAGCTCATAAAGTATATTTGATAAGCTGAACGTGATGTCTGTCTGTCTGTCATCTTTCGGTTTTTTGTAAAATGGAAAAAGTCCCTCTTAAGACAAATTAAAATTATCACACGACGCTCACACAATTTTAGTTTATACATGAAAATCTTTATAAAGCCACCGTAATGGAATTCAAGTTCATATTGACTACCACCGTAACGGAATTCAAGCTCATATTGACTGAACTCGAATTCCGTTACGGTGGCTTCTTGTCTACAGATACTTCTATATATTTACAATAAATATATCATGTATTAATGTCATCAAAAGTAGAGTCCATTGGAGAAATCTGCATACATCCATTTATCTCGAAGCCTCTAACTGGAAAATCTAACAGGTTTGATTCTTATATTTCGTCTTTAGGTATAGTGTATTAAGTTAACGTACCAACCTTATTATAACACCATACATAGCTGGCCATATTTAAAAATTTTTTTTCTAGAAATGGCACAAATCAAACCACTATAGAATGGCATAAAGGTTTAATATAACGCTATAGCTGGATACATTATAAAGTTTATTTTAACAATTGTTTTTAAAAATAATGTATTCCAAATTTAAAAAAGTTCCATTTCATAGTGGAAATTATTTAAACCAAACCTCTTGAATAATTAGACGTTAACTTTTTCCGCAATTTTATGAGTTTTCGACATATTTGAAAAAACTTCTTTTGACCGAGTTTCTGCGCAAAACAAAAGGACGAAACGACAAAAAGCTGATCAAATAAAAACTCCAAAAGAGATCATTTAAATACTTCAATTCAAATCAATTAATTGACATACTGTCCAAGCAAACTCCAATTGAAAAATATCAAAATTTTGTCGGCTGCTGTTTTGATACGCGTACTCCAATAATTCAATACCGTGCCATAAATTTTAAATGACGCAGTTCAATGTGGCATGATTTGAATTTTTATATATAATACAAAAAAAAAAAATAAAAAACATTTAAAGATTCCTGTCAGCTGCTACAAAATTAGGTCAGAACTGTCAGTGAGCAAGATTTGTCGATTTGACCCAAGTCAGTAAGTCATTTAAAGCGTTCATTCTGACAGTTCA
The DNA here is from genome assembly GCA_035044805.1 of Leucophenga maculata. NCBI lineage: Eukaryota > Metazoa > Arthropoda > Insecta > Diptera > Drosophilidae > Leucophenga > Leucophenga maculata. The sequence goes on from JAWNNP010002066.1 coordinate 1,039,320, forward strand.
GTATACTTTAATGTGCTACTCTCGAACACTCTCGAATGTACATACAATTTGACAATATAATTGCGATAAAGGCTTATAGTATTCTAAGACCATTTATGCCCGAGGAGATACTACCAAATGAAGCTCAATGAAACTTCACGCATGCGCATAACAATTGCGTCAGTTACCGTTGTATATATATATATATATATATATATATATATATATCACTTAATTTATTAAGAACTATTAAAGTCTTCCCCAAGATCATTCGTTTCTAATTTCCATTTATGTCAGACGTAGACAATGAACGACGACGACGATGGCAACGACCCTTCATTTTTATGAGCACTTCACCTCAATCAACTCCAACTCAAATGTTACGCTTTAGTTTTATTGCTACTATGTTCAGCCAGCTTGATGTATAGCTATATCCATGATTGCATGATTTTAGAAATTTAGTGGAGATATAAAACAATAAAATTCAAATGCTTACATTTATCTAATGAATATTTTATAGCAAAAGCACATATTAAAATTGTTTTAAGACACGTATTGCATTTAAAAAAAACTTAAGAATCCATTGAAATTGAAGTCAGTTACGTTTTGGTGTGATTTTTTCAAGTTTTATTTCAAAAATCGTTTCATATTACAAAGCACATTTGCATATTTCTTATTGCGTATCAAATATTTCTTAGTCTGTATTAATTACAAGAAATTTGGTAAAAAATTGAAGAGTATAATAAAAATTAAAGTCTATAAAATGTCACTAAAAATGTTCTATAAATTTCTGTTCATAAATTTTATGTTAGTCAAAAACTTAATTAATTAAGTGTCGAATTCAAGATGTTTTAGATTTTTAATATCAGCTGGAATAGTCAACTCGAACTCGAAAATGTATTCAAAAATTACTGATTTCCTTAAATATCCTTCAGAAATTGTATATTTCTAGCAATCAAATTTTATTTTAGTATCCAATTAGTATTTAACAGCCAATTATAAAGTATATACATATATATTCTGGATCAGCATCAAAACTCGAGTCTATATAGACATGTCCGTCTAAACAATGAGAACTTAGAGACTATAAGGGATATAGTTTTCAAGTTTGGATATTTAGATTTTATATTACTTGATTAGATCATTTGTTTGAGAAAGAATTCTTCGAAGCAAGTAACAGAGCTGTGAGTCTACCAAAGTGCTATATCTGAGCAACAATTTGGTTTTCGGCTTGGTGATGGCAACGTTGAGCAAGCTCACAGGTTAGTGAAACACATTTTTAAGGCGTTTGATGAAAAGGAGTACTGCAATGACGTTTTTGTGGACGTACAGGAAGCCTTTGACCGAGTATAGCACGCTGGTCTTTTAGCGATGATACAGTCTTACTTGGAAGACCGTCATTTTGAAGTGAAAGTGCGAGAGAAGCTCTCAACTGTCCATCCCGTGAGAGCTGGAGTTCCACAAGGAAGTATGCTGGGAGCGTTGTTGTATACCTTGTTCACTGCCGATCACCCTGTCCCCGATGACGATATAATGCCACCCGAGAAAGTTATATTGGCATCTTACGCAGACGACGTCGCAATTCTGTACAACTCAAAATGCGAATACGATGCAGCAGACGGCTTGCAGCAGTATGTCCACGAGCTGGAGAATTGAAGGAAGCGTGAATGTCTGTTTCACAATTAGCAAAAAAATGCCGCCTCAGATTGGGCGTAACAACATCGCCTTTGATCAGGCAAACGACGTCAAGTACCTAGGTATGGCGCTGGATAAGAGGCTTACATTTGCACGACATGTCCATAATTTAATATCTAGATGTCACCTCAGACTAAGACAGCTCTTAGGTGGAGTAAGCTTTACTTACGCTACAAACGTGCAGTTTTGAACTGTGCGGTGACGCCTATTTGAAGATATGCGATACAAATTGCTGCAAAATAGAAGTCTTCGTGAGATAACAGAGTGCCCCTGGTTCGTCCGCAACACAACACTACACCGAGACTTGAGGCTGAACACCATAGAAAAAGAAATCATCCACCAAACAAGCCGCTACAACTTCAGGCTGCTAAATCATGCCAATAGGCTTACAAGGAGTTTGTCACATAGGCGTCCAATACGAAGATTAAGAAGGACTATTGTTGGAGTTGGCGCCACACCTTTATAGACGGAGATGACTGTTAATAAATTTCGAAAACCATATCACAATAGTTTGTACAGTTTGAAGATTATTATAGAACAGTGTGACATGATATGGTTATAGTATATACCGAATTCTGATTCATATCAAATAAAATAATTATGTATAAAAAAAAAAAGATCAATTGCATTAACTTACGTCAATTCTTATAAAATATTTCATCTAAGTGAAGAACGGATCACTAGAAAGGGTTGCGCCCATACAAGTATGTCCCAACTTTCTGAAATTTTGTATGAAAAAAATGTTATTGTTTTTATTAGTTCAGCTCATACCTCGAAATTTGTTATATATTAAGACATTCTTAATTAAATACTCCAAGTCTGTCCACAAAAAAGGGACATACAAAATCCAAGACGATATACACATGTCCGTCTGTCTGTCTGTCTGTCTGTCTGTCTGTGCGTATGAACATCAAGAACTTGCTCTAGTCTCTTCTATTTCCTCTAACAGATAGGTAGTATTTAGAGAATGTACCAACCTCTCTCTTAGGGGTTTTACTCATATAAATGTAACTCTTGTCTCTGATTTTTTCAAATTTCTTGTTTTTCTTGTTAATATAGCTAAAAATGTCTAAATTTGCATATCTTAAATAAAAAAAAAAATTTCATAAAGGTCCATATCGGACTACTAGAATGGTGGGTCCCAATACAAATATGTTCCCTTTCCTGTGTTTTTGTAAAAAAAAAACCTTTTGTTATAGTTTAGTTTAGCTTGAAACGACCAATTCTAATAAAAAACAAGTAAGGAAATTTCAGTCGGTCGTAACCGACTGTAAGAGGCCCTGTACCAGTTCAGGTCGCCTAACAAACACATTAAATGTTTCCCGAGCATATGACCAAACACATGACCACTTCTCAGTGCGCGAATATGAATGAAAAGAAAAGGGGGGTCGTTCAAATTCAATTGCTTATAAAATCGTCATTTATTATCCGATTTTGATTAACTTTTTTGATTTTGGTTTAGAAGGACGTTAACTTTATACTGGTATAGTAAATTTTTTTTGTGCCGAAGAAATTTTCACCGTAAGGGGTGATTTTATGGGGAAGGGGGGGGGGGGGGGGTGAAGGGCAAAATTTCAAAATAAACTTGTGAAATTCCGGAGCAATCCTAGTCGAATGCAAAAAACACGAAGTCTCTATCTATTACCGTTTCCGAGATCCTTTCGTTCATACAGACGGACAGACGGACGGAGAGACGGACATGGCTACATCGACTCCTCTATCACTCCTGACCATAATGGGGGTAACTTTGGGGGGTCTCCGACAATTAGTTTTTCCTGTTACATACATTTGCACAAAACCAATAGGCTCTTTTACCTTCGGTACAGGGCGTAATGACACACGGATCCAGATAGGAACATATCCCCTATATAAATTTGAGGTACAATGAGAGTGCAGGGTGTCTTAAAGCCGTTGTTTTTTTTTTTGTTTGGTTATACTTTTGCGTTTCCTGTAAACTGAAGAACATTAGACCAATGATACTTGCCAACAGAACTTCCTCTGTAGATCTCTTATCTGATCCTATTTTTTTTTTTTTTTGTTTTTTTTTTTTGAGGCCTCTTTAAGTAGCTTTGAAAGGCATTTAGTTTTCATTGTAGAAATCATTTCAGTTAAAAAGATGCTTGTTAAATTAGATAAATGAAATTAGGTATTACTACCGGGGTTCTCCATAAACACTTCTACTAGAACGCCACAATATTCCTATTTCACCTATTTATATACATGTCACTCCCACTAAGATGCTATAAAGAAAAGAAAGCTTAAAAGTGTGCAGTATGCTATTTTTTATTGGTACGATTGATGGACACTGGGGAACTGCTATGTGTCTGGAGAATTCTTTTCCAGCTATCTGCATTCCTCAGAATATAATGAAACAAATCGGTTGCTGCAGATTCAAAACAATACAATTTTGTAAGTATTTAATCTCTTTGCAAATTTTGTATGGTCAAACCCATTCCTACTGCTATTCTCTCTCTCTCTCTCTCTCTCTATCACTCTCTTCCTCTACTGCTCAATGCAAAATTTGTTTTTCAAAATAAAAAATAAAACTTCTTTTAGCTACAATTTTCTTTCATTTTTTCCTAATTGATCTAATTTTTCAATCTTCTCAAGGCTAAATTATCTTTTCCAAACCTTTGACATATTCGTACATCAATGCCAACGCTGAATGCCTGCCTACACACTGATTTTTATTAACAAAACTGTCAATGAATTCAAGGTTTGCGTACAACTGTTGAACAATACCAATAATAAATGACCGCTAATTAATTTTAACACGCTATAAAGGCATTTTGTAGAACCTCCGACAACAAATTCGAACTCAAGGTAAAATGTAGCTCAATCAATGTACGCAATCTCGCTGACAATTGACAACGTCCTCTGCATCTCTTCGTCTCTCCCGACTGCCACACAAACAATTTTGCAAACTGCAGCAAAACAAAGAATTGTGCAATCGCACAAAAGCGTATTACATACTATATACAATATGTATATATAAGCATATATATATATATATATATTGAAGAGTAAGTTCGAAAGGCAATTGCAATTACCTGTGCTCCGGAAATTCCAATGAAAGTGGCCAAGAATGAAGTTCAGAGGATCAACAACAAATATATCGAGTGCGTGCAAGAGAAGAAGCAGAAGAAGCGCGCAGGAACAAAGATATACAATAATAATAATAAAAACAACCTTCGAATGTGCTATAGATCCTTTTTTTTTTCTTTTTGGTGTTCTTTTGTATTAAGCCGACGTGCGCAACGGATGCAAAAAGCCATTCAATGCCTTGAAACTCTCAGGTAGTGGCTCTACAACACATCTTGAAGATATTACATACAAAACTTCATTTCGGCATTCATTGTTCATAGAGGGTTTGAGTGTTTCTTGAGATAAGTATTTACTTGCTTATCAGCCGAGGAGCCAACAGAGAAAAAAAGGGAAGAACGTTGAACTATATTTTCATACATTTCGATAAGGCATTTTAATTTTGGAAATCAAAGCAAAAAATACCTTTTTTAATTATTGAAATTGTATTTTGTTGTTGCATGTAATTGAGCAACCTTAAATTTTGTATAGAAAGTTTTTGATTTATCTGTTAAGACATGATAAAGAACGAACTTCGTTAAAATTTTTTCTTTCTTTTTTGAACTAGTTTAAATTTTTTGATATGAACCCGCATAAAAAAAAATAGAAACCACCCAGTGCGTTCGGCGGCACAAAACAAAAAAAACAAAAAAAGAGAAATAGACAGAAATTATATTTTAATTTAAAAGGAGTCTACATTTTTGATCCTTTACACAAAAATGCCTTTATAAGGAATAATACACATAAGAAAGTAAACATAAAGTTGTGAGGTTTCGTCTATTAACATTTCCAATTTTACACCGATCGACTTTATATTCGTCATATAAAACACTGGAATTAATCTCGAAAATTTATTCTGATATCGCCTAAATCGAATTACTATCAGGCTATATTATATTCGTCTGTCATTTATCTGTCCATTTTTTTTTTTTTTTTTTTTTGTTTGTCCATATTACTAAAAAGAAACATCTGAATCTAAGACAAATGAGATGAAAAATATGCAAGATCAAATAGGTAATATGAGTTATAATAATAATAACTTAAGGCCATCCGAACCTCTACGATAGCCACACGACCAAAATATTTGCAATTCCACCAACATCCGAAATATCTGCGACCTCAGGACCCGAACATTTACGACCTCCAGCATCACCGCCCAATTTCAGTAGATATTATTCAAATTTTTAGGAGGAACTCTCTAAAAGATTATAAAAATCAAGTAAAACTTAAAATAAAAAAAATAAAAAAGCGTAACTAAGTAATTAAGTAGGTAAATCACCTCATACATATGTAGGTACAAGATCTGATTTTAAACATTAAAACCCAACAAAGTCGAGGACGACCTTTACTCTTTAATGTGTTTCGGTTTATCTATTGCAATTCACTGTTTCTTCCTTACTTTTCGATTCCATTTTTTCACATTGCGCACGATTTTCAACTCCTTGGCACAGTTGGCGTTAATAGATTCCACCGATTTATCGCAGCAAGCAGTCAAAAGACACGTTTCTGTTTCACAGTCGTTGCGCCATTGTCCCACTGTTTAGAGTGCTAGCTGCCCGCATGAACAGCAAATTGTAAAAGATACTAAAAGGTTATAGATACAAATAGAACAGCACACACTTAAATTCAACTATTAACCTTTCACTTTTTATTTTTCTTATTTTCTGTGGCGAGAATTGGAACAGCAAGCTAGGTGGTCTAGATTATAATTTTTTCCGTCAGATTTTTCCACGCTTTTTTTTCAAAACATTTTAGAAAAAAAGAAAAAGATTTTCCAAATATCAGCACTAAACCGAAACAAATGTTTTGCTGCATTTAAGCCATAACTGCCTGCATGCTACTTGCTACTTGCTTTGCAATCCTTGTGGGCGTTGCGCGTTGGCTTTAGTTGCTGAGCCTTTCGTGACGTGTTATTTATTTTGGCTAAAATCTTCTTACAGGATTTGCGTTTTGTAGCTAAGCGCATTAGAGTCTTTTGCATTGTTTGTAGGTATGTATCATTTTTTCGTCTTTCAGACCTGTTTGGGTTAAACCCTGTTTAACTAAATTATGGAGTTTGCTAAAATTAATTAAAGCATGCAGTTGAGTTTGTGGGTTGAGCATGCGCTGCAGTTGCCATACAAGCAGGGGCGCTTTTGTTATGCATCATTTGTTATGGTTAATTAGAAGTGCTTCAGCTGATGCTTTGTTTTAGCATTTATTTCTTTAAATTGTATACCCTACATACAATGTGTCTAAATGGTATTAAAAGTTTCTTCAAGCGTTTGTGTAAGCATTTAAGTAGTTTAAATATTAAACAAAGATAGATTAGCTCACTTAATATAAAAGTTATAATTAATAAATTATATATATAAGCATTTAAAAAACAAAGCAAAAGCAAACTTAATTGATTGAAACGGTTATTACTAATTAAAAATTATATCAATAATTTGTTAGTTTTGTTCATCAAATTGGCTTTGCCATTTAGATTGGATCACCTTAAATTAGAAATGTATATCCAATTTCTGTGGAAACTAATTAATGGAAGTGAGTCAAATTTGAATTCGAAGATGTGAACATAACAAACTAATCAATAGACTAAAGCAGTCCATACACAGACAACAGCTCGGACCAATCGATTGAAATACGTTTCGCCACACACTTGCAAATCTGTTGACGATTTCTTGTTGTTTGATGCTGAGTAAATAAGGAATGTGAAAAAAAAAATGTTGAACACATCAATTTATTCAATTTTGTTAATTTTTCTGCTAATTTGTTTGCTCTAAGAAATCTAAAAAAAAAATAACAATAATCTATGAACTTTACCATACACACACAACCGATTGCAAAACCCGAAGAGTAAGCCAACAATTTTACCACATAAATGCAACCAATTGCAAGAAAGACAGAATTTTTTGAACACATTCAATTTGTTTACAAACCTCGCCATACACACGAAAATTTATTGAAATTTTAATCCATTACTTCGATTTGGTGTATATGTTTTTTGGGTTGCTTAGTACATATTGGGATGTCACAAAAGCTGAAGAATATAAAGCCTCGTCACTGTGATATTATACTCAGATGCCATTTGCCCAAAACACCATTACTGTGCTAGCTTTTCTGTTTAAGATTGCGCAGGAAAATGATTGGTGCACCAACTTTGAAGTACATTATGTGAGACGGAACTTGAATGTAGTGGATGGAGGGAGTTAAAGAACTTTACGAAAAAATTTACAGCATCATCGAATTGCATTACAATGTACACGTACTCATATTTTCCCTTAAAACGTGGAAGATGCTTTTGGCGTCATCGTTTCTCGCAATAAGAATTGCTCTTGTTAAACTGTTCAAATCTTTCTTATCATCGGCATATTACAAAGGTCTGCAAAATTGGAATTTTTTTATTTTTGATATTGAAAGTGGTTTCTTATTTTTATTTTTGTACGCTGTACAGAACTGTACAGGTCCCAAAATGGTTTTTCATGTCAGGTTTTTGACAAGTTTTTGAGAGTTCTAAATTTTTGCTGCTTGATCTGACGTGCTAAGGACTTCTACAAGGTCTTAAAGTTTGAAACGTGCACTTTAAAAATTCATTATATCTTCGTAGATTTTCTTCTGGTCGTCATTTTATTTCGGAACATGTGCTATAACTTCTTGTTTGAGATGAACGGTGTCTTAAGATATTTCACTATGGTATATTGGTTGGTAACAATAGATTCCTGCTCTAGCAAAGGTCCCAATTGCGTGAATAGGAATGAGATATCGGCTAAAAATACAGTCTTGTATCAATTATACGATACCGCTTTCCCGCTCTTTTTTAGTTTGGCTCTTAATATTCTCTTCAAAACTACCATGGTGTTTCCTCCACAGATTGTCGAGATCACCAATTTGACATATTATAGCGAATTAATTAGGATTTATATTGGGAGTGAAACAATGCGGCTCCTACAATCCGCCAAGCGTTGTACATGCCGAATAAAACGTTGGATGAACAATTCCTACAACAGTTTTAAGAATAGTGAAGGCCATGGTCCTATGAACTTCATGTAAGAGCTAAGATATACAACGAAACCTAGTACTAATACTTGAGCTTTCCCTTGCTTCCTAAGACTAAAATTTTTGTTTTTTCTGAATGTAGTTGGGCGAATGCTCATAATACAATGGCATCCTGGCAAAGGCATCGAATTAACACCGATTTGTCACAATACGAAAGACAAGAAGAGTGGTATTTGAAGGATTAATAATTCTATCTTTGGACATTTTCGAGATACATTGCCAACTACACAATAGGATTGTGCCTTTCATGTATAGAGAAGCAGAAAATACGCCAAATCGCCTTAGAGCTACTTATGTAACGTCCTCTCTTATACTTGTACACTTCATATAGATCACCAACTTTTTGGAAAATCTTTTCTTAGTGGAAAACTACTTCAATAATTATGTTGTCTGAAATTTCATGATTAATCAGTTAAGCCTTGTTCAGTTGGTCGAATATATTCGACAGTCTCATCACATGACATTAAAAATAGTTTCAAATATGACCAATTTTTAACTAAAAGTGACCGCAAAAAATAGGAATTATAGCCACATATCTCACACTGTGTGATCTTCCCTTATTGTTATTTCGCTTTATTTTAGATTTATATGAATTTAATTTTTGATGGTTGTTAATGGATAAGATGTTTATAGAACATGTCATTATTAGAAATAATATATAATAAATTATAAGAAATTGTTTTTGAACTCACGAAATATAGAATGAACTTTCCTGACGTCAAATTTGTAATTAAATTTGTTTAACGAACTCCTTAACTTTCGAAAAAAAAAATCAATAAAATAAAAATAAAATGTTTTATTATACATATATGGAAGCTGCTACGCTAATGGTTTAAGAAGTAATTTAAAAAGTTTTTTTATAACTAAGATTAGATAATAATACAATTCGTTCCATAAAAATCAAAGTGTGTAAACCGTAGCAAACCTACATGAAATGATTTCCATTGAAAAGACTATAAATCTTGCGCTTATTCTGGAAACGCTTACACAATTTGAACACTCGGCTGACCTTTTCGATAACTCGAATATTTCTGACTTACATCATCAGCACACCATGCTTCTAAATTATACGCTGTCAAAGCTGCCGAAATTTAATTTGAACAAGGTACAGAGTCAGTTAGTTGGTGGTGTATACCGTTAACTTATCGCAACAGCAGCCATAAAAATGGTAAATATATAATATAATGTACATGGACTGATTTAAAAACTTCTTGAAAATTTAAATTAGTTCATTGACGGAATGAGTTTATTAGAATGTTTATACAAATGGAGACATTTTATTCACAGACAATATAGAGATATAATATACAGAACTTTTAATACTCGGCCCTTATTTACTATATATAACCCCAAAAAAATTAATTGAGAAATCGAATTTCAGGCTATTAATCTGCATCCGATAAGTTTAGTTTCATATAAATTGGATGATTCACATACTAGAATTTTGTTTGTCTTTTAACCTTACCAAAAAAACCCGATGTAAACCAAATTTAAAGAAAAGCTTTCAGAGAAGCAGCGAAAGGCATTCAGTCAGACATCTATCTATATCTTTAAACGAACAGTTAGTCTCGAAACTGGCGAGACTTTCGAGATTGGACAACAGGTCGTTAAAATAATTTGAATTCAGTTTCAGTTGTAAGCAACCATACTCAAGATGGCTCATGCTGCATTTTAGGCTATCATCCGAAACTGGAAACTATTGATCCACTTTCATGCTCCCTTGGACTTTTTAGCTATTTCCATGCTTACTGCAGTTATACAGATGCAGACCATCAGGCTGCTTTTGACACATACCAACTATGGTTTGGTATGACATCCCTAAAACCTTTAACTTTTACTTTTCATACAACATAAATTTTTGGGGATTTTAATTTTATTTAAGGAAAAATCCTAAAAATGTTATACCTTTTAACCAAATCAGCCAATTTAATTGTCATATCGAGTGCTATATATCATCTCAAATCTAAGTTTCCGTCCTCCTAATTTAATCATCCTAACAATACACCTCAAAATTAGACTCGCAACACAGCAGCTTTTCTTCCATGTTTTTTTTTCTCCACTATATCACTCACTTATTTCTCAATTTTTTGAGATTCTTCCATCTGAAATGAAAACTGGTAAAAATTTTGTGATGTTTCATTTTCAGTTTGAAAGCAGTTCTTTTAAAAATGTTCACAAAGTAGAGAAAAAACTTCAGTTTTCTTGCCGGCAATGCTCTCTTCTTCTACTTCGTTTCCAGCCCAATAAATGTTGTGATTGCTCTCATTCATTTCCTGTCATTGCTATATCACCGCTCGCCAATCATAACCTCAACTACAAATAGAATGACGACACTTGTTGTAATAACATAAGACGATTGTATGTAACCTAGCGCTCCCGGAGGCCGAAAACAATCAGATTACATAGACATAAAACACAGATCCGAAACGAATGTTTGCCAAAGTCAAGCCGCTCTATTCGTGAGAAATTCCAAAACACAAATATTTAATGGGCTTATTCTTGTCTCTTTGGATTCAGCACTTCACTAATACATACAGATCACACACAACGTAAGTCACGCAATCACTCTCTCAATATCTTTTGCGCGCTCATATTTTACTGTCATATTGCGTGTGAGCATGAGGGAGCAATATACACAAAACATAACTGTTTTTGCATAAAGCGTGTGTGTACCTTTGTGACATTGTATGAACAAAAATTATTAAAGCCTCTTACGCCCAAAATATTTAACCGATTTTGATGAAAAAAATTGATTCTGTACATCTGCAGATGAGCACCTTTCACCTAGCAGCCAGCACAACCAAGTACATAAGGTCGCTACATTTAATCAATTCTGTTTCATCATTTGAACAATACTACAAAACAAAACAAAACTTTTTGATCAGATCTTGTAATTACATAAAAACGAACATACCAATGGAATCTCGCTAACATGCGATTACAACAGATTTTACAACATGCTCAAAATTTCAGATACAATTCTTAAGCTTATCTAATGCTCGCGCTACATCGACCAAAAAAAAAAAACCGAAATGTAGCTGAACAAGAGCAACAAGCGGCAGCAGCAACAGCAGTTAGAAAAAAAATATGTTAACAGCAACAATTTCAAGGTTAATTTTACACAAAACAATACAAAAAAGGCAGCAGCAGCAACAGTGCCAAGAAATTCCCTAGAGCAAGCTGCGCTAATAGTAAAAAAAATCGGAAAAAAATAATGCTTAAGCGACCTTTTTGAAATTTTTTGTTTCTGGCTTGTTAGAAAAATCAATAAAGAAATAAATGAGCTATTGTTGTATATCGTTTTTTAAAATAATTCAAATAAAGAAAAAAAAATCTCGTTCATGTTGCATGACTTGACAATATTTCATCTTTTAACGAATTCAGGCTGATAACAAGTTACATTTTTTTCGATTTTTTTATAATAGCTTTATATCGAATTGTTGTTGTTGCTGTTATACATGGTGTTTATGACGCAATTGTTTATTAGTGTTGTTGTTGCTGTGGCTGTGTAGCAATCTAATTAAATAATTGTGGTCAATAATGCAGTTATGCGCACAAAGTATCTTGTATCTAATATATGTATCTTATATATTATACTTTATGTTAGACAGATGCCGCTCGATAGACATGCAAATTAATAAAGGCGAGACTTGCTGGTAAAACTATAATTAACTCCATTATTTAATAATAATAAAACCATAAAAGTAATTTATACATAACTAATATTGTATCTACAACAAACAAAATGTATCTAATAACGCTTTTACGTTTCTCTTTGTTGTTTTTCACAGCTACAACTTCCTAAACAACTGAAGCAGTACACCAAAGCAATGTAAGCAGACATCAGGATAATTTGAAGTGATTTTTGATTGGCATTTGATTGGAGCAGCATGTTTAGTTTGTTAACAAGCTCACAGATCTATGGATTGCAGGCAGCACAAGAGCAGCAGATTGATACACGTAAAGCGAAGAGCAACAGTTTGCCACCACTCAAGCCACAAGATAAACCGCAGCCAAAGTCGAAGCAACATCGACGTTCCACCTCAAGTCTATCGGATTCCGCAGCAGCGGCCGCCGCAGCAAGTTCAAGCGGTAGTCGTTTCTTTGCCTCGTTAAGTTCCATGCAAGGCATGAAATCGCCAACAAATTTCATTGAGAAATTCATCAAATCCGATTTACTCAGCGGTTACGATACGCTCAAGAACTATCAGAAGCATAACGTACAAAATAATCATATACAAAATAGCAGCGGAAACAGTATTGGTGGCAGTGGCACTGTAGGAGCAGCAGGAGGTGGCATTAATAGTGTTGGCAGTGGTTTGCATCAAGCGGAAAGTTTACTCAACGGTTTCAATTGTCTACACGGCAGCTATCGCAGCAACGGCGACAGTGATTTCTATGAAGCGGTACAGGTCAATGTGAGCAGCCCTAAAACTACGACAACAACAACAACAACAACAACACGTCAACGTTCCAAATCACCCGCCGAAATGACTATACGTTGTTCGAAAAATTTACTTGCCGTTTCGCCACAGGCGCAGAGTCCAGCAACACTGCAGAATTATCAAAAGTTGCCGGAATATGCGCAGGATTTGTTGCTGTTGCCGTCAACAACGACGGAGACGTGTCTAAATTCAAGCGGTGCCAGTTCCGGTGAATTTAATACAGAGAGTGCAGGTCATACACCATCGAATAATCTCTATAAGAAGTTAACCTTTGGTGCACGTCTGTCTAAACATGGCGGCAGCGGAAACGGAAATGGTGCGAAGTCGGCGGCGGCGACGCAAACGCAATTGTTGCAGTGCAATGAAATTGTAAGTAAATATCGTCTTTAATTTAGTATATCTATTAAATTCGTTTCTTATAAGAAAATGCCGACAATTGATGAGCAGTTTTAAAAGCATTTTAATTATTGCAAAGGAAATTCAAAAACAAAACAAAAAAGTATTTAAAAATATTTCTCAATAAACAAATCAACTGTCAATGTACACAAACAGAAGCTAATTGCCCTGACAAATTAACGACAACCGACAAAATATTTCGGCAAACAAACTGTAGGAATTTAAGAAAAAAAAAGTACAGTGCGTCAGAAATGTTTTCGCACAAATTTAAAACGTGAGAGTGCTGAACACTTACGAGGCTTTGATGTGAAACATGTTGTCCAAACTTATTATTTTAAAGACAACAAATTAATATATCTTTTAAGACATTATGATTTAAGAGGTTAAATCATCAGAATAAAGTATAAATATCTCTAATTGTAGTGTCTTCGTGTACCAACTGGCATCACTTACAGTTTTAGAACTATTTTCATTTTCAAATTCAATGTTTTTTGTAGCAAAGCTGATAAGACTTTTGTCAAACTTCTCTTCAAGTATGCTCTATATCTGTAGCCGATCTGAATATATTTTGATGTTTGTTGTTTTATTTTGAAAAAAAAAAAAGTGAGACAGTCGATTTTCGCAAGCCTCTTTTGAGGCCAATTTCTCGCCAGCTAAATCATTCGACATTGACAGGTAGAAATGGTAATCCGATCGAGCCAGTTCCGGACTATGAGATGGATGCCATACGAACTACCGGAGCTTCTGCCGCGTCACAATCGAAGTATGTGGTCTGGCGTTGTCTTGATGGAACCCAATTCCTATCCTATTGGCCAAAGATGGCCGCTTCTGGTTGATTGTTGCCTTCAAGCGGTCATGTTGTTCACAGTAGAGGACCGAATTGAGCGTTTGGCCATAAGAGAGCAGCTCATAGTAGATGATTCCCTGCCAATCCCACCAAACACACAGCAAAACCTTCCTGACTGTCATTGCGGGCTTGGCAACCGTTTGAGCCGCTTCGGAACCCTTCACCCACGACCGTTTACGCTTCAGGTTGTCGTGTCAATCATTAAATATTCAATTTTAAAAAGCTATATGTATAGTAATACATACAAAAATGGTGCGAAGACTTTTTCCACTCACTATATAAACGCCCGCAGTGATTTGAAGATAGAGTGCGAGTGCCGCCGCAATCAACAGCTGTTTATATTTCACACAATGCGAAATGTAATTAAATTAAAATATTTTACAATACTTAATTTACAACTGTCTGCGAAACATTAATAATGATGTGCGTGATTTTCAGCAGGTTTATTTATTATTATTTATTTAGTAATTTAAATGTATTTTTAGCTTCAGTAGAGCCAGAAATCAAAAATAAACCAAACAAAAGTTGAAGCGTCATTTGGCGTCATAGTCAACATTGATAAGAAGTGGTTAACTACTTATCAGCATGAATGTAAGTATTTTGGCTATTGGCGGCTTTTTCAATTGGACTGATTGCACTCTTATGTCAATTTTTGCCTAATTAAATAGATAACATTTTCGAAGAGAAAAAACAAAAATTGGAAAATGATTTATTTATATTTTTCATGTTTGCTCATAAGCACAAAGTTCGATTGGCATTGACACCAATCGGTTGGTCGGTCATAAAAGTAATTTTACCGACCCGAAGTAGTAAAAACTTAAACGGTTTTTAAGTGCAATACTAAAATTTTACAACTCACTCAACAACTGGAATGCAATTTTTTCATATAATATTGGTTTTTATATTTGCTTCTTATTTTAATTTTACTAGGATGCCAAACGTTGGACTCAATCGTCTGCATTTTAGGGACAAATATAAACGCCAAATAATGGTGAAATAAATAATATATAGCGACGCTTATATTAAAATATCGAATTGATGGGTCATCCGCCGTACAGCCCTGATTTAACACCCAATGATTTCTTCTTATTCCCAAACATCAAAAATAAACTGTTCAAAACCCAAAAGTCACTATGGTGGCTTATTTTGGACGAAGCCAATGGGTGTGTTCCCACAACTTTTAATGTCGAGGAATTAAGATACATATTTTGCAAGTCAATATAGTGGTTTCTCTCAGGCGAAGGTTTCACATACATATGTATATCAATGGACACATACCTTCAATGTTTAGTAGTAGCTCTTATACAAACTCATCGATCAGTTGTTTGAGTTTGTGGGAAAACCTTCTTGATTTATGTCAATATGGTGCTACTTATGCATTGACCAATGGACATATCCTTCCTCCCATAATTTAAATATATCACAACACCTTTAACAAACCATATATATCTATAAATTCTTATCAAATATTTATCATTATAATGTAAGAAACATGTATTCTCATAAAATGAAAACATTTTCAAGTTAAACTCGACAGCTGTTGCTGGGCATTGATTGCAATTTTTTTGTTTCATTGGTATTTCTGTTCTACTACTTCAATCGGAAATGTTGAACATTGTCGTATGTTTAAAGTTCAGTTCGATGGAGCCAGTGAGATATATTGCTTGGTACCAACTTGGTGCGTATCTACGAGTATCTTGTTGTACGTGTTGGCGCTGGCGAAAGAGTTATACGAACGCGCTTGAGTGATAACGTCAGAAAAGATACAATATTTGTTTACTTTTATTTATTTATTTATTATTTTTTTTTGTGCATGTTCTGCACAAAATCATGTTTACCAAAATGATTTCAATTGCTTTATTTTACCATAATTATTTTGCATCTGATTGATTTTCTGCCGATGTCATAAATAACTGATTTGCATATTTAGAATACTCGCACTGATAAGGCAGAGAACATGTACCACCCGCATGGTATCTAATATTTTATGACGTGTTTTAGATAAGCACAATCACGCCGCAGGGTGCTAGGTTTTGCAAAATTGCCGAATATCAACTTAATGCATAAAGCAAGTCGTATCGGTTATTCAGTCTCAAAAGTATCTTATTGTTGTACAGGTGAAGTAAACAAATATGCCTGGTCGTTGGGCAGCTGCGCTGCAATTTGTGCAACATCATCATCATCATAAGGTTGAAATTTTATATTTTAAATAACTTTATAATTGAGTATCGAAAAACTAATTTTATTACTTTCTCTTCATTGCTTGCAGAATTCCGACAACTCAACTTCGTCACATCATTCTACAAGTACAAGCCGTTCCAAGTCAAGCGAAGTGCAACGCAGCTCCTCAGGCTCGTCCACCTCGCAGGATAGCGCAGTACGCAATAAGAAATCCGTTGAATTTGCCACGGAAGCGCAATCGCAGACACCGGAACGCATACAACGCCGTAAACTTTTGCAAATGATCTCAGCGTACGATCAGCAGAATAAGCTGTTGCAACGCGAACTCGCAAAGGAGAAACGCCGGCGTACAGAGGAGCTAGCCTGCGTTGTCAAGTCGCTGATCTGTTTCGAGTCGAAACTGAAGACGGATATGAAAGCAGTGAATCAGCGTCTGGCCGAGAAGGATGTAGAGATTTGTCGTCTGGTGCGACAGAATCGTGCCTTACGCAAGCGTCTGTTGAGTGCAGAGGAAGCAGCTGCTCGTGATGAGGGCGTTGTGGTGGGCGGCGAGGAGGAGGAGGAGACATACAAGGAGGAGTTGGAAACAGTGAAGCCAGACAATGACCGACTAATGGCCGATTGTCTGGTGCTGGAGGCTTTGCAATGCATCAATTGCCGTAAGCAATTCTATGACATTGAACTGAAAGAAAACTGCACGCAAACCGCTGTTGTTGGCACAGGAGCGGGCAAGGAGATTTGCTGCAGCAGTCGTGATAATGGTAATTTGTAATTTTCAAATTTTGTTCGATTGTGCATTTAATAATTTGAAACTTTAATATTTACAGTGGAGCATCTGTGCTCTTCCAGCGATGACACCGCGTCCTCCTCTTTTTACGGCGCACGTCGCAGTGTACGCTACACCAGCAAACGTACGTCGGGTAATTTTCGTGATTACATGCGTTCTCGCGCCATGAATATCGACGATCCGTCACTGGAGCAAGGCTCTGAGGAGAACACAAGCACGAGCACCATTAGCCGCGAAGATTCGCAGACCAGTTACGAGCAGTTACATCACTACTCACGCGCCATCGAGCGTATGCATGGCGTTGTGCAGCAAAGTGGCGTACGCTTAGATGGCTTTGAGCAGCAGCGTAGCGGCTCGCGTCTAAGCAATAAAAGCAGTTGCAGCCGTAGAAGCAGCAGCAGTAGTAAGTGCAGCAGCGCCAAGTCCAATCCTATAGACGAGGATGACGATGGCATTTTCTCGCCTACACAAGACGATGAAGACTTCGAAGTGGATGATGATCCGGAAGATATGTTGGAGATAGAGTCGGAAGAGCAGCGCATGACAAGTGGTAGCATTAAGATTGTGCCGCGTCGCGCTGCTGACTTCTCAGAGGCTTCACCTAAGCAGATATACGAGACCTCTACCGATGATTGGTATGCAAGCGCCTCGGATCAGGAGGAACACACTTTAAATACAAAACCGTATGGACACGGCGCTGTTAATCCAGTGCTGGAGTGTGTAAATCAAATACTACTACAGCAATCAATGGAGGAGGCAACGGTGCACGAATCACCAAAGACACTGCCACGGCTGGAACCGACGACGAAACCGGCTCCTATTGTGAGCGTTAGCAGTTTGCCACGGCGTAGTTCACTAAGTGGACGTCGCAGTTCAATACACGAGCAAACAGCAACATTGAGTACACAACGCGCCGTCGGTGCTACGCTAACGCGTAAACGAGTGCATTTCTCGACGAAGAACAGCATGGTGCATGTGCCGCGTAATGACGAAGAGGAGGAGGATGAGCAAGAGGACGACGTACACAGCGCTGGCAAACTTGAAAGCAATGCCGCTTCAACGCCTACGGTAGATGCAAAGCTTGTACCAATGATCTCACAACATTATCACACGATGAATGCAGCTGTTGTCACCGCCGTAGTCAACTCAGTGACAGCAGCGGAAACACTCAACTACGAGAGCATCTACAGCAACGAATACGAACCGATCGGCTCGGAGCGCACATCGAATTTATATGTGGACATGGAAGCCGCCACAGGCATTTTAAAATCAAGCCTTGAACAGGAACGACACGAACTGACAGACAAATTCGGCAAAATGCCACCGGCGCTGCCACCAAAGCCAGCAAACTTGCTTAAATTCAAGAAACCACTGCAACAGCTCGACGAAGTAGCAGACGAACACGATTGCGCCGCATCCACAACGACAACGGCAACCGGTGAGCCGGACTACTGTTCCATCTCTGAGGTAAATGTGCGCGTTACAAGCGTTCAAATCGTTGCCGATGTACACAAATCTGCTGACTCAGCGCCACCTTCGGAGCTCGATATCGAGGTCTCCACTGTGGCGTCGGACGATACATTTGCCGCCTCGCAAAAGACTGATGAAATCGAAGAGATTTTCGCTGATATACCAAAGTTACCAAATGTGGCGGCGATCATTGCACCCAAGCAGGCCAAGTACCAAACCGTATTGCAACAGCACAGCCACACTAATCTCCTACGCAGCCAAACACAAGCAACGCCACAAAGTGACTACTTGATCATGACACCGAAGTCAGCCACAGCAGCGGTAGCAGCAACAACACCATTGAAGCTACATCTCTCAGCGGTAGCAAACAGCGCTAGTACACCTGCCGGTCTACAACAATATAAACGTAAGCATATGCCCAACATACTGGCCGAGATCAACAAACGCATGAGCCTGCCCAGTTCACCGACAACACCAACAAACAACAACAAATCGTTGACACTACATGCACCCGCTAAGTCAAAATCGTTGCTTAAACTAGAGGACACCTCACCCAATCTGCCACTACAGGCCGAATTCGATTGGTACAATCTAGACGCTGAATATGGTAAAACTACAATGCAGCCGGATCTGCTCAAGAGCAATGAGTCAAGTGTTGGCGTTGGAGGCATGCTTGCCGAAATCGAAGAGGTCAGCGAAAGTGTTGTTGCTGGCGCAGATGAATACAATCTCGACGAAGAGTTCAACCTGGCTGCTGAGGAGGAACATGAGTTGTGCAAACTGGAGTCAGAAGATTTGGAGCAGTGTCAAGAATTGGCTGCAGCACAACTGGAACATGCAATAAAACTTTCAAATGACCTATCCGCCACCGAAACCGTCGCTTCGGATGGCGGCAACCAAAAAACCAAGAAGATGAAAAATAATTTGGCGAATTTTGAGAAGTTTATCGAGGGCTCCGGTCTGAGTACGAAACCGCTGCCGAGCAAACGCAAGATTTACTTCTCTGGACCGTTTGTGTAAACAGATTCATCTATAATTCAGTTTAGTCTGTTGCAAGTTTGAAACTTAATGTGTGCTTAGAGCTTAGACTTTGTTTTTGTTTCTATTTCTATTTCGATTGTAATTAATAATATTTTTTAGTTCATTTTATTTTCGCGTAATTTAAGCAACTTTTTTTTTTGCAAACCTATATTTGCCGATTTGAAGTTTTTAACATTTTATATTTGCTTTAATATTTTACTTATTATGTGTTCTATGTAGTAGAATCTAAATGACAACAAAAAATCCCAAAACAAAAATAATGGATGAAAATAAAAATATATAGGTACATATAAGTATCAAATAAAAGTATTGGAAATTTCTGGAGAAGATTTGTTCAAATAAAAAACAACGAAAATCTAACAAAAAACGCATTTTTTTATTGAGCCATCTGCGACCGAATGAAGATAGTATCGGGACAGCATACCAACTCTCATTCGATCACCTCCACTTCGTGGTATAACTAACAAGTTCACCGCAGTCTAAGCTTCCAAAGAGTCAATTGTGACCGAACGATGTCAGTTGATTTTTGAAAGGATTTGGAAATCATGCTGGAATTGAACCTCGATTTAATATGGCTGGAAGATGTAGAGGACCTTATGCACTTTTCCTCAATAAATGCATCCCAAGAAAATTCCCTTCAGTATTACATAAAACCAGCAAGTGAAGTGCTTAACATAATCATGGGGAGAATCAGAAGACACTACGTTTACACGAGCAACCTTATTACGGGTATAGTATACCGAAGAGTATCCAATAGCGTGAAAAAACTGCTAGTCAGGCAAAAAGTGCTGACATGTTCCTAGAGAAGGTCATTTAGTATATATACGAAGCGATATAAGAAATAAAATATTTCGTTTCAATTCCAATCAAATATTAAATAAGTCATTCTACACCAACATAAACATTTTTAAACTCAATTTATTCATTTTAAAATATTATTTCAAATATTACTCAACTATAATGAACGGAGCTGTAGTTGAAATTTTAGATGACCAATTGCTTGTCTTTGCTTGTTGTGAAAGATGCGTAAGGATGCAATGCCAATTGCAAAAACAATAAATTCCTCACACCATACTATCCAGCTTAATATTGAGGCCATGAGATACAATGGTTGCAACTCCAATGTCAAAATTTCTTTGCAACCATTCCGAAACAGCATTGAGTTGTTATTCGTAATCACTCCATTTAAATAGCACGATCCATGAATTTCCGCCATATATATATGATAGTCCCAAGGACTATCCATGCCACAACACTTGAACTCTGTTTGCAATTTATCCATAAGCGTATCATTGGAAGTGAGATGAAGAGTCCAAGAATTGTGAAGATATTCTGTAATAGCTCCTTCACTAATGCGAGGCAGCATATACTCAAAGAGCACGAAATATTTGACAATCAGTGACATTAAAGTGATGAGCAAAAAACTCGCAAAGAAGACATTATTCGCAAAATGTAATCCAAAGCCCAAAACAGCCAACAGAATAGAGGTTAGGAACGTGAAAGACGCGAGTGCTGTAAACACTTTTATGGCTTCCATGTTCAAATCCTTCAGCGGTAGATCTGAATCGATTTCGAGCAGCAATGGCAATATAATGTGCAGAGTAATTAACACAACAAACATTAATGTTCCAATTATGAACATCTGTATCTTCGTATTCGACATTTCTTCTTTTAGATTTATTTTAATTGGTCGACGATTGAAAATGTATATTTTGATAGTTTTTTTTTTTTTTTTATTTTAAGTGACTTGCTCTCAGTTTGCTTTGACAGTCTTAATATACTTTTTAGGACTAAGCTTTTTTAAAGGCCTATTAAGACTATGTTTTAATTTGGCCAAATTTATCATGTTTAACATTGAATAGAAGTCCAAAGAAAGTGACAGATCAAGGAAATCGGAAAAATTTAATCATCTTCCGAAAGAAATTTTAATAGAATAATGAAAACTATTTCTACACTCAGCCACGAGAAGTAGAATTGGCAGACCCTTTAAAGTACGTAATTTATATTCTTGTTCGGTGGTATTTTTAACCGCCACTGGACTATAACGAGGTCGACTCGGTTATAAAAATGCTAAAAAATAACAAAGCGGCAGGCTCTGATGGGCTGCCAGCTGAGGCGGCGAATAGTTGGTTAGTAGTAAGCACCAACTTTTATGCAAGATATGGTCTGATGAACGAATACACAATGACTGGAATCTCAGTGTTCTTTGTCCCAAAGGAAACCACTATGTTTGCGCCAACTACCGCGGAATAAGTCTTCTTTCCATCAGATATAAGATTCTGTCGCGTGTATTGTGTAATGCGCTGAAGCCATTTACGGATTTACTGAAAGGACAATATCACTTTGGCTTCAGACCAAAAAGGTCGACCATTGAGCAAATAGTCATATTACGAAAAATCCTGGTAAAGACTCGTCAGTTTAATAAAGGACTGGTCACCTCATTTAAATGGATAAAAGAGTTCCAGCATCCATGGCTTATATGGGTAGCCCATGGGTTGATTGGTGGACGACGAAATAGTCGAAAAATTACCAGGTATGGAGAGATGTCAACGTACTTAGCATTCATAACAATTGACACTAGAGCGCACAAGATTACGGAAGCTGGCGCGCCTTCGAAAATGCGGCCATGACCGAAAGACGGTTGAAGATCATTTAAGTAAGTAATGACCATAAGCAAAGCACATAAGCAAACTATTTCTGTACCAGGCTGATTCCCTTGCTATGTCTTGTAACTTGAGTATGGAATGATTTTCCATTTTGGTTAATGGATCCTTTTAATGGGAAGGATATCTTCTTTTTGTTAGGCTATTTAGAAAAAAAAAATTAAAAACTAAAAACTCTTCTAATACAGACACATCGCGTTAGGGCATGGAACTTTGAACCCCTGTAACTAGGGATTCCGTCCGGTTTCTGCAATGAAACTTATACACTAGCTTGACGACCCCATAAACTTTAAGATTTGAAACCTTGGTTTTATCTGAGTGGTGTTTCACTTCAAGAATAATTGGCGTAGGATGTACTCTTTAAAGAGATATAAAAAAATGGCCTTTGATACCCCGACAACGCTTTGTATGTGAGATATCGTCGTCATGCAGACAAATTAATGAATCCAACAAAAAACGTTTGTAATAGTATTTTTGTGTTGGGTCATTTTGGAATAACGATTCAAGCCAAACAAACATAAGTCAACTCGCCTTACCGATATGAAAGAATATATATTTATGAGCCCTCTGCAACTGGATTGTGTAACCAACTTGGTATCAATATTGAATAAAGGAACAAATTAAACATTTTTAAACATAGCGCTTTCACATTTATTTTTGATTTGATTACAACACTGTGCAAAAATACAGCAGGTGCATTTAAAATCTGTTAAAAACAGGAACACATTTTTAATTTATAATATTTAATCGTTTACATTTTCTTACTTTTGGTATGCGTTTTTCTTTTAAATCTGTATCTGACAATGTAAGTTACTAGACAATAATTTTATGCATGTGTGTATACTGGGCTCATTTATGCAGTTAAACAGCCGAACTCTTTAACTGTAGGGACCTAAAACAGAGTGCAGCAAATGATATACTTAATTAAGCGAATCTACTATTAAATATAATTCACTGGGAATGTTTAAGTCACAACATTAAACAATGGCAATAATTATGTACGTTCACCCACCGCACGCCGCTAACAACGCGACGCTAAACTAAAAAACCCTGCCGTTTTCTTTTTTTTTTGAGCGCCGGTACAAGTGTTGCGCTGCAACACCATGACACCGACGACAAGTTCACCCCACCCCAACCCACGTTAAACGAATTAATACAAACTGGTCTTCTTCATAATACGTAAGAACTCCTCCTGATTAACTTCGCCGTCGTTATCCAAGTCGGCTTCGTCAATCATTTCACGTAACTCCTCGTCGGTCAACGTTTCACCCAGCTCTTTTGCAACACGCTTGAGATTCTTAAACGAAATTTTACCAGTCTCATCGTCGTCAAATAGACGAAAAGCCTTGAGTATTTCCTCTTTGGTGTCCTTCTCGGCCATTTTCATGGTCATCAAGTAGAGGAAGTCGTTGAAGGCTATGCGTCCGGTGCCGTCTTTATCGATTTCTGCAATCATTCGCTTGATTTCCTCCTTCTTCGGCTCGAAGCCGAGTGCACGTATAGCTACTTTCAGCTCCTTCACTTCGATGAAGCCGGTACATTCAGTATCGAAAAGGTCGAAGGCCTCCTTAATATCCGATTTCTGCGCGTTTGACAACTCAAACTTCGGCCCGGACTTCTTACGACCCTGTGTGCTGCGTTTTGGACCGGTAACGGAGCTAACGTTTCCGATGGTGGTAGTTGAGCCTGACTCCATTTTTAAATACTGCTGGAAAATAAAAATAATATCTTTTTATAGTTGACTTTTTTTCTTTAAGACAAAACACGCAAATGTCAACCGCGCCAGACGTGCTTTACCTAGAACTTGTCCTGGTTGCGGTTCAATTATGAATATCCTTGCACTTGAAAACTAAGTTTCTCGTTGCCTGTGTTTTGGTTTCTATTTATAAACGTTAAACAAAAATCAAAAATAATTTCGAATTGTTTATCGTTGCTTTAGCAACAATTGTTTACTGCTTGATTGCCTTGTTTTGTTTTATTTTTCTATTTTCTCGACAGCTGTTTTTTTTTTTAATAAAGATGTACTTTAACTGATATCGGATATCGATAATCTAACTTATAGCGCCTACTCGTTTACACTCGTATTTAAATTGCTTCGAAAAACAACGCTAAACACATGGGAGCAAGCGAGACCGCTATATGAACTAGTATATTGAATCGGCGCTGCCAATCTGTACGAGGTATTGATTTGTCAGTTAAATTAAAATAACTGAAAATATTTTTTACATTTATTCGAAAATAAGCTATATAAAGTGTGCATAAATACGTTAACAGTTTGTCAAAAAGCAGTCATATATAGTATATTTATACATAAAATGTGTATTATTTTGTTTGTACATTCTCAGATTTCGAAATATCTTCGAAATTTATCAACGTTTGAATGTATTTGATATGATACCGCAGAGCTTATTATTCGTCTCGACTATTTGTATCAATGAAGCTTTCTAGTTCTATCGGAAGACTGTGTCGCGTTAATTTTGAGACTCACCAATTCCCCTTAATTAAGAGAGATATTAAGTCCCAAATATTATGCTGAATACTTGTTCTTGCAGATAGGTTACAGCATTACTCATCCATTGTACACACATAACCTCAAACTTTAGCTTCTTCTCTTCTTGACAGCTACTTATTAAATACATTTATTACCGAACATTAATTAGCGAAAGACGAAGCTTTAAAAAACTTTGCCGAATTGCTCCTCTCATCAATGCGGTCAGATATGGTTGCAGGATGACTTTCTGACTGAAGTATACCGGCAACGCAGACCTTCAATCAAACGGCTTTCAATTCTCGGGTCGCGACATCATGACGAAAATTGTCTTAATTAACTCCAACTGAAGCAACATGCACGAGTATTACAAGAAACGTATATGGATCATCATCAATCACAGCATCCTCTTCAATGTATCTATGGACGCACACAAACAAGGAAGACTTCTATTTGAATGGGGGAGCTGCTTATGATGACACTGTTGCACAGCCTCAGGACTATAACGTCGACGACGAGAGCATTATTTTAACCTGCACCAGCTTTTATATAATAAGTTTGCATAGCGTTTGCCAAGAACTCTTTTTCTTCAAATTCATTCAGTTTTTTTATTGTGGTTCTTTGTTGTAGACTTTATCATTTGTCATTATTTATTCGTCCTTCCAGCTAAAAACCTGTTACACCGACTGCACTGCACCTTGCTGATATTGGTTAAAGCATTTTGCCACACCACCCCAATATATGCTTCGGTATTTTTTGTTTCTTAACACTGTATGGCAAATTTAGTACAAAATTTTGTGTAGCCGGTCAAATAATTTTTGTTTATTTTTTGAAGTAACAAATTTTAAAGCCGTGCCTAATCTTGTGTTTCCAAATCGGTTAATTGCTTAGATTGTACTAGTAAAAGAACGCTTATGGATATTGATCAGAATTCACAATACTACGATTTCGATAATGAGACTGTAATGGCGCCGTTAGTACCGGTATCAACTAATGTCACCTCACGGAAACAATCAAATCTACAAAGGAAGCAAACTACAAATGAAAGCCAATTTGAAAACATTGATGATGACGCCGTAGAGGAACAGTCTGCAACGCTTTGGTCCATCGATGATGATACACTTTTTCAGCCGTGCGGCCTTATACAGCATAATAGTGGTGCGCACAAAACCGTTTTTGTCACTTGGAACGAGGATTATTTGATAAACTTTCGTTTTAAGAAGTCTAAACGTACAAAACGCATTGAAATGACAAAAGTGCGTATACCATTGCCCATGGAAGCTGGTGAAATACGCGAAATACATATACTAGAGTTCAATACGCTACTAGTAATGTCCAGCGGTTGCGTGTACTTCTTCAGCTCGGTTAAATCACTTCATGCGCTTAGTTGGTTCTCCGGAGTGCGTTGTTTTTCACGTGCCCCAAGCGGTTTTAGTATTATACGTCATGACGAGAAGCGTCGACGTTTGCTGCTCGAGATTTACAGCGATGTGGCGAATATTGGCAAAGCAGAGAGCACATTAAGGCAGAGCTACGATATAACTTACGATGAGCAAAATGTTTTCAATTGCGATTGGAGAGACACTCACTTTACGCTATACTCACACAGCGTACAAGCCGAGGAAGTTAGTTTTCTGAAGCAACTATACAGCACTACTGATGCATTAAGCGAGCAGCAAGAACTTCATTTATTCAGCGTAGGTGGACATGTTTTTCTTCTAATCGCAAATGGCATGGACATTCACAACTGCGACGACGATAAAACAACACAGACTGAGCAGCAAAATATGCCGTCATATTCTATTGAACTTTTATGCGTTTACGCCTCGCCGGTGGCTTTCATCAAACTATTACCCAAGCAGAATTTTTGTTTGATTTATTTGCTTTGCGGTAATATTGACATCTGGTATGTGTCAAAGTTAACAAAACTTAAACAACGTCAAATGCATCACACGGGTACCGAATTTATAGATTTCGATGCTACCAGCTCAAATGGTGATTTTTACTATACGGACGCAGAACAATTGGTGCGTCTTAGTTTTCAATATGATGCCATTGCAGATGACTGTCTTGTACAGCAGGAAATCAAACATGTCGAGGGTATGCTTGCGTGCACCTGGATGCAGCATCTGAACCAGCTTGTTTGCTTAAGTGCAAACAATATTTTCTATAAAATTGATTTCCAGCCGCAAACAGAAAACAACGAACAGCTTGATGACATTTATAGGCTTAATGATTTAACACCAACGGATTTAAAGCGTTTACAATCCAAGTCAGAAGTAATGGATGAATATATGGGTATACCCGCACAATTGCATGCCGCAATAGAGCGTGAATTTCAAAAGCAACAATTAATTGCAGTAGCCAACAAAACAGAGCTCTATGCACAACTAATAACCGCGAAACTCAACTACTGCATACACTTACCCGCCTTTGACAATAAAACTGTGCTGTACTGGACACACAATCAATTAAAGTTGGACTGTGATAGTTATTTTGCGCTGCTCGAGCTCAAGTTAAAGTCGCAAAATGATATTTTTAATATAACACAATGGAAATTGTTTGTAAGCCATCAATCCAAAGTGCACGCCATGCACATATCTATTGATTTGCTTCTAACACGACGTTGTATTGTCGTAGTACCACTTAGGAAAGTAACAAACTGTAGACTGCCAAATTTTGAGCTACAGTTTGGTACGTTTCTACAAATCAAGTCACAAATAAGCGCAATCATGCTGCCTGTGGAGCTGCAAGATTCTGAGCAAACATATCGCGCGCTCTTTAGCCAAACAACGCAAGCGTTGAATATAAGCAACGAATTAAGTCTACTCGAGTTGGTGCAACAGTTTAGACAACGACAGAATTCGGATACAACGGTAGCTGTCGATGCTCAAACGTATATTGTGCAAATATTTAAATTACCAACAAATTGCAGCTTTAGTGCTGCATTAGAAACATTTGGCTTTGAAGCAGAAAACAATAGTAAAGAGGCTGAACTATTATTATATTTTATTAATTGTAAGCTGAATATTACATTTGATGATTCGAAACATGCGCTTAAGCTGACTAGTTTAGATGCTTCAGCTATTTATTACTTTAAGCTGCACTTATTACTTAACTGGAAAAAGTTGTGCACTGGTGCAGATGAGGATGTAGTTCCATTAGAAGATTACACTAAACAAGTAGAATTTATATTGGTAAATATGCTTGATTATATTAAAAATATGAACTTATTCATTATTATTTTTTTTACAGAAATCACAGTGTGAAGTTGAACGTTTCTATGGTACACAGTTGCAAACGGAGAGCAGCGAAGACTTAAGCACGCAACCAAAATTGCATTTAGAGAATCTGAAACGTATTTATGCCAAACTTCGAAGTGAATTAGGTTGAAAACATCTGCACATAATAATAATTTAATTAAAAAGCGAAATATGCATAAAACAGAAGTACGTATGTATGTAATGTTCCTTGAAAATATCATATTTGTGACTAACATTTTTAATGCACTAATATTGTAACAAAGAAGAGATTTCTATAAACCCACAAAATATTAGACGGAGCGGCTGACTTAAGCATAGATTTAGCGCCTCTGAATGGAATTTATGCATAAATTTATTAAATATATATATAAAAGGAAAAAAATATTTTATTATTGGCTTACACTTATGAGGTTTAAGAAAATCTTTAATACAACATTATCTCAATTTGCTCTTTCGTTTTTAAGCCGCGATATCTCGCCAACGTTTGATCAAAAAAAGATTACTTGCGGCGCTTTCCGGCAATATGGCCAATTTCATCGTTCAGAGAGGTCTTGTTCCCAATTATCACCATGGACCCATGTTTCAGTATCAATATGGTTTTTCAGACTTTGTGATGTTTAAAAGTGGCAATTTCGACTTAGAAGACGAAAAACGACCCGGACAGCCAAATAGTTTTGGAGATCAATAATTGGAGGCATTGTTCGATGAAGATGATTGCCAAATGCAAAAATAATTTGCAAAAGCTTTGGGAGTTGATCAAGCAACCAATTTCAGACTTTTAGAGACCAAAAAGTGCTTAAAGTAAACTAAAATAAATATTCATGGTTGTATATTTTAGTATCCGAAATTTTAGCTAATATAATGTAACACATACAAACGAATAACGTGAAATCAGCTCCTCTTTTGATAGAGATTAAAAAAAATAAATTGATTAATAAAATAAACACGCCTTTCTTTGTTACAAACATTTAAAAAAACTCAATGTAGCTTTTCATACTAATATTAATTGATACATAACCATAAAGGATTGTTACATCACGCCCCTTTTAACAGTATATAACGAACTGCCTTTTTTTTTGCACTAAAATAACGCAAAGAATTAATTAATAATTTTAAGCTGCTCAGATTACAAAGTATCAATTAATCATTTCAAGCTGTTCAGATTATCAACAAAGCTGTCAGTTAGTAATATACATGTATACCAAAATATTCAATCTTGAGAAAAGTGACAGAATACTTCGTTACATATGTACGTATAATCACGTTCAAATACCGATTCAAAAGTTTTTTTTATAGTGAAAAATACTTTTCTAGTTTGTAAAGTTCAATACTATTTATTGAAAATAAGCATTCTTGTTTGCTTAAGACTAATGATTTAATCTTAATTAAATTATCTTATTTCGATATGATTTTGTTGCTTTGTATATCTTTTCTTTTTGTGTTTAGATGTTGTAAGATTTTTTGATGAAGGGGATCTCATTATTTGCAAGTAACAGATTTAACTTGTTTTAAGCCTAATTGGTTTGGATGTATAATGTTGATTGTGATAACAAGAAAAATATTGTTGTAAAGGTCTAGTAATCTATGTTTTAGGGGCACGAAGACGATCCCAAAACTTTTTTAAAGAATAGAGAGATAGATATAAATGTTACATTATGTAGTACAAACATAAAGTACATCAATACATTTATAGAAGGGCTCTACTGGAAAGTCTTCTGGATGACACCGTTTAAATTTTTTTTTTTTTTTTAGCTATGTTACTTAGTCTTTCCGCATTGATTCGTCTTGCCAGCGGGTTCGGGTGGGACCTAAGGAGTTTCATGTACATCCTCGTTTGTGTCTGGATGACTTTGCCACATTTAGGAACTCCTAAGATCAAGTCCATGTGTTTGGTGCGCATGTACCATGTTTTTTTTTATTGTGCTTTCGACGACTCGTATTTTATTCATATTGGACTTCGCGTCAATTATATATACCTAAAACACGTAAATGGTCACTTATTTCTTGGGGCCAGCAGCCACTCCATTTGTGTAGCTTTGTATGATTTGTAGGCAGGGCAACTGATAAGGAGACTCCAGATGTGCTCGAACCTCTCATGACGTCTTATAACAGATCGAACGATATAAAATCTAATCTTCAAAGATTTATTGGACACGTTTGTTATCCTTTCATATACACTCTCGTCTAACCATCTAATTTTCAGATCTAAAAGTGAAACTATTGTTGGAGATAGTTGAACCGTCCGGAAGCTAGAGAAATATAGTCTTCGGGGTAGCAAATTTCGCAACTTGTCTGAACTGTCCATGAAAATATTTATAGCATCATCACTATCCTTTAGGCTGTTTTTATCGATGTACAGATTTATTTTTATATTTAACTCAATTTTAAAAGCAGCCTCATCTGAACAGCCAACTGGTAGGATACGTTGTCTTTGCGGCTTAAATTATGATGCATAGTGCAAGGTTGCTAGAATTGTTAGGTGGTCTTCAGAGAGTTCGAACAGCAGAGTGCGGTCAATATAAAACAGTCTAAGCTGGACGTGACGTAGATATAAAATTGAACATATCACACCAATCAGCCTACTTACAGTGTACGTTTTGGCGTTTGCTACTTTACTCAAGAATATTAGAAAAATGTTTTCAATTCTTTACACTAGTTAGTTACCTAATATAATATAAATTTTTACCCAAATAATTTTTTTTGTTTCATCTAAATTATTTTTTAAATTTAATTTTATCAACTCTTGAATCAGTCTCCATTTCAATGAACGTACAAACGAAAGAAACACCATGCATATTAATTACAGCATTCAGATGCTTTGTAAGCGTAAAGCAGCATCCATTCAAGAACTGGACCAGCCTGCTAAAATGCGTTCAATGGGCGTTGACACTAAACCGACAGGGGCTGTTGAGGTGCAGCTTCCACTTCAGCAAAAGAAGTTCATTTGTTGCCGGTTTTACGTTTGCCGGTTTTTTGTTTTTATTTCGACATTCGCATTAAATTAAATTAGCATTCGCTTTGCTTTGCTTTCTTTTTCTGTTGATAATAAAATAATAAATGAGGTTGTTAAGAAAAGGAACAAAATTATACAAAATTAGCAATATACATATAATGCTTTGTTTTGATTTTGTTATATACTTTATGCTCTCTTTCTCTTGTCTCTTCTTGCTATTTTTATTTTATATTCAAAGCGGTATTCTTTTTTAATTATCACTACCCTGCTTTGAAGAGCTAAGAGTAAAGTAAATTTGTGCTAATGTATGTAAGGAAGGCAGAAGGAAGTGTGACATAAAGCCAAATCTTGATGAGCAGCCAAAGTACAGACGATGTATGAAACTATGAATTTTAAATTCGCCTGATATATGTCAAGATCAAGTAAAAAAAAATTTAATGCCACGCCCACAATGACTTTTTATCGCCTAAATGCATACTTTGCCTATAGATGGCGCTACTTTGTAACAAATTTGGGTCAAATTGTGAATATTTTTCAGAAAGTTCGTAGAGAATTATCTAGTCGTATACGCACGACTGTTTTACTTTCAAAGCGGTATTCTTTATTTAATTTTCTTTTATACTTTTTTTTCTTTTTAGAAGTTTTTACTTTGAGCGTTTGCATGTGTGGCAGCGCGATTTTTTCGTATAAATAGAGGCGACGTTTAACGCAGTCTTGAACAGTTTTCGTTCTTACGCGCATGCGCAACGTCTGTGGCCGAATTAAACGCGAACGTTTGTGGAATATTCTATAGGAAAAAAAAAAATAAAAAAGTGAGTGAACAGTGTTCTTTTGGAGCAAAGTAGTGTGCTGGTAAAAGTTTAAAGCAAAGGATTGGCTGGCAAGCGAACGTAGTAAAGTGTATTGAAGAATAAATACTTACTTTCTTTAAAAAAAAATGAATATATGAAAAAAACTAAAATGTGTCGCTGTGCTTAAATGTTTAAAACGTACAAAAGAAGCAAACATTTTAAATACATATATACATATACCTATTTCTTCTATAAAGTCAAATGAGCTGACGAAGACGTGCAAAGACTGCATAAACAATAATTTGGACTTGGAACGAAAAAAATTTTTTAAAAGTTATAACATACAAATTTTGTGCAAGTTTGTGCCTTTAAAAAAAAAAAAAAGCAAAACAATGAAATTTAAAAATTTTAATGTTTTCTTAATTTTTAATAGCAGAGTAGATCAAAGTGTAATAATATGTGCATCTGTTTTTCTTGATTTAAAAAAAAAATAAAAACTTTACAAGTTCGTGCCTTAAGTCTTTTGTTTTAAATTGAAATATTTAAGAAAAACTATTTAAAGTACCTCGTAAGATTTTTCGCTAGCTTCAAGTATAGTATTTTTAAGTTCAATTTTGGTTTCTAATTCGAAAAAATATTCATATTTATGATATATGTTAATATGTTATCAGACAAGGGGATATGAGAGTCTAAAGAGCAAATTTTATGTATATATATACTTCAAGGATATACACTCTGCGGTTTGCATCTGCCTGTTAAATATCCTTGTACAAGCTTAATATTTCGTTGTGGATTTTTTATTTTTTATTAAAAGTGCACAGAGTTTTTATTAAAAATTAGATTTTTGTTATTTTTATTCTGCTCTTATATACTATATTACAAAAGGACTCAACAAAGATCAGTCTCCAGTAAAATAAATATTAAAAATAGTTGTAGTATTCGGTTTAAACAAAACAAAAAATTTAACAAATATATTATAGAGTGTATTTTTTTGTGATTTTTTGTTCGGTCATCGCCTGAAATTTTGCTGAAATTTCTACAAAATATAAGCTTTTAATATTAAAATTTTGGTACTATCCCAGAGCGCGAAAAAGTTTCTCATATAAATTAAATGTAAAATATTTTTTTTTTTTTTTTTTTCAAATTAATATAACTCGTCAACATTTTGTCATATCATATCGCCCGAACTTGGGAATTACTCAGTATTACGACTATCCTGTAACTCACACTGGTGAGGAGATTTCCAACAAAATTTCAGACTAAGAGCGAAAACAAAATAGTCTAAAAAACCACATATATAAGTCGTTGCAATAAACACCCTTTATTACACAGACCGACAAAATTCTACCTTAAAAATATGATTGGCTCTAGTTTTTGAGCAATTTAGGTTTTAATATGCAAATTTTTTTAATGTATCTAAAACAATTAACCGAAACAGTAATTCTGTCCGTATAGGACCAAAATGAAAGCTTTAACATTGCTCTTGCAGACCGAAAAACAAAATTTAAGTATTGTACACTTATACTCTTTAATGTCCAGTAAACAACATTACTTTTTATAAGTAAAAATTGGTATCTAAGGATTTATAGGGTCGCTGCTTATAAATCTGTTATAAGATCTTGCATTAAATTCAGTTGATCTTGGAGAATGAATGAAGCATCAATAGTATTGTTAGTTGCCACATTAACATTGCAATTTAAGGGTATATCTGCTGTATATGTATAGACTGTGTACAGTACACTTCCCTACCAGCTTTAATTGAATATATAATACATATATATGACAGTGAATCTTTGACTTTCACATAAAAATTACTTTGTTTAAGATAAGATTTTAACACAAAAAAAAAAAAAAAATGGAGTTGGGAGTGCTTTTTTAAGTTTATATAACAAACCCTCGTCCCAAACTCTGTCGAAGGCCTGTTGAAATGCTAACATGTCCTGTCAGTTACATGTCTTATTGGAAATTCTATTTGACAGGGAACAATTTTCAAGTTCGATCTGTAGCGTGGAAAAAGTACAAGCTACTGAATTAATTCGCCGCTGCTTGTACGATGATATCAAATAGCATCTTTTGTTCTTGAAGGACTCATTTTCTGTTGTTAATTGCTCTCTGGCCAGTTCTCTGTCGAATGTTGCATTGACTTATGCAGTGTTGTCACTCCCAATTGTGTTAATACACAAAGATTCTTAATAAAGATTAGCGCTTTATTGCATATTTTGTGTGATTATGTGTTTCTTGACCCAAGATATTCTGTTTTGCATTCTGTGCAGACACCCCACTGTAAAATGTCTAACATTTTACGGTGGGGGAGTGTCTGTAAAGAGTTCAATACTACAAATCATATATGTATATATAAAAATAAACCATAGTATATCAAATTTTTACGCGCAGACTAAGTCCATTACGCAAACATCTATTTATGCATTTAAGTATTTATATCAACTTACTACAGGATCATTGAACTCTTTTGCAGCAGGCTAAAACCAGACCACCATCTCGCAAAGAATAACAAATAAAAAAACCACACAGAATAAAGTGGTTTAACACCTTTTCCCGATTTTTAATATGCCTTTTTAATTGACTTAAAATCAGCAAATGTCGTGTTTCGTTATCGTTTGTTGACCGGATCGGCTTAACGAGCTCAAGACATGAACAACGCGCTAAAAAAAAACAAAAGAAATCAGAATTAAAAGGAAATTATAAAACAAAAGCAACTCAAGACGTTGTTAACCCAATTTCGCAATTCAATTTGCATTTCTCCCTCGCCTTTCGCCAAGAATCAAAAAAAAAAAAAATATCGTCAATAAAGTATGTATGACAACTCAAGAAGCTGCCAATAATTTAAATAAACGCTCGAGGCTGCGCTCAAAATTCGGCCGTTGCGAACAAGTTTGTCGAAAGTCAATAAGAGCATCTGGATATCTGGATCAGCAGCATCGAATTTAAATATTTACGCATTAAACCGTAAGCACCCGTTGAAGAGTCAACACAAATGGGATTAATGGCCTCAAACTATTGAATATTAATTTATGCATAGCGTTATTGAAAAACTTAATGGTTCTTTGCAAAATTTATGAGCAATGCATAACCGTATGTATAATAGTCTCTACTAATTGGAACTACAATATACTCTAACCCAAATACGTGTTGAATGATCAGAAAAACAAACAAAATTTATGTTTGTTACTTAAGCTTGATGAGATAATCCGTTTGTTAATTTTTAAGATATGCTTTAGAAAACTGAAATAGGAGAATCGCTGTATTTAAGTTTAAGTGTAGAAAGAAAGTTTAGCTCTATAAAGTGCAATAAGTTTCATATAATTTTGAAAATATGAATTGAATATCATATTTTCCTATGTTTTCTTCTAGTAAAATATTTTTAAACTTAATTTAAGGAAAACTTATATAAAGATTATGAATTGAGCTGGAAAAATGAACACTTTCGTTTTTGTACTTCAAGGCTGGGGGCAGGTATGATATCGGAGACAACTGACTGCACTTTAGGGCATTTGTACATGCACAATAGAAAGAAAAAATTTCGAATTCTTGTTAAATAATTTATTAGCAAAGCCAAGTCAAGCCTTTCTCCCATGTTAACAACATCAATAAACATTTTTTCATACACAAGAAAAAGGAGAATATGTATAATCAAATTTGTATGCTCTATCCAAGGGCGTATCTAGATGTCGTAGAAGAGGAGGGGCCGTTGTTTTAGCAGCGGTCTTGTTTTTTTTTTAGTTATCAAAAGTGTGAAATATGTATGTAGTAAAATAAATTTTTTCAAGAATTTTTCCAAAATTGGGGGGGGGGGTGGGTGCTGGCGATATACGCCGATGGCTCTATCTTCTCCAAGTTACTCCATATTTATATAAAAAATCAAACAAACGGGCATGTCTACATGGACTCGACTTTTGATGCTGATTAGAAATATATATACTTTAATACGGCCTTACCTCCTTCTGTCTGTTATACATTTGAACAAACTTTTACCATGGGTACAGGGCATAAAAAATATTCTTAGTCTTTCAATATGAAGAGATTCAATAAATAAAAATTGCAGAAAGAAATGTAGACTTGAAATAGTTGGTCGCCTACAGCACGGATTGTCTAATATACTCGTCGTTTTTCCATATTTTCATTTTTTTTTTTAAAGAATTTGAGTTGTATAGCGGCTTTTTCAATTAGAGATCTGTCTTGAACTCTGTCAGGGTCCAAGAAGTCTTACACATACAAATTTGCTGTCATGTGTATACAATAACAAAAAAGAGACCCCATAAAATATATACATATAATCTTTCTGGCTATCTGTGTGTACAACGTAAGCTGGCCAGATTAATAATTAAAAAAATTCGAACCGCATATAAATTTTAAACGATTGCACTTGATTAAATTTATAGCAACAAAACAACTATAACAAGTTCGTTGTTTTTTTTTTAAATTCTTTTGTTTATTGGGCAATTTATAAACTTGATGACAAACGGTGGGAATCAATACTGGATTCTTGCTGCCTTTTTTCAGTAAAATGTTTAATTCTAGGAATTATTTTCAGTCGTTTTGTGCTATTGTGATAGTCTGTGCATTAAACTTGTTTCCTTTTGTACAAATTCGCAGAGTGCATATTAATGAATCTGCTGCTGCTGCTGCTGAAATTGCCCTAGAAACACAGTCAATACAAAATGAAACAAACAAAAAAAATCTTCTCGTTAGTAGGAATTCTAAAATGTACGCCAGTATAGTAATTTGAACACTTTTTTACAAAATACTTACAACAAGCAAGCAATGACCTTAAAAAAGTTCCGGCCATTGGAATTATTGAAAATTATTTACTTCCCCATTTGTCATCCCAGAACTTTGAGAAACTTTATTTAGTATGCAGAGCACGCAATTTTTTGCCACACGTAATATGAGGACATGACAATCGTGGTATGTGATGTGCTGGTATAAATCATAAATAAGTAATGGCATAATTTAATAAAGGAAAATATATTCAGCCTAAAAGAAAAACTTTGTGCGCTACAAATTCATATTGAAACAGAAACTTTACACAGTTAATGGCAAGACCACCTTTATTTGGACTAGCCTCCATGCAAAACCACTCTATCTTGTTGTTTAGCATGATGAGATAATTAGATTTAGCCATACTCTTGTAAATGATTTAATGTCAACAGTGATTGTTGAGAACTGTTGAGAAATATTTTAAATTCATTTTTTTTTTTTTTATCTTTTTCAGGATTTACATAACTGCATAGTTATAACATTACAATTCGGCATACGAGTAAACCACTAGAAAATGTGCAGATTACGCGCTGCGGCAGCGCTTAGGCTGCTGGTAGGTGTACACATTCATCCAATTTGCATCATCATATTAATTAAATTTACTTCAATCTGCTCCTTTTGTTTCAATATAGTTGCTCAGCACCATCACAATTGTCCTCACACATGCGCATATACGCATCGAGGCGCCAGAAGTGCATACGGCTGCTGTTTATAAACCAGCTTTTGTGCGTTCTGCAGTGGAGAGCATGCCTCAGGAGGATGATGAATCTTTCGGTTTGTCATCGCTGAGTCGCTTTAGTATGCGTCCTACATTTGGCGATACCTTTTTACCGTTACGCAGCGCTGTAGAGAGCATACCCTCAATTAATTTACGCAACTTGGCTGAGCTCCAGGAATCATCGCCACTGCGTTCGTTTGTGCGTGATTCTGTTGAAGCGCCGCCGAATGACGACGATGACAATGAATTCGAAGGCGAATATGATAATGACAGCGGCGTAGTTGAGAGTTACGTGCGTACTGCAAATGATGCGGACTCAGTAAAACCGGAAAAATTTGTACAAAAACTTTTCGAACCAGATCCATGGACAGTGTCGGATAAATATGCTGCCTTTATTGCGCCTTCCGCGGAAAACGATTACCGGCCGCAGCCATACCGTGCCGATTCGCCCTTTCAGCAGTTGGTAAAGGCAGTTGATATCGACCAGCTGGAGCAAATTGAGGATGTCGAACGTTTCAATGAGCAGCAGTCTTACGGTGCTTTGACGTATTCAAGCGCCAGTTTTGAAAGCGATGAAGATTTAAATTCACCTTACGGTGCATTGGCGCACATCAAAGTGGCTGCCAACAACACTAAACGCAAAAATTTTAATACATCGCCCAAGGTTTTGTGCTACATGACCAACTGGGCGTTTTACCGCAAGGCGGACGGTCAATTCGTGCCTGAGCAACTTGACGGCAAACTGTGTACCGCTTTGATTTACTCATTCGGTTCTTTAGATCCGGATCATCTGACCATACGTGAATTCGATCCATGGGTAGATATTGAGAATCAATATTATAAACGTGCAGTTGCCACTGGTATACCAGTATTAATAGCCATGGGCGGCTGGACCGACTCAAGTGGTGATAAATATTCACGCCTCGCAGCCGATGATATCAAACGCAAAGTATTTGCATCCAGTGTAGCTGGCTTTCTCAAGCGTTACGGTTTCAGTGGTCTCCATTTTGACTGGAATTATCCGAAATGTTGGCAGAGCGATTGCTCAAAGGGACCGGCAAGCGATAAACCCAATCTCACAAAATTGCTGCGTGAAGTTCGCGCTGAGTTCAATCGCGTCGACAAAAAACTTCAACTGGGCGTGGCTTTTTCTGGTTATAAAGAAATCATTAGCGAAGCTTATGAGTTCCCAGCTCTGTCGGAAATTGTCGATTATATGACTGTCATGTCATACGACTACCATGGTGCTTGGGAGCGTCAGACTGGACACGTGAGTCCACTATACGGACGCAAGAGCGACAAATATCCGCAGTACAACACAGACTACACAATGCAGCTACTTGTCAAGTTGGGTGCAAAACGTGAGAAACTCATAATGAGCATTCCATTTTACGGACAGTCGTTTACACTTGAGAACGAGAGCGCACGTCTGGTAGGTGAAGGTGTTGCCGCAAGCGGTCCTGGCGAAGCCGGTGAATTTACTAAGCAACCCGGCATGTTAGCCTATTATGAAATCTGTCAACGCATACGTAAACAAAAGTGGCAAGTTGGACGTGATGCGGAACGCAAATCTGGTCCATACGCTATGATGCGTGACCAGTGGGTTGGTTACGAAGATGCCGCTTCGGTGGAGGCAAAGGCACGTTATGCGGTAAACAACGATTTCGGTGGAGTTGCTGCCTGGACGGTAGATCTTGATGATTTCCAGAATCGTTGTTGCAGCGAAGCCTACCCATTGTTAAAGGCTGTCAACAGAGCTTTAGGTCGCATTGGTAGTGAGCCGCCAACGCGTACTGATTGTACACGTCCATCAACTCCTGTAACACCAGTGCCACCTGTAATGACAACTGTTAGTAGCGATGGCTCCTCTGGTAGCAGTGGCGCACATGAACACACCACTTCCTGGCCAAGTTGGGAGTCGCAGAGCAGTACAACGACAACACGAAAGCCGGCTACCACAACAACTACATCTTGGTGGACACAGCCATCAACCACCACCACGACAACTCCAGCACCAACTACAACAACCACACGGCGCACCACACGTCGTCCGAAACCTACAAAAACTACTGTGAAACCCGCGCAGACTACAATACCATCGCCCGCATTGGTTTACCCAGTAATACAGGCTTCAAATTGCGTGGCGGGAGAATTCTATCCGGATGCGTCAAATTGTAACGCCTACTACCACTGCGTCATAGCCGGTGAAATGCGCCAGCAATTCTGTCCTGGTGGACTGCATTGGAACAACTTTGACAAAAACTGCGATTGGCCAGCAACAGCACAGTGTTCTGTGAAGAGGAAACCTAGCCCCACATCTGCATCAGCGACTACCACCAAACCTTCTAAACGACCAACCAAGCGCAAGACAACTACTGCTCAGCCGAATAAAAAGCCTACAAAGCCGGCATCATCGTTGCAGAGTAGCACCACTACCCGGAATCCTACTACATTGCCGCACCGTACCACCACCGCTCAACCCAGTAGAAAGCCCACAAGACCAGTGCAGAGTACCACAACTAGGCGCCCCACGAAATTGCCACACAGAACCACACGTCGGCCAACAAAACGTCCCCAACACTCCAGTGCCAAATGTAATGAGGGCGAGTACTATACGCATCGCAATTGTGGAGAGTATTATATTTGTGTTAACGGTGCGCTTGTGGCGAACTCTTGTGGCGGCGATTTACACTGGGATGCCATACGTAAAATTTGTGACTGGCCTGCCAATGTGCAGTGTGTTACCACGAAGAGTTATCTGCGCATTGCGCAAACAAAAGCAAATCCAGAGGATCCTTGCAATGGTGAAGAGCGTGTTCCATATCCGGGCGACTGCAGCAAGTATCTTTTCTGCTTGTGGAATCGTCTGCAAGCAGCAGACTGTGCACCAGGATTACACTTTAATGAGGCTGTCGGTAATTGCGATTGGCCGGCTTCGGCTAATTGTAAAGAGGGTTCTAGCGGCAGTGGTGGTGCATCACCAAGCAAACCATCAGCATCCGCTAAACCAGCACCAACGACAAAGGCGCCAACAACTACACCTCGACCAACCTATCCCACGGATAAACCGGTTCTGGAACCTTTGGATGGTTACTACAAGGTTGTCTGCTACTTTACCAACTGGGCTTGGTACCGCAAAGGTCTCGGACGTTACACACCGGATGATATCAATGCTGACCTTTGCACGCACGTTGTCTACGGCTTTGCTGTGTTAGATTACTCTGAGTTGATACTGCGCACACATGACTCCTGGGCTGATATTGATAATAACTTCTATACACGCGTCAGTGGATTACGCAGTAAGGGAGTCAAAGTCAGTCTTGCTTTGGGTGGTTGGAACGATTCACAAGGAGATAAATACAGTCGTCTTGTGCGCAATGCAGCGTCGCGTGCGCGTTTTGTCAAGCACGCTGTGGATTTCATCGAGAAATATGGCTTCGAAGGTTTGGATCTGGATTGGGAGTATCCAGTCTGCTGGCAAACGGAATGCAGCAAAGGCTTTGCCGATGAGAAAGAAGGCTTCACCGAATTGGTTCGCGAGTTGTCTGATGCTTTTAAGCCGCGTGGTTTACTTTTGTCCACTGCAGTGTCGCCCAGCAAGAAGATCATTGATGCAGGCTACGATGTTCCCACATTGTCGAGATATTTCGATTGGATTGCTGTAATGACATATGACTTCCATGGACAATGGGACAAGAAGACTGGTCATGTAGCACCGCTTTATTATCATCCAGACGATACATTTGATTACTTCAATGCAGTAAGTTGTTTTGAAAATCACATAAGAATTGGTATACATGTTGCTTTCCAAATTTTTCAGAACTACTCGCTCAACTACTGGATAGAAAAGGGTGCTCCATCTCGCAAAATAGTTATGGGTATGCCACTATATGGGCAGTCGTTCACACTGGAAAATTCAGGCAATAATGGACTTAACGCAAAGGCACCCGGACCCGGTCAAGCTGGCGAATTCACAAGAGCGGCCGGATTCCTGGCATACTATGAGGTATGTACTAATCTTAAATCATCATTCATACTGGCTTTTACATCAATATTATTTGCTAGATTTGCGAACGCGTCAAACACCAAGGCTGGGAAGTTGTACAAGATGAACGTGGTCGCATGGGTCCATATGCTTACAAGGGCACCCAGTGGGTTTCATATGATGATCCAGCTATGATTCGTAAGAAATCTCAACTGGTGCGTGCTTTAGATTTGGGTGGTGGCATGGTTTGGGCACTGGACTTGGATGATTTTAAAAACCGTTGTGGTGATGGTGTGCACCCACTGCTGCGTGAAATTCATGATGTATTAAAGAGTCCACCCAGTGGCTATGAGCCAACACGTAAGAAATCTTCACTATAAATTCGAATAAGCTGTATTCATGATAAATCTTTAAATTTTATGTATAGCCGGTCTAATACCTGTTGAGGCAGGATCCGTTGAAGAACTAGGCAATTCTGAAGAGGTTAGTACTTCTGCAGAAATTGAGACTGGTGCTTCTGTTGCATCCCAAGAGCAGACAGGAGAAATGAATACATCGCAAGAACAAACTGGAGGTGAAGAACAGGAGTTGGAAAAACCGCAACAACATACTTCACAAGAACTTGAGGAGTCAAGCCCGGAAGAAACCGAAGATAACGAAATCGATCCCTCTGGAGATGTTGAGCAAATAATTGAAACTGAATTTCCCACTTCGGGTATGGCATCCGCAGGTGAAGAATTCAAAGTTGTTTGTTATTTCACCAATTGGGCGTGGTACCGTCAAGGCGGTGGCAAATTCTTGCCCGAAGATGTTGATGGCGATCTTTGTACACACATTGTTTATGGATTTGCTGTACTTAACCGCGAATCGCTTACCATACAACCACACGATTCCTGGGCTGATCTTGATAACAAGTTCTATGAGCGTGTTGTCGCTTATCGGAAAAAGGGCATTAAGGTAACTGTAGCCATTGGTGGCTGGAATGATTCTGCTGGTGATAAGTACGCCCGCCTGGTACGCAGCGCCAGCGCACGTGCACGTTTCGTACGCCATGTTATAGATTTCATTGAGAAATATGGCTTTGATGGCCTTGATCTGGACTGGGAGTATCCTGTGTGTTGGCAAGTAGACTGCAAAAAGGGTACGGACGATGAGAAGGATGGTTTCACCGATCTGGTACGAGAACTCTCGCAAGCATTTGAGCCAAAGGGTCTATTATTATCTGCCGCTGTGTCGCCCAATAAAAAGGTGATCGATGCTGGTTACGATGTACCAGAACTGTCACGTTATTTCGACTGGATTGCTGTCATGGCCTACGATTTCCACGGTCAATGGGACAAAAAAACAGGACATGTGGCACCGATGTACGAACATCCTGAGGGTACTGAAACATTCAATGCAAACTTCTCTATTAACTATTGGTTGGAGAGTGGCGCCGATCGCAAGAAGATTATTATGGGCATGCCAATGTATGGACAATCTTTCTCACTGGCACAGGCCAGCGATCACGAGCTGAATGCACCCACATATGGCGGCGGCGAAGCTGGAGAAGCAACACGTGCACGCGGTTTTCTGGCTTACTATGAAATTTGCTCGTACATTCGTCAACGCGGCTGGAATGTGGTGCGTGATCCACGTGGCCGCATGGGTCCATACGCCTATCTACGCGATCAATGGGTTTCATTTGATGACGCGCCTATGATTCGTCATAAGAGTGAATATGTGCGTGCAATGGGTTTGGGTGGCGCTATGATATGGGCACTGGATCTCGATGATTTCAAGAACGATTGCGGCTGTGAATCCTATCCACTGTTGAAGACCATTAATCGTGTGCTGCGCAACTATCCGGGTCCACATCCGAAGTGTATGTTAGAGAAGAGCGAGAAGACC
Source organism: Leucophenga maculata (assembly GCA_035044805.1). NCBI lineage: Eukaryota > Metazoa > Arthropoda > Insecta > Diptera > Drosophilidae > Leucophenga > Leucophenga maculata. Next base: position 1,082,810 of record JAWNNP010002066.1, read on the forward strand.
ATGAGTGAGTAGAAGTAGATTTTTAAGGCAAACGGACGTAAATAAAACATTATTTCATTTATTTCCAGTTGCTGGCGATAAAGGTAGTATCAGCAGTAGCAGTACTTCTAGTTCAGTACCAAAACCAACAGTGAATACTGGTTCACCAGCTCCATTAATTGAAGAAAGTGTCTCAGAGGTAGCTGCTCAAAAAATTGATTGCGAAGGCCGCAACTATGTGCCCCACGAGCGTGATTGTAACAAGTACTACATCTGCCAGTACGGCGAATTATTGGAACAACGGTATGTAAAATTCTACTACTTCTATATGGTACTAACTACTTTTATGTACTTTGTTTCCACAGCTGTCCCTCGGGTCTTCACTGGAATGAAAACTACTGCGACTGGCCAAACAATGCCCGCTGCATGGTGCGTGATGACCAAACAACAACCCGGCCTGCACCGATACGTCCAAAACCCACAACGCCACAACCAACGAAGAAGCCGACAAAGAAACCAATTTCACCGCCAAACAAAAAACCAATCTCTCGGCCTAAGCCCACACCGTCACCACCGCTCGCCAGCGGCGAGGACTACAAGGTCGTTTGCTACTTTACAAATTGGGCGTGGTATCGTCCCGGCCAAGGGAAATATGTGCCGGAAGATATTGATGAGAATCTGTGCACACACATAGTTTATGGCTTTGCGGTGCTCAACAGTAACTCGCTGACAATAAAAACACACGATTCGTGGGCTGATATAGATAATCGTTTCTACGAACGTGTTGTAGCTTACAAGAGCAAGGGTATTCGAGTTACCGTGGCTATTGGTGGCTGGAACGATTCATTGGGCAGCAAATATGCACGCCTTGTGCTCGATCCTCAGGCACGCGCACGTTTTATTCAAAGCGTTCTTGATTTCGTTGAAAAATACGGCTTTGAAGGGCTCGATTTAGATTGGGAGTATCCAGTCTGCTGGCAAGTTGACTGTTCTAAGGGCGCGCACGCAGAGAAAGCAGGATTCGCAGCACTGGTGCGTGAATTGTCTGAGGCATTCAAGCCGCGCGAATTGCTACTGTCAGCAGCAGTTTCGCCCAGTAAGACCGTCATCGATGCAGGCTACGATGTACCTACGCTATCTAAATATTTCGATTGGATTGCTGTCATGACTTATGACTTCCACGGACATTGGGATAAACAAACTGGACATGTGGCGCCGCTCTACTATGTCGACGGTGATTCGAACGAATACTTTAATGGTAACTATACTATGCATTACTGGATGAAGCTAGGCGCACCTTCCAGCAAGCTCATAATGGGTATGCCACTCTACGGTCAATCCTTCTCGCTGGCTGATCAGAAGCAACGTGGATTAAATGACAAATCCATAGGCCCAGGACAAGCTGGAACGTATACACGCGCAGGTGGCTTTTTGGCTTATTATGAAATATGCGAGAAGATAAGCAATGGCGGCTGGTCAGTGGTGCGCGATGCTGAGGGTCGCATCGGTCCTTTTGCGTACAGTGGCAATCAGTGGGTCTCATATGACGATGTCGAGGATATCAGACGTAAATCACAATTCGTGCGTAGCATGGGTTTGGGTGGTGGCATGGTATGGGCATTAGATCTTGACGATTTCCGTGGACGTTGCGGCTGTGGTAAGCATCCGCTATTACGTACTCTTAATCAGGAATTGCGTGGTATACCTGGACAGCGTGCGCACGATTGTACATAAGCAGGTAATGTGTACGGGAGCTTAGTAGAGTATATATTTTAAACAAGTGCCAATATTTATACGAACTTACATAAATAGCGGAATCTGTTTTGAAGATTACGCATATCGAATATAGTTTTAGTGAGAAAATAAAATTACATTTTAATATAACCATGTTTTTTTTTTCGCATGGAGTTAATGACTATAGGAAACATACATATACACACAAAATTAATTCATATTTTCAGTTAAAGAAAAAGGTTTTAAGATGGAACTTTTCGAGAAAAAAGATGAATTTGACAAGCAAAAAGAAAAGCATTATTGTTTTTGTTAAAATGTTGGGTATTTACCAAATTAGTCCAACGATGTTTCAACTGTATGATGCTTGCCATAGAAGAAGTTTTTGTCTTCTAATGCTTTTCCATTAACCATTCTGATGTGATTAAAATACCTTACCACCGAGCATTTTTTTAATGTTTCTGAATATATACACTCTCCACTTTCACCCACATAATTTTTTAAGAGGTTCTTAACCATCCCTCCCCCTTTTGAGGACAGCTTGCTACGCCCATGCAAGTGTCCATTATATGTTATTTTTTTAAGTAAAACAGTTTTTCAAGAAGTTTAACTATTATATTGAACGTCAAAAGCGTTCCTCTTAGACAACATTCGTACATAATGAATACTTTTGAGCAATAAAAATAATACTCCGTCCGACTTATTCTTAAGAAATCGTGTCAAGATAGAACAAATAAAACTTAATTTTGTGCCAAAAAAAATTCGTTAGAAAAAGTTCCATTGCCCGAATTTATACCATAAGGAAATTAATAGCAAAAATGGTACTGTCGAAAAGCATTTTGCTCCTCCCTTCTCACAGTATGTAAAGAAAAATGAGGACGAAAGCATAATAAGCATAGGTCGTTCCAATTCAATGGCTTATAAAATCATTATTTAATATCCGACTTGATGAAATTATTGGATTTTAGAGTGATGTTATCTCTATTAAAGATTCTCTATACTGGCATTAATTTTGTTTTGCCCTAAGAATTTTTTAGCCTTGAGGGTGATTTTACTTCTTCCCATAAAATCAACAATTTTTAAATAAACTCGTCAAATTCCGGCAAAGCTTTGTAGCTTCCCGAAAGTGTGCGTCGTCGTAATCGTCGCCCTTGCGCGACTAATATATGTGTTCGTTGTCTCTACGTTGACATCTGGTTCCGATATGTCATAGTATTTAATAACGCTTCATAAACTTTCTTATCTGTTGTGCTCATTTTATTCGAAGTCTTCACATCGTATTCTGTTTTGTAGTTCACAATACGGAATTCATTTAGGAATGTTTCTTTACAGAGTCTCTGTATCGTGCCAAAATTTATATATTGAATATAATGGCCAAAGACAGCTTTCTTGTGGCAACACAAAATAGCACGGGCAGTCATTAAACCCAATGAAGTGTACTTAAGCTTTTCTTTCACCGAAGTTAACGTTATTTCTTTTTTAAATAAATTAAAAAAAGAAAACATATTAACTCATTGCAAATTGGGACTCCACGACGAACAGCTGATGGCTTTTCGTAAACGGTTATGCCGACCGTTTCGACTATTGCAATGTGCTGCAGTGTTGCCGTTTTGGTTTTTTAAACGCTAAATCTAGCTATTTTTTAATTATGATAAGAGGAAAATTTCTTTATTATAAAATATCAAATTAATAATACGTAATATTTAAATTATGTTTACATAGTGATGTATATTTTTAAGTAAAATAGCGAAAGGGCTTAATAACTAGCTTGTATATAAAAAAATAAATAGGTTTAGTAAAGGTAGCTTCAGACTATAAAAGAAATCTGACAACAATTTTAAGGTAAAGCAGTTTTTGTTGTTTGAGGTTTATTAACAGGCGGGACTCAATTGCAAATTTTAATCGGAAAGAAAAGTAATGGGTCCCGTCCTTTAACTAAACTTAATGCCGATATATAACTTAAGACTTCAACTCATAATAGAATCTGTTAATACGAAGTAGAGATTACTTTGTTTATAGTTTTGCTATTCACAATCTTGTTTCAGTCGTTTTAGTGCATTACTCTTAAATTGTTATTTTATTTTAGATTTTTTAGTGTCTCGGTACACTCTTATGAACAAAAAAGTTTGTTACTTATTACTTTATTCTCCACAATAAAATTAAAACATATAACTTATATCTATTTTTATAATCCCCATTTACATTCCTTTATTTTTATAGCCTACTAAACATTAGAGTGTCTGTTACTTGTACAAAAAAAAAAAAAAATTTAATTATTGTCTATCTGTCTGTCTGTTTGGCTAATCCCCTCAACGGCTGAACTTATTTTATTGAAACTTTCAGTGTCTGATAGCTGATGATAATGAATAACTTAAGCTACTTTTATTTTAGAAAAAAAATTAGAGTTCAAAACAAAAACGGTTGAACAAAAATACCACCCACTTTTCTCTACCCGCCGTGCCATCACCGTCAAAACGACCAACTATGATGCAAGTAAAGAAATTGATCGATTATGCACGTCTCAAGTTTGTTCCTCTGAAACTGTGTAGAAACGGTTCGCAATGCAATCCCAAGCAGCCCATATAAAATATTTTCTTCTAATGACAGCAACTATATGAAGCAGTTTAAATATTCCGACACCTATAGATGTTCGATCCATTTCCATTTTTTTTTCCAAAATAAATTTTTATACTGCAAGTTAGTTAGCTTTTTTCTAGCTATATTTCCACAATAAGAAAAAGCTGTTTTTAGTTGCTCCGCCAAAACGGCAACACTGGTAATGGAGCGACAGAGACAGATTACGGCGAGACTTCAACGTGTACGGTTCGTTCCGGTCGCGTTGCATCTTGTTTATAGTTTTTGTTTATAAATTTTAAGTACGAATTTCGACACACACTGCAGCAAAATTTTAAACAATTTGAAAGAAAAATGAAATTAAATATGTAAGCAACCAGCAAAATCGAACCGAACTGAACGAGCGTGACGTCATCGCGAAAAATTGCGTGCAATAATTTTGATGGTATTTGCTGGCGCCAGAGTTGAGCGGAGGGCAGCAAGTTGAACAAGTTTAAATCAAGAACGGCGACAGTGAACCACAACATAATTAAAGTGATCGTGTGTAGTGCATCATTTTATTATAGATAAATATATTATTAAAGAAATTCTTTAGATAACTTAAGCCAATCAAAAGAAAGAATATGTTGCGCCAATGTCAAAGTGGAATTATATCAACACCAACGCTGCGAACTTGTTTATCCAGAATATGTGATAACACAGAGAAGCATATCTATACATTTTTCGAACGTAGATATTTGCGGACTAGTAGCGCAGCTTTATCCTTAGCGCTCCATGCGACGCATCAACCGCGTCAGTTTTTACTTGGCAGCTCCAATCATAGGCGGCTTGAGCTGCGCGCGCAGCATAAAATGGCGTATCTAAATAAACAAAATGCGCAGGAGTTGATCTGCAATTTAACGGATACGGAACGGGATGCGCTCAAGGAGGCGATAGGACGTTACGAATCGTTTCAGATGAAAAAGGCTTACGAAGGTGAGTTTTTTTTTTTTTTTTTGTATGTTCTGATTGCTTTAATAGATATGGAATTACCATAATAAACTGATTACAAATAAAATCAACAGCTGTATAAAATAATAAACTACGCATTTGCTGCGGTGAAATAAAATTGTTTGAGTCGTCATCACGTCGTTTGTCATTTTTGCCATTAAGTGCCGCATTTACATATCGTAGTTCTCGATGCCATGTGCGACAGCCTGTTCGTGGAAGCAGTGACAATACTGATCAGCTGCCTCGCAATGATCGGCAGATACCTCGATGGCTTCACAAGCTGCACCAATTTCCATAGCAATCTTCATTTTGGCAGGATCGTTGTCCGTGTACATCTTAGCGTGTTCGTCACCCACGGTTTTATCGAATTTTCCGTCGGGAGTCATTACTTTTAACTTTTTCATAATGCAAGCGCGCAGACATTTGCCCGCCTTTGTTGAGGCAGGCTGTTTTTTAATTATGTCGTCCATATCCACCTGTGCTGAACCTACTTCGCTGGCGCAGGCTTCTGCTATCTTCATAAATTCAGCAATAGCAGCATTTTTATCAAAGGCCTGACTACGTACAACGCCGCAGATCAGGCAGAGCGCAAGAATAGCCAAGTGACGATACATTTTGGTAAAAATTGAGATTTTTTGGAAAACTTTAAACTTGTGTTTAGTTAAGCAACTGTTAGCTACTGTTTGATATTGTTAGGAAATCGGCATCTATTTATATTTCCAAAACAAACGCAGCCAAAAATCTTTCAGCTGTGAAATTATAGGCTTTACTTTATTGACATGGTCTAGACTATAGCTGCTAAAACGCCCCTTGTACTTTATGAACTAAAATATTTAAATAGATATTATGGTAACTAAACAAATATGTAATTTAAAAGTAAGAATATACTAAATGTTATAATTAATTTCAAGTTCAATTCAGCAGCTGACAAATGCAAAAAGAGTTGAATCATTGTTGACATCATACATGGCCACTTGCTTCGATATGTTAAGCAAGTAAATCATTTGCTATTCGTTTGCATACATATGTATCTACGTGCCTGGCATGCTGTGTTTGTGAACTATAATATAGTATTACCACCCACTGCCTAGTACACACAAACAATTACTGTGTGCGTCCGAGTCTATATAGTATAAAGTATCTACACATGTACGGAAAATCACTTCGAGATTTCAAATGCCACATCTCTCTATTCAAATGCAACAGATTTGTAGATAGAAGTCACAGCGCAACATGTGTTGGCCATAAAGCAAGAGATTCAGAAGTGTTAAACTACTTTCGACTTCACATTGAGCACTACTCTGGATTTGCATATCTTTGCTACTCTACCTTCGCTCTCTCAATTTGCAAAATCAATAAAAAATCATTTATTTATGCGCACCAAATTGGGTGATTTGTATACTGCTACGACTCCAGCACTGCTCTACCCCAATACTTCGCATTAACTTCTCCACTGCTGACTAAATGTATCTGCGTATCTTTATCTACAAGTATAACTGTGTATCTTTTTATGTATCTCTGCCAGCTTCATAATCAAATGTGGCATATATCTTACCTTACACTGTGCACCGTACAGCAGGATACACAACATTCAATTGAGTCTGTGTGGTAAATCAAGTGTTTGCCTCTGCGTACGTGCCTGGGGAGTCATAGTCGGTTTTTGATGATAACACAGATGCGTAGTGCTATTAATGACGAAAACGCTGATGTGTTTTGAAAAGCATGATGAGCAACGTCATTATTTTCACATTTACACGTATTTTTCAAAACTTTTTTTTTTTTTTTATAGCTTTTCAAACTTTTATGAAAGTTTTCGTTTATGCTAAAAAATTATTAATAGGTATTCGCATTGAAACAGAACATTTGTTTGCAAAACCAAACAAAAAAAAAACCAAAAGTGTTTGGAAAGAATTCTTAAAATAGTTTTCCGACGCTCTTTGAATGCATATTTTTGTTTTGTACTCGAACATTCATTGAAATTTTAAACATTTTTGTAAATGTCCGAGAATATGTAGTACAAATAGTACAAAATTTTTTCGAAAGGTGTCGTCGGACAACACATAAAATGTGTACGTGCATGCTTGATCAGTTGTACGAGAGAATTCGATCGAGAAATGTTTCTCAGTTTTTAAAAAAAAAAATTTTAACACATTTAAGAGATCAACTTAAATCGATAAATCTCTGCATCTATTTGAGGCACGGGAATGAAATTTAGTACATATATATGTGTTGATGGGATAGGAAGAAAATCATTTCATGAGTTTGTTCAAGGTCGGTGTGGCGGTGCCCCACCATCGTATTAGCGATAAACAAAATTTAACATCTCTTTGTGGTACGGGAATGTAGATATGACAAGAGAAGTAAGATTCATTAGAAAACTGGGGATGATGTGGATTCAATAGGAAACTCATATTTACAACATTTATTTAGACAAAGGTATTAACGGAGCGCATTATTATCTCACTTTTAAGTTCCCGCACCATAATCAAAGCAATAATTAGCTGTGAATTGAACAGTCTGGTCATATTTCATATATTCATTTTTCTATCCAAAGAAAAAAAATCGTGTTGAGATTTTAATTTAATAAATTTTTTGTTGAAAGTCATGTTGAATAATTTCAATAATATTCGAGTCAGAATTTTAAAATTTAGAACATTCATAAAGAACTAAAGAAAAATTATTCAATGATTAGATTATAAATATTGAAGTTATTCAATTAACAATTTTTCATAGTAAATGTCTTCTAGCACCTGCACTTGGGTGCAAATGTACCTCAGTTCATATACATATATAAAAATGATTGTATGTGCGTTTGTATGTTCTTTATAGTTTACTACACCAATCATCCGATTACTACGAAACTTTGGGAAGTTATTATCATGCGCAAAGTATCAGTAGATGTATTATCGTAGAATATGATAATTGCTATCCAGAATTTTTAAAGCTTTATGAGAATTATAATTAACATAATTCTCATAATAATGAAGATAATTCCATAATAGTAGGTTTGTGGTTAGGTTTCGGTTTGTGATGGTGCGTGATTGTGAGAAGGAGTTTGGCACATACATTTCATACAATTTATCTGAAGCAGTAATAGGCGAAACTTAATATCCAAATATTGAAGGTTCTATCTCTAATAGTTCCCAGTCGTCTTTTGATGCTGTTCAAATATGCTGCCAGTAAAATACGTTTATAAAAACTGAATATATCACTTCACCTTATGGGTAAAATGTATAAAAACGATAAAGTTTGACCAATATTTAAATATACTCAATTAATTTACGACCGCTCCCCGCAGTCTGAACAAGTTTATAAAAAACGCCAAACCACACATAATGTCCGCGACGCAATTTTAATATTTTTGCAGGCAATTTGCAATAAAAAATAAATGCAAAAATTTAATTATTTCTCTTAATTAAATATGCATACCCATTTTTTATTATTATTATTATTATATGTACATATATATGTAACGCATTACTCTACACAAACACTAAAATAAATATTTATTTTGAAAACTATATTAGTACATGTAGTACATTTCTAATTTTGTAAAAAAATGCGTTAGTTGAAACTTTGCTCCAGATTTATATACTCTAAGAAACCTCCATACCAATTTAACTTTCATTGAAGTTCGTCAGATTTCGAAACACAAGACATTCTACGTATTTTCTAGTTTCTTATTTCAAATTCAAAATAAAAAACAAAAACATGCGCTGCTCTTTCTTTGGCACGCTTTGTCAGTGGCATTAAATGCTTGTTTGTTTCATATTTTTAGCAAAAAGGAATATTCTTATTTATTTATGCTCATTTATTCGGGTTTTAGTTTTATTTTAGCTCCTCTGCTCATTAAAATTTCATTGTCAAAGCGAAAACGTGCGACGCCAAAAGCGTTTCAGTAGTTGAAAAATCTAGCAAGCGCGACAGCAACAACCCGCTCAGCGACTTATTTAGTTTATACTCGTATTTTGATAGCATTGAATTTGGAGTGCGATTCTTTCTGGTTTCGAACCGTACAAACTAATTTCAGCAAGTATTTTCCGCTGTATTTTAATATTGAAGTTTATATCTCCCAGTTGCTCACTCACTCACTTCCCACTCGAAAGTTACAAGTGGTTCAATATACGTAATACACCGTGCCGTGCAATCATCCGTTCTTTCTCTGTAAATTTTTGGCCGTTTACTAGTCTGGATGTAACAGCAGTTTCAACTAAAGAATGTTTGCGAAAGTTTGTAAAAGTTTTTGATTAGTTTTGCTTAACTCAGATACTCTGTAAAACGATAAAGTGAAAAACTTAAAACTTGACAGAGAATCGGGTAAAGAACCATCAAATGCTAATTGTTTTAAGAAAACATTTTCTTTTTGTCGAAGTTATCTAACATTTTTGCGCTGTGTTTCTTTGTTTCTGTTCCCTGCCTGCAGAAATTCAGTAACCAAGTTTATTTGGACACTTGGTGATAAGAAGTTTATCACTGACGTGACTCGTAACTCTTTTACTTTATCTTGTCGCACATTGACTGATAAGTGCTCCGACATTGACGTTGACAGAGATAAAAAGCCGTTTGTGATTATGGCACGAAAATGTAGGTTAAATGGAGCTGTCTGTCGCCCTGTTGTGGTCGAATGTTTTAATCTCTGAAAAATGTATGTTTCTTAGCATTGATTTTTGCAGTCTTTATTTAGCTGCTTAAATCCAAATAGAAATTTGTATGCTCTACTAACGTTTGCAGTATGCATTGCTAGGTCGATTTTTGTATAGAGTTGGAACAAAAATTGGTTCGTATTTTCGCCCTTTATTTTAAATCTTTATAAAATTGCGTACAATAATCGGAATTAGTTCAAAAAAGTGCGATTTTGATCAATAACTTGTTGCCAACGAGATGCCAACATGATTATGCTCCGCTTATAGAAGCTTGGTTTCCTATTGGCAAAAAAGCGAGACAGTAGATTTTCGCAAGCCCCTTTTGAGGCCAATTTCTCGTCAGCTAATTCGACATTGACAGGAAGAGATGGTAATTCGATGGTGATAAGTCCGGACTATAAGGTGGATGCATAAGGACCTCCTATCCGAACTCCCGGAGCTTCTGGCGCGTCACAATCAAAGTGTGTGGTCTGGCGTTGTCCTGATGGAACTCAATGGGCCAATCCCAGCAAACACACAGCAAAACCTTCCTCACCGTCAATACGGGCTTGGCAACCGTTTGAGCCGCTTCGTCACCCTTCACCCACGACTGTTTGCGCTTCACGTTGTCGTAAGTGACCCACTTTTCATCGCCAATCACAATTCGCTTTAGAAATGGGTCGATTTTGTTGCGATTCAGCAGCGATTCGCAGATGAAAATTCTGTCCATGAGGTGTTTTGGTGTCAACTCAAATATCGCGTTTTTTTGTGTAGCCAAGCTTCTTCAAATGCCATTGAACGGTCATATTACTGGTATTTAGCTCCTGGGCGATGGTACGGCTGCTACTTAGGCGGTCTATCTCGATCACTTCCTTGATTTTATCGACTTCTTGATTTTCGTCTTTCCTGTGAGTGTTTTACTTCAAAATTGCTTGGTAACCCCAAAATAGCATCTATTTATCGTGACTCTTCACATGACCTTCAGGCTGACGTTTTTGTGGCTGGTTATTTCGGATCCAAGATATACGAAGTTTTCTACAATATTGAAACGTTGAAATATTCCAACGTCACTGAACGTCCAAGACGCGATGACTGCATGCGAGAACACACCAAGTACTTCGTGTCCTCATTCACCGCTAGACCCACGACGATCAAGCCCAAGTGATTGGGAGCATATTGAAGCATATTTAACCAACTCTTCGCCGCCGGGCTTGAATAACTCAGCTGGCTGCCATCAGCCCATTTTTCAGCTTTTTAATAACCAAATCGACCACGTTATAGTCCTGTGGCTCTACAAAAGTGCCACCTTTAACTGGTGGTTTCAGTATCATTTCTCTATCGCTGGTATTCTGCGCTTTATCGCCCCCAAGTATGTAAATCTTATGATAAAATTTTCGAGCTTAATTTCTGTCACATAACTTCTCAACATCCTCTAACTCAAGACTCGTTTTTCTTGCGTCTGAAAAGGCGTTTTTTTCTCAGTCCGTTTCTCTTGATACCGCTCTGTTACAGCTCGCGTTGCTCCCGATTGCAGAGTTTGCTGGTAGGAATTGTTCTTATCTGCAGCGAAACTCATCGTCGTACAAAGAATTAGTCACAGATTTTGTATAACCAATGGACAGATAATTATTATTTAACCGTATTAAGTCTTTTGTGGGAGAAAATCCGTCAATGATCAGAATTTTGAAGAAAAAAAAAACATTTGCTGGATTTTGGGAATTGCTATTGACTCTGACAATCGATAAGATGGTTAGGTGTATGAATCAGATGATCTTCAAAGTAATTACATACGAAGACAATAGTGCAATTGCAGACAGTGACAGTTATTGGAGGAATCACTATCCACTCTCTTCAATCTTTCAGACTTATTTCAACGTCGTTATATATTTTATATATATTTCAAAATAAAAAACTATAAAACATATTATAAGGCCAATGAAGATTCCGCTGAGAAATAATTATAGTCATACATTTCAAGTTAACTTTGAATAGCATACAAAAAATTTGGTTGGTCTAATTATACATCCTTGACACACTTATAAATGCAGAATATATAAGAGTTTTGTTGAAAGTATGTATATGTAAACGTATATATGTATGTATGTATGTATATGTAGAATGGAAACAGCTAAAAAAGTAAATGCTCTAATCTATTCTTATGCTTCCCTAATGTCACAAATGGCTTCCGTCTGCTGGTAATTACATTAAACCCTCTTGTTCCTTTGCAAACGTGCAAAAGATGTCACTTTTTCTCATAGTTTAAAATTAAATTAGACTATTCATTAGCTGCACAATTTCGTCCTTTGTACTTGTAGAGGCAAAGCATTACATATACTAAGTAATGAACCCATTTCTTTCGCATTACTTCTACTTTTGCAGACGGACCGACGTGCTAAAAGCTTGGTCGTGTAACAGAAGCTAAACCAAAAGTGAAATGTTATTAAATGAAGTTCATTGTGCCATGAAAAGTCACGAGAAGCTTTTCCTAAGCGCTATCCGCACAATAACTATTTAACATTCTATTTATTTTGTTCCGTTTGACCTCCGTTTGTATACGAAGGCGATATCGTTGGCGGAACTTCTTTGAACTTTAAAGGTGAACAGCTGTGTGCGTCCGAACGGGAAAAATACTAAAGTAACCGATGTGGAAACCAGAAACGAACCACAAAACCGCGATTGAGGAACAAAATTTGCATACGCATATATATATGTACATATATACAAAATATATAAAGGAAAACAAAAACATCCGTCCTTGCACTCGTTCGAATTGTATGCGAAACTGAAATTTATTTTGCACAATTTATGCTGTTGTTTGTTCTTTTTGGAAACAACAATTTTGCACAAAAACAATTTTCGTTAGCTATAATCGAGTTGAAATATGTGCTCAATAAATTGTTGCGTGTTATTGAAAAATGCGATTTCCCAGGAAAAATATAGCCTCATCGAATGCTGGCAGAACAAAAGTGCAGTAATTTATATCAATTATTTAACGTGCAGAGAAACATTCGAGCGCGGCTTAAATACATCATTCACACACAAACACATACGCCGGCATAGCTGTATATGAAGTGTTAAGCGCCATGGCGGAGTGTTGGGTAGGCGTTGGACCATCGATTGGTTTCATTATTCTCATATAGAGCACTGAAGCAGCCATATTTAACAAATTTCCCCATGGAGTGACAAGTTTATGCCACTCTGTATTGGCGAACAAATTTCGTGCTGTGTGGCTTAATATGGTGCATAACAGTGAACATCCGGAAAATAAAGAACAGTTGAATGGAAATTCGTTGGCGCAACAATTAATAGTCAATTATTAGTTGTTTTTTTTTTAGCTATTAGAAAGATTAATGAAAATGTATTGAGAAATTATAGCAGATTGACCCAGTGAAGTTTACATACAAACGTTAACATTTATTAAGGATACAATTTTAAAAAAAAAATGTATATATATAAATGAATATATGTATGTATTTTTGTGGGCTTGTATGATTCCTACACCATCCATCCGATCACCAACTTTAGGAAGTTATTAAGTGCACTCCCGCGCATAAAATCCAGTAACCAAATTCGTTATAGCTTCACAGCTATAATTAGAGGGATAAAATTTGTTGTACATGTTAATAGGATCAAGAAAAGTAATTCTGTTAAGTTTGGTCCGAATCGGAGGGTGTAATGCCCCACCCCCATATAAAACGTAAACGAAAATCATTCATTCAAGTTATAAACCAAATTTAACATATCTTTGAATCCATTTGAGTGAGTATGTTAATGGAAGAAGTAATTTTGAAAAGTTTGATCAAAATAGGTGGGGGCGCTGCCCCATCGCCATATAAGCGATAACCAAATTCAACACCATATTGCCATATTGAATTTTAGATTTTAGTCTTTAGTGAGAAGAATAAAACAAATCGTTTGACGTATAAAAGCAAAATCGGTCCACGTATTTGGTCTGTATAGTGCCTTAAAGGAACAAGCTTTGCGTTCGCAGTCTGATAGAGCATACAAAATGTATATTCTTGATCAGCATGAAAACAACTGTTAAGACGAATGTGGTTATCTAGAGCCACCGCACTATAACGAGGTCGATTCGGTTATTAAAAAGCTGAAAAATAACAAAACGGCAGGTTCTGATGGGCTGCCAACTGAGTTATTCGAAACCGGCCGCGAAAAGTTGGTTAGGAGTATGCACCAACTTTTATGCAAGGTATTGTCCGGTGAACGCATACCCAATGACTGAAATCTCAGTGTTAAGACATAGAACTTTAAGAAAGGATACCCCGCTGTTTGCGCCAACTACCGGAATAAGTCTTCTTTCCATTGTATACCAGATTCTGTCGTGAGTATGGAGATGATATTCCAAATATTCACATTACGACAAATCTTGGAAAATATCCCTGAGTTTAACAAAGACACACAACACCTATTTGTAGGGAAAACCTCTCCGAACCCTTTGATACCAAGAGAGGTTTCAGACAGCGTGATGCGCCTTCGTTCAATTTTTTTAGCTGCTGATGGAATACATCGTACGTCAGTGCTCGTACATACAGAATATGTTGCGCTCGATCATCCAAAGGGAAGATGATATTGATATCATAGGTACTCAGCAAAGAGTTTTGAGAAATTGAAAAACAGTCTCGGCTCTAGGGTCTAGCGGTGAATGAGGACTAGACGAAGTACTTAGTGACGGTCAGTGACGATGGCGAATTCCAACTTCAATGTTGTAGAAAACCTCGTATATCTTGAATCCGAAGTAAACAATAACAAACGCGTCGTAAGAATGTCACATTGTATCCACGAATCGAACCAATTTTTGGAATCTTCATGTGGTCTGAAATGTTGCTTAGACAAGCTATGTATATAACAATGTTTGAATCCATTATCATGCAAGAGAATAATTTAGTCGTGTCTGATATAGTATTGTGCACGCTTTTGCTTTAATGTTTCTCTTAGTCTTATCAATTGTATTTGGTAGAGCGCCCCAGTAATGATTTCATTGGGTTTGAGCAACTCTTAATAGACGACTCCCAGCTGATTTCACCAAACACACAAATAGAGTTCTTTGGCATTTATATTTGACTTAGATATATACATATGTTGAGCCTTCGCCTGGTAGTCCCAAGATTTCCTTATTTTTAAGTTATAATAGTGAATCCATTTATCATTACCTGTGACTATGCGAAACATAAAACCCTTTCATTTATTTCAAACGATTTCAAACCATATGAAATAGCTTCTTAAGTCACTCACAATGTAAATGCAAGTTTTTTTTTTTGACTTTGGCATGAAACTTGATCCAAATAATGTTATCAAATTCGCATCATACTTTTTCTGAAAATGTACTGTTCCTAAGCTTTTAAAACCACTCACATCAATTCCTCTCACTTAAAGCCACCTCAACATATGCTTCTACAAGCAATCGATGCACTTCAGCTGCAGATTTTTTCAAATTGAAGAAGTAAATCAATAGTTTCTGCAAATGACGCTTATTCGATGCCAAACTTGACATTTTTCGCACGGAAAAATAAATGATTCTAATAACAATGTTGGTAATATTTCAAGCTTATGTTGTTGACAGATGTCCCACGTGATGTTAATTGGTTTTATATCTAAAATTTTTTATTATAACTTACCCGTTTTTAAAAGAAGAACCAAGCAAACCCTTCTGCTACTTTAAGATTTTACACTAAATTTTAATTTTTATATTTTATAGAAAATCTATTGTGGAATCATAATACACAGATTGGTAACAAACTGTCCGGTTTTAAAATTGGTTTAGTTAGAATTTCAAATTTAGCTATGGTTTTTGATTACAGATATCGGTCTTGGATCGAAAGAGCGATTTCGATAACAGGTCGATATGACTGATGGAAAGACTTTGTAGCTTGATTAACAAAAAAATGCAACTAAACAATTACGGAATGCGAAGCAAAGCTTGGTCGCCCAGTTGTATATATATATATATATATATATATATATATAAAAGAGTGTCACCAGATGTAATGTATAAATGTTAGTTAGTTATATGGCCGTCAACCGTCTACCGGTCATGGCCGCGTCTAGGAAAGCGCGCCAGCCTCCATAATCCTGTGCGCGCTGGCGCCAGTCGTTCTGAATGCCAAGTACGGAGAGATCTCTTCATACCTGGTCATTCCATCGAGTGCCCGGTCGTCCTCTATGTCGGCGTCCACCAATCAAGTTTGGGCCCCCCATGTAAACCATGCGTGCTGGAGCACCTTCGTCCATTCGAATGAGGTGCCCAGCCCAGTGCAGCCGCTGGAATTTTATGCGCTGGACTATGTCAACCTCATTGAATAGCTCGTACAGCTCGCGGTTCATACGGGACCTAAACTCGTCGCCGACTCTAATAGGACCAAAGATCCTGCGAAGAATCTTCCTCTCGAAGACTTCCAACGCTGTCTCATCCGACTCAATCACGGTCCATGCCTCTGCGCCATACAGTAGGACCGGGAGTATCAGCGTCTTATAGATCTTTATTTTCGTCCGTCGAGAGAGGGCTTTACTTCTCATTTGCTTGCTCAGCCCAAAAAAACATCTGTTTCTTCGCCTGATCTCCAGGCTGACGTTGTTGTTGCTGGTGATCTCTGTTCCGAGATAGACGAAGTTTTCTACAACACTGAAGTTGAAATTCTCCATCGTCACTGACCGTCCAAGACGCATTGACGGAGTGCGAGAAGACACCAAGTACTTCGTCTTGTCCTCGTTCACCGCTAGACCCATGAGCCGAGACTGTTTTTCAATCTCCGAGAACGCCTTGCTGACTCGCCGTTCCTGCGTACCGATGATATCGATGTCATCGGCGTAAGCGAGCAGCATCACTTCCTTTTGGAAGATCGAGCCCGACATACTCTGTATGTACGGGCATTGGCGTAGGATGTATTCCATCAGGAGATTGAAAAAATCGCACGATAGAGCATCGCCCTGCCTGAAACCTCTCTTGGTATCAAAGGGGTCGGAGAGGTTTTTCCCCACCCTGACAACGCTTTGTGTGTTAGATAGCGTCGCCATGCAAAGACGGACAATCTTTGCCGGGATACCTAGTGCAGACAGGGCGTCGAAGAACTTCGCTCTTATCGGCGTGTCGAAAGCGGCTTTGTAATCGACAAATAGGTGGTGAGTGTCTTTGTTGAACTCACGGGTCTTTTCCAAGATTTGGCGTAATGTGAATATTTGGTCACTGGTCGACCTTTTTGGTCTGAAGCCACACTGATATCGTCCTATCAGTGAGTCGGTATATGGCTTCAGCCTATTACACAAAATGTATAAATGTGTCAGAAAAAAAATCAAGAGAATATTTTATGTTTGAGTAAATGATACTGATGTGTTTTTCATACAACTATTTATATTTAGCTACTACATTCATACTTGAATTTATTTGAAAATGAATAGGCTTGATTTTCTTCAACATATAAAATTTCACATATAAACTCTTTTGTTTGTACAGAGTATCATATCCTTTAATCGCTCAAAAGTATATACATAATACTTTGATGTCACAAAATGTTTGTAAAAAACTGTCGAAACATTCACACTGACATATGTTAGTATTGTATTGTAGTATGTTTCCTTTTTTTTTTAATTTTTTTCATCCAAATTGGTGCTCGCTATTTACACAAAAATTCATAGCAGTCCCACAGCAGGGCTATGAGAAATCAGTCATCAAGTTTACTTCCAAAAAAAGAAGGAACAAAAGCTGCAGTAGCAAAAAATGACAACAGCAACAACAAAATTAAACCAAAAGCACAAAATGGCGTCGCTTCGCACTGATGAGAAATGTCATACAAATTGCTTCGGGGTCGGACAAACTGTAACACCAACAAAAACAAAAATACACAGCATAAACATAGAACAAACAAAACAAAGCAAAACATGAATAAACAATGCCGAAACGAATACGAGTAAAAGGAAAAACAATAAACGACGCTTCGTCAGATGTGGTCCAGGGAAATAGGGAAATTAAGCTGCGGCTGAGCAAACGTACTTATTTACATAGGCAACCAGTATACCTGCACACATATACACATACATAAGTCATATTTAAGTTCATACTTTATAAATAGGTATAATAAATATCGTTTTATGAAATAATAAATTTATAGATAACAGCGTACAAATAATATGAAATAATATACCTTAATGTATTATATTCGACCAGAGTGCTTGTTCAACTTTTCTACCAGATTTACATCGAGGAATGGGTTTTCATATTTTTAAGACAAAAAGTAGTTGTGTGGTAGAAATAAGATAGTGTTAGGAAGATGAAGAAGGGGTGGCGAAAGGACGTATGTATGTATAAAAATAAGTGTTTTATTGCCTTTTAGTAGTCGAACTATTATCATTTAGGTTGATAGCATGGCTGTTAGTTAGTACCTGTTGGTTTAGGTAGGACACAAGGCACCACGAGATCTTTGTGGATCACGCTTTTGGTATGGAACAGGTGCGCATTATAGATAATTCTGTGAGCCTTGTTTTAAAAATTATGAATAATAAAGCAGTACTCCTGCTAGCTGAGCTCCAGATCAGGATTCAATAGGTCCATGTAGGTTTTATTATCGCCTGTTACTATGTGCTTGCTCCTTAGCTTGAGAGTTGACCTTCGACCGAATAGTCATAAATGCTTTTTTAGCCTTTCATTAAGTCCTTGACATGCACAGATACTTGACTGTAGCGCTGCTTGGAATAACTAATCCGTTGAGATATACTTGGAAACAGTCTCTTCTTCTCTGCGCGAAAGTCGTTTGAGTGAACTTCTCGCGATGCATGATAATGTTCCATTTGTTCAGCCAAGTATTGTTGGTGTCAAGCTGCCTTTGAAGACACAGGCTGAAGTCACCTGTGGGAAGACGTCGGACAGGATAGGAATTCCTGTCGGCGGCCTTCTCGATAATCTTCATGTCAGCTGTATAGAGTGCATAAAGGACTCTTCCCTGTCAAACTCCAGCTTTGCGTTTTATTTTAGAACTTTTTTTCCCACATTTTACAAAGAAGTTTCTGCGCTCAATCTAGGACCTGATGAAGTGATAAAACTATGTTGGCAGAGTTGTCTTAAGCTTGTAAAGCAGACCGGCAAGCCACCCTCTGTCAAACGCTTTCTTTACGTCCAGAAAGACGGGCGAACAATACTTTTTCTCTTCAAATGCATTCAGTATCCTCTCGACTAGTCTATGGCATTGTTCAGCCGTGTCATGACATTCTCTGAAGACAATCTGATGATCAGGGATCGAACCAGCCTTTTCCAGTATTGATCGGATTCTACGCAGTAGTCTTTCGACTACTTATCAGGCGATATGAGGCGAAAGTGGCTGCAGACTTCCCGAATGAGGATTATTTCGGCACATTTTCACTGGGTGGGAAAATGATCTGGCTGCAAGCATTTATTGATAATCTTGATGATTAACTGAATCCCATTCGAAGGCAAGTCATCAGGGGAAATCGAACGATTTACCTATCTCTGATTTAATGCCTCTTTAATATGCAGATCTCCTATTAAGGTATTGAACTTTAACCTTTTGTAACTAGACAGCCAGTCTTGTTGCTGCAATGAAATTTATACATTAGCTTGAAGCGACCACATGTACTAAAAAATTTAAAAATATTGGCTTTATCTGAATACTTTTATATTTTTGAGTAATTCTTTAGGAACATTGTCCCATATATAAAATTTTTCATTCTCGGAAATGTCTCACCTATACAGAAGGATGACAAAGATGGAGCGTAGCCGCGCAAGCCGGGCTCGCTAGTTAAATGTAAATTCTAAGATCTGACTTAGGATTCCCTTTGCCTCAGAAAAAATAGAGTACATTTTGCTAAATTCAAACTAAATTCAAGAATGATGTAAACTGGAGGACAGATTCTCCTTTTAATCTTCACCTGTACTCGTAAATCTGAGTTTTTAAAAAAATTCGAGTAGAATTTTTAGAGGTATTTTTTTAAATATCTCCAACTAATTTTCATGCAATATAATAAGTTTGTCAAATATATATGACCGCCTGAACAGAACTTACTTTGAAGTTTATTTGCAACTAGCTGAACCCCGTTCGCTTCGCCCACAGCCAAACTTTTTACACTTGTCCAATTAATCTTACTTCTTTTGATCCCATGTATACAAATACATCGCTGTATCTCAACTGGATGCAAAGATAAGACCAATTTTGTTTAGCGCTTTTAATAAAAAGTAGCACATGTTCTTCTCCATCATTCCATCTATTTCTATACCAAATTTGATACAAGTTGGGTTAGCGGCTTAGACGTGATGCGCGCACAAACAAAAAACAAACAAACCTTTTTTATGATTTAATTATATACTTGTATATGTATAGATTTAAGAACCAGCTGAAACGTCAGTTGTATGAATTTTTGAAAAGTTACTTTGCCTTTTTTTTTTATTACATTACAACCTTTTCTAAAAATCATGCATATCCTTTACTCAAACATTGCTGAATGAGTGTAAATAAATGTATGTAACACATGCGTCACGTCATGTAAGTCGTTGAATACGAAGATGAATTAAAAAATATAAAAATCAATATTTACATTCTGTGAGACGTCAAGTTTGTGTGTGTGCAACCACATTTAAACTCAAGCCAAACAAAACACACATAAATAGCTTCATGAATAGGCAATAAGTCGAACATTTTCGAATGGTTGAGTATTTATTAAATATTTCCAACGCAAATAGTGGCTTTCAAATACTTGGTAAATAGCGCCGTTTGCCATTACGTGGCAGTTAACAAGCACCCGCAGAAGCAGCTGGCAAATAACTTTTTTACGAGCCTTTAAAGCGCCATTAAATTAAGCAACTAAAGTAAGTTCAAAGCAAGGCAAACGAGGACGAAACGGTAGCAGTTCTACGTAATACGCAGAACCTTACAAGGATATATACGCACATTCGTACTGCTATATACATACGAGAACAATTAAGAAAGTTTTACAAATTTAAAAAAATAATTTGAGAGCATTGAAATTGAAGGGCCACAGTTCATCTAAAAATTTTTTACCAATGCTTTAATGTTTTAAATTTGGGCTATTTTTGGTAATTAAAATTATTAATTATATTCTAAAAGGGCCTATTAGTTTTCCAGCCACGACTTGCAACGTCTTAAGTGTGAGTTAAATCGCAATGAAAATCACTCCCTCTCTATAGCCTTATACAGAGTAACTCCTAAAAGTGTGCAGCGTGCAATGTCGTCCCCGTTTTCGTTACTTTTTTTTTTTTCATTCAACTGACTTACCCAACCGGGCCTAAAAAAGTTTCACTTCAAAAACAAAAAAAAAGTTCCAAACGAACCTATGATGTTCATCTAATGGCTCCGAACATCATTTCTGGAGTACATGTATAATAAAGCTGAATAAAATGATTGATGAGACAGACTGCCATATAGTATGATAGTTCGACAAAAAAATAATGGGTAAGATGACTATAGGCGATAGCGTTCATGGTGTATGATTTTCCTCATTCATTCATCTCAATGAGTGACGAGAATGTAAAAATTAAGAAAATGCCGCAAATTCTTGAATTTCTAGTAGAAATTTATCCTTGTACGTAAATGTTTCGCATGCTCTTTATTTTTCTGACATATGAGAGTCGTGGAAAGAAAAGAAGTCAAATAGGTTAGTGACTTTGCTATTCCTACAGCTCAAGTTTCCATTGTGGAAAATGTTTTGATGTAATTGAGACGAAATTAATGAATTCACGGTAGGAGCTTTAACCGAATGCAAAATTTCCTTAGGAAAAATGATGGGAGAAATATTGGAATATGTATGTACATTGCATCCAATGAACATCATTAACCGTTTTTAGAAAAATTAGAAAAATTCTGTTATGTTCTGGATAGTATTATAAAGTTTGTAATTCTTTTTAGGCAATGCCTCCTTTTTAGGAGGCATCGGACACCTCATAAAGTATGTTTATCCGTTATCTGCGCATCAAGATTGGTCGTTTAAGCTATGATTTAAATTACAGCAACATTTTTTTAATAATAAATATTTTGTAATTGTTTTAATAAATTGGCTTACAAAGTTTGATAAAATAAGGTTTGACTTTAAGTTTTATTAATAAAAGTTGATATTGTATAAATTGTACTTTTATATCGGTTCAAAAAATTGAGGCTTAGGGCATTTTAGTATGAGTACAAGTAGATAAATCGTTACTCACGGAATTTTTATTATCAGAAAATGTTTTCAAATTTACGATCACGGAAGGGTGGGCGCCACGGGAGAGTATGATGAGTAGGTGAGAGTATTACGAAGACTTTTTTTCGAACCTATAATTTGTGGTTAAAAGAAAAGTGTGCTAAGGTATTAAATGTTATGGGAAGATAGTAATATGGATTATCTAAAGGAGGAAATCCCGAGGAGGGTGCTGGGAAAGATATTGTGATAGGATGAATACTGTATCTGATCTGACAGAGCGTTATCGGCACGGAATGTGATCGGGGAGAGCTTGCTATAAAAATTGTTCGGTGACAAAATTGAACTTGAGCAATTTCGTTCACAGCGATACCCAACCTTTACAAAAAAAGACAAAGAGAGCCACCGGGTCCGTTAGTATTATAGAAGAATAAATGTTTTGATCATTCTGGATGCCAAATTGTTTGTTGATTGTTTTCAATAGTGAAACCCAAATCAAGTACACAGAGTTTCAGGGTTTGTCTGTTGATTGGTTTAGATGGGGAATACCAAATAAATTAGACACATTTGTTTGTGCTTTCAGATCCAGATGTGTGTTTTGATTGGTTTAATATGGAAAACCAAATCAAGTTTACCCACTAAGCAAGTCTCAGTCCTAGGAATCGATTTCCGTGGTTTTTTAATAATTAGGATATTAGGACAACAAACCCTAGGAGGAGCTTGTGAAAAATTGCCATAAAACATTAACATAAACTATAAAAAAAAAAATAAAAAAAAAAAACATCGACAGGACCTCATCAAGAAGTGGCGCCACTAGAGAGTGCCCTGGAAAAAAGTTCGGTAAATCTTAAGACACACCTTTTATATACAGTATAAAGAAACGAACGTTACGACAAAATTGGTCCCATTGCCGATCTCTTCATTACTTTACTACCTATAAATAGTTTTGCTTTGGTACCACTGTCTTCCACTGTTCGATGTTGTTCCTGAGCTCCTCTAATATAGTTGGCTTGTTGGTATGATCCATAGGCCTAAAGTAATGCCAAAAATAAAAGAAATGTAAAATGTTAAATCTCATAAGCGAGATGCCCATTCGACCGCACCATTACTCGAGATAACACGGTTATAGAACATCCCTTTTAATAGATCAATTGTTTGAGTAGCTGTGTGGCATCCATCCAATTCTGGCCAATAATAGTTTTCCATGGTACTATAGTGAAAAAATTAACAAAGCAAATAAATGAACATCATCGTTGAAGATATTTTCACAAATTTGAACGGTGCGATCTCTTACTGACACAGTGACATCTAATAGTGAATATCTTGACTCGAAATTTTCCACTATAACATACACAGCGTGTATGGAGCAAGAAATTGGAGCATTTTTTTAGGATCTGCACAGTACTGTTACGTGTTTCGCCAAGAATCCATCATCAGTAGTTTTAGCTTAATTCCTTCTTCATGCTGTGAAGAATTTTCTGTGCTTAAGAACGGTTTTGCCTCGACCGTCTTCAGAGTTTTTAAATTGTGCTCCAACGAACAGAATTTCACTAACTTCTTGTATTGCCCTCTAATAAGTATTCGAATGCATAGGGTAACCAGGTATATAGGAGTGTATTAATTTGTGTTTTTGTTTTTGTATATAAGAAAACCCTAAAAGCATCTACTACAACGTTGAGCCAGAGAGCACGGCATCGAATTGCTCGCGCTTTTCATCTTTGGTCTTGGCTTTAAGCAAACTGTTAGCGGCAGCCGCACAAGAAAGACGTTAGGATGCAGATAAGACATAGAAGATCCTTTACAAGATGACTGCTGACAGCTTAAGGTTGTGCGAGGTTATGTTACAACGCACGTACAAACAAATTTTAATGTCGGATATAATAATACGAAAATGCCGAGTTGCAAGTCAAGAGCGCATCAACAATACGCAGAGTGGTTGGTAGGGTGTAAGTGGGTTGGTGTGTGGTTGGTTGTAGAGAAAATAAAAAGCAACGAAAAGCGTTGATGAAGGAAATTGAAATATTTACACAATTTTAGCAGCAATTTTTCATGTTTGTGGGTTTTTTTTTTTTTTTTTTGTAATTTTCTTTTTGTGAGTAATTTTTTATTGCGGTTTTTACAAATGAAAATGAAAAGGCATTCAAAATAAGCTTTTGTAAATTTTAAGTAAAGAAAAGCTACGGATGCGAAACAGTTCTATATTAAAAGCACTGAAAACGCTCAGAATTTTAACATTTTCTGACCGCTATTTGCTGGCTTTTCTGCGTTTTCGTGCTAAATGCTTCTGAGGCTGGATTATAAATTCGGTGGTTTTACTTGAAATATAGCCTGTCAGCTGAACAAATTAAAAGCAAATTTAAGCTAATTTAACTAAATAAAAAGTTAAACAAAAATTTGCCAAAATGCGGAAATGGAAAATCAAATGAAGTACGAGTTGTTTCAAAAAATTTTGCGGAACTCGATGCTAAACTAACGGATGCGACGCATAAAAATGTCCGCCAGCTGGCGGAAATACGTTTAAGCTAGCAGATACATTTTCCCACACAAACGGAAGTAAACGTTTGGGCAGAAGGCTACAGCGAAAGCGTTTTAAAGTTATATGTGTGAGAAAGACGTATACAAAAATGCTATCGATGTATGGTATGTACACATCCATCTACAAGGTTAGATGTAAAAGAACTTGTAACATAAACAAGAACAAGAATTGTTTTATTAATGGGAACAATATTTAATACTCAATATATTGTATATAGTCTATAAAGTGAAACTGTTAGTTTAAAGTACCAATCCAGAATTATATTGCAGTGCTGGCTGAAAGGAAGAGAAATTTTGAAATACTTACTAATTCTCAGTAATTCGACAAGACACTAGTTCTCGAAAGAATCCACAAACTCGATTCTAGTGTACATAATAACACCATATCTTAACAGTTGGTAGATTAAGCATAATAATCTTCTTGAAGCACTGAGCTGAAGAACAGTTCCTTATTGCACTCTTAGCTTCGATGAGCTATGATCTCTGTACCTTAACCGATTTCTCTAGCAACATTAAAGCTGCTGTGTACAGCTAAGAATCTATTTTTGATGTCAGCTGGTGCTCGAGTAGAAAGCCAATGTTGCATTCTTAACTCGGTTAAAATGGTTAATTTCTAGTTAAGAATTTAAGAGAATTAACTTTTGACCTACTATTCTAGAAAGAATAAAAATATGGAGTTGATAGCATTAATTCGATCATAAATGGCCACATTGGAACCATGTTCTTCAGTTCATTTTCCTTCTGTCTGGATCTCTGTATGAAAATCAAAATCTTGGACTTTATAAGAGATAGAGCCTTCATATTTTTATATTTTAATTCTTCAGATGGCTTGTATTCAATAAACAAGTTTTCCAAGTATGACTTAGACGTTTTCTATTCTCATCTCAATTGAGCACGATTGTAGGAAAGCTCCCGTTTGGTGGTTTGTATGTATACACGCATTATCATGCATATTAATGTGCTGTCTTTTCTTGTTCTTCTGCAGAAGTGAAAGAAGATTTATTTCCAGCACGTTCATCCTCGAACTTAAGAAGGTCAATTAAAGAGTGCTACTCTTTGAAAAGTGTCGCACGCCATTACAGAACTAACAACAAAAATCTTTTTAGAAAATATGAGGTGCGCCCTTCTCAAAATCCACTAATAATTTCTTAAACCGTTGGGTCCATCAAAATTTGAATTAAGAAAAGATAACCCATTCATTTTCAGACTTAAGTGTTAAAATATGACAACCGATTCCCAAAAAGTGTTCAAATTACCAAGCTGCTCCGACTATATGAGAGCTTCTTTTAGTCTGCCACAAGGTCATATAAGAAATTGGAGCATGGCTAAATTTTGGCTACAAAATACCATTTATTAGATTTCGACGCTTATCTTATTCCAAGAGCTTTGGTTTTCATCCCGAACTGCGGTGTAGACTATAGTTGACCTTATCTTTCCAAAAATTAATGATTCCTCACTTGGACATATGGACTAATTTATGTTATGATAGCCTATTCAAAATAAATTTTAAATCTTTTATATCAGTCCTTCTATGTAACAACTACTACATCAAGTATTGTATATGATATATACATATCCACACATATGTATATACATTAACTTGTACATACATACACGCTTATTTACAAATACATTTGTACATATTCTCGACTCTTGTTGCTCGTAAATGCCTTCATTGAATAGTAAATTTGTTTGAACATACGACTTGTGTGTATATAGCGGAAAATAAACTGGCAGCATAAAATTGAGTCCGACTTTTGTTGTACCCCGTAAGGCAGCAAATAAGCTGGTTTATTCTTTCCTCTGTTTTTTTTTTTCTTTTTGTAATTTTTCTTTTTTTAACAACCTTAGTATAGATTTTAGATCCTTGCTGGCTGCCATCAAGCTACATGGAAAAATTTTTATCAGCGCACTTAAATCTCTGCGCTCGTGTTTTTTGATGTTCACTGCCACATGCAGCCACTTGAAATGTAATCAAGTTGATTTCGTGTTGCAATTCCAATGCCTGCTCGCTCTAATGCACAAGTACAACGTTTTGTGGCTATGAATTTTCTCGCCGTTTAGCTTAAGTGCGGTTAGTATGTTTGCTAAATTTTCAGATCGAATTTTGTTGGTGTGGTGTACGAATGTTGTATGTATATAGTTAATTAATTGGTGGTAACGTTTGGCTCAAATAGCCATGAAATATGGAAAATTATGCGGCAACCAACGGATTGGTTGTGGAACGTTTAAAAAAAACACTCACATCCGATTCACTTTACGAGACAAATTGAGCTAACTATTTGCGACTATAGTCTAACTCCAATGAAAATATTCTTTAAATTTTCAATATATTAATTTAAAAAAAAAACGCTAGAGAAGGTCATTCAACGATCTCAAACAACGTAAGCTATATACTGCAACATACTAAGATTGTATGGACGATAAATCAACTGTTCTATGGATTAGGGTAGGTGTTTCTAAAAGCAAATCTGATAAGATTACACTGAGTGCTCATAGAAAATTTAACGGTTTCCACATATGCATGGTCATCTCCTATTTGTCTTAAAAAAGCCACAAGAAATGCCCAAGGATACTTAAACACTCTGGTGAACTGATTTCAACAATGGAATATCCGAACACTTAGTTAGAAGACTACCTTGGACACATCACATTTGTATACCCTGTTCCCATAGGAGAAAAGGGTATACTAAGCTTGTAGAAATATTTGTAATAGGCAGAAGGAGGCGATACAGACAACATAAAGTATGTATATATATGCTTGATCAGCATCAAAGTTCGAGTCGATATAGACATGTCAATTTGTCCGTCCGTCTATCCGTATGAAAATCGAGATCTTGGAGACTATAAACGATAGAGCCTTAAATTTGCATATGTATTTAGTTTCTATTATTTATTCTTAACTCATTCTGAGTTTTTGTATATAAAAATTCTATTGAGTTTTGTTAGAAACACTAAATATGAATTATCTTACATTATTCCTTATCAAATATTCCATGTAGATTCAGATCGGACCATTAATAGGGTTAGTCCCCATTCAAACCTATTTAACCGTTCTGAGTTTTTGTATGACAATATTTTTATTGTTGTTGTTTATTTAGTTAGAAACGCCAAATTTTGAGTATCTTGCATGACTCCTAAGAAAATATATCATATAGCTGTCATACAAATTATAAGAAGCAGGGTATCTCGTAGTCGAACCCATTCGTCTGCAACATTTTTTCTTGTTACATACTATGTTGCACAGCACAACAAGCTTAACTGACTTGACTGCTGAATCAGCGTAGTAAAATTTGAGTAAGTAATGACATTTGGATGTACAAAGCGCTTTCAATGCTTCAATGTGGATATATAGCATCGAATTATGTGGCATTGGAGCAGCATCTAATATACAGTGACTTTAGGTTATGCAAAACAATGCATTACGCATATTCCTGGTACATCCGCAATAGACATAAGTACTGACAAGGAAGTTGGCGACTCATTGACCCAGTCTGTAGATTCTACAACCAAATGAGCTTCCAAACTTATCTAATTATTTATTTCTATAACAAACTATTTGTTAGTTATGTATATTTCTTATGTTATTGGCTAATATTAATTGTAGTTTCACAATTTAATTTTGTCAAATTATGGAAAATATATTAAGATTTAATAAATTGTCGGATGGTAGCACAACGGATCTCTTTGAATTAAGTGATATTTGCTGCCAGCAGCTAAGCCTAATCTACTCTAAAGTATTTATCAGGCTGAGATTCTTTCAATAATTGAATTGAACTTCTACTTCAACAAGCTCTAGACTAGTCTATAGTATAATAATACAAAGTGACGCCACTTCAGGCGTGCGCCCTCGAAATAGTTGCACTTGGTTTTATATTATCAACGAATAGTTGCACAGTATGAGTTATTTAAATATGATGACATTTCACTCAGTGACTTATATTTTGAGAGTTGTGCACTACCTTGTTTAATTCTACCAGGGCTAGCCTGTCAATATTCTCGCTTGATCGATCCTGACTCTGAAGACGTATTTTAGGCTGAGATTGTATCAATAAAGTAACAAACTTCTACTTCACCAAAGCCTAGGCTAGCCCGTCAATCTTCTTTCCCGATGGTTCTTGGGAACAATAGATATAGGGGTAACATTGCAGTCAAATATGCTCGTCATATAACACATGAAGCAGTCCGCGACTAGCTTGAAATTTCGTGTAATTGATGATCATTTTGAAGCTAGTCGTGAATTCTATGCAAATACTTAAAGAGGTAAACGAAACACTATTATCGTGCTAGAGTTTTCGGCCAGATTAACATTGGTGAAAATGAAAGAACCGATAAACTATCACGTTTAGGATGAGCATCATCGATTTCAACTTCACACATCATTTATAATCATTTATTCCCTAGGACTATCGAGTTTACGCACCGTTCCGATCTGCACAGTAGAAGGAAGTCAATTCCAATTTAATCATATTATACTAGCCTCAACCAAGCATTTTCAACAACAACAAAAAATTTTCATCTTCGATTACTTCCAAGAAAGTGCCAAAGAAATTGGCAATTCTCAAGATAGCTAATTGGACTAATCTCTTCACCAAAGCTAGAAACATTCTAACAGGTGCTCCTGTCCTTCGATCAACATCGCCACAGAGCATTCGGCGCTGTATTGTAATTTTCTTGGAGCTCATTAAAGATCTAAGCTCTAAAATTATGAAACATATCTAGGCATCAGTTGTATTGTGACAAGATTTATTTATTTTTAATTTTGTGGGTTCTATAATAGACATTGCTTTTATTGGAGAATGTCCACCACATCCGTCTGACTACTTTAACCTGTACTATTTTTAAACTGCAATGAATGCTCCTTTCTTCATCAGCCAGTTATTTTATTTGACTATGCTTTATGAGAAGATTGTTGGAAAAATGTTAGCTGAATATACTATTATGAATATCAGAAGAAAAAATATAAACGAAAAGAAGAAAAATACAATTTTTTGAACTCTAAATTGTACAAAAAACAACACAAACAGAAACATATATGTTGGCACTGCAACATAATCAACAAGCGACTCCAAATCACACAGGAATAGTGCGTTGAGGTTCGGCTTAACGAGCCAAGACAATCAACGTACCTTTTACTAGTAAACATACAGAGATGCCACAGAAATCGATAATGTTTTAGCTTTAAGCAATTTGTCAAATCGACAAGAAATTTTCACCATGCCACTGAACTTCGAGCGATTTCAACTTCGTAGCTCAGTCACAAGCGTCTTCGAGCATGGCAACACACACCTCACAACAATAATATAACCTAATGTTGGCTCTGCATTATTAAATTATTAAGAAATAGACATTTTATGTTTGAAATGTGTTTTAGATGCGTAGTTAATCAAATCACTTACTAAAATTCAATCGATTTCGAAGTCATTAGGAAACGACATCTGTAGCATGCTGAAATGAAATTCAAGCGAAATAGTGAAAGGGTGAAATAAATCATAATCACTTAGGACCGTACCTTTCTGCAAAGACTAGAAAGTGAATCAATGGATCGTACGTACCCATCGATGCTTTCGAAGAAAATCTAGATCTGTTACGAATTCATCAAGAAATTGAGCTCAAAATAAAAGAAACATTCCTGAGATGGAAAATTTTGACAATTTGGTTAGAGTTGCTCTTGTCCAGAGTTCAGAGCATTCGGGGAGGTATTTCTTTATCTTAAATAGAAGACTTTTATGGCAAACCCTATCAAACTCGTTTTACGTCGGTGTTCTTGGGCTTTTCAATGATTGTATTACCAACTCGGTGGCGCTGTTCTGGACATTCATGCTTCAACCTAAAGACAAATTTGTCTTCCGGATTAATTCTATGTGCTTCCAGCATAAGCAGTACCCAACCAAGTTGATTTTTTTTCAAATACTTTGGAGAATACTGGCAGCAGGCTTATCGAAATATACAACTGAATTTGTTCCCCAGGATTCCCAGGTTTTGCTATTATCACAATCTCAGCGCACATCTATTCTGAAGTATTCGGAAGTATTTGGACTAAGCCGTCAATTCAGTCACAGGCAGTCGATTTTGCAGGCTTAAGAGTTTTGGTTTGTCTTAAAACCTCCAGAGTTCATATAAATAATAATAAAAACGAACAAAATTAACTAGAAATCCCAAATCTAGAAAAAAAAAAAAAAGCCGCAAACTTTACGACGTGATTTGTTAAACAATAAATCTCGCCTAAAAGCATGTTCCGAAAATCGCTTTTTTATTGCAAAAAAAAAGTATTTAAATGTGTTACATTTGAGGCACATTAAATGCTTTAATTACGCATGGAAGAGACATCGCGGAACATGCATAAAATAAGCGTAATGTGCCATTTTGTGGCAATGAAAACGTTTACGAGTCAAGAGCTCACACACACAAACTCACACCCATACACCCACTTGTTGCTGTTTGCCTAGCGGAACGTTGTGAATGGTTCTGCCAATGTGCTAATATTTGTATGGAGGATTTGTTTGAGGAGCGCAGGTTTTTGTTGTTAAATGTATTCCACTGACAGCTCTTTGAACATTAAATGATAAAGTGTACCCAGTGGAGCAGAGGAAACAAAGCAAAGGAAATAAAATCATTGAACGAGCGCCTGTAAGTAGGCAGCACAGAGCAGAGGTTTTACATACAATACAGTCAGTCAGAGCTGAGCAAACATTAATTTTTCGTTGATTATATTTTTACTGCATGCTTTTAGGCTATTATATACAATAAATGTTTGTATAATTAATTTAATGTGCTTACTGCTTATTCGATCTTTAAGTAGTTGGTAATAATTATGCAAACTCTTGAAGTTTCAAGGCTCACAGGCGTATAATATACAAATCCCAACACGTGCTCGTACTCAACCAGGCGTAAAAGCAAAGCTAAAAGTGTCTGTGCGTAATACTTTACTTTCTCTCTGGTATAAGTATTTACTAGTTGTTTATAAGCATCTAGTTAACTTGCGTACTTAGGAGCAAGTGTGAGTGTGTGTATATAATGAATTTTGTGAAAAATCAACACGTAGTTGAAATTAAGCAACTCAAGCACGTTTCTAGGAGCTGCTGCTGATGCGCTGCAAATAGTTTTGCTGCAGGTGCTTCTTCCTGCCTGCTTTCTAATACGTTGAGCAAACACCGAAACAACAGCAACATTACCTGCAGTGTGCTCTACTAATTTCATTGAATTATTTATTTTGTCTTGACGAAAATTTAGTGTGCACTTCACTTCCATTCGTACACTCACACACACACAAGCTGCCTAATGAATCTCCAGTGTCAGAAAAACTAAAAATTAAAAGCACTTCATTACTTCTTCTTGTCAAATTTCATGCAGCCAACTCAGCTAAAAT
Source organism: Leucophenga maculata (assembly GCA_035044805.1). Lineage (NCBI taxonomy): Eukaryota > Metazoa > Arthropoda > Insecta > Diptera > Drosophilidae > Leucophenga > Leucophenga maculata. Next base: position 1,114,760 of record JAWNNP010002066.1, read on the forward strand.
ACAGCATGAAACTAAACCCTGATACTGTCAAATGGCGATGCTTTAATTTGTCGTATTCATGTGCTTGCATTAACACCTTTAGTAAGCTGTTGACTCCATACGAGCAGTAAAAGCTCATTAAAATGTGGATTTTTTTTTAAAAATTTGTCATGCGAAAGAAGTTCTTACATATGTACATTAGAACAGTAGTTCATAAAGTTATACATCCAAAAAAGGATTTTTAAACCTATTATTCCATTTTTAAAGTGATAGAAATATTGCATAAATATGTAATTAGGTTGAAAGAATATTAGTTTACTTAAAAACTGGATCCTAGTGCTGTATTGGTAGGTAATCTGGGTGGTGCCTCTCTTTGATAGAAAGAAGCAGTGCCCCTAAGTTAATGATGATCGCTAGTCGGAGAATTAAGAGTTGAGCTAAGAACACTGCGTTGAGGTATTCCAGCACGAGTTTATCGTATCGATGAATTAAAGCCTTTCACCACTATCTTAAAATAGCGTCGAAATTGAATCGACTTTAGGACCAGGAAGTGAGCAGTTGATAAGTGAGCCTTGATTTTTTTAAACTGAGTCCAAGCTAAACATGATAAAAAGCTTGCTTACCAAGAGATTTCAGGTCACTTCCAATGCGATGGAAAAGGTCGGAAGCGCAACATGGAGTTAAGAGTATCAGTAAAAGTACTGTCAAAGGCGTACTAGTGTCTTGATAGTTCGACCCTCGATGCCGTCGAAATCTGAAGCTTTTCAAAGTTTTAGACACTTGATTTGCTATCCTCGTCGTATTAGACATGTTTGATTTTTGCTATTGGATAGCAAGGAAGAGAATATAGATACAATGTGGAATTACCATCATCAGTTGAAGCCTAATTAAAATCGGATTTCCAGATTGTCAGAATTTGAAGACAATATATTGGGTAGCATGGTTCGCTGTTTATTGGTGTTGCTTATACGACAATATATTTTTCTCTATTCAGCGTTACTGCCGACGATAGCACTTGTCGCTATTATTATCGTCACATAAAGTTTGGCAACATCCGTTACCATAGCCAAAATATCTCATTGTCATCTCAACCTGCATGAAACTTCTCTACATTTCTATACAAATAATAGAAATATTTTTGACAAAGTTTTGCAGAAGTTTTAGCAAAGAAATTTTGGTTTCCGTTTAAATAACACAATAAAAATATATGCCATATTTTTGCGACATACTGTTGTGCGATTTTGTGGGTGTTCATAAGGATTTGTGCACGCATCGTCGCTGCTGTGGCACGCATATAAAAGCAGAACTCGCGAAACTATGCAACATAATAAAATGTCAGCATAATTTAATTGAGTCGCCCGCACACACACACAAAGCTGTCACGCACACAAAAACGTTTAAATGCATTCACTACTGTTTGCAGCGTATTTGTTTTTCTATTCAAACACACTCGGTTTTGCACATTTCTTGCGGACTGAGTGTGTTGCATGCAATCACAGAAGGTGTCTGTCATAAAAGTTTTATTGAAATGTTGATGCTAAAATTGCGCGAAATATTTTTCTAGCCACTTAATTAGCAGCTATGTTATGTATTCATTTATTGCCCGTATAAAAGTCTACATAAAGAGCTGAATGACAATATATATAATTTATCCTCAATAGTTCGAATAGAGTTCTTCGAGAATAAATATTATAGGCAGATTTTGCAAAAGTATTGCATACTTTTAGGTATACAGTTTGAAAGCCACTCTAAAGCATAAGTCTTTCATTTTATCATGATGATCCTGGTCAGCATATTAGGTCGAAATTGTGAAATTATTGTATTGTCATCGGTCCTTGATAAGTATACAAAGTTTAAATTAAATCTGACTGTTCAAAGTGGGTCAAAATTAAGTTCAAAGAAGTCCTTAACAAACAGACAGACAAACATACAGGTGAAGCTAATATAAGCGTGTTAAAAAGAAAGTCTTCGCTTTATATTTATATCATTTTTTAATATATTAAATATGATCTTTGAGGTTTTTTGGGTCTAAAATTTTACATTAATATCTTAAATTATTTTCCTATTTATCAATTATATTTAATTTAATCTGACTAGATGGTAGTTACATATTTTTACGTAAAAAAATATAGCTTGCAGTTGTCTCACCATTAACGAGAATTTTCCATTTTGGAGAGGAATGTTTTCAGTATTTTGGTTGAAATGTCTACAGATACGGTTTGAAAATAGATACAGTCCGTGCTTTTAAATTTGGAAAATCTAAATTGAAGGTGTTATATAAGATTGGTGAGACACAAGAACTTTGTGGACACCCTTCCCTTATGTCCATCTTCTGCTTATATAGACGGCGAAGAAACGGTTTTATACCATTATTTCTACCTGTTACATACATGTGCACAAAACCAATAGGCTCTTGTACCTTCGGTACAACGCAGCGACTTCGTTTTCAGATAACCAAAGAAGAGTAAAAAATAAATATACCTTATGGGTTGTCCGATGCTATAATAATAAACAACAACAAAAACCATACGAATACTTAAACTATGAGACACGTAAATAAAATAACAAAACATATTTTAGATTCTTGTGCTGTGTAAATTTTTTTTTAAAGTGTGGCAATACTGAGTGGTAGAGGAGGTTCTCCCAAATATTGTTACGAAACTTCGCCTTGAAGTGTTCGATTGCCTTAAGTCTTCAGATTCCTTTTTGTAGAATTTTTTCTCTCAGAAGTGTATTGAGCCACCCTGGTGTCATCACCAGTTACAATGAAGTTCCGAAAATACCCACCTTCCAAATAAATTCTTGCGCTACTGACCCGATTTACTTTCTACTGTTCTGTCTATTCTTACTCACTGGACCTGCTTTATACATTCACCGAACTATATTTCAGATTCAACGCAATCATTTCTTTTCATACGCCTTTTAAATCAGAATTCGATGTATTTTTTTTATATTATCTTCGAAATAGAAGTGTATATTATTCCTATGCATTTAGTGTCAATTCGCACCTTTCAGATGAGTATAATTTGATGCACCCATAGGTTTTTGCTTTACTATGTAAGAGTATAACAAACCACAAATCATCCTCCATTCACTATTTTCTAAGTTTTCGACTATCTTTTAGTTATGTACGAGTATTTTAAACTTTGTCTTTATGATTTTTTTCTTCTTCTTTCCTTCTATATACCTAACTATATACGATTTATACAACTTTATTTTGATTCGATGCAACGCCTTCATAACTACAACAATCACACTGGCCCGTGCAACCATAAAACCTACAACACCAACAACATTCATAATCTAAACAACAACAACAACGCATACACAATTTATATTATACAACCTTATGACGTTGCCTTCAGGCAAACTGGCGGCTATACAATGGCGTTCACGCTTTCGAGGACTTTCGCGTGCGCCATCATTAGGCGATGTGGATCCAACGGGCACATTTTGTGCCTTCCCCGAAGATTGGCTGAAAAATAAACTGGGTAAAGAGTGCAAAGCAATCAAAATGCAGAAAACGCATTTCTATAATTTGTAACCCGCATACCATAAAGCATACTAATTAATATTATCCTTGACCCAAACTAACAGCATACCACATCCTCCAAATCCTTAAAAAAAAAAAATTCAAAAATATATTGTGAAGCATGAAAATATTAATTGCAATTAATTTCTTCTTGCTTTTTCTTCTTATCTTGACTATGGTTGGTGCACACGTTTCTAGTTGAGCACGCCGTGGAACCTTTAAGGGAGGACAAATTTAAGAGTAAGTAATTAACTTTAAAGCTACACAAGAATATTTGATTTATTAATACTTCATATTGCTTTTGCAGTTTTTTTTGTGAATGCCGCTCCATTTCTTGTATTTGGATTTTTAGATAATTTCACGATGATTGTTTGTGTAAGTTAAAAAAAAAAATACTCTGCATGAATTTTTATATTATTTTTTGAACAATCGGATGCTCCAGTCTGGTACACGTAAATTGAGTTTGCTGAAGTCATGGCATTTACTGTTTTTAAAGTTGGGAAAATTTTAATTTAAATTCGCTTATTTTTGATTAAGGACTTGCTGCGGACAGGAGAATTGATTGAAATTTTAACCGCTTCCGCATTCAAAATAAATTGATATACAAATATATTCAATTAATAAAAATTGCATTGCATTGCGAAATAAAAGCTCATCTGACCATTTGCACGTTTCGAAAACCCAATTACAAGTTTTTAAAAGAGAATGATTTTATTATTTTAAAACATATTATTGGGCCAAACTAGAAAAAAGTAAGCAATTAAAACACTTCTCTAAATAAAATTAACATTCAGGCGCTGATGTCTTAAACCAATTTTTTCTACAGCAAGTGAAAGTCAAACTTTGGTTTAGTTTCCTTAAAAATTTTTAAGATTTTGGTTCACATTACTTGCTTACTTAAATGGTCTTCAACCATCGTTCGGTCATGACAGCATTCAGGAAGGCGCACCAGTTGCTTTAATCTTGTGCGCTGGCGCCTGTTGTTTTGAATGCCAAGTGCGGAGATATCTCTTTATACCTGGTCATTCCAACGCGTGCCCAGTCGTCCTCTATTGCGTCGTCCTCAAATCACACTTTCATCCATTCGAATTAGGTGACCGCTGAAATTTTATACGCTGGACTATGTCAACCTCATGGAATAGCTCATACAGCTCGCAGTTCATACGGGGCCTAAACTCGTCGCCGACTCTAAAAGGAGCAAATAACCTGCAGAGCATCTTTCTCTAAATGACTTACCAAGCTGTGTCGTCTGACTCATTCACGCTCTATGCCTCTGCGCCATACAGTAGGACCGGGAGTATCTGCGTCTTGTAGATTTTAAATTTTAATTTGCTTACTCAGCCTGAAATAACATCTATTTGGTTCTTCACCTGACGTTGTTGTTACTGGTTATTTCGGATCCAAGGTAGACGAAGTTTTCTACAACAATACAGTTGAGATTCTCCATCGTTACTGACCTACCAAGACGCGATGACGACGAGCGATCACGCCTTACTTGCTCCTTTTTCTTTCGTCTGAAAAGGCGTTTCTCTCGATATCGCTTTTCGCTGTCTAATAGCTTGCATTGCTCCCGATTGCAGAGTTCGCTGATTGGAAGTGTTCTTCACTGTCGTAGCATTGCGACACTCCTCGTCGTACCAAGAATAAGTCACAAGTTTTGTATAATCAATAACCTCCTTGGCAGCCCTATCCACTGCTCACATATATCTTGAGAAGACGGAGAGGTTTCCCGGAGAAGTCGGTATTGCATCTTTGAGATTGCTCTTAAGCTTTAGTTGCATGTTGGGACGTAGTGCGTACCTTGGCTGCGTTAGGATAGTGGTCCGAGTCAACGTTGGGACCACGTAATGTTTGCACGTCCACGTTTGTATGGAATTATTCGAAAAAAATGGGTGGTGCAAGTCAATTTCAAATCTTTATATGACTACAACAAAAAGTAGAGTTGTCCTTTTTCTGCTGGATATTTTATTATATATATTTTAACTACTTAGGGTGGATTAGACCGGAACTGAAAATTTTGCTGCTTTAAGTCCATACAAGTTTAAAATTAAAAAAAACCTAATAAATAACTGAATAAATTCGGTCCAACATCGAAAAACGGTGAATGCCAAAGCATACGACGAGTACCAGATTGGTTACTCGATTTGTTTATGTTTTTTATGAGTTAAACCATGTACATCATATATTCTCAATTAATTTCAGGGCGATTGGATTGAAGCAACTATTGGTCTTGTTATGCCTATTTCAACAATGGCAGCTGCCGGTTTTGGAAATACGATTAGTGATGTACTAGGTCTCGGCTCCGCGGTATATGTGGAACGAGGTTGTGCAATGTTGGGCCTAAAACCACCACTTTTAACACCTGCACAGTTTGATCTGAAGTCATGTCGGCGTGCAACAAATTGGGTAAGATATAAAATGAAATAATGTAAATTGCTTATTTTTACGTATCGGTTTTTTATTTAGGGTCGAATCTGGGGCATTTCGATTGGCTGCATCATTGGCATGTTCCCGCTACTTATTATGGAAACATCAACCGATGATGATACCAAGGCACAATCTCGCAGCAAACAACAAACTGAATTCGTTGATAAAGAAAATGTAGAAATTAAAGAAGAAAATGAAAAAATATTAGAGACAGAAACCATAGTAAAAGAAATGGTAGAAATTGGAATAGAAAAGGTAAAAAAAGTAGAGACGGATTCGCCACAACATCGGGAAATCTAATTTAATTACGCCAATGAGTGTAGTTATGCGTCATACCGGAGCCAGTTGTTCACGGCAAAAATCGTTAAAGTCTTTAAGCGTCAATTATTGTTTCGATCACTTTTAATTTTTTTCGATTATTGGATGTTGAAAGTGCCCTATGAGTTTTAGTTAATTTATTTGGAAGATATCAAAATTTTCCAACCAATTTGAACTAAAACACATAAAGTGCGTTTGACATCTTTCTTAGCAGTTTATTGTGATAAGCTGGCTTTATCTGCCTGTCTAGAAGATTCCCAGGGTTTTTTTTTATACGATTTTATTTTGACTTTTGATAAGTCAATTTCTACCTCTCTGGTTAAGTTCAACTAAATCATCAAACCTTATATATTTTTGAATAACAATATATGTGTATAAATTTCAAAGATTTTATGTATTGAAATTTCGAAGGAGATATCAAGAGAATTAGGGAAATTTATCTAGTACTTAAAAGTATGAAACAAAACAAACAAATGTACCTATCAATAAGAAAGAAAAGTTGTGCTAAATGCATGTAGATATAATCTAATGTACCTACTCTGCAATGCTAAAACAAAGTTTAACATAAATTTTTACCACATGTAAGTCGCTGTTGTTGTTATCGTTTTTCAGATATCTGCTCACTATTACTAATCTATCAAGTGCAACTTATTTTCAATTCTCTAGCGCTGTTCTTCGTTTTAAAGACTGCACTGTTGAATACTCCGACACTAAATATTAAATCAGTAATATTAGTATAAATATATAAATATATATGTGTGTGTCCATTTTTAAATAGATAACTGCCACAAACCTGCAATTTGTAGTCAAATTTAAATATTTATGAATAGTAGTTGAACATAAACCTACAGAAAGGTCCAAAACTTTAATCAAAGCCATTTTATACATTTAAGAACAAAGTAAAAAAAGTAAAATAAACTATCTAATGGAACAAAAAAAAAGTAATGAATAGTTTCGGTGCCACCGAACCTAAATACCCTTCACAATACATTCATAACTTTGAATGCGATTAATACTTTCGATTTAGAAATAATTAAAATTTGTGTGAAAATAAAAAAAAAAAAAAAAATAAGAATGCAGCAAACGCGAGTCTTTAAATATATATTTTTAGTTAAAACAATATTAAAGTAAGATGAAATAGTAATTTCGGTAGAACTAAAGCTTTAAATTCTCTTAACACTTTGGTTTGAAAACCAAAGAATTTAATTTAGCAATTTTGTTAGGTAGTTGAGATATTTAGGCCACAACTCCTTATATCGGTTATTCATTGTCTTTTTTAGAAGTATTTTGATTTGTACAATTTAAATAGTTGTTTCTTGGGAATAAAAAAAAATTTTTTTTTTTGAGAATATATTACAGCAAAACGTTACTTCAAATCCATTGATAGTAAATCTCCTGTTAAGCACGTCCGAAGTTGCTCGGTTGAGAAACATTTTATGTGTAGATAGATCTTCTCGCTCCACGCAGTTCTAATTGCAACGCCCTAAAGAGCCTTATGTTATTGGCGTTTTGATTCAACAACGTTGACGGTCTCCTCTTTCTCGTCTGCCTGCTTATCCTTTGTCTGGATAATCTTCAAGCATATGAAATCTCTTGGCCTCTCGTCGCAGTGTGGTAGTTCCCATTCATGAGTCTTGAAGTCATTCTGCCTACTTACTCTGGACCAAGGAACGAATTGATGAGTAACCTCCGAGACAGCAACCTGCCGTAAGCAGTGAGCCTTTTGAGCAACCCATTGTCGACTAGGATTATTCCCATATTGAAGTGCACCACGTCTTTGTATTGCCAACTCCGCTGGCAAAGCTGGTTACTGTTGTTCACTCTAATCTCTTACGTATTTCCACTGCATCGGGAGCGGTTGTCATTTTTACGCCGTCTTGCTGTCTAAATGTTTTGTTACAACACTAACGGGATGGCCGTTCCCAATAGCTGAATACCGTTAGCCCCGTCTGCTTATCATATCGCATTGTACAACATCAACTTGTTTTCTTTACACAACTTTGATCTGCTGCCAATGGGCCAATACACGGATTAGTATAAGGCCACCCCACAGCATTACTTGCGAGCAGTTACCGCTCAGCGTAGCAAAGTTTATGTTTGCCGATTTGTCTGTATTTATAACAACATTCCACTGGGTAAGTAAAGCTGCTGATGCATCACTGGGTGCAGTAGCCGAAGCCAAAAAGGCCGTATCATCAGCGTATGTAGCCACATGTATATTCAGGTGATTAATTACCGGCATATACATGGTGTATACGGGCACAAGAACACTGCCCTTTGGAACCCTAGTCCTAATATCATAGTTTGTCGTCTCACCATAAGACTCACATAGAAGGTCCTGCAGGAAAGGTAGCTCCTAAGTAATAGACATTGTTCCCTGCGCCTGAATTCAAATTGGTGATTTGGGATCAGTTTCTTCGTTTCCAATATAGGCAGTAGTCGTCGCAAAAATACTCTTGCGATCATTTTAGAAAATACTGGCAATTGGCTGATTGGGCGGTATGAGGCAACGCGTTGTTCAGACTGACCAGTCTTGCGGATAAGAATGCGGTAGTAGCCAGCTACCTTTGATATTTTCAGCGCTTTAATTTCTCCTTTAACTGCAACAGCGGAGCAAGTTTTGAATAAAGAAAATGAATTACGCAGATGCTATCAGTGAACGCGTTGGCCTTCTCTTCTTCCCACCGACAACACAGGCCACTGGCATTTGAAATGGGTGCCAGCCTCCTAATTAAGGTATTGCGTTACCTTTTATAAACTGTGCTCCCTATCACTAGATTCAAGCTGGCTCATGTAGTCTTTCAGGGCTTCATTGCGGAGTGTATCTTCTTTTGTGCTCTATGGAGAGCTGCTTTGTCAAGAGGAGATACTCCAATATTTTACTGTCATTCTAGATTTTCTGCAACACGCAGAAAATCTCACTAACAACCTGCCTACTGGTACGGCTCATCTTGAGTGTTGTCATTGATTCTATTGTTGTAGTTTATAGTTTAAATAATTAGGAGTTCAACCCAACACATAATAACTATGTAAGAGACTTTTAACGTTCTTTTTTATTTCTTATGAAATGCAATTTGTTTGTAGATCAGAGAACCGCTGGATATACCGGTACACATTAGATTTATAATCAATGAAATCAAAGTCAAATCATTTTGTGAAGGGTATTTCTAGTTGGTAGAAATAAATAATAATTGTATGGTAAAAAGTATAGGAAATCTTGCCCTTTATATTACTTACAAGAAAAAAATTAAAAAATATATAAATGAATGATGTCAAAAAAAAAAAAAAATGCTATGACAGAATTCATAAAATAACTACAATAAGTAATCAAACCAAAGAATGCAAAACTTTTTTTAATTTCATAAAAAACTTTCAACTTCCTGCGTACAGAAAAATAATTTTTTCACATCGAAAAATGCATCTAAAAAATAATTTCAGTATGAACACTAATGCAATTGGTTTTCAGACAGATTCTGGCTATATTTAATCTGTGATTCATTATTTCATATATATAAATTAGAATGTGTTTCTAAAATAAAGAGTCTACTCATTCAATGACTCATAAGTTAAGTTGTAACAGAGATTTTGTTTCATTGGCATGGCGTGCTTCGAAATAATTTTATTCGATTTGCATAAGAGAGATTAATATTACTTAATATTATTATTGATAGTGCAAACTTTGAGAATCATTGTACGCTGTCTTAGTCTCCACTTTATCTAGCCTTAGGGAATTACTCATATATTTAAGCCGGCCATTGCTGGAAAATCGTCAAAAGTTTATCTTAACTGTTTCCTTCTTCTTTAAGGAGATATCTAAAATCTGCATTCTTTCACATTAAGATCTACTTTGACTTCTTTTGATAGTAAGATGAATCTATTAATGATTCAGCCATCTCTGACACTATTATGTATTCCTATCCTTTGCGTGCTCTGAAACTGGTAAACCTTGAATGTCCATGCAACAGCATAATGCTTCCCACCAATCATTTGAAAGATCTATAAGCTTTCGTACGATAATTAATAAAAGTTTTAGTTTAACAAAATATTTTGTGTTTTCTTATAAAGCAATTACTTGCCATCGAATAGTTTTTTTTTTCTTCTCAAATTTTTTTTTTTTTTAAGTTCAAGATTGGTTCCGGATACGCCCACGAGCGTGTATTAGCTGCAAGTAATACGACAGTGTCATCAATCTTCGACGCTCCCGGAATGCATAACACTGAGCTTGAGGAAGAGCAACGTGCAATGGAACCGTTAAAGACATAAAGCTCAATTTTTTTTCTGCCAAGTTCAAATGATGGTCCTTTGTCCATGTATGGGCACCTTCAGCACAATTAATCAAACTTCACGAACGGACATCGAAAGAGATGGATTGTATTTTCTAATTTGTTTTAATTTGTAACAACAAACTTTGAAGTGTTTCGCAAAATAAAACGGATTTTCTATTTTAATGCGGCTACATGTTATTCTCTAAAAATCTATTGCATGAGTATATAAGCTTAATGAAATTTTTCTTTACTTATTATTTGATATTTGTGGCACGTCCCTATAAATTGTCCAAATGTCATTCTGTACAAAATCTATTCCAAATTTATAAAAGGTATGATGCATTTCGACTGAAAAATTAAGAACTAACGAACTGCATTATGAAATAATAATCAAAATTAAGTCTAACATTAACTGAAATAATGTTAAAATTGCATGCTTTGGTTGTACGACTTTAATTAAATAACCGAATTACGATTTCAAACAAATAACAATCAATTGAATTAACTTTCCAAAGCAACAGAAACAAACAGCTAAATGTAAGTGTATCGCAAAGCTTTATTCCTGAAAAATATACATATTAGTAGTTAAGTGCAAAATGTAGAGCTTAATAAAATTCATAATTAGAAATCCAACAAAATTTGTTTATTTTTTAGTTCCTTTTTGGAAAGATATATGTAATTAAAGTACATAAATTCAGTTTTTAAAAATTGTAAGTCAATAAATGAAATGAAAGTAATAAATTGTTATTAGTTATCCTCTGTCTTATCAAAAATATTTTGTCACTTCAAATTACTCTTAGGCCTTTTCGTAATAAGTTTTTCTTTTGTTTAGTGGAAGTTGTGGCTCAACATTGAATTGAATCAGGAAGAGCATTGCGTACTAGATGAACTTGTACCACAACTCCGGTAAACGGTCGAAGGTTTGTGTCATGACGCCATGATATAGTTGCCATAGAACCGAAACATTCTGCGCGTTGAGACAGTCTTCATACATGTGATACGTATTCGCGGCCGCTGCTTGTTTTTTCTGCAACTGAAACTTCAAATGATTGTCATCGCTATATTCCGATTTAATTTGTAGCCAATTATGTGCGCTGTCATCCTTGTTATAGTAGTACTGTCCAGATTTTCCGTTTTGTGCCGTTGGCAGCTTTAAACGCATCTCAGCACTTGGCTCCTTACGCATATCATTCAGTCTCGCTTCCTCGCAATATTGTTGTTCCAGTTTCAATAGTTCAGCTTCTACATTGAGCGCGCTACAACTGGCATTCGGTGCAGTCATTGTGGTGGTGGTGCTGCTGCTACTAATATGAGCAATATTTGTTTCATTCGGCTGGAAGGTGGTTACGGGTGTGGCCTGTGTTGCATCTTCAGACGTCGTTGGTAGTGTCGACGTTGTCACCGATGTCGTTACTAATGTTGCATTTTCTGTCGGTTTTCGATAGAGCACCGTTCCGGGAATTTGACTGGCCAAAAAGAATGCGCCGGCTATGGTCATAACACTTGCCGCATAACTTACTGCCAAAACTGTTATACTATTGAGCATAAATTTCATCAATGTAAACGACGGAAGCAGTTGCATTAGTTCACTGTACGTAAGCCAGCCACGCCGTAAACCCTCACGCCTTGCGAGTGTTCGCTCCACGTTGGTTAGTTTTTCAAAGAATTGTTCGTTCGATATGTAGATGTTCCAGTCCTGTTAATTGAAACAAAAAAATTAATAGCGTTATGAAACAAGAAAATACTGTTAAAAAATTAAGCTTATAATCATTTGTAATGTATTTTAAAAAGCAAAAAGATAAGCTTTAAAAGAATCCCTAAGCGCTGATTTCAGAATTTGATAAGGAAAATGGCAACTTTTCGGACCAAAAAAATACATGGGCGTCTTCTAATACTCAGTCAAAAAATTTATAGGATTTTTTGAAGGAGTTAAGTTAGAATGGAAGTTCTCAGGCCGAACATTGACCAAATATTTAAACAATGTAATATTCTGAGTTTAACAAAGTCAAACACAAGCTTTTTGATATATGATATAAAAGAAGTTTTTCGTCGCCCTAACAGTACTATGCACTCCAGCAAAATTATGATGACGCTCTCCTACACAAAAATTGTTGTCAGGTTAGAAAAAGAACGCATTGAACCCTTTGATCCCAAAAGAGATTTCAGCCGGAGTAATGCGCTATCGCACTTTTTTTTAATCAGTTGATGAAGTATACCCTATGCCGATGCACATACATACAGAAAATGTCGGCGTCGATATTGCGGAAGAAATTGATACTGCTCGCGTAAACGTATGCCATTGGCATAATTGGCATAAAAGAACAGCGAGTTAGCAAGGCGATCTCATAGATTCAAAAACGGTTAAGACTCAAGAGATAAATCGTTTTGGATTTACTAGAGTTGACACCCAGTTTCCGTACCGAATAAACCGTGAGCTATTTGATACACCTAACACAATTCAGCGCATACAAATCTAAAGGCTTCAATGGGTTGTGGGTCCATTTAACTAGTCTAGATTCGATGTGCGTTTCCCAGTCCTATTCCACCTGTTTATAGCAAACTTCATTTAAAATAGTTTCTCTTACAAGCGGTTATGTGTATAACCGACAACGCTACACTAGAGTGTACACGACTTAGCTATACTCTGTTCCTAGTGTAAGACCTATATTCGAACTATTGATAAGTATGCGTCTACGTTCCATTCAACATTTTTAAAAACATATGTCAACAACAAAAAATTCATAAATAAATTCAAAAATTCATGTGTCTGGCAGATATCTCTATTCGGACTTTCTGATATTGATGAAGAATATATGCCTACATTTTGTCTACAACGACTCCTACTCCTCTTTACATATACTTGCCAACCATTTGTACTACTAAAGGTGAAGAGTATACACATAAAACTGACTTACAATGGCGCACAAAAATTCTAATTCCAATTGCTTCAGCTTCTCTTCGGTCATGTTACCCTCTTTAGCCCAGTCCTCCAGGTAAATTTGTTGATCGTGGCCGGCATAAAATTTTGTAGAAATCATCTGTAAAACGTAAAAAAATTAATGCAAAATAAAAATAGCATCAACAATAAAAACAAGTTCTAATAACGCATTAATGTGTTTATTTATAATACTGACGTCATTTTAAATGCGGACAATGTAATTGGACGATTATACAATAAGACGTAAAACAAATTAAAAAATTCATTAAGGTGCATCAACATTAAGCAGCTGCAGCCAAACATACGATTAGGTTTTGTGGCCTTGCACTCGGTTAAACCACAACAAATCACATGTCCAGCAATCAAAATAAGCGCTGGGATTTTACCATAAATAAACAAAAGCGAGTTTAGAATATAGAATTGATTATATATGACTGTGTGTGTGTTCGTGTGTATTGATTAGCACCACATGGTATTCGCACTGATCAACAGGTTGCGAAAGCAAACGCAATCAATACATTTTTACTGCGATAAGGAAGGCAAACAGTGCATTTCCCTTACAAATTCACTCCTCGCTCTAACGCTTTTAAACTTACCAAAGACACAACAAATAGTTCCTGTGGCGTTACACGACGCACATAACCTGGATCGATTATGTTAAGCCGATCTAAATATAGCAGCGCCATAATGAGCGAACATGGAGTTGCATGAGATTTGCCTGCAGCAACGCGTGTCAAACGATTTAATGAGTGTCCACGGTGTGGCTCTGAGAATAGATCGGCAGCATACTCAGCAAGTGGTCGCGAAACTTCCATATCACTTTCGCTAAGCGAATCAGCAGCCATGCCATAATAGAGCGACTTTCGTATGCGTTCTATAAACTGGCCATGCGGCATAACCTGCACAAACATAAAAACAATGTGCATAAATGCATAATTACATATTTTAATATTTAATTTTTACCTTTTTCGGCGTTGTGGTGACGAATTTGCTGCGCCCCATTTTCGTTGCTGAAACAGTTTGCCACAGATTGTCGTGTTTTCTTGACACAGTGTTGGTATGTAGCAGAAACGCTGTTTGCGTTTTACAGCACACAACGTTTTAAAATACTTGCACACTAGTTGCGCAGCTGATCGAATGACAACTCTCGAAACCAATTCATGCGAAGAGAAACTGCAAAGGTATTTATTATTTTGTTTGAATTTTAAATTAGTTTAAAGTAAAAAATAATAACAAACAATTTTGACATATTTCAGACTTTAAACTTAAACTGCAACCAAGGGAAAAGAAAGCGCCTACTAAGAAGCTAAATCGTGCAGATTTGATAAGGTGTTCTTGTATTGACTAATTAGCATTTTATTTCGAAACCATTCAGATAAGATTTAAACATGTCACGATTTAGTGGTGCGCTACAATTGACCGACCTAGATGATTTCATAACACCATCACAGGTTTGATTTTTGATAAATACTTCATTTAACAGATATATTACATTTTCAAAAATATTTGTAGGAATGCATCAAGCCTGTTACAATAGATAAAACTAAATCGAAAACTGGTGCCAAAATAACAATACAAGAGGATGGCTACTACGAGGAGTCTGAGGTGCGCATACTTGTTGCTTCTCACACATTGCTGTGTATATTAAATTTTAAATATAAATTTCAGAGTGGCAAACAGAAGTTACAGAAAGTAGAAATAACGCTACAAGATTGTCTCGCCTGTTCTGGTTGCATAACTTCAGCTGAAGGAGTGCTCATTACACAGCAAAGTCAAGAGGAATTACTGCGTGTCTTACGCGAAAATCAGCAACTGAAAGCCGTCGGCGATGTTGATAATGTAAGCACAATTGTCTTTACACTGGCACAGCAACCGTTGATAAGTCTGGCTGCCCATTACCAGCTCACTATTGAAGACACAGCCCGACATTTAGCTGGTTATTTTCGCTCACTTGGTGCCGATTTCATACTTAGTACAAAGATTGCAGACGATTTAGCGTTACTTGAGTGTCGCCAGGAATTTGTGGAGCGCTATCGTGATAATTCTGAACTAACAATGCTCTCGTCTTCATGTCCCGGTTGGGTATGCTATGCTGAGAAGACACATGGCAATTTTATATTACCATATATATCAACCACACGCTCACCGCAACAGATCATGGGCATGCTTGTCAAGCAATGGCTGGCACAAAAGCTCAACATTGCCGGTGAGCGCATATACCATGTAACTTTAATGCCGTGCTATGACAAAAAACTGGAGGCATCACGTGACGATTTCTACAGCGAAGTAAACAATTCACGGGATGTCGATTGCGTTATAACTGCAAGTGAGTAACAGAAAAGTAGCGCTAAATTTGCAGTGAATTATTGATTAGCATTTTCCGTTTAGTTGAAATTGAGCAAATGTTAGAAGATCATGCATTGCATGAATTTGCCAGCTCCGAATTCGATTGGCCATGGAGTGAGACTAAACCCGAAGCAATTGTTTGGGCACATGAATCCTCAATGTCAGGTGGCTATTCAGAACATATTTTTCGTTATGCAGCCAATGAACTATTTAAAGAGGAACTAAGTGGCGAATTAGAGTACAAGAAACTGCGTAATCCTGACTTTCGTGAAGTTACACTCGAACAGAATGGCAAATGTGTGCTTCGCTTTGCCATAGCCAATGGCTTTCGTAATATACAGAATTTAGTTCAGAAGCTAAAACGCGGAAAAGTGCAATATCATTTTGTAGAAGTCATGGCCTGTCCGTCGGGTAAGCGCAACTAAACTTATTTTAAATTTCAATGGTTTTAAACTTTTTTTCTTATTTAAGGCTGCATTAATGGCGGCGCGCAAGTACGCCCTACAACGGGACAACATGTACGAGAGTTGGTTCAGCAGCTTGGTGAAATCTATAAGCAACTACCGCTCTCTGTGCCCGAAAACGATGAAACGAAGCGTGTTTATAGAAACTTCTTTGAAGGCGCACACACAGACAAAGCAAAGGCTTTATTACACACTAGTTACCATGCTGTGGAGAAAATGAATACAGCGCTTAATATTAAGTGGTGATGGAAACAACAATTTTTTTTTTAGTTTGTAAATAAAATGGCAGTCAGCTTAAAAATTATGTTTCTTGCTGCCTTTCCACATAACAATTGAAAAGAAACCGGCGAATGTCAGACAAAGAATAAAAACGAAATAAGTATGTACTGCGCATGTCCAACCTATTACTTCGATGAGCAAAAGAGCAAAGTTTCGCTCAGCAGCTGCAAACACACCTGCATTGGAACATTGGAAAGCTCGTCGCAAACACAAATCCCATGTCCTGCTGCTGCATACTTCTGCACACGCGTAATGCCTGAACTCGTCCTGTCAACACAGACCTTAGTTAGTATTCCACCAACCATTGCAGTCCAGTAACGGTAATAACGATATGAGAGCAAGTTAGCATATGACAGTAAGGCACAAGGATGCGAAGGAAAATTGATTGATGCAAGAGAAGGTCAAGAATTTTCCGCACCATGTGCTTTAAACATTTTGCGGCAAGTGATAAAAATCGAAAATAAAACTCAATTAGGAGCACATAAATATGTAGTTTAAATTTATTGTTAAAATAAAAATCAATACATTTTTAAAGTGTCCTGTAAAAAATTATTGTCATTGCTGCTGCTACAATAATATTGTCTATAATTAGTTATTTATAGCTTGAATAAAAATCAATAGCTGAAAGTGAAAACATAAAAAATTATTGTAAAGTGAAAGTGAACTAAGCACGCCGTAATAAATCTATCACTGAGCTACATATATACATACATTTATTTTTTATTGTTATTTGTTCTTTTTAGGTGTAACTTTTTTCCTTGAATATTTTGCCAACGAATTCTATACGAAAACGCAGAAGTCTAAAATAGTTTTAGTACAATGTCCACCAGTGGCGGCAACGCAAACCATCCATATGGCCTAACGCCGGAACAGGTCTCACAGCAATTTAACGAACCCGGCTCTACCTCGATCGTGCATTCGAACAGCAACATAAGTCGACAACGTGCGGCTAGCGCCAGTGTCAGCGGTAAACAGCAGCTGAAGTCTACGGTTGGTAATCGACAGCAGCAGCCGGACTCTCTTGAGTATTTTATAAAGTTTCCGTCGCCAGCTAGTACAACAGTCTCTGGTGCAGAATCGGACTTTGTTTTTGTCGATAATGAGCGCAATATACCCATAATAATGTTGCTCGGCTGGGCTGGCTGTCAGGATCGCTACTTAATGAAATACTCGAAAATATACGAGGATCGTGGGTAAGTTTAATAATGATCTAACGCTCGACTCACGCTATGCAATATTTCGTCTATATATTTAGCATAACTTGCATTTCATACTGTGAAAATGGCAAAATATACGCATAAATTCCATTACAAGTAGTCTTTCGCAACGTTTCAGAACTGAGAAGAGGTTTTATTGAGTGAAAATTCTTTAGCTAAAATGATGCAATATTGCAACTAGTTAGACACATAAGGCATCACATTACATTTTTTTAAACACATTTTATGATACATTTAAATAATTTTTGCTTAAATAGTCAATATAAAACTATTATGTGTTGCATAATACATAAATTGCTAGATAGCATGAAATAAGTTGAACCCCATAAAATTAATCACGATGCGGAGAAAACAATTTTACTAACGAAATATTGTATTGTATAAATCGAGCTTGAGCTATTTTACAAACGTTTTCACTCAACGCCCCACCTGTCTTTGCAGCTTGATAACCGTACGTTACACCGCACCAGTGGATACACTCTTTTGGAAGCGTTCCGAAATGATACCGATCGGCGAAAAGATACTTAAACTGATACAGGATATGAATTTTGATGCGCATCCGCTAATCTTTCATATATTCTCCAATGGTGGAGCATTTCTCTATCAGCACATATCACTTGCCGCGCACAAGCATAAATCGCCGCTACAGGTACGCGGCGTTATATTCGACTCAGCACCAGGTGAACGACGTATACTTGGACTCTATCGTGCCATATCGGCCATCTACGGACGTGAGAAACGAAAGTGCAATTGCCTTGCAGCAATTGTAATTACCTTAACATTAAGTATGATGTGGTTCGCAGAGGAAACATTCAATGCATTCAAGAGTCTCTTCATTAAATCGGATCGGCTGCAGTACAGCCCATTCAGTGAGCTAAAAAATGAGGCAAATACAAGCCCGCAACTCTTTCTCTACTCTAAGGGTGATGTGGTTATACCATACCAGGATGTTGAGAAATTTATGAATATACGCCGTAACCAGGGTGTAAATGTATCGTCCGTTTGCTTTGATGATGCAGAGCATGTAAAAATATTTACCAAATATCCTACACAGTACATTAAATGCGTCTGTAACTTCATTAACAACTGCATGTCGCTACCTACACGCTTCAGAGTAGCTAGTAACGAGCCAGAGGATGAATTAAATACGACAGCGGAAGTTCAATCGCATACACTGAAATTGGATTAAGCTTGTCTGGAATATAGTTGCAGACAGACAATATTCCAGTATGTGATAGTTCACGAACAACAAAACTGGCAGAGCACAACTAAAGAATTGTTTAAAAATGATGGAACGCAACAAAAGAAGTAAACTAACATTGAAAACGAACTTTATCGTGGCTTTAAAGTAGTATACAATTAGTTAAACGTATATATTTTTTAATTCTTAACAAACACTTGAAGACGTTTAAACTAGCTGCAAAAAATAAAAATAACTGCACTTGCATTGTTAAAATTTAGTTAAGAATGAGGCGAAATAAAAAAAAACGAATTAAATAAAAGCAAATAAACTTAAAAAAAAATAACGGCAAACAGTGCTGTTTCCAACACTTTGTTTTCAGTGTTGTGCAAAAGTAGTGTATAGCAAAAACAGCTCTGCCACTGGACACTGGTCGCCATCTTGGAAGAAGAAGAATATACACTCACACAGACACTCGATAGAAGAGGGAATATTGAGCGAGCGACTTTTTTTTTGGCTTAAAAATATCTGATGTACCTACCTAGTTAATATAACTAACTAGATTTTAGCATAACATATTTAAAATAAAATCAAGCAAATTAAAGGCTCATCGAGCAAAAACAACAAGTGTTTCCATTGTGCTGGCTGGCGAAGCGTGCGAAAACAGCGCAGCAGAAAAATCGAAAAAGAAGTGTGTGTGCAGAAAGAAGCGGTGACAGAGAGGCAGTAAGAAAGGAGAAGACAACTAGCAAGAATAGAGGGGAAAAGCTTGAATTGCTTGCGTTTTGTGTTACCAGCAGCATTAATTCGCAAAATCTATTATTTCGTTATATATTTAGGTAAATAAACGAAAATCGTTTTAAACTGTGGGATGATGCGGCAGACAAGCTAAGTTGCTGTATAAACGCTATGTTACACTTCACATAAAACGGCTGGCTGCAAAACAACGCGAAAGCCACCACTCGATATAAGCAATCCACCCGCACCGCACGTACTCCCGATGCAAAATTTTGCATCGTTTGGTTTGGGACGACGAGTGTGTGTGTGTTTGATGTATGGTGTGCGTTTGCCGAGAATTGTGAGCCGCCGTCGCAGCCGCTGCACCAAATTTGAAGAACAAGAAGAATTCTAATTAGCGTTTAAGTAATCTGTATGTCTGTCTGTCCACAGACTCCTACGTACTTTACACATTGCCGCCGCCGGAGTTTGCAGCATCATCAACTTTAGGCCCCACCACAAACATTGCGTTTTGCTGTAAGCTTTGAACGAAGTGATATAACCAACGCGTACGTCTTCAGGCTATACTGGACTATGTCTGAGCATTTTCAGCAGCAAAGCCTTTCAAAATATACATAGCCATGGCTGCGTCACGTAAACTTCAAGGTGAGCGGTAACATGCATAATTTCTTACGTTTTTTTTTCTTATTAAATTTTAATGAAACTTTTCACAATAATTTTTGTTACCAGGGGAGATTGATCGATGTTTAAAGAAGGTTGCGGAAGGCGTGGAGACATTTGAGGATATCTGGAAAAAAGTACATAGTGCAACAAATAGTAATCAGAAGGTAGCGCGAAGTGCACTAAGTGCGAAGCGTTATTCTTGGCATGCAACTAAAATCACATCTTGGATTTTTCTTTTTTGTTTTGTTTTTTCTTTTATGCAGCAAAAACACCTACAGGAAAAGTATGAGGCAGATCTAAAGAAGGAAATAAAGAAACTGCAAAGACTACGTGATCAGATAAAATCATGGATTGCATCTGCCGAGATCAAGGACAAGAGTGCACTGCTGGAGAATCGCCGCCTGATCGAAACGGTAAGCAGAGAACGATCTTAACCGACCCATCCACAATACAATTTTTTTTACAAAGCGTTTACGTTTGCGAAATAAGAGTTTTATATCGCATGCATTGGTGACATGTGACACAAGCACTAACACATAATACAAAAATTTGTCTAGGGCGCATTATATTTAAATGTATTTTTTTTTGTTTTCAGCAAATGGAGCGCTTTAAAGTCGTTGAGCGCGAGACAAAAACCAAAGCGTACTCAAAAGAGGGTCTCGGCGCTGCACAAAAAATGGATCCTGCGCAGCGTATTAAGGACGAGGCTCGAAATTGGTTAACCAGCTCAATTAGTTCACTGCAGATACAAATAGATCAGTATGAAAGTGAAATTGAATCGCTGCTTGCGGGGAAAAAGAAACGTCTTGATCGAGATAAACAAGAGCGCATGGATGATCTCCGTTCGAAGCTGGATCGACATAAATTCCATGTGACAAAACTCGAAACATTATTGCGTTTGCTGGACAACGATGGTGTAGAAGCGGACCAGGCAAGCGAAATTACATAAAAAAATAATTAAACAACGTGCAAAACAATAACTTAAAAAAAATTAAATACTCTGCAGGTGAACAAAATCAAGGATGATGTCGAATATTACATTGATTCTTCACAAGAGCCTGATTTTGAGGAGAATGAATTCATCTATGATGATATTATTGGTCTCGATGAGGTTGAACTATCCGGTACGGGTAAGTCCGATAACGACTTAACTATTTATATCTTCTACTACATGAATAAAACTTGCACATTTTTGACTGCTCATTTCTTGTGTGTTCACTCAAAATTTTTAAAAGAAAATTGACAATAGGATCCAAAAAAAAAATATGTCACTTTGCTTTATTTGAGACATTCTCGGCCAGCCTATCCACAACACAAACAAATATATACGTGACATACCTATAAATGTGCCAAATAGAATCATATTTCACTAACGCACGTAATAATTTGTACAAAAATTTGTGTAGTGGATGGGCCGATATAAAAAGTAACTCTAATTCAGTTAATACATATCTTTAAAATTGAGTAAAAAAAAACTTGAAGTCTAAGTTTTTTTTTGTTGTTTTTAACAAAACTTAAATTTATTTGTAAAAATCCAAAATGAGAATCTAAAAACGTTATTAAATGTTTTTCTCGCGCTTTGACAAAAAAAAAAATTCAAAATTTCAAAATTTCAAAAATTCAAAAAAAAAGAAAAATGTTCTTGTACCGATCTATACATTATAAAATATAATATTTCAAATATCTTGCAATTTGGCCAATATCACTAATTAAGCAACCCTTACACAACTACAATTATATACAAAAAATATGTAAAAAAAACATGGTAAAGCTGTTTCAATTGGTATTCCATCAGCAACAACAGACAGTAACAACAGTAACGAAACCAGCGGCTCACCCAGCAGTGTTACGTCCGGCGGCAGTCCCTCGCAATCGCCCGTTACAGTGCAACATCAACCGCCACCTCCAACTACGGCGACGACTACGCAATTGCAGCAACAACAGGCAAACAACAGCAGTAGCAACAGCAGCGCGCAATTCCAACCACTGCAACCCCAATCGAATGGCAACAATAACAGCATTAGTAGCTATGCCACGGAGTCAGCGACAAGTGTTACAACGGCAGTGGCACCGGCGGTAGCAACAACAACAACGACAACGCCAGTGGATACATCAGCGACACTGACTGCGGCGGTTTCAAGTGAAAAGCGCGCTAAGAGTGAAAGCAGTAGTAATGCAATTAGCAAAGTAAAGGTAAACATATTTTTATTTACACTATAAATCAACACTAATATAAATATTTTTTACAGCAACAACCCATTAAGCCCATTGCTATACGTGCCGGTACCAACAAAACGTCAACGACAAGTGATAGTAAGTAACGCACATTAGAGAACATTATTATATTATTTTATTTATATATATTTATAAATTCTAGTTCAAGTCAATAAAATTGTCAGTTCAACGCCTAGCAAAAATCAGCAGCAGCAACCACAGCATACGCAACCGACTGCCGCAGCAGTTGTAGCTGCAGCAGCTGCCGGACACGCAATTAATAGTAGCGCCAGCATTAACAATAGCAGCAGCAGTAGTGGCAATAGTAATACAACCGTAGCCGCCAGTGGACACAATCCTGCCGTGCAGCCGCATGCACCGGCGCCTAGTTTGAATACATCAGCAACAACGGCCGCAGCGGTAGCAGCAGCGGCGGCGAATAGCACCAGCAACATTCAAGGCCAATCTGTGATTCAAGCGACTCCATCAATTGCATTTGCTGCAGTGGCAAAACATAACACATGTAAGCTATATATTTTTTATACTCATTTCTTCCGGTCGCATTGACATGTATACCAAATATAATCCCTGCCTCTTCGGAGATTAGCCGGATCGAAAATTCAAACAGATAGAAAGACGGACGAAAGTTTTAAAAACTTATTTTTTTTTTTTGGTATTGGTCCGTCTAAGCAATGGAGACCCATATAGCTCTTTGAGCTACGCATATGGAGTATAACGATTTCTTTTTATAGCGGGTATAGCTGACTAACAATTTCTAATTCGAACTGAATGTACGTATCACTTAATTCCACATAAACGATGTTTTTATAGGTAAAAAGAAATCCTATCAAAACATGGCCAACATTTTGAGAAATTTGCTTTAAGTTTGTGTTCACAGTGAATGAATTGGTTGTTGCTAAAAGAGGGACAAAAGGCCTTCCCACCAATGCGGTCAAAACAAAGAGAAACGCTGCTGCCCTTGGTCCTTAAGCTACCTTAGGAAATATTTTACTTACAAAAAAAAACCGAAAACGTCAGTTGGGTTCACACCTTAAGGGGGGTTGGAACGTTTATTAAATACTGATGAGGCAATAGGAGCATCTAAATTTTCAAACTTTTGGCTGATGGCTCTCTTATAGTCTAAAAATTCTGGACATTCATATCGACAGACGGACATGTCTTTATCGACTCGACTTTTGATGCTGATTCAGATTTTCCATATACATTATGTAAGCTGCGTTGCCTACCACTGCCTGGTTCCCTATGGGTACAGAATTACAAACGTTTCGCCTCTGATTGTTTTTTCATACTCGATCACTTCAATTTGAGCTCAAAATCGACACCCACATGATGTCTGTCCGCCTGTGTTCTTGTCCGCTCTCAATGAATTATTTTAAACACAAATTTGATGATTTGATGAGGTTTAGGTGGTTCATATCGACAAACAGTGTATGTTTAGATATTGGAGTACATATCGAATTAACCATTTCCTTGCAATTTTTTATTTATAAATTTAATTCAATATTATTTTTATTGTTATTAGCAGCACTTGAAAACGGACCCGTGACGCCGCATCAAGCAACGCCAACAGTTGCTGCAATTGTGAGCGCGAGTGGACAAGCGCAACAACAACAACAGCAGCAATCATCGCAATTATCTAATCTTCAAACTAATTCCTCACATATGCAAAATGGTTTGTGGAATATTGTTGCATTTATATAATTTATATACCGCATACTATATAATATTTTTTAATTTTTACAGGTCTGCCCGTATCTCTCAGCAGCAATACAAACGCTGTAGATGCAATTTCCCTAAAAACAATGGCACAGGAAGCCATTAATCGATCAGTAATCGATACTAACTCTCTAACACAACAAGCACCTAACATCGACACTAGACAACAACAGCAGCAGCAACAACAACAACAGCAGCAGCAACAACAACAGCAACAATCTGTACTGCAACAGCATTTTTCGACAGACTCAACTGCCAATCAACAACAACAACAGCAGCAGCAACAAGCGCAGCAACAACAACAGCAGCAGCAAGCTCAGAACGCACCCAGCATTGCTGCCGCAGTTGCAGCAGTAGCAGCGACAAATGGTCCAACAACAGTTGGTGGTCTCATGAATCTAGCAAATGTTACTGGTCAAACAAGTAACAGCGCAACAGCGTCTGCGACAGTAAATGCCAAGTCAACACATCAGCAACAACCATTGCCCACAAACGAAGCGCATATACCGCCGCTGTTAGGTGTTGCACCATTGGGCCCTGCACCACTGCATAAAGATCATCAAATGCAATTCCAATTGATGGAAGCTGCATTCTTTCATTTACCACAGCCACAAGACACGGAAAAGCTGACGACATATTTCCATCGTTCACCCGTTCAAACGCCGTCACATTATCCGCAATCACAGCTTCCAATCTACGACACCGTTGAGTTCTATCAGCGACTCTCGACGGAGACACTCTTCTTCGTTTTCTACTATATGGAAGGCTCGAAGGCTCAGTACCTGGCAGCGAAGGCGCTTAAAAAGCAAAGCTGGCGTTTCCACACAAAGTACATGATGTGGTTTCAGCGTCATGAGGAACCAAAAATCATCAATGATGATTATGAGCAGGTAAAACGCTTCAGCAACTAAATTTATAAATGTTATTTAATATAAATTAAATTTATTGCAGGGTACATATATCTACTTTGATTATGAGAAATGGAGTCAACGGAAAAAGGAAGGCTTCACCTTCGAATACAAGTACTTAGAAGACAAGGAGTTGAATTGATTGCCGTGTCAACCACAAAATGCGCTGTCACCATAAAAAACAAAGCAAAAACAATAAAACATAATGATGAAAACAAAAAATAAAACAAAAGCATACAAGTTACATTTAATTAATAATAATGATACATCATGTCCGTTTGTAAAAAAAAAACACAAAAAAAAAACAACAAAAATCGATGAGAATATGAGAGATGTATGCATGTACACATTGCTTTTTTAATGTTTATTGGTTTTTATACATACATATTTTCCAGCAACTAAAAATTGTGGAAATCTTTAAAATTTACAAACATAAATGAATAAGAAAGAAAAAAAATGATTATTGAAAAAAAAAATCACCTTGAAATGAACTTAATTTGATTTGTTTGTTACTACACCAATCAATGAAATTCGCTTAGCGATAGTTGATGGCAAGAAAATCTTTGAGCGGGCTGCTCAAGCAACAACAAAATTCTCGCTACACAAAAAAGTGCGCAACAATTCACACCGTTGCATGTGTAAATCCGCCGGAATCTGCGACTCCACTCTATCCATATAGACACTTAAATAATTCAGTACTACAATGGCAAGTATTTGTGTGAATAGTAATTTAGAGTTGATTTTAAATTCATGCTTCATTCTGCGCTACTAAAATTATCATCATCCATTTTTATTATGCATTGCACCTCATTTCAGTAGAAGAGTTGTCAGATAAACTACTTAAACGAATATGAGAAGATCTAGGTCAAGTTGTAAATTTTGCTTAGTAATAATGAACATGAATATCACAAACAACAAATTGTTTATATTAGAAACAACAAAGAAAAAAAAAAAAACAAAAACTAAAAACGTTAAAATAATTTTTACCATTTTAAATAATTAATAAATAAATTAATTGCGCTGACTTGAAGTCTTCAAAATAGTATTTGGCAAAAGGACGAAAACTAAAATAGCATTAAATGAATCATTGTCGTAAAACAAAAGAACCGTAGAAAATTTAAATTTAATGTAAAGAACAAATCGAGAAATGCATTTTAGAGTGTTTTTGCGTAATTAGCATTTTTGCTAAAGAGAAATTTTACAAAATACAACATAAGAAATGAAAAAAAAAAAATAAATAAAAACAAGAAAATAAAACCCAAAAAAAAAAAAAAATACTAAAGTTGCATGCGTAAAAAAACTTAAAAAAAAGTGAAAAAATCATTTTTAAAAAAACAGAAAAAACGAAAAATTATTTAAAATGCATATACATAAATAAAAAATATACATACACGATTATATTTAAAAAATGACTCCAAAGTTTTGTTACTCTCACAAGACCGGAGCTGGAATATTACAAAAAATCGCTCATTTTGAATCATTTACGATTTTTATGAGTAAAGCTATGTTCAGACGGTAGAATATATTCGACACTCTCATCAAAATGCATTGAAAATAATTTCAAATATGCACAAATTTTAACTAAATGTGACAGTAAACTCATCCAAAATAGTTATTACTGCCAGATAACTGGCACTGTGTGAACTTAGCTTCATAATTTCAATAATAATTCCAAAATAACTTAAATCTTCACTTTGCCGTTGTAAATTCGTGCTAAAAGTTGGTCCTTAAACATTGGAGTCGTTGATCATAAAAGTTTGGAGATTACGATTCGATTTTCCTTAGTACTACGTTATAAATAAATGTTAATGCATGCTACAGGCGGTTTAATTAAGTTGGTCGCTGTAAGCTACTTCTACCTCGTCGCTAAAGGTCAACATTGGAATGTCCATAAAAGCAATTTTATCATTCAAAAACTTAGACTTTTATGGGTGCTACCCCATTGATAGTGGTTTGGCGCATTCATTAAATGCAACCTATCTAATGATTTTTATGGTTACTACCCCTTAGAGAGGGACTGGCACGTTCAATGCCACCTATCTGAAGAGCGAATATGAGACATAAAATATCCAAACTTGAACTGTATCAGTCACCGAGTTCTTGTTGTTCATAGCCTGACAGACGGACATGTCTATATCGACTCGACTTTTTGGAGGGAACCATCATATATAGTCGTCCAATTTGGACTCTTTTGAATATTTTTTTTTAGTGTTGAAACGCAATACACCAAATTGTTAATTGATTTAACAGCAAAACCATACTTTTTCCATACATGAACAAAAAATTCAAAAGTGGAACAAATTTGTATGTATAAGGAATAACATGAAGTACATCAAATATGGTGTTTCTACATGAGATTACGATTAGAAATACCTGAAATAGGACGATAAGCGCGTTGGTACAAAGTTTTGTACCTCACTTCACCCTAAGCCTTTGTTTAAAGGTAAAAGACCTCTCAACTGTAGGCCACTAAATGTATACTTTATGAGTTTTGATTGTATATTTCATATCGTCGCTCTCCGTACTGGATGGTATGGAAGGTACAACAGCGCTAAAACGAGGTTATCCTCAGCGTAGGACTGTATTTGTAACTTTCTATTTCGCAATGAGCTCAAGTAAATTACTGTGATGCGTAGGGCTCCATTGATGCTATATTTTATATATAGATAGTCTCTCTAACGCCAACCACAAAATACGTACTCCCTAGTGTAGCATCGTTTTGAACAACGTTGTATATAGCCAGTGAACGAAAGATGGTGGGAATTCCCCTCGCTTCATAATAGCTCTTTTAATTTTGTTACTGCAAAAAGGAAAAATCGCTTAGTTCAGTTTGAACGAAATTACGTACATGGAAACATATATTTCGATTGAACAAAACTAAAAGGACTTTTAACAAAATATGTAGTATTGAATACATTGTATTACTTAACAAAAATGAAAACTATATATAATATAAACGTAAACTGATAATCTCGCACTAAGTGTTAGCCCAGCCTGCAACATCGTTGTCCACATCT
The DNA here is from genome assembly GCA_035044805.1 of Leucophenga maculata. Lineage (NCBI taxonomy): Eukaryota > Metazoa > Arthropoda > Insecta > Diptera > Drosophilidae > Leucophenga > Leucophenga maculata. The sequence goes on from JAWNNP010002066.1 coordinate 1,142,982, forward strand.
TCTTCGTCCATGCCCCAACCATCTTGATCTATATCATCGTCGCTATTAAACGCCTGTGCCGCTGCAAAGCGACTTGCATCAATTTGTATTTCCTCTTCGGGCAACTTTGATGCTGGAATGATTGACGTTTTTGATGCGCTTGTTTTATCAAAAACTGGCTCCATGTCCTTAAAAAAGTCGAATTCGTTGGTTTGCGCATTGCTTCCATCCATTGACGTTATTTGTACCTGTATATCGAGTGCGCTGAGATCGTCAATATTCTTCTTCCCATTCGATTTACTCGATTGTTGCGAATCTGTTGTGGTCGACGATGATAGTGTGGCAGAGTTTGCGGTGCGATAAGAATCGCATTGTGAATTTTGTGTCGCCTGTGTCATTTGCGAAGAGCTGCTGTTCGTTTCTACATTATTGAGTAAAAGTTCATTAGAATTTGTTGCTTGGGCTGCATCTTCTGCTTCATTAGCTGGAGCACTTAAGCGTTGCAACTCATCTGATGTCTCCCAGTCCGACCAAGCCTCCTCATCGTCATCAACGGCTGCTGGCGTCGTTGAACCTACTTTGTTGGGTGCTGCTGTAGTATTGCTGTGTGTCTGATTTGTCTTTATAATAATCTCAGTTGCATTGTTCGACTCGTCTGATGTTGTTTCATCGTTTATATTATTTGGTGTGTGATCTGCAACTATTGCACTTTTATTGTCCTCGCCACCATCAGGACTTAAACGTAACGGTAAATTTAAAACCGGCTCTACTATATTGTCTTCGATTTGTGGTAATGAATTAAAGCTACCATTCATGTCAGTCGTTTCGGGTGGCAAAGGACTACCCGACACCATGTAGTCATCCATATTACCATCGCTACCATTCATAACTGGCGTTATCGAGCGCGGCTCTACCCAATGCGATGTGCTGTCCGCTACCACATGTGGACGTCCATCAGCAAAAATGCGTTTACGTGGACCACTGAGCACAGTTGCTGCGCCAATTATTGGCACTAGATCAGCCATGCAACGCAATGTCTTCGCAACTAGTATCTCGTTTGTGTCGTTCATGCCTTCGAGTAAATGCGGTAGAATTGCTGTCTTTAGCTGTTCTTCGCTTAATAGACGCACAAACTCCATAAAATATTCCAAAAGTATGAGACGGATCTGTGCATCACGCAAACGAAACATTTTTAGTATTTTAGGCAAGAGGTGTTCCACGTATGTCTGTTGCGAGAAAAGTGCCGCGCTATGTTCCGATTTTGTGCGCAGCAAGTATGGCGTTACGCATAATTGCGCTGTTGCATCAAGTAATACCATGCGTGATAATAGATTGCTGGCTAGCTGAGAGGCAACTACTTGTTCATTGAAATAGCGCAACCTATCAATGAGGCTTGTAAAGAATTGCTGGCGTTCCTGCACTGATTTCAGCGGTAGCTCAAAGAGGAAGGAATGTATGAGCACAAATTCGTGATTGAAGTACGGATGTAATAATACTGCCGAAAGTTTTGGGCGCAACTGTGGGTTTTTATGCTTTAGATGCGTGCTGCAATAGCTGCGAAACTCTTGCACATGTGGAGTGGCGCTTTCGTCTTTAGAACACTTTTCCAAAATGTGTTCGCAAAGAGTTGCAAATGCATATTGTTCAATGGCATCCATCTGTTCACGATCATTTGTATCGATTGCTGGTTGGTAACGAAATGAACGCGCCAGCTCAATTATTTGTTTATTCACTTCTTTTGATTTCCAAACAAACTCGAAACCGGCGAGTCGCCAGCTTCCATTGTCGCTGATATATATGGATTGAGTACAAATATTGAGATGACGCGCTAGAGCTTTCTCAACAAGAAAGATGAGACTACAAAGAATGGTGCGCAAGCCAAGACACACCTGAATGTCGTTTTGTGTTGCCAAAATATCGCAGAGTGGACGCACACGCTCCGTGGCAAGATGTTTTTGACCGCCTTCCTCCCATGTAGTTACGTATTTTAATATGTACGGATGTCGATAGATCATTAGATTCTGAAATTATAACGTAAGTTTGTACTTAAATTATATGAAAATGGGTTTTTACTTTTATCGCACGCTCCATCGGCCCTTGAGACAGCCATAATTGGCCTTTCACCGAAATTTCTCCTTGGAATATCGAAACCAGCTGACGACCGCCAACCTCATTCGAGGAACTATGTGCTGGACACTCCGCATTATAAAGCGCCCAAAAATCATTAACTTCCACAGCGTTCTTGTCTATCTCTAAACCTTTTAATTTGCTGGCTTCATTTCCCATTTTGTTTTTGCCAACCGTATAAAACAAGTTAATTGTGCTCAGCTGTTAAACGAAAGTAGCATCGTTGCCTGATGTGATAATGCAGTAATATGGCAACATTGTAAAACAGTAATGTATTTAGAAGCACTGGAGTACTTACAACAAATAAGAAAAGTAGTAAACATTTTAAGCAGAAACAAATATCTTTTAAAAGCAGCACAAAATGGATTTGTATGACGACATAGACACAAAGCCACGTGCTAGCCAGATTGATGGCTGGTCATCGGGCATTAAAATGCTGCAGACACAACTTGCAGTAAAGAAGGCCCAGCTGCCCAAACTAAAGGAGCCTGTAAAGAAACCGGTGGGTGGTATAGTATAGCTTGGATACTGTATATATTATATACAAAACTTATAAATCTACTCTATTTAGTTAATGACGCCCGTAGTGAATCTCCGTGCAAAACGCTTAAATGATGGTGAAACAAAGAACCTGAATGTAGATTCCAACGCAACAAAACCGCTTATTACTGCAACTGCTCTAGCTCCGCCGGCGCTGGACGAACTAAAAAAAGACGACTGGGGTGACTTAGACGAATACGATCCATTTTGGCCAAACGAGTATGACAAGCTAAAGGAGAAACAAAAGATCAGCGACAAAAGTCGCAGTGGTGGTGGGGTTGGTGTAGAACGCGAAGAGCGTGAACGTAAACGCGGTAGGGGCGGAGGATCGCGAAATACACACAACGAATCGTCACCAACACCAAAATACAGTGGATTTGGACAAAGACAAAGTGAAGAAGAACTCTACAGCCCACCAGCGCAGGGTTCTGTATCTGGAAAAAGTGGCGGTGGAGGTGCAGCTATAGCACCACCACCTTCACTGCAAGAAATATCCATAGATAATGGCGACGGTGCTTCAAATGTTACGATACCATATTCTGCCAGTTCGGTGGCAGCAAAGATTATGGCCAAGTATGGCTTCAAAGATGGTCAAGGTCTAGGCAAGCAAGAACAGGGTATGTCAATTGCATTACAGGTAGAAAAAACATCAAAACGAGGCGGACGCATCATACACGAAAAAGAATTATTCTTACCGCCACCACCAACGCCAGCTGCAGCAACAGTAACGGCAACAAGTCCAGAAATGTTGCCACCACCTGCACCTTCAACATCGCCTGTCCCCATAGACTCTGAACCAAGTATTACAGAGATCATGAAGGCACCGAGTAAAGTAGTGCTATTGCGAAACATGGTCGGACCCGGAGATGTTGATGTAGAGCTAGAGCCGGAAGTGAAAGATGAGTGCAACACAAAATATGGTGAAGTCACCAGCGTTGTTATACACGAGGCATTTGGAACAACGCCGGAGGAGGCGGTTAAGATTTTTGTGGAGTTTAAACGAATTGAAAGCGCTATAAAAGGTTGTAGTTTGCTTTATATTTTATAAATATTGTGCACTAATTTTTATTTTAAATTTTCACAGCCGTTGTAGATTTAAACGGACGTTTCTTCGGTGGACGTCAAGTACGCGCGGGCTTTTACAATTTTGATAAATTCAAAAGTTTTCAATTAAATTAAAGGCATTATTTTTGCTCGAAATATTTCTAGCTTTTCTTATTTTCGAACAATGCTGGGTTTAGAAATTAACTATTATATTCAGTTAACAACGCAGAGTAACAACGAGTGAATTTTTAACTAAACGTACAAAATTTTGCTGAAATAAAAAAGAACTCGAGAGCATGGTTATGGGTAATGCAAATATTTGCGCAACAGGATTAATTGGGTTATTGTAAAGAGCAATGAAAATAATGTTTGACATACAATGATATGTAGTGGCAACATAAAAAATAGAAATAAATAGAAAATAATAGTTGGTCCGATAGACTTAAGACCAGCCACCGTAAAAAAAATGGATGTATCCCCGCAAACGATATAACGACCACGATTTACGGATATGCGCCTGGAATGTGCGCTCCCTTAATAGGTGTGGTCCAAATATTCATCAGTTTGATGTCGTCCAGATCAAATAATGCATCCATGCATAGGGTTGCCAAGGGGGACAATCGATATACCAAACCAGTGACTAATTCTTGGTACGACGAAGAGTGTCGCAATGGTACTGCAGAGAAGAACGCCTCCTATGTGCGAGCTTTGCAGTCGGGAGCTGTCAAATCGAGAGAAACGGAGAGAGGAGAACGCTTTTCAGATGCAAGAAAATGGATGGAATATGTTGAGATGTTATGAGACAGAAATGAAGAAAAGAACGTAGTAACTTTCTATAAGGACGAATATGAAAATCTGTTAACGGATGTAGAGAAATCACTGAGATTATGGGGGTCTTTTTTGTAACCTACTTGGAGGTGATGAAGCGCACTATTCCGCTGATAGAGTAATGACACCGGACGCACCAGTTGTTGGTGGCACTATTGTAGAGCCACCGGACTATAACGAGGCCGATTCGGTTATTAAAAGGCTGAAAAATAACAAAGTGGCAGGGTCTGATTGTCTTGATCAGCTGAGCTAATCAAGACTGGCGGCGTAGAGTTGGTTAGGAGTATGGACCAACTTTTATGCAAGATAAGGTCCGATGTGCTTGTACGTTCAAGTGTAAGTTAGGCCTAAAAATTGTCAGACTTTACGATGGATGCATCTGGCAACATGTTTTGTTGGTCAGGTTTAAAATTTTATAAAAATATTTTATGATTAGTTGAAAATTTGGCTGTGTGCCAAATGCCGTTGGCGACATATATAAATTGAGAGTGTTTTGTTTCAAGTTTGTGAGTGCGGCAACAAAATAACGGTACATTGCTGTTATTTTTTTTTTTTGGATTCTTGCATATAATTTTTATTTATTTACAGTTTATTTTGTAGATGTATGTTGCCACCTCGTTTAACAGTTACAACTTTCAACTTATTTCATGAAATTGTAAATATTGAAAAAATAGCTACATATTTTGCTTATTCATGAAATAAGTCGAAATATATAAAAAATCATAAAAGGGAATTAGCGGAATACGGGCAGATTTTCTCTTCTCAAGCGGTGGTTACTAAAAATAATTGTACTCAATAATTTTTACGTTTATACGTCACATTTAATGAGCGGCATGTTTATTTGCTGAAAATATTTTAGAAAGTACTTAGAATATTTATACGACACATTTCATGTACAATTGTAAATTTTACATTGGCAAAAATCACTGTTTTTACGAAAATTGCGACTATTAAATAGAAAAAGTGTTCAAAATAATTTACAAGTGAATATAATTATGTAACCCAGTGACATTGATAAAAGGTCGAAGACTAATTTCAAAGCTGAGTGTCATATAATTCTATTACCCCACAGTATTAAAACCAATGTTTTCATGAATAACGGCTTGGTATAAACATAATAAACGTGATATTAGCAAGTGTAATACGACCCTAAACAATAATTAAATACGAATAAACCACTCAGACTGGCAGGGCTTTTTACTACACCAGCGGTAGTGGTTGTCGCTATCTCGCTCTCTCTCCAGCAATAAACACATTCAGTGACCAGGGCTGGGGTGTAATATAATTGCAGAGTTGCCAGACACACAAAATGAATAGCATGAAGTTGGCTGTAAATGTTGCGGCACCCGCAAGATGTGAACTCTTGCCAAAGCAGCTGTCGCCATCTTCCTTTTCTTTTTTCACCTACGTGTGAAGACATCGCGTATTTCACGTCGATGTTATTTTTACTGAAAAAGTGAAAAATGGTGAGTGAAAAACGATAAATTAAAGCAAAATCGCGTCGTTAAATATGTTGACAAAGTGCTGCAATTAAAATCGGCGCAAATAATATCCTGATGTGTTGGAATAACGCAGATTAAACATGCCATCTAATTGTGTATTTGTTTATTTTCATTGCGCTATAGGGTTTCGTTAAAGTTGTCAAGAACAAGCAGTACTTCAAGCGGTACCAGGTTAAATTCCGCAGGCGTCGTGAGGGCAAAACCGATTATTATGCCAGGAAGCGCTTGATCTTCCAGGACAAGAACAAGTACAACACGCCCAAATATCGTTTGATTGTACGTCTGTCGAACAAGGACATCACTGTGCAAATCGCCTATGCTAGAATCGAAGGTGATCGCGTTGTCTGCGCAGCATACTCCCATGAACTGCCATCATATGGCATTAAGGTATGTGTTCATTATTTTCAGAATTATTACAATTGCTTAATAAAATTTTTATTGTGTTGTTTAGGTTGGTCTGACCAACTACGCTGCTGCCTACTGCACTGGTCTTCTGGTTGCACGTCGTATTCTCAACAAGTTGGGCATGGAATCGCTCTATGGCGGCTGCACTGAAGTCACCGGTGAGGAATACAATGTTGAGCCTGTTGATGAGGGACCAGGCGCATTCCGTTGCTACTTGGATGTCGGTTTGGCACGTACCACCACCGGTGCACGTGTCTTCGGTGCCATGAAGGGTGCTGTCGATGGTGGTCTGAACATCCCACATTCGGTTAAGCGTTTCCCTGGTTACTCTGCTGAGAACAAGAGCTTCAACGCCGATGTACACCGCGCTCACATCTTTGGACAGCATGTTGCCGACTACATGCGTACTCTTGAAGAGGAGGATGAGGAGAGCTTCAAGCGTCAATTCAGTCGCTACATCAAGCTGGGCATCCGTGCTGATGATGTGAGTAGTAAATGTTCATATAATTAGGGCACGTCCATTTATAAAATTACCGCTGCGTTTTGTTTGCCACAACGCTGGCAGTGCCAAAAGTGGACCACATTGAAGACCAGCGACCTCTGTTCGAAATTTAACTCCCTACTCAATGGGTTACGTTTCCTGTTATGGTTGCACATGCCAATAATGCATATGAATACTTATTATTTGTAGATTTTTCGTTAATTTTTTTTTATAACAAAATTTTCTCTATTTTTGCTTGCAGCTTGAGGACATCTACAAGAAAGCCCACCAAGCTATTCGTACCGATCCTACCCATAAGAAGGTAGCCGCCAAATCGGCCATTGCGAAGAAGAGGTGGAACGCTAAGAAACTCACAAACGAGCAGCGCAAGGTTAAGGTTGCCGAACACAAGGCTGCCTACATCGCTAAGCTCCAGACCGAGACCGAAGCCTAAGGACCTACATCGTTCTTTGGTGAAGGTGGCGGCGGCGCTGCTGCAGTTTGTATTGGTGATTAAAAGAAAAATATTGTTAAAGCAATTGCCAATATTAACGGAAATATACAAACTAAGTTTCTATTAAAATAGACGAAATTGTTTTTGTACTTAATTAGTTATTGAATTCTGTGTTCGATCGAATCTTACCAGAGCATGTAGAATAGCTAAGGCTATTCACAGGCTTTTGAATTTTCAATAATTGTTCAATTTTTTCAAGCTAAAGTTTTAGTGAAGTTTTAAGGATTTGAACATATGTATAATATAATATCCTTTATTTTTAAGCGCATTCGTACCTAATTTGAGACAATGTATACTGTTTTTTTAAAGTATATTTATTTGAACAATATGAATTGTAATCGAGTTGTTATAGATATGCCCGTTAGACTGTTAGTATGTATAAAAGATCCTCGAGACTAAGAGAGAGTGGTCAAGTTTTAAGGGTTGTTGATTCTCCTTAAATATTCGTGCCAAACGCACTATAAAGGGTACAATTCAACACTTCAGATGTAGGCATGGCGTTAAATGGTAACAGGCAGAAGAATAGGAGTAGCCGCCATAAATATTTTTATATTATAATAGCATCAAAAGTCAGCACGATATAGGTACGTTCATGTTACTTTTTACCGTGGACTCTTAATTTTTTATAATATAAAAAGCTTTAAATTATCTTTATAAGTCGAGTTCGGAAACAGTTGGCATTATTTATTGGCATATATTATATTAGTAAGCCGGGTAATAGCTATAGCTAACAAGTTATTTAAACTACGTTTATTGCTGCCGTCAATGCCCTGGTTTTTTGTTGTCCAACGAAATTTATTATTTGTTTTGTCCCATTGCAGTTTATTGTTGTATTCACATTCGGACATATTTCGGATCTGTCGAATTGCTCAATGGAGACTTGAACAAATATCTAGCTACTTTGGTTGCTTAGGCCAACAGAATTCTAATCGTTCAATATGAACTTTTGAGCCAATATTTCTGATTTGCCATTATATTTTAGAAATCTTCCAAAACTTTGGAGAAGCTTTCGGAAGACTTGAAATGTTCGATTTCTATACTGAAATAGTAAATATTGTAATTGCTGCGTTGTGCTTTCTTAACTCTTTTTATGAAAGGGGATCTCTGTAAAGTATTCAGTTCCGTCTATGGTTTTTTTGTTCCAAGTACCTATAACTCTAAGAATGTATCTAGGTATTTCTTCAGATTTGCAACATTTAAATTTAAAAGTAATAGACTTAACTAATAACAAACCTGTAACAAGCCCCTTAGCGCCTTATTTTGTCAAATCCAATCCTGCTACTCTTCTCTTACGACAGACCGGTAGATACTAATTTAATTTTTTTAGTCCCCACACAAAATTGTCAACTTACTACCTTTTTTTTTTTTTGTAATAGAAATAGTACAGGATACCTCGAAGCCGAGCATACGTGTCTGCAGCGTTCTTTCTTGATGTTTGTTCCGTAAATCATTATAAAACATGGACTCGGTCAGAATATATAGTTCAAACATGTACTAATCTATGGTTCTGCAGGTAGTACTGGGTGTCTCGAAGTCGATCATTCTCGACTGCAGTTCATGTGCATGAACAGTAATACATACAATAGGACAATATGGAAAGCTTTAAAAAGAATATTTATAATTATTTATTCAATGCTCTTTTGTTGTTGGCAGGAGTCGAACAGGTGGACTATCGATTAATTGTTTCTGCAGAATGGGCAGGTTGCCTTGCAGCGTCATTAAGGATGTGTAAATGCCCGATTCGCAAGTGATTAAAAGTGCCGCATGCACGCTTTGTAAGGTTGGCGGGAAACCGATTCTTAGGCAGTTTGAATTGATTGCACTGTACCTGTGGTTGAAAAATCGCCATTCATCCTTTTTTTTCTCATTTTTTTTTTAAGTTGTATATGTTCTTGGTGTTGATAGGATTGACAAAGTGGATTGGTGCGTAGTAGATACATGAGCGACGTTATCTGCGTATTCATTGACAGGGATCCCTTGAGTGGCTGAGAATTTTGTGTATTTTTATGATGAGTTGTTATGAGCATTCTGATTTTACGAACTGTGGTATCTCCATGCTCTTGATTTCGAATCGCTGTTATTGTCGATAGACTATCAGTGCAGATTACGAAAGATCCCTCGCTTTTAATAGCAAAAAGGCATGCTGTAAGGCTCTCAACTGGTTCTGTGGTAAAAATTGAGTTGAATGGAAGGAGTAGTTCTCCGCAATTATTGTGTATTCACTGTTCTTGAGCCGTCAGTGTAAAACCAGAATTTTACATCAAGCACCTCTTTTCGCAAAAAAAAAAAAAAAACAAGTAAGAAAATACAGTCAGGCGTAACCGACTGTAAGAGGCCCTGTACCAGTTCAGGTCTCCTAACAAACACATTAAACGTTTCCCGAGCATATGACCAAACACATGACCACTTCTCACTGCTCGAATATGAATGAAGAGGAAAGGGGGGTCATTCAACTTCAATTGGTTATAAAATCGTTATTTATTATCCGATTTTGATGAACTTTTTGGATTTTGACTAAGAGGGACGTTAACTTTATACTGGCATACTCAATTTTTCTTGTGCCGAAGAAATATTTCTCCTTGGGGGTGATTTTATGGGGAAGGGGGGGAGGGGCAAAATTTCAAAATAAACTTGTGAAATTCCGGAGCAGTCCTAGACGAATGCAAAAAACACGAAGTCTCTATCTATTACCGTTTCCGAGATCCTTTCGTTCATACGGACGGACGGACGGACAGACGGACAGACGGACAGACGGACATGGCTATATCGACTCCTCTATCACTCCTGACCATAATGGGGGTAACTTTGGGGGTCTCCGACCATTATTTCTACCTGTTACATACATTTGCACAAACCCAATAGGCTCTTGTACCTTCGGTACAGGGCCTAAAAAAAAAAATCAAGGCTATATGTTCAAGGCGGGTGGTTTGATTTTTGCAGAGTTATGTACATAGTTTGTTCTTGATGTTTGTGTGGTTGTTGGCCCAGTAGGGAAACGGTTGGTTGGTAAAGTGTTTTATAAGATTATAAAGCCTAGGACCGATGTCATGGACCGATGGTTGGTAAAGTGTTTTATAAGGTTATAAAGCCTAGGACCGATGCCATGTATCCGCTGGAATACTTGGTTAGGTGAGATTAAATTGTGACGAATGGTGAACCACATTATTTTAGAAATAATGGTCGGAGACCTCCAAAAATTACGCACATTATGGTCAAGAGCGATAAAGGAGTCGATGTAGCCATGTCCGTCCGTATAAAAGGAAGGATCTCGGAAACCATAATAGATACAGACTTTGTTCTTTTTGCATTCGAATAGGGCTTTACGAGTTTATTTTAAAACTCAAAGCTAAAAATTTATTCTGCACAAAAAAATATGTCAGTATAGAGATAGTTACGTCTAAGTTAAAATCCAAACACATTATCAAAATCGGATAATAAATGACGATTTTATAAGCAATTGAATTTTGCTAATTCGGTTGCGTCCGACTGTAATTATCCTATTTGTTTTGAAGATAGTTTCCTTCGATACCTATTATTTTAGAACATAATTTCATTTAACTGCTCAGTGTCTTCAATTCAAAAAGACTCTTCTAAATATAATATTTGGAACGCGAGAAATGTTGGCTTGTAAGGCATCAATCGAAGTAGGCTTGTCGAAAAAGGCTTGACTTTACATATTCTCATAGAAAAAAAAAAAAATATTGAATCAAGCTTATACCGAGTTTATACCATTCCTCTTTATCTGAAAGATTGCCTAATATTTTCAAATCAAAGCAAAGACATAAATTTTTATCTCAAATAATAGTTTTCAATCTTTATTATGTATATTTATTTTTTAATCGCTTATATCGACTAAAGAACTTGAAAAATTATATTTATTTTATTATTTTAAGTAAGCGAAAAAGGTTTGTTTATGCATATATTTTTTATTGTATGCGCGATTATGATTTTTTATACACATAACTATATGATTTCTTTACTGTTTCATATAATTTGCTGATTCTTTCAAATTTATTGTAAATGATTTTCGCTTTTATTTCTATTTTAATGCGCTTATTTACAGAAATAATTTAAATATTATTATTTAAAATAACAAGAAGTAGCCGAAGAGAAAATAAGCTTTTTAGTTAGCCTTTTGAAAAGCAAAAAACTTATTAAATATTTTTAGTTTTATATAAGTTTTATTCAATTTAATTAATTTTTTCTTTATTTAACTAGTTTAATGCAAACTTAGGTACTTTTGTTTGATAGGCAAATTAATATAGGAAAGAATAAAGATTTGCTTATAAATAGAAAATAATTTTGATTTTTTTTGTTGTTGTTGTATTTATTTTTAGTTCTTTGCTTTTTCAACATTAATAATAAAATTTACATATATGTATGTATGTATATAATTTAAACTAATATATTTTTACTATGCTAAGCAGTTGTAGAAATTATTTAAAAATATTTAGCTATAAAATTGTGTAATTTATAATTAATCAATTCTTTCAGGACTTAATCGAATGAAACAAACCGTTGGACAACATTTACGAGTTTACAAGTACATATTTCTAGCAATTATATGCTCAACATAAATTATTTTCACACGAAATAAGGCATTCTTTGATTATGAAATTCACATTCACAAAACGATTAGTATTTTTTATTTATGTACTTATATAAGTATTTTATATATGTATATTTCAAGTATGTATTGTATTATATTGTATTGTATATATAAAAAAGTTTCATTTCATTATTCTTGAACTGCTGCTGAAATTGCTGCTAGGCTTGAACAGATCTTTTGCTTTGTATTTAGGAAGTAGTCATTTGAGTGAATACGAAGTTGCAACTTCGATTTGTAGTTCAAAATTCAGCTCATGTTTTTTCTTTTGTATGACATCAAAGTATCTTTTACTAACTTCGATGTTCGTATCTAGCTTAGTTTGTAGTATGTACTTTAAGAGTGCTGTACTGGAAGCTGCGGGATATACGAGTTTGTATATAAGTATTTAAGATTATCGGTTTTTTTTTCGCGTTTTTAAACTATTTTTTTGAGTATGGCATTTATTCTATACTATAGTACTATAGAAAGCCAGTGGAAGAAAGTAGAGATTTGCAGTAGAGAGTTAAGCTCATTTTGAACTATCAAAAATTTAACTTTATATATTTATGTTGATTGTATTATGTTATAAGATAGACTAGAAGAGATGAAACAGATCAGTTTGATTTAATGATTTTTTTTTTTATATATTTTTTTTTGTCATTTTAAATATTTTTGTTCTTTTGTTTTGATAATGATTTGATCTTCAATAATTTGGGCACAATCTCGAAATCTCTGGAGGGCACTACTGATATATGAGAGAGAGAGATAGAACAAGAGAAATAGAGAGATCTCGTACACTTCGAACTAACTTTATATAAAAGTTTATATATATTCACTTCGTTATATATTTATGGGCTAGACTATACGTTAAGCAACAACAACCCATTATTATTGCTCCTGACTTGATTTGCAACTTTTACTTCTTACTATTTTGTAAGCCGACTAAGTAACTAAATATAAACGGCGATGACTAAAGCAACAATTAGCTAGACAACAATTAGTTAAAAAAAAAAAAAATAATTTAAAAAAAATTTCATACCGAGCAACCACATTTGTTTTGGAATATGTATATTGACTAAGCTCAAATATTGCAATTTTTGGGCAAGGTGATCGTTTAAAAAGAGAATTAATTAAGTACTTAAAATATCTTAATTTGGCAAAGTTTTTTAAAATTAATTTAATTTGTTTATACATATAAACATTTTCAAAATCTGAGTAGTCTTTTTTAATTATTTTTCTAAAAGTTATCTCTAAAACACCTAATAAAATGCGAAGACTTCATAAAACATTTAGATTTATTTTCCAAATATAGAGCTGACACTTTTATAAAGAAAACAAGCTATACTTTAGAAGAATCTATGGAAAAATAACGAAATCAGAGATATTTCTTTGAAAATACTCCATTATAATTTTTTTTCCATCTGTCTTTTTAATAAAAAGTGTGGTCATTTAGGTAACAGTACTTACTATATAGTATTAAATGCTGATTGTGTCTATTTTCCGTAATTTTGATCATGATGTATGGATCAACCGTTATACATAAAGTTTGAAGTCAACTGAAGAAACAGCTAACAACTTTCAAGTATTTGTTCATTTAAGAATAAGTTCCTGAAAGTTTCAAAGCGAATTGGGAAACAATTCTTTCAGAATAAAGATAAAAAATTTGCACTAATTCAAGTCCTAAAGAAAATGGCGTTCTATAAATTACATCATGAGTTTTCTTGCTACTAGAAAAAAGTGTCACAGAACACCCGGACCAACAGTGATTTTAATGATGATTTTGAATTAAATTTATTCGAAAAAATTGGAAGATTTATAAATAAATTTGATTTAAAATTAAAAAGTAATTGCTTGTCTTTAAAATATCAAATTAACGCAGTGAACACCATCTTCTATTTGAAGAAAATGACTTCAGTCTCTTAGGAGAAAATTTTTTTTCTGGTTTCAAGAAAATTATCAAAATAAATCAGTATGGAACTGGTCTAATTAAAAAAAGAATTTGCTAGTTTTGGCATTAGTGACTCCAAAAAACCCTTAGACGTTGTTGGAACTGATCGAAGCAATTTTTTTTTTTATAACTTCTTTTTATAGGAAGCAGATAAAAACACCCAGAACATTAGATGCAATTCGAAACTGACTCAAGTTAATTAATTTTTGAATTAGAATTATTTTTTTTAAAACAACTTTACACTCGGATTTAGATAAGTAAAACCCAGAACTAATTTTAACCAGAGAAGCGAAGGCACGCTCTTGATAGTCGCAAAACACTTCCGCGAGCTAAACGGTTTGAAAATGAAATTTTCACTTGGCTGTCGACGTGTGCACATTCTGAAAATATTGCTTGAAAATGAATAAAAGAGAAAAGAACTATCATTTATTGCAGTCGCAAGCAGTCCTTGCCTACCAGAACTTAATAGCCATTAACAACTTCGTAGTCGTGTTCATTTTCAAGAAATATTTGCAGAATGTGCACACGACGAGAGCAAAGTAAAAAAGATTCTAAAGCGTTTTGCAATTCTCATGAGCGTGATCTCGCTTATCTGATTTCAACTGTGTTTTGAGAACAGCTCCAATCGTTACGATGTTTCTTTTGGATTGCAATTTAAATTGTTTTTAAATGCAATTTTCGACAAACCCAATTAATCAAAAAAAAAAAAAATTATTAGCAGCTCGGTATAAAATTTATGTTTGCCTAGTTTTATGTATGTTCTATACTACATATGTATGTATCTAAGTATGTATATAAAGGGAGACAACAACAAAACGTATTGTTATTATATTGTACCACATATATGTAGGTATATATATATAACTACAGAGACTTCACTGATTGTACAGAGAGCGCTTTATATAGTTTATAACTCCGAGAAGCAACGTATAGTCTCAATTGAACAGATCATATATGTATATATTGATCTACTCGGCTGCTGTTTATTCGACTACATGCGTGTGCTCTCCAGACAGATACCAAGACCAGCTGCATCAATCAGACCGGGTGATGAAGAACGACGACCTGATTTCTTTGCAAAGGATTTTAATCAACTTGTGCCGGTTGTATTTGTGGTACGTGTTAGCAGCTCGTCATCATCCAATTGTGCCAGTGCCGCCGGTGAACCAACATCAATGGTGGTTACACGATTACCACCATCCGCTGCCGAGGGTAATTTAATGATCTCGCTGTCTGTGTGCACCGGCATAATGATACAGACAAAACTCTGACCCGTTTGTGAGTCACGTGGATGCAATGTTACCGGATTGAATTTGTCCGTTTGTCCTTCGGAGTACGACTGTAGCCGCTGATAGATCTCCGGATAGTGTTTGCGCAATACAACACCACGTCGCGATAGTATATCTAGTATATTGGAGAGTATTAGCTCGCGATGCGTAGTTGTGGGTGTTTTCGTCGTCGTTGTTGACGCCGCCGCTGCAGTTGTACCCGCTGTACCAGTTGTGCGCATTGTGCCCGGATTAAAAGTGAGTATTAGTATCTCAGTACGCTCAGGTACTGCCACCACAGCGAGTGGTTGTTGCAGTGCCTGCTGCTCTTGCTCGAGTTCGAGCAGTATGGTCTTACAGAGTTTCAGTTTGGCACAGCGTGAGACAAGCTGTCTTTCCCAGCGTACCGGTGCCTGACCCATGCCGGGCGCTTCAGATACTACACAGATTGCCACATAGATGAGCATCTTCGAGTCGGGCTTGTACTCTGTGCTGAGCTTAAGCAGCTCTGAATACAGTTCGAGACCCATTTCGGCGGGCATTAGATCGGGCCAGCGTACATAGGACGCTTCACCCATACACTGGAAGCCGTGCTTGATGAAACCCTCTGCTGCCTCGGCGGAACGAAAGAGCACACGTACTACACCGCGTCCTTGCGAGAGAAAACCTTTGCGTGCGAGTAGACTTAGATGCCGCTGCGAATCGAGATCGTCCTTGCATGTGGCTAACACCTGGCGACATAGGTTGGAGGCACGTGAGTGCAGACACGCCTTGCGATGCTTTTCCCAGTGGGCACGTCGACATTCACGCGAACAATATAAATGGGTACAATTGTGGCATGACTTGTAAAACTTTTTGGCATCGGCGGGCGTGGCACTGTTGTCGCATTTGTTGTTGCGGCAGCGGATCTGCAGTTCCGAAGTGTGTGTTTTGTTTGTGGACTCCACTGATGAGTCGCCGAGCGAGACGCGGCGTGGTGCTGCGATGGACTGCATTTGACCGACACCGCTGGAGACGACCGCATCGTGTTGTTGGCTGACATTTGGATTGGCGTTGCCAATGGTTGCGGACTTGGTGACATGTTGTTGGTTCTGTTGTTGTTCTGGATGTTGCTGCGGTTCTAGTTGCTGTTGTTGTTGTTGCTGCTGTTGTTCTTGCTGTTGTTGTTGTTGCTGTTGTTTCTTTTGCGAAGGCGCATCACCCTCACTGCGTCTTCGCAGTTTTTGCTGTTCAGCGAGTGTATCCACCTGTAGTTGTTGTTGCTGACGATATTTGCTGCCCGAATTAGGTTGTCCACTAGCTAAATCGCCTGTCAAATATTAAAAATTAGAGAAAACAAATACGAAAAAGAAAAAGAACCATTAAAAAAGCTATATTGCAGAGTAGCTTCCTGTATATAAGTTTTTCTATATATTCATACAGTAACAACAACAACAAGCATTCGTATTAGAAAATGTTTTGAGAAAGTTTATTTGAGAAAATTTCTAATATATTCGTATGTAAAATAGTTAATCGCACTATTTCGTTAAAAATTCGAAATTAATAAGTAAAATTAATTAAAATTCATGCTTGAAATTAAAGTTTTCGAAAGTATAAGTCAAATACTCAAAAATATTTTATAATATTTCTAAAATTTTACAGGAGTCAAAACTTAAATGGGGGGTTTTTAGCCGAAGCTTATTTAATGCGGTTTTATGTTTGCTAAACTGAATTCGTTACGCAAATAATGCTGTCTCAAAGTTTTTGTATGTAAAACAATTTTTATTTTTTTTTCGAATATTTTAAGTAATAAAACTCGACAAAATTGTTTGAGTGTTTCGTTAATGCATAAGGATCATGATATTTTTTTCTCAGTGTAATTTTAAATAAAATCAACTGAAAATATTATTTTTAACTGAAAGCCTAAAAAACTCTAGCATTGATTTATTTTCAAGTAGCTACTGGTAACTCGTAGTTTTATGTTTAGACTGTATTAAATATGAGTATTATATCAACTAATATACTTATTAGTGAGTATTATTTATATAATTGAATCATTTCGAACGTTTCACAATGTTTTATTATGTTTTTCTAAATTTAACTGAATTTATTTACTTCAATCTAAAGTATAAAAATATAATTCAGTCAATATGAAGTTAAATTTATGTACTTGGTTTTATAGAAAATAAGGGTATACTGAGATTGTGCAACTAAGTTTGTGTCACAGGCAGAGACAGATCTCCCTAATGAATCCCCTATGAGAATCGAAATCTTAAAGACTATAAGAGAAGACTAGTTATTGATGTTTTTTTAATATTGCCAGAAACGCCAAGTTAGGGTTACATTACATTAAACCATATTAGATATTCCATTTAGGTCCAGATTGGAACACTAGAAGGGGATGCCGCCATATAAATCTGTCCAAATTTTCCAAGTTTTTGTATGAAAAGTTGTTTATTGTTGTTGTTTATTTGGCTGAAAACGCCAAATTTGATTTATCTTACAATTTTCCTTATAAAATGTTGCATATAGGTCCAGTTCGGACCACTATAAAGATGTGTCCCCATATAAATCTGTTCTTCTTTCCGATATTTTGTATGAAAAGATATTCTTGTTGTTAATTCAGTTAGGAACGCCAAATTTGGGAAATTTAAGTCAATTCTACAAAAATATTTCATAAAAATCCAAATAGGATCAAAGTCAAGCCAAAAAGTCAATAAGTCAAGCCAATATAGAGATGTCTCTCTGTTTGGCTCACCGTGTGAATATTAATAACTGGGAGACTGTAAAAGATAGAGCCTTCAAGTTTTTATCTGTAGTTTTTTTTTTCATTAGCTTTTTAGATAAATAGTATTCAACGAACGTGTCCAACCACTCCCTAAGAGGTAGTACCCAAATAAACCTTGTCCTCCCTTTCGAGTTTTTTTATGTGTTTTTTTTTTTTTTTTTTTTTTAGCTAAAAACGTCTAATTGGTGTATCTTATTTCAATTCAAATAAAATATTTCATATAAGCAGTTGTAGACGCCATTAAAACTTTTCCCCATTTCCATGTTTTTTTGTGTATAAACAATATTTGGTTGTGTTTAAGTTTATATTGAATCCTTAAATTTGGCAAATATTACACTGTACTCCAATAAAATAACCCACACGAATTTGAGACGATGAAGCTGCATGTCGAATGCAATAATCTAATCAGAAATTGATTGAATAGCCACGGTCTAGCGATTAAAAGCATTGGGAATGATCCAAAAGCAGTGAAATTCCGTGGGGTTGAAAAAGGGATTTTTATCCAATTATTACTGGAGATTCAGAGCTTATCCATTACGACAAAATGCTCAACCAAATTGGCAAAATGCCATATATTAAGCTTAACCAACAATCAACCCTAAACGCAAAACCAAATATTTCTCAATCCAAGTTCATTAGTTCTACGAACGTTTGGAACGTTCATACGATCGCTGCCCGAAATACGTTTTGAAAATCGTGGTTGGCGATTTCAACGCAAAAATTGGAATGGAAGAAATCTTTGGCCCAACCTTTGAAAAATTTAACTTTGACGATACTATCTTCAATAATGGAGAGAAGCGATGCGATTCAATAGAATCAATAGAAACGGTGAAAGAAGAAACGCCATTCTAGACGAAAGAAAAAGATGCAAATAAAGCATGAATTTGAGTGGTTAAAAGATGAAGCGTCTTACCCTATTGTAGAGTCACCGGACTATAACGAGGTCAATTCGGTTATTGAAAAGCTGAAAGCGAAAGGCTGTTGGGCTGCCAGCTGAGTTTTTTTAAGAACGGCGGCGAAAAGTTGGAAAGTAGTATATACTATACTTTTATATACTATACTTTATTGTTAAGGATATCCCTCTGTTTGCACCAAATACCGCGGAAGAAGTATTATTTCCATCGAATATAAAATTCTGTCACTCAATTTTTGCAAGATTTTTGAATCTATTAGAGATGGGTACGAATTTAGATACCGTATGAACCACGAGCTATTCGATGAGATTTACATAATCCAACGCATACGATTTCCGCGGTCGATTGATTGGTGGACGGCCTAATAGAGAGATCTTTGTTTACTTGGAATTCAGAACTGGCGCCAGTGCGCATGCGGCCATGAATGAACAACGATTGAAGGCTATTTAAGTAAAAAAGTATCGTACTTATTAAGATTGGTCCATATACGATTTTTTAGCAAAGTGGGCTCCATCTTCGGTAGGGAAAATACTAATCAATACATCTTATGTAACAAAACATTAAAAAAAAATACAGGATCTGGGTTCTATGTATAACTTGTAGTATTTTGTATTCGAAGCTATCTATCTTATTAAACCAGTTTGTCAAAAAAATTATGGATTTATCTACGAAAAACTTTTATATTTAAGTCAATATCCGCTTAAGAGTCGATATGGTGGCTTCTTATGGACGGTCACTTTATATACATATTCTGAGATGCGTGTCCTCCTACTTTATGCAGTACTCTCAAATTCACTGTCCACATTTGGGTTTCTTTTATAAAACCTTCTTAATATAAGCAGGTCGATATGTTGGCTTCTATTGACGGCTATTTCACATTTATAGTAATGGGAATACACGATCTAAAAGTTGGATAAGCCTCCACTGCTCTTGTTTAATTTTTACAAAAAAAACTTTATTGGTTGGGCTTTATAACTGATATTTCATGAAAAAAGGGAGGAAAGGGTCTCTGCCTACCACACGAAAATGTATAAGAAAATGTATACTGAACTTAATAATCATTAACAGTTTCGTAAACGTGTTCATTTTCAAACAATGTTTTCAGAATATGCACACAGCGAGTGCAAAATGAACTAATTTTCCAAGCGTTTAGCTTGCGGAAGTGTTTTGCGATTTTCAAGAGCGTACTTTCGCTTCTCTGTTTGTAAACAAGTCCGTTGCGTCTTTTGATTTCTATTAATTGGCTAAGGACTATAAATAACAGTCTACAGTTTAGTTTCGACATTTCTAGGTCCAAAGATCTTTTGCTGTGCAGCCTATTATAAACTTGGCATACTTAAAAATAAAACATTGACTGAAATTAAACTTTACAGTTAGCTTTTTTAAACATTTTGTAACGTTCGAAACGCATAAAGATTTGCTAAACTAGGTCGAGTATATATGTATATTTTGGAAAAAATAAAGACACATATAGAGAAAGTTATAGTTATAAAACGAACAAGAACAAACATGAATTATTTTTTTTTTTCATAAAAAAAAACTTTAAATCTGAACCCATTTAGATTTGTTTTACTTTTTTTCATTAGTTTATGCTTTTTTTTTTGGAAATTTTTTAATAAATTTTTTTGATGTTTTTTTTTTTGTTGTATTTTAGATTTGTTGTTTTGTTGCATTTGAATTAAACAAATTTGATTTGATATACTTGGGTTTTTCGGTGTGTTTGGAACAAAAACTTACAGGTTCATACCTGTCGTGGACCTAGCATAGGCAGTTGTCGCAGCCGCTGTACTGTCACTGGCTGTTCCGGTTGCGGTTGCAGGCCCAGGCCCAGTTGCAGTTCCAGCTGCGCCCGCCGCCGCAGCGGATTGGTTGAAATTGGTGGAGATTGGCAGTCCCAACAAAGAGGCTAAGACATCTTCTAGCGATGCGTTGCTCAACGAGCGTTCTGGCGCTAAATTCGAGTTTCGAGTATCGATTTGTTTTGGTTTTTTTTTCAGTTTTGTTTTTTCACAAGTATACGGTGCAATATTTGTGAGCGTGTGTGCGTGTAGGTGGTTGTGTATTTGTATATGTGTGTGTGTGTTTGGCAAGCAGTTCAATCAATCGTTTGGCACATTTTAGCAATCAAGCATTTTTTCGATTGGCGCGTTTTCGTATTTCAAATTTTTTGGTTAAGCGTGTTGCATTTATTTAAAAAAAAAAATTTTTTTTTTGTTGGAAAAAAAGGAATACAAATAAATATGTAAATATTTGTAGTTAAAAATCATTGGCTAAAAATATTTAGTAATTTTTTTTTAAGTGTAGATTTTTTTTTTTTTTTTTAACATTCAATTATGTATAACACTTAAAGAAATCAAGACATAGAAATTAAGTATAACAGAAAGTAGAAAGACTAAATGTTGAAAATTACACTGAGAAAATTTGTAGTACAAAAGTTTATAGTATGTATATAAAGAGTACTTGTAGAGGAAAGAAACGTAAAGAAGAGAAAAGAGCACAACAATATTTCCAAAATAAAAAAAAATAAAATTAAACACAAATAATAGTTTTCGTGTAAAATAAAATATGTTTTGCATTTTATTAAATAATAATTTTTGTTTTTTTTTTTTTTTTCTTGCTTAAAAAATAATAATCAGTAATTTACATTTACATATATAAAATATAGTCATATAAACCAATATAATTCGTTGTTTATCTGCAGATTTTGTTCAAAAATGAAATTTTGTAAACACTACGCAGTCAAAATGTTTTACTAAATTACTAAGAAGTGAGCTATTTAAATTATTTTCTTTTAATATACAAATTAATAAACAAATAAATTTGATTTGAGAAGTTGAAAAAAAAAAAAAAACTGTAAGCTAGACTACATCGGTTTACTGTTATGGTGTGTTTTTTTTTTGTCGTGTTTTTCTGTAGAATTTTGAATATTCAATTTTAGTTTCAATTCGGCAATCGTTTCGAAAATTAGTTTGAATTTTGGCGAATTTTTCTAGTTTTAAAAACGCAGCCTAAAATAGAAAATTCAAATTATAAAAAAAATTATAAAAAATGATAAAGCAATAAAATTTTGTTAAATTTTTCGCGTGGCCAATTGTTAGTTGTTTGTTTTTTAAAGCATTTTCCGCTTTATGAAAAATGCTATAAAAATGCATAAATGTGTGTAATTTCTTTTTTGAAGTATTGCACATGAAATGAAACTAGCCTTGAATTTAATTTTGAAAGTAAAACTTTTTTACAGTGTACTAAATGTACGAGTGTGTGTGTGTGTGTGTTC
This sequence comes from Leucophenga maculata, assembly GCA_035044805.1. Classification (NCBI taxonomy): domain Eukaryota; kingdom Metazoa; phylum Arthropoda; class Insecta; order Diptera; family Drosophilidae; genus Leucophenga; species Leucophenga maculata. The sequence continues at coordinate 1,165,161 of JAWNNP010002066.1, forward strand.
TATTTGATATTTTGTGAATGATATGATTGTGATTTCTTGTTGTTGTTGTCTAATAAAAGATATTTATAATGCATTTACAATGAACGCGTAATTTATTAATATGTAAAATAATTTTTTATGTATAAAAAATGTTTTATATAATTTTTCTTTTTTTTTTTTAAACAAATAATTTAGCAAATAAATAAAAAATACAAAACTAAAATCTAAAAGCATCATCGTTAAAATGTTAAAAAACAAATTTAAAATATTAAAATAAGTATTTACGAGTATGTTTAATAATTATTTACGTTTAAGACATAATTTCCAATCGTTCGTTAAAATTCTATTCTATTTTACACAGTCACACAAACATAAAGAAATAAAAATTTATAATAATTATAGCAAATTACAGGACACACATACAAATCTATATCAGTTAAGTGATTATTTTCTTTTTCTTTTTTTTTTTTTTAAAACAACAATTATAGAAAATATATATTAATAATAATAATAATCGTTTAAAAAATAATTTCGCTTTTGATTTGCTCTTTTTTGTTTACTTTTAATAAAATGCTGCTGCGTCTACTACTGCATACAATCAACATCAATTTTTTTCAGTGTATTAAATAATTAAAATCAACTTGCTACAAATGTGAAATTGCATTTCTTAACATTTTTCATTATTTTTTTTTTTTTTTTGTGTCATGACATGTATTCATCGTCATCATCATCAGCATCCAACCAAAGACATTAACTAAACAGAATTATTGCTCCAAACAAATATCAAAATCAAAGTATCTCAAATTAAAAATATTTCTTAAATAAAAAATCGCTTTGTGGATGTTTTTGATTGGGTTTGGTTTGTGATTTGGCGTGTTTTTTCTTAATTTTTTTATTTTTTTGTTTTGCGTGCGTTTCTTGCAAATTTAGCCGCATCTATTTTTGCATTCAAATATAAAATGTGGACTCACCGCCACCGCCGCCAATTCTGCTCAGGCCGTTCATGCGTAATGGCGCCTGTTGCAGCTGCTGAGGCGTGGCATCGGTCGTGTGATAATGCAGCTGTTGTTGCTGTTGATGATGATAGACACCGAGTTGGCTTGGGTTCAGATTGTGGCTATATGTCGTTATTGTGGCACCTCCACTGCCACTGCCGCCGCTGCTATTGAAGCTCGTCGATTGATTACCCTCGATGACAGGCGTCTGTGGTGAGTCCAGCGGACGTATTCCAACGAATGATGATTCAAGCCAACATTTTCTGTGTTCATCGTTGAGAGAGAATATAAAAATAAATTGTGTTTATATATTAATACATAAATCAAGTGAAATAAATTTTATATGTTAATAAGAACAAAACGAAAACCGAAAGATATTAAATATAAAAAGTTTTAGTTATTTAGATAAATATTTTTTTAGTTAGTATTAAAACTATGCGTAAACTTCACCAAGTTTGAGTAGAACGATACTGGCGATAGGATTAACCTATATATTCGAAATGTTGCAGGGCGGGTGTGGTATATGGAATAATGTGGCCTAATAGACTTTATTAGAGCACATTATTTATTATTAAATCAAATCCCTCATTAATATTAAACGAATGCAGTAATTGCTGCACAAACACCTTCCAGAAAAAAATTAATCATCGTTTCTTGAAGTGTTCAGCCATAAAAACCAATTTTAAGTTAATAGTCGGTAATTTTTTTTGATTTTCTTGTTACTTAAGCTATAAACGTATTGTAGCTGCTGATGCCAATGATAAAGTTACAACAGAAGAGTCTTCTTCCACGATGTACCTAAGCGAACTGGCAAACGTATCTAATTTCATTGACTTTAACTTCGAACCGTGCACAGATACAAATAGCGCTGGCTGTAGCAACATTTGGGCTCTATGTCACATTGTTAGAAGGAGAACGAACTGATGATCCGACATTGCAAAAAAAAAAAAAAACATTCTCGAAAGTACTACTGAATTGCAAAATAATTATTTGGAGTGTACTATTACGCAAAAACAAGCACTGGTACAACTGGCAGCTTTAGGAGAAAATCGTCAAGATCAGCACCTGCTAGTAAAATAAGCATACGATTATTTTACTTCAAGTTATCACATTTGTGGAGATATGGAAAAACACTAAGTTAATTACAAATATAATAGTCAAATTGTTCATACTTGTCCAACGGATCCTACTTCTCCCCATTCTAATACCATGTATACCAAATTTTATCTTTGTACTTCAAATGCATGCAAAGATATACAAAAATTTTGTATATCGCTTATGAAGGACGGCGCATCGCTCTCTCCGATTTTAACAAAAAGTAGTCTTTTTCTTTCCATCGTCCCATCTGACGAGGTGATAATCATATTACGTAATCTGAACCAACCAAAATGCATCGCAATGAAACAAGAGTCGCTGTTAAGAAGCTGGTCGAAGCTATGAAAATCATATAAACGTTCAAAGGCGAGCATTTTCTGATTCCAGTGATACCACTGGCGTTTTACCGTTATGTCTATATTAACGAGGATAATTCTAATGAGCTGTTCTATCGTTATAAACCCGAATTTTTGCGTTTATATGTGAAAGCGGTTGAAACATGGCTGCATCATTTCACCACGGAGTCCAATCGAACGTCAGCCGAATGAACTGCACGTGATGTACCGACTCCAATGAATGAAACATGGCTCCATAATTTCACACCGGATTCCAATCGATAATTAGCCGAATGAACTGCCCGTGATGAACCTACTCCAAAGCATGGAAAAACGCAAAAGTAGGCTGGCAAGGTTATGCCATCAGTATTTTGGGATGTGTATGGTATAATATTCATCGAATATTTTAAAAGGAAAAAACGATCAACAGCGACTATTATGTAGCGTTTGACGGACGAAATCGAAGAAAACGACCCCTTTTGAAGGATTTGAAGATGTGTCACAAATCAATGAAAACGATGTCAAAATTGCATGAATTGGGTTTCGAATTCGCATCCACCGTATTATTATTTTTCTATGTTAGCCTTTGAACTCTTTAGCCGAACTGGTAAAATTAGGTCCTCTACGCGGCTGGATAGATACACTTTAACTCTAAAATAAATATAGCTTAGTCCAAGAGTATGACAATTTTTTTCAATGTAGCTTGTTGGTGTCTCCATTCATGAGAGCACATTGCCTAACATTTTTTACTCCTAAGTCATGCACCACCCACCGTTGATCTAAAAACTTCAAACTAGATATGTCTCTCCCTTGTTGCCATTTCCTCTACAATATATACGCTATTCATTCGAATTGAAGCTCTATAATATGGTATTATATAGAGTTTTCACAGATCTTATTGCTTTTATTCTAAAGTGCGGAATGTGTGACAATAAACTTTTTCTCTTAAACATTTTTCATTTAATTTGCTAAAACTTCTAATAGAAAATTTATGGATATTCCAACTATTACTATGATAAATGTTACAGTATGGAATCTGCCTTTATTAAAAATGATTTATTTAATTTTTTTTCTGCTCTATAGCTCCCTTGCATTTTTTATACATTTGCAAGATTTATACCATATGTTAAACAGTTCTCTTTGTACTAACAATAAGTGCATTAAAAATCAATATTCATACAAAGAATACATCATTAAGGCTGACCTATTCAACTCAATTGAGTGCTTAATCTCAGACAAGCTGTTACGTATGCAATTGCAATTTTTTATATGGTATTCTATATATATTTGATATATTGCAACATTTTAATTAAAGCGCAGCATAAAAGGCAGTACTAGCGCTATATAACCTCACTTTTTTTAAGCTGGAAACCTCACAAAAGTTTTTAAAAAACGCTGCGCTCTGCTGATACTACCAACCAAATAAAAATGCAAAGAAAAAAAAACTTATAAAAATCACGCACTGATGCCTTTTCATGATATTTCACCTTTTAATGTTTTTTTATATTTACTTTTTAATTAATTTTTTTGTTAATATTTTTTTTTTTTTCAATTGTGGATAGTATTTATGTTTTGTAACTGAACACAACGCGAGACGAATTGAAAAGAAAATATGTAAATACTGCGGGAAGCAACGAACGAACGTACCAACCAACGAACTAACCAAGAGCCTGATGCCTTCTGCCAGACATTACACTATGTAAGTCGTCCTTATGTGGCTCACTCGGTTGCAAGTGAGCTCAGTTCGTTTTCGCCGCTGCCGCCAGTACTGGCATGGGAGCCTGCCGAAGCAACCAGGCAGTCAAAAATAGTTGTGGGCTGTTTTGGTCCATAGCATACTATAATCATTTTGGCGGTGAACGCAGCATGAGAAGTAGTTCTTTAGGTAGCTACTGGCTAGCTAGGAAGGGTAAAAATGTGGTGGCGACACATTTTATTTTGAAAGCAGCCACATGAATGGAGGGTGTCGGAGCGTGGTATTTTGTATCAGAGAGATGTAAAAACTGATGCTGCTGTGTTGTGCTTTTTGCTAAGCTGTGAGATACATATAGCAAGTGTAGTTGGAGGTGAATGTTATGAGGCGTCATACTGGCGGCGGCCTATTTAAATCTGTGTCTGTAAGGCTTGAGGTTAGTTTGGGCAGCATAACATTATCATTGACGCCGCCATTGTCGGATTGTGTCATGCTATATTACTGACTGGGCCAGCCAATACAGTTCAATGTACACAACACAATACAGTGGTGCACTTATGGGTCATAACTAAATGAAATGATGTCAGTAGTAACTTAAGATTATTTATAGCGTTTACTAGTCCAAATATATGGTATGGAGCAACTTTACTTTAAACAAAAGTTATGGATTTTTCAGTTGGTTTAAGTGCTTGGGTAAGAAAATAGATGTGCATACCTCAACGGCATAAAGTACTGGGAGATAGATAGATCCACATTGACTCATAGCGAATTAATTCTCATGGAGAAAATGCTCCACTTGATGCTTCTATTTAATCTACATTATTGCTTAACACGTAAACTGATTGACAAAATCGATTACATTGAATATTGTCTTTAAACTACTTAGTTGTATTTGAATTTTGAAGCATTTAAGCTCTCTGAAAATACTAAGTCTATTCTCCCATACTAATATTATAAATGAGAAAGTAACTCAGTCTGTTTCCTTTTCACACGTAAATCGCTGAACCAATTTTTATGAATTTTGGTATAAAGTTGAAACATTGTAGAAGAACATAAGGTTACTTTTTTTCGGGCTAAGCGATAAACAATATTCTTTGCATGCGTTTAAGATACAGAGTTGAAATTTGGAATACATGTTAATGGAGTAGGGAGAACTACGATCCATTGGAAAAGTGTGGATGGCTTGGTTTTACTGGGCGCGTATCATCATATCATATCATATTCTTCACATCTTCCTAAAAATGATATTTTCAAGTTTAAATGTACGCAAACATAGTTTCAAGGCATCTCTTTGAGGTTAAATTGTTTTTAAAGAAATTGTTTTTAAAGAAATTGTTGCTCAAAAATTGTTGATAGGTTATTTAACAAATATTTCCTCAACTGTCTGAATCACCTTCTCTTCGTTTATTTTAAAGCTTCATAAGAATGTCAGGTCGTGAATTTTGTTTAAACATAAAAGAATTGAAACAATAGGTGCTGCCTAACTTCAGTGAAGTTTATAAAGTTAGTCCCTCTTGTTAAGCGTTTTCTAGATTTAATATGTAGCTCTGTGGCACTATGAATGTACTTGGCTCTAATAAACTGCTTATATATGGACAGGAACACCACAACGGAAATTTATTCTCTTCCATACAAGCTCCACTGCGCAATTTTCAAATAAGGTTTTGAACTAGTAACCGTGGTACATATTGAAAAGTGATTTCCATCTTTCTAGATTGCTTGGTGTTCTATCCGGAGCCTTCTCAAATTCAGACCATAAATGTCGAGGTTACCCGATCTCAATATTATGTATACCAAAATTCCAGCTAAGTTCTAATTATGTTGATCTTCGTTTATTGAGTGTACTCAGTAGACGTTGTAGAAGCTAGAAAGTCTGCAGCCATATGTAAGTAAAAATATAGGCGAAGAAAACTTCGAAATCACATTTTAGGACCTGTACCGAAGGTACAAGAGCCTATTAGTTTTATGCAAATGTATGTAACAGGTAGAAATAATGCTCAGAGATCGCCATAGTTACCCCCATTATGGTGCGGAGTGATAGAGGAGTCGATATAGCCATGTCCGACTGTCCGTCCGTATGAAAGAAAGGATCTCAGAAACGGTAATAGACACTTCGTTTTTTTTGCATTCGAGTAGAACTTTGCCGGAATTTTTTTATTTTAAAATTAAATATTTAAATTTTGTGATCCCCGAATTCAAAAATAGCCGAAAGTTTTATGTCCGAATATGCTTTGACTTTTTTTTACGAGCCAACCTTTCAAGGCCATTTAGAGGTCAATTTCTTGTTTTAACCTCTCGGCTGTATGATAGCTAGGAATGGGTTTTAAGCCATTTGCTCTTTATGTTTTTGGGGTCGCTGATTAGGATCATAATAGAAGCGATTTTATTTTATTGTTTTTATGGTTTATGGTACAAAAGAAGAAATAGGTGGAGTTATGGTTGCATTTCCAACTTAAGTGAATATATTCAACTAATTTGAAATTTCAGAGCATGAACCAGTAATATTACAAAATCAGTTTCTCCTTTCATAACAATAAAAACGGACATATTACATTTATTTGTTTGCAATGTATTTTGCACGAAGTTCTCATTATTTCGAGACAATTTGAGACGATATCTTGTTTAAATGCATCACTAATCGTGAACCGATATTTTTTGTGCCTGTCTCCGCGCACCTCCCCGTGGTGACGGCGGGCAACGGGTCACCGGTGAAGTTCCTGGTTGAAAGCGTTTATGCCGTCATAGTAGGCACAAGAAAAAGTAGCCTTGGTCAGGATGAGAAATCGGGCTTGTAATCGTCGTCATCCAACAACCGCAGCTCTGATTTGGTTAGAAACATGGCCTTTTTATTGTTTAATGCTATAAGTTCAACAACAAGCACATGTGATCGGCGTTTACACAAATTTTTTCCGTTGTTTGTGGGAAATATGTTCTAATAATCAGGTCACGTAATTAACTGATAAAGCACGTATTATTGATTGGTCTATTCAAATGTTCCTTCATTTTTCACTTGCATTAAAAGTAGTGAAGAAATGTAATTCTTAATTAAAAATGGTGTTATGTGTTGTCTGATAAAAAAGGGAGTTAGAAGATTTAAATTACTTTTAAGAAGGACCTGAGTTGAGCCGCTTTAAACGATTCTATCTACAATACTGAGTATATATACACAATGACAAAAATGACAGAAGCTTTCCCGATCCCATATGACATGTGCACACTTAACTACATATCAATTATGCCACAACGCCTATGGCACACAAACTCAATTACTTTCTCTTTGTTCGTATCACATTTAATAAATTTATATTTATAATAGAATACTGACTACCAATTACAATAATGCATAGATCTCAGGGATTTGTTTAAACTGACTCGTAATTGAAAAAAGAAAGTCAACTAGAGAAATAAAGCCTTGGGGAGTGAATTGCTTTTGACATCGTGCCCACAAAAAGCGCATAAACTGATTTAATTAAAATAACTACTTCAAAGGTTTTACTATACAAAGAAAAAATAATATTTATGCGTTCGTTCGTTCGTTCGTTCGTTCGTCTGTCCGTGTAAAAGTCATATTAAAGAAATTCTAATGCGGCAGTTGTGCACGATGTGCTTTTTGCTTGCATGAAACTTCAGCAACGTGCACGGCGCGCTCCAGTGCTGTAAAATATTATTGATTTTTATTACACTGTCCCATGCCTGATGTCTTTTATGCTCCATATTGCAGCAGTAATTGTATCAATTGAAATTCCAGCTAGAAAGTGCTGCAGGCACTGAGAGAAAAAAGGGCGTAGCGGCATGAGTTAGTTGGAGGCGAAGTAGTACCAGTGTTGCATAGCGAATGAACGAGCGAACTGAGGTACGTGCACAAGTGGACGCCAAAGTGAGATGGAGATGTTGTTAATGGGAGTGAGTGAGCGCTTTTAAGTTTAAGATAGAGTTTTGTAGGCTGCTTTGTGTTTACTACAAATTGAATATGCAGTCTGAACAGTAGCAACAACGTCAATAATAGCAACAGCAACAGCGGCAACTAAATTGCCAATGAAATTCAGTTAGAAACGGAAAGTGCATGCGGCATAAATGGATGCGAAAAGATGTCAGCCAGATAGAATGACTGCTGGCAGCAAACATGTTGCCCGTTGGCGCTTTAATTTGCCTCAGTCGTTTGCCTCAATGATATTGCATACAATTCATGTTGCATTCAGCATACACAATTGTTAATAAACTGAGCATAATACGACAGGCATATGCGGGAAATACAAGATGGTAAAGTAAATCTAATTGCGCGCGATATGATTGAAAAAGATTCTATTAAATGAATTTCATTGAAGGGCATACAGTGGTACTATATTACTTGGGCATTGTGTGCAAATGCTTTTGTTGAAATGTTGTAATAGCAGCTATAAGTAATGGGAGTGTTGGTAAATGCATCAAAGAGGCTTAAATAGGCAGCAGAAAAAAAGAATCTAACAGCAGCTATCTGAAATGGGGACTACAGCTATTTAAAGCTCGATATTTAATTTAACGTGTAAGTATTAATTTAAGACTGAACACTTTTAACACTAATTCTGCAGTAAAGTCAGAGTTAATATTGTAATGATCGAGAAATTATTATAATTTTGTTACTTTTATTGAACAAAAATAAATCCGAATTTGGGATCAAAGTATACAATTTAACTGAAAAAAGAGAGCCCAAATTGAATATTCTGACCTTTCAGAGATCCAAATAAACATAAATCTTAGAGAATAGAAATTTCTCCGGCGATTTAGACTAGTCTGCTGAATCTGAATCCGAGGTCAGAATATACATTTTGGTTTCCCATTTTTTTTCTAATCTTACTTCAAAATTTATTTAAAAAAAAAAATTTCGAGTAATAATTTTTTTGGCGCTATATTTTTTTTTTTTTATATATGTATGAACTTTTTTACGCAAATATGCACCCATTTGTGTTTTTAGCAAAATTAATAACACCAATAAAGAGATTTTCGTACAAAAACTTAGGAGCAGTTGGTTTATATGGTAAGAACCAACCTCCCTAGAATATAAGTGTTCTGAAAAATGTATAAGATAATCTAAATCTACAAATTTGTAGGCTTTATCAATATAGTTTCCATGACCTAAATTTTCATATGGACTCGACTTTTGATGCTGATCAAGAAAGTATATGTATACTTTTTATGTGAAATGTCACGCCTCCTGCTGCTGGTTACATACCATTGCACAAACTTTATTAGTATATATACCCTTTTTCAAATTCGCTTTCACAGTTTTGAGAAAAAAAGAATTAAAAATATGCTCCACCGCTTAGGCAGAATATTTGACATTTTCAACTTTCATTGTATAAAAATTGTATTTTTTGGAGGCTCTAGAGATTTTATTTAAAGGTCACCAATCGAAATAAAAAACTTCACGGCTAAGGAGACAGACTTGCCGCTGTCAGCGTGTAAAATAATCCTGTAGACGATTCTCAAAGAGGATCGAAATATGCTGTCGCCTCTGAAAATTTGTAAATCAGTGCACTTCTATATGCAACAGAACTGTTGAACTTGACATTGAAGTACATTGGAACATAAACTTTTATGACGTAAATTGCCAAAGTTTAAAAATTTTCTGACGTTGAATTTGTTTCGGGACATTAGGTTAAAAATTTAAAACTTTTGATTGTCATAGGCTCTTAATATATGTTTCAAATTTTATATTGTTCAGAACGTTTTGAAGTGGGTGAACATTTTTTTTAAAGAATCTGTAATGTAGTTTTGGTTGTAGTGGGTTTGTCCATACTACCTGCTACCTTTTAAATATAAAATGATGTAAGTGGTCGTATATATGGGAGCTTCACCTGAATATGAAGAGGCACGTCCATCACTGTAAATGTATGTGAGGTGGCCGTCAAAAAGATGCCTCTATATCGATTTTTGTGCGGATATGCACTGAGTAAAGAAATTGTGGTATTTAAATTTTCAAATTATTCAGTCGTAACGAAGTTGATGAAACTTTACTTGAAATATTCCGTTATATAGATAGGTAAGTACAGGTCAAGCTAATAAAAAAAAAGGTGTAAATATCGGTGAATCAATATACAAGCTAATAGACAAGTAATGCATGAAAATAATTTTTAGTGAAAATCGCAATTAAAAATTTTGAAAGAAATTAAGTATAGAACATCAGAATTTTTTTCTCGAAATTCTACTCCAATATTTCTTTCGAATGTTTAAATAAAAACTCACGTTCATAAGTAAAAAAAATCTTTCTTAAGGAAACAAATTTCGACTAAGGTATATAACCCAATTGTGTTTGGCGCTATTTTGTAGTCTTAGTTTGCTATGCACTTTCTTAGCATCTGGATAATCTGTATAATTAGAAGCTGTACTATTACTGATTTATACATTTACAAATATATCTTTGTGATTTATTCTTAAGTTGAACTTTTTTCAAGGTAAAAAAAAAACACAGATCCACTGATAAGTTGGCAAATTTTTGTTAACTATTCCAAGTCTATCCATTCGTTCCAGTGAAATTATGAAGAAAAACATCAATGTCATCATGTTTTCATAAGAAATCAATAGAAACTTCTATAACCTTGAAATACATGAATTAAACAACTTTTCAAATTTATGGCAATTTGCTCTACGAAAACTTTTAAAGAAAATTCCAATAACATGTAGTTCCTCAAAAATTCCAGCCATAATCCTTAAACAATTTTACATCATAAATAAAGTAGTTATAAATATTTTTGGCAGACGCAAACAAATTGCAAGTTAGATAAAATTAAATGGTACAGAAAAACTGACCCAGAAAAGCATATTATTGGCAGTCAGCCAACTCTACTAGTTACAAATGAAGTGACGTACAGTAACAAATAAATTGGATGGAACTATTTTTGCGTGAGAGAAATATTAGTTTACAGCAAAGTTTTTTAAAGTTAGTAAACAAATTTTAGCAAAAGCCACCAGATTAAACTATATTAGTTGTTGGTTGATTAGTAGATCCAGAACACACCCAGTAAAACTTGTATTACTTCCAGCTTACCTCTGCGTCTAATTTCGGCAAACTGTACAAAGGAAGTGTGAATACACTTGCAAACTTTCGATTCGTTTATCGTTCATCATTTTTCATCATCATCATCATCATCATCTTCACCATTTATCATCATTAAAACCAAACCAGGTCAAAAAAACGCAAAAAAAATTTACAAGTAGCTACACGAGGCCAATAAAATTCAAATTAAGGTGATAAAAATTCGAAAAAATATTAAAATTGGTGCAGAACAGTGTTGGAAAGATGTACGAGACACGTGACAACACAGTACATAGATAGACTAACGGTAACGTAGCATCAATTATAACGGTAAACTACAATGTGGTGTGTTCTTTTTTGTTTTTTTTTTTTTTGCGTGAGTTGGTAGGTGCTTTTTTGTTTGTTGGTGCTTTAACACTTGGAATACATGTCGACATGTTGCACAGAAAGTGCTGCTGTTGTTGTGGATGATACATAAAACACGTCTACACGGCAGCCTACCTCGAATTGGGACTTGCAGAGCGACTACGTTGTTGATTTTGTTGTTGATCGTTTACATAATGCACAATTGCCGAGGTCACCTCTTTGATGGAGCTCTGTATCTCTGGTGTTACCGGTTGCAATTTCTGTTGCAGTCCATTTGCGTCCGGTGTGCGCTGTGTGGGCGATGTGCGTTGTTGTTGTTGCAGCAGGGAGGATGCCAGTCTGCGAAGAGATAATTCAAATTAAAAAACTGTTTAAAATAAATTTCAAAAACCAAAACTCACCGTTCGTGCGGCGTGCGTTGCGACAGTTTCTCCTGACTGCGCCAGCCGAGATATGGTTGCCGATAGGAGTTGCGCAAGACACCACTATTGCCGCTTGCTACCGATATGAAACTGGAGTTAATGGGACCGCCACGCGCGAATGAACCACGCTGTGAGACGCTCGGCGATGTTTGCGTTGAATTCAAATGCGAGGTGGACCAGCGTGTAGCGCCACCACCAACTCCATAGTGTTGCGTTGTGCCGGCAGCACTTTGACCGCCATGATGACTGTGCGCCGATGGACTGAGCAGCAATGGACTACGATCCGAACGCTGTGAGCCAAGTGAGCTTAACGATGTAGTTTTTGAATTTAGACCCGCCCAGCGTCCAGACTCTTGTGTACGTTTGCGCGTAAAATTGCCCGGTTTATAGCCACCGCCTATGGTGGTGCCACTAACCGCATTACCAGTAGGTGCTGCGGCGTTACCAGCGTAATTACCATCCGGCGAACGTGCACTGTTTTGATTATAATGTCGGAACCAGTCAGGTATATTGAGGCGCTGCAGCGAAGCCTGCACGCGCAGCTGATGCTCGCTCAGGGCGGCCGGATTGTGATCGTGCGATTTCTGAAGCTCATTTTCGGGAGGCTGTAGATGGAGAATGGAAAGAAAAATTAGTCATTGGAAAGCATTTAAGGTTTTGTGATAAATAAGTAAAATGTTTAATAAAATTTCTTCTTCATATACTCTAAAACGTCACTCTTTCTGTGAATTTCATTTAAAATAGGTACCTTAAATACATCATTGGGTATATTTGCTAAAGAAGCTTTGTGTCTTTTTATTCTTCTTGCAGAGCTGCCAAACTTCTGATTAGTAGTGATGCTAATTTATAAATTGCTAAAAAGTTTTCGGTGCCCAAGAAACACCACATCTATACAAACATTTTAAAACTAGAAGGAAGTTTCGAGGATAAATTATAATACGGGAAATTTTTTGAGTTGACTTGTATGAGATCTGTGAAAATTGTAAGATAGTTGTGTGTTACATTTTTATCTCCGATCTTAAGTAACAGAGACTTCGAAAGAAGGAATTTATGTAGTAAAAAATTAGAGAATAGAATTAACTTAGGTAGAAGAAACATTGGATAGAAGGAGCTTAAGTAGAAGTGATTCTAAGTAGAAAAACACTTGGATAGACGGAATTGGATAGAAAGAACTTAAATAGAAGAAACATTGGATAGAGAAAATAGAAGGATAGTTGGTTAGCACATCTCTTTCATAACTTAAAATCGATATGCATTGTATTTGTTATAAAATTGTTTCACTGAGACACAATATTTCAACAAAAAGTTTCAATCTAACCTTAAATTTCCAATTAGTAGATATAATTTTCGGACTAATAGTCCGAAAATTGAGTTTTTAGTTTCAGTTTTTGGTTTGAAATCGCGAATTAATACTAAGCGATGAATTTTTGCTAATTTATAAACTAAAAGATCTTCAACCTAACCTCACTTCTTGCATTAAGTACCTAAAGAACCAATTCTTAATTCGATGATAATTTTGCATTGAAACTCCAAGTTAATGGAATTATTTATCCTAAATTATATAAAAAATAATAATTAATAATAAATTTAAAACCATAATTTTTCTTCTTTTTTTTTTGTAATCAGAATTTATTTCAACTTAATTGTTTATGTTTAGTATTTAACATTAAATGTTAAAAGGAATGCATGTCTTTAAATGCTAACATTAAAAAAAATACAAATGTTATATTAGAAATTAAGTCAAAATTGAATCACACATTGCCGGTCCCACTTCAGTTAAACCTGAACAGCGCGATGAGCCATCAAAGCATCGAGTATCTTCTCCATGTGAGCGCTGCAATTGGCCAAGCAAACATCGGTGTAACGGCTCTGAAAGTACAGAAAACTTTCAAGCTGTTCAGGTGAGCAGATCTTGAAGCCAACCCCACGTGCTATGTTGTCAATAGCATGTATAATGCCGCGTAGCTTGCGTTCATATTTCGGAGTGCCCTTGAACTGTTCCAGCGAGCTGTTGGTCAAGTTGGCTGGCTGTGCATAGCTGCGTATGCGCTCCGCAACATTCTGGAGTTTTTCCTTTTGCTTGTTAAGAATGTCAAGCATTTGAATAATAGTCATTCCAGCAGGTTTTGGTTCGTTGTACTGCTTAGCCTCTTGTTCGAACAATTGATCGATCGGTTCGTTCTCGTATTCCATATTAAACAAGTCGGGGCTGGTAGCGGCTGATTGACTTTGCATGGCCACCAGTTCTTCGAATTGATTGCTACCGAATGGTGAAAATGATAGACGTCCGCTATTGCTTAAGCCATCCGATTCGAATTCCGATTGATCCAGATCACTAGTCTTGATTGTGTTGGGCAAAGCAGCTGCATTGCCGGTACATGGCCAGGCGTACTTGCTGCGTCCCTCCAAGCCATTGCTGTTGCCTGTCTGCAGTCCCACGAGCATGCTGTAGTTGCTCTCCATGGAGAATTTCGGTGCATTGTGCCAGAATTCAGGCACACAGGAGAAATCAAAGTTGTCGACGCCAAAACGTAATTCGTTTCCATCGCTCAACGATTCGCGTATGAACTTGAAGAGACGCTTCACTTTTTCGCCGCTCATTAATTTGCCACTGAATGGCACTGCCAGATCACCGCTGGCGAACCAATAATGCGAACAGTCCTTAACGCTGGGTAAACGCTCGGAGAAGTCATCTATGTCGTTGGCGCCATCAAGCGTAAACTTGTAACCATCGATGCCAAAGGCAAGTTCTTTGGTTTCGCAGCTCTTCTGTGTGAAGATTTCATAGAGCAGACGTATCCGTTCGCCGGCATTATGATAGATCTCGGCGGAGACGGTAAATTCGCCGGCACTAATCCAGAAGCTCGAAACTGGCCCTTTAGCAGTAGTAATGTCCTCAATATTTGTAGGCATGTCAGTAGTTGGTGCATTGGCAAAGAAATGACTCTCGCTCGCATTGTAACTGTTGGGTGAGCATGGCGATTGTGGAGTACCGTTAGATTCTGTATCTAAGTCAAGTGGATGATCTTCACGTATGACTTGCATAGCTATTGAGCTACGTCGTGATTCAGCATCATAAACGGAACGACGACGTTGCTTTGCTACTTGCGGTATAGGACTGAAGAGTTGTTTGTGTACACCGTTGTCATTGGTGAAGCTTCGCTGCACATGACCTTTCACTGGTGTTGAAAAGCCGGATGGGTTCTCCTTCTTGTTGGAGCTGTTAATGTTGCTAATTGTGCTGTTGTTGAATTCCAGTGAGAGACGCCGTTGGCGTGTTTTCTCCTTTTCAGCATTTAGTTTAACAAATAATGGCGACGTTTGCTGCTGTTGATTTTGGTTGAATGCTACACGTTTCATGGGAACAGCACGCATTGGACTTTCCAAGTCATTGGAACCAGTTTCGAAACCTTGATCGACGAAGCTATCAGTAAGCTGTTGATTACGTTGTTCCTTTTTGGTGAGTTCACTTGACACAGCCTTCTCCTCGAGCTGTACGCCAACGGTTGCAGTTTCAACTGCATTCAATGCTGCAGGCCAAGAACGTGAAGTCTCACGATGCATGTCTTGCAGTGATTCTCTTGGTGTTTCCGTTTCGTAGTAATCACTTTCCGTGTTTGGTGAAGGTGATGAGATGACAGTCAGCGTATAGGCTGATTTAATCTTTCTTGGCGAGTTTACTTGACGCATCAGTGAATTATTGAAATCGACAAAGCTTTGCTCCACTGGCTTCGGTTTTTCTTGCTTGCTTGGCGTTAGTAGTGCAAGATTCTTTTGCAGCAATTTCTTGGCAAAATTAGCAAATGGCTTGTGCTTAACTGCTGCGCCAGCTGCATTGATTTGCTTACTATCCGAATCGGAATCTGTAGTCGAAATAGGATTTGCTTCAACAATAGAGTTCTCCTTTTTCCAGGTAAGAGTGCGACGCATCTTCTTCTTACGCAGTGGACGAGTTGGTGGTGCCATTGGCTTGGCAAATTCGACATCCTCTTGTTCACCGTTTGCGCAATTATTTTGCTCTTGTGTCTCAGGTTGAGATTCATCGCTGGTTATCTGTTGGCGTAAAAAAGTGGTTTTAGTATTTAATATTTCAATTGTTCGATTTTTTGAGTAACTTACCTTAGGTAATGTAGACAAACCAGACTCGCTCTCAACATCAGATTGCTTAGCTGATGAGCTGGTCAATGAAACACAAGACGAAGTCACGAGACTTGTACGTGGCGCAGGTACTGGTGCAACAAGTACTGATGGCGCAGGTACTGGTGGCGCTTGGCGTTTAACTTTTCGTGGTGTAACTGTAAGCGGTGTAACAACGGGTGTTGCGGTAGAAGCTGTAGAGCAAACTGTTGCCAATGCTGAATGCTGTGCCTGTGTAGACACTGTTGGCTCAGCAGAGTCAATAGTTTCTACACTTTCGATTTTCGACTCCTCTAGCTTGGCAATAGCCTCCTCAAGTAGACGCTCTACTGCAGATTTTTGCGTCACTTCAGCCGTGGTGTTATTAGCACATTCCGAATTTTCGGCTTCCACCTCATCATCCTCTTCATCGTCACTGGCAATGTCAATTGTTTTTTCACTGTTCACAGCGCTGGTTATATCAAAAAGTACACCGTTCTCCTCCTTTAGCCAACTATAGAAGAGGTTTTCTAGCGGCTCGTTTTGAAAAAACGCTTGCGTTTCCAAGCGTTCAGCACGTGTGCGACGTATCTTCTTGGGTGGTGCATAGGCTTCGGTGGGCAGTGTCGATCTCATGGATGCACTGCTACGTTTATGTGTAGTGTCCATGGAAGTTTGTTGTTCGGCAGCAATGAAGCTTATCTCGCGACGCTTGCTGGTACTTTGACGTGCGTTGGCCATGGCTTTTCGTTGCTTGGCATCCGGACTGGGTTTCAGTACAACAGTTAAGGTGCTTACATGCAAAATATCATCGTGCTGCTCATTAACCATTTTAGAAGACAGCACATCCTCGGCTTCTTTGCATTTTGTTGGCGGCAATGGTGCTTGACGTTTTTTAATGCGCATGGACTGCACGCGTTGCAGTGCGCCTGGTGGGGAATTGAGTATACACTTGGCTTCGAGTTCTTGTGCAAGTGCCTTCACGGTGGCTTGTTTCTCATTGATCACTTCACCGCGCGCCATTTGTTGCTTAACATTCTCCTTGATGACCTCAGCATGTTTGGTAAATGTCGGATGTTTTTTAGACATATCACCGATGAATTTGTTGAAGAGCAACGCTTTATCCTTCACCGACAACTCACGAAAGACATCCTCCGCGACTAGGCATGTATTGTTGAGTCCAGTTTTTGTAGGCGATCTTGGTGCGGCTACTCTATGCCGCATACGTGGGCTACAACGTGGACTGTGTACCGGACTGTGCATACCAATGTGGCAGGTTGGCGGTTTAGTGCGTGGCTTTGCAACAGGTGTCATTGGTGCAGGCTTAGCAGTAGCCAAATCTAATACGGGCACTGGTGCCGGTTTTGGCTCCGGTGAGTATTCATTCTTTAGCGGCTCATAGTCTTGTGCATCGGAAGTACGACGCATGAGATAGTTAATCTTCGCATTGAATAATTGTGCGATTTCCTTAACTTTCAAGGGAAAGTTTTGCGTTTTTACTGGCTGCAACGGTTGCTGCGACTCCAATGTCGAAGCCTGCGATGGAGTTTCATACTTCTTCTTCAGTTCTTGTATATTGGCACGCACCTCCGGTTTTTTCTTCTGTTTGTTTAGTTTATTAGGCGTTTCGGTAGGCGATTGTGCCGCTTTGGACTTAAAGTTGGCAATAGCATTGGCCACTTTACCCGTAGTACGGAATTTCTTAGGCGGTGTTACAGGTACATCCTCATCGAAGTACTTCATCATGTGCTCAATGCTTGAGAGATCCAAATCAGTTACTTGACGACTCGATGGTACGTAGGAGTTCTGATGCTCCAAAGCGCTCAAGAAACGATCATCATCAAGTGATGAACACTCAAAGATTTCCTCACGTGTCATGGTCGCCTTCAGTAGTGGTGTACCATAAACAGTGCCACTTAAGGATTGACGCTGGCTACGTAGTTGCTCAATCTCGGCATTGAGTTGCAATAGTTGACTTAAGTCCTCCGGATGCATTGCAGAAGTATTGATAACACATTCGTTTGGTTTCGTGTTCGACGACGACGACGATGCGGCGATGGGTGTAGAGTTAGTAAACACCATTTTTGCTTTTCGTTGGTTGTTTAAAATAATTCGGAAATAATAATAAATCACTGGAACAATTGCTCTGACGTGTGCACGTTAGACGTTTTAGTTCGATACTAATGCTGCATACAGCATCGACCTCAGCTTTTATAGGATCCGAGCAGAGGCAGAAATAAGGATCATTGTTAGCAGGTAGCGCGTAAATCATAAACACAAATTATGGGTTAATCCGCTAAGCCGCATTTTTATTAGCGCAGCTGTGCGCAACTACCTGCGCCCAACTGGCCTACGTGACCTAAGGGCACACTTAAACAATGGCTACCTGCATGCAAAAGGATACACAGTAGCAGCTGGGACAGCGAAATTTTTCGCATATTCCAAGAATAGCGCAACACTAAGTGCAATTTAATTAGCGAATTGCGCGCGCGTTAAAATTAATGCGAATTCTAATCGTTTGTCCTTTGACTATGTGTTGTCCTTTGTTCAATGTCAATGCAAGCAACAAGTATCTTTTTTTTTTTCACAAATATCCTCTTTAACCTATAACAAAAGCAATGCTAAGCCAAACGTCAACGCATGAAATATATATATTGGCAAGAGTAGCAGAAAGAAGCCCTACTTATTGATTGCTCTAAATCCACAAAAAAAAAAAAGTATATATAAATCTTTCAGTGAAAATATGTTTAGCTCCCTTCTTCAACACATTCAACTAATGATAATTTAATGATGATGTCAGTTACATTTTCATTTTGGCATTTAATGTGTTTAAAAGCAAATTTTTTTGAAATACGCTGCAGGAAAAACTTTATGTTAAAACAGGATTGCTGAAATGTAGGCCGGAAAGGAAATAATTCAGGAAATATTCTGGTGGTTGTTGTTGTTTGTTGGAAATTATGTCAATTGTGACAACAAAGCAAAAGTTTTGGAATGACTTTTCGAGGTTATACCATTTATATATATATATATATATATGTACCTACTTGTTTAGTTTTGCATTTAGAGCAGTCACAATCTTTATGCAAGGCAAATCTGATAAATAAATATGAAATCAAGTGCAGTGTGCTACAGAAAAATAAAAAACGAAAATTCCTACAAATGCTTTTGAATTGCTTTACTAACACAGTGCATTGTTGTAGTAAATAGTAGCAGTTTGAAATGAGTAGCGGCATGTAGGGTGTTATGTAAAATTAGGTCAAAGCATATCTTTTGCAGTTAAATTTTACTAATAGTAAATATGTATTACTCACATTGTATCTTAAAGATACTTTGTATATTATGCATCGAAACCTCTAATTTGAACACACTTTCATAAAAAATATCACAGCTTTAAATAATATATTCCATTATTTTCAAACTTTTAATTTCAGTAGTGTACCACTTGTTTAATTGAGTTGAACAAATTAAATATTTTGAATAATATTAAGAAGAAAAATACACCAAAATAAGAAAATCTAAATTGCAAATCCTAGAATCGTGAGTACACAGGCTAAGCGCGTCCATAGGTTTACTAAATTGCATTGGATAGGACAGACCTTTAAAAAGTGGGTCGTTTATATGATTTATTAAGAATAATATTTTTAACATTTAGAGTATGTGAAGGAGTATTAAGGACAGTAATCGTTGGTGCTGCTACCAATTCGTGTGCGGTAACATGCAAGCATGGTGCTCCATTTGGCTTCCAAACTTATTGTAAATATTTGTATATGTTTAGATATTTAATAAATAAATTTATTTTAGAAATTATTTATTTTATTAAATTAAATAAATAATTTATAACTTAAATATTTTTTATTAAATCGGCTATAAAATGAATATTTAAGGTTAAAAGGACTTCATTCTGTCAAACCGTCAATCAAAAGACATGTAGCCTCTTAAATGCTTCTCCTGTTTTTTTCTACATCCGACTGATTCCAAATAAAATAGATAATAAAAAGAAAAAATGCTGCAGTCGAGATACCCTCCATCTACATTAAACCTTAAACTTTGGCATATATTTCTTTCTTGATCCGTCTGCGATATTTTATTGTGAAAGTTGCATCAAATTTGCATTTTTAAAGCTGAACTAAACCATAACAAAATTTTCTTCTTAAAAAAACCAATAAAGGGCGCAGTTATGTATGAAGGCTACACATTATGGTGGTTTGATATGAACCTATATGGAATGTTTTATTAGAATTTATGTAAGATACAGCAAAATTGTCATTTCAAGCTAAAATAACAAAAAAATTTCATTTTTATACAACAAGACGGAGTGAAAGGAGACGTACAATTCCATAGAGGGATTGGCACGTTCAACAATAATATATTAATCTGAAGAGGGTGTCGGAGATATTAAATATCCAAACTTGAAGGTTCTATCTTTTAAATGCTTCAAGTTCTTGTTGTTCATAGTCAGACAGTCGGACATGTCATTATAGAGTCGATTTTTTGTATGGGGGCTACACCAATTAGTGGTGTGATGTGGATCCTAATGAAATATTTCATTAGGATTGAGCGAAAATAGACGAAATTTGTCGTTTGTAGCAGAATTAACATTAACAACAACAATTTTTTAATACAAAAACTCAAAAGGGAAGGGCCATCTTATATGGAACTATCTCTTCTAGTTGTGCGAACTGAACCTAAATTAAACATTATAAAAAGATGTGATCCGAATTAAGCGCTATCTTTTATAAGCTCTAAATATTCGTGCAAGTCTATATCTCATATTGCTATCTAGTGCCACTAAGGAAAAGAAGTTCAGACAGGATCTTCATAGTTTGGAATATATCGCAATAGCTTTATACGTTGATGATGACTCAGCTCTGCTTTATTTCTCGAATTTAACCGATTATTCGTTTTGGCGGCGTTAGACGAGTAAAAAAAACTAGGTATCGAAAGTTATGTCAAATATGATCCGTTACTGAACTGCAAGAATGCTCAAACATCCAGCATATACATCAAATATTAAAGCCGGAAATCGGAATTGTTCAAATAGGATTTATTGGTAGAAACATCCGCACAAGTTTCATAAAGGCATCGCTCAAATCTGCGAAGAAAACTCTGCACAGCCAAAGGACGTCACACTAGCCGAAGTTATTCTACCAAATACGTATGTAGCTTAGGCTAAGTTGGTCGGTAGGAAAAATAAACGTAGAAATAGTGGATTCACTTAGGCGATTTAAGGATTATCACAATGTTTCTAAACTTAATTTTGGAGTTTCTAAAAGGATATTTTTGGAATGCACTCTCCTATTGCTATTAACCAGGCAGTGTATTTTCTTTTTCATAATTGAGATAGTTTCTTAATGTATTCCATTAATATACTTTTTTTAGTTTGGTAGTACATCTGCCTATAAGGTACTGTCTTGTCTATAAGAACTTAAATATTGGTACTGTCAAACCTGCAAGTAATATGTTTGTTTGGAGATATCGCACGTGTCTATATATGACCAGAACGCAATATTTTTCTTTAATGAGTCATTACATAGGCATCGCAGCTGAGTTTTTACTGGGCAGGATCATGGCGGTACAACCTTATATCGATAGTCCATCTGATCTAACGATGTGCCCGTTCATACTAAGAGATTTGGGACATTCTGTTTAAGCATACGTATAGGAGTTTATTATGAGCATATACGCCTGAATAATTGCTGCTTGGTAGACGCTAGAGTTGTTTTGAAGTTGGAGCTTCCTCTGAATTAATTTTTTTGCTTTAATCCGTCTGTAAATATGCTTTTAAAGTCGGCTGTAGTTTCGGAATTGAAATATTTTATTAAAACTATTTTAGAAACGCAGTAAAAATGGTTTTGTACTAAATGACTAGTGTAGTTTAGAATTGTTGAGTAGCTTCCCAATGAGTTGCTTTTTCTAAGCCTGTCGTAGCCATGGAGGCGATATACTTCCTTACTAGATGAAGTAGTGGAAGAAGTAGAAATATATTAAGTGCTCCGCTGTGGCATAATTCTCCATTTCATCGTTTTATAATGGGGGACCTTCTGTAATTAAGTTATGACTATTTCCTGCCTACTCGGAAAATCACATTTGTCACTTTTTTGTGTCACAAAATTCGAGTATATTGCCTAAAGAATCGTTATATCGTTCAGTTTTGTAGATGTCAGGTTTGTTATTTAAAAATTTTTTTAAGGAGCACAATCTCTGTTTTATTAGTGCTAACTCTTACAACATTAGAAGTCTGTCCACAAACATCGTTCTTCTTTATTTTGAGCAATGGTAACGTTCGCATACGAAAAAGTTTGAGAGGCGTCTTCATCCATGCCTAAAAGCTGTTTTCATACCCGCCTTTCTTTTGAACGGTTTTATTTTTGGATGCGCTTGCTGGAAATTGAGCTGCTTTTAACAAGCTTTTAGATTTAGGTAACGTCTGGACCTTGGAGATAATTTAACGAGTTATCTGTTTCTTTTAGGCCTGTAACCCTCTGTTGGTGCAGAAATTTTACCATGGGCCTCTTTTAGTCCTCCTAATTGCCTTTAAATAATTATTTAGATCGAATACAGTCCGTTTTTAGGTTACTTCGATTAGATTTATTAAACGTTCTTCTATTGCAGAGTAATTCTAGAATCCATCAGTGATTTTTTTTTGGTTCTCTAGGCGGAAGTGTATTATTAAGAGCTGTCATATAAGCTTCAGCACATTATTGAAATTTGTTTTAAGTATATATTCGGCCGTGACTTGCTTCAAAAATTGATTTGTCATATTTTCTGAACAAACTTTGGAAAGTCAAAGCTTTCTATGCAAAATATTAGATGCGTGTATGACCTGAAATAGTGGTGCACCTCAACTTACTTGTTGAATATGAATTATTTATATTTTCTAAGCATTTCTTGTCAGAACCGTACTGCACTTAAAAGATGTATAACATTTTTTATTATGATTCGTGTAGATGTATCATGATTCTTAAATACATTGAGCAATGCCAAAAGAAAAATTCTAAGATTCAATTCAGCTATTTTGTACACGTCTACCACTCGATTTCACACAAATAGCTTGTTAAAAGTTTTATAATTTGTACGCATTTGCAGTTTCATTTACTATTTCAATTTATAATTTTATAATCTTCTGCATGGTTAAGCCAGAACAATTTTTTCCTACTAAATCCCCAAGTATTTAAATAAAGAAGCATACAAAAGACAAAAACATTCGAGGCTCGCTCACGAGTTAAGCACAGTCACGGTATTCTAAACGTTTACAAGTTAAACTATCGTACTAAGCGAGCAACTGTATGAATGAGAAACAATGCGATGCATACCATCATCATCATCATCATCAACATCGTCGTCATCGAGGGAATCACTGAGTGCATATGGTGCTAAGCACATGGTTGTAGTTTGTAGTACCACCTTTTGTACTTGGGCATGACACAGAATAAAAACGAAATCACTGGTGCTTCGAGTGTTTGTTGTCGTTGTTCAGTGACAATTTGCGCTTTGCTGCAATTGAATTGATTGTGGCGCTGAGGTTTAGGCGCAGGTGGTAGATCCAGCAGCAAATACAGAAGATGATGGGCGGAACCAACTTAAAATGTAGGGTTTTCAACCAAAGCTGGGCAAGTGCCTTTTTGCCTTTTGTTGTTTGTAGTAAAACAGAAATATTTGGGTCATATTTATATGCATTTTGTTTTGTAGAATGTAAATTCTAACATTGACGGCAGGTATTAAATTTCTTGCCGTGCATTTTCTTTTGCCTTTGACGTCAATGTTTTGCTTGAGACAATGGCAGTCTTGAGTATGTATATTATTATTTATAAATATTTACCTGATTGTATTCGATCATAATTTCTTTGCGTACTGGAATTCTTTGTTAAATTATTATTGAAATTCAGCAGTTCGTTGCTGTTTGTTGTGTTTTGCACTGCACTTGCATTGCTTGCTGGTATTCAATACGTTTCGATTTAGTAATAAATTTGCGCACAACCATTGAAATACATTAAAACATGTACATATATAAAGATTTTTAATTTACAATATTAAACTTCACTTTTTATATTTTAGAACAGCATCGAAACGAATTCTTTTGCACAGAAAACTAGATTAAAAAAAAAATATTTTTCACTGAAACTTTTCTGTTGATTAAATCAATGAGCAGCGCCTGAGTATATGCAATAAATTTCGTTCGGCACACCCAAACACGATGAATTCAAATTTTCCAACACACATACATACAAACACACAAACAAACACGCACACAGTTAAGCATATATGCGCGCCAAACTAAGGAAATACATATAAGAAAATGAGTTTAAGCCGAAGCTTTTATACCCTGCACAAAGTAAAAAAATTAAAAATAAATAAAATAAAAATTTTCAGTTCTAAGCCATTTACTGGTATTGCGAATCTCTAAAAGCACATAGTGCCGAATTTTTGTATAAAGATCTTGGTCTTTACCCTTACAAGCTAGAGCTAACTCAAGAACTGAAGCTGCATGTTCATTTCAAGCATCGAAACTTCTACGACTGCGATGTGCCAAAGTTAAAAGAAAATACTGTAATTTATTATAAAATCATCTTCATCGATGACAGTGCTTTTTGCTTTAATGGCTAGAAACAACACGGCATATACTTCAAGATTTCATGTTGAAGGTGTGATTGGTCCATATTTTTTCATCAATAAGCATTATTGCCTTGTTACAGTCAATGGAGTTCGCTATCCTGATATGTTGGTCACGACTGGTGGAACATGCCACACAGCTGGTCAAACAATTGCTGTATTGAAGACGAAGTTAGAGAATTGATAATCTTGCTTAAGCGATTGCGTTTTTTAATGGATTTACATTAGTCATTGGTTTATGCCAATAACATTAGAGAAACTCAGGAACAATATCGAACTCGTTCTGTTGAAAAGATTGACACTTTCTAAAGATACAAACTTCAGTTGGAAAGCTGTCGAAGATGTCTGCAAGACATTTTGTTTCATTTAAAGACACTTCCCTGATAGCAAAATAATCAAGTTTGATTGATTTGACGGTATGTCTTGCAAGATTTCATATATGATATGTCAGGACTGCAACTTTTTACACATTATCCTGACGATGCTCAAGTGAAATCGTTCTCTATTAGGATATCTTCTAAAATTGCAACTTTCTTCCAGTGCATCATTTAATGTTGCGTTACAAAGGCTGCAACGCGGACCTAAAACTCTTTTACACACTTCAACTAAAGTGTATACAAATTATTTAATTAAAATTCGTGCGCGTAATTTTACACACGGCAGACAGTCACACACACACGCTCAACATACACAGAAATGTGTTACACTCTAAGTTAGAAAACACTTTTAGACATTCTTTTTTTTTTTTTTTTTTTTTTTGGCAAACGAATGACCTTAAAAACCAACGAAAAAAATGTCAAACTTAGGCGTGAGGTGTGAAAAGGAAGCGCATACTCGTAAAGTAAGCAAAAAGGGGAAAAACTGCTGCTCTGCTGGATACATCAATTCATATTTTATTGTCAACGCGCGCTGAAGCAGTTTAATGGACGCAAAGCAAAGCAACGGGAGAGCGGTAAAGTTTAAGGAAATACGAAAAAGAGAAGAAAAAAAAAAAAACATATACACTCATAAAGAAAAAATCGGGCACCAGGATATTAAACGCGTAAACGAAGGAATGAAAGTAGAGCACAGCAGAAGCGAAGCGCATTGTATAAAATATATAGCATGGAGTATCAACTGCATGTGTAGCGCGGGGGAGCAAGCAGTAGGCAAGTTTGTCATGCCAATGGTGGACAGGACATATACAGAGAGGAAACATTCACGCAACACTGAACTTCGCACTTGACTGCTTCGACAATAGAGCACGAAAATAAGAGCGAGCAAGCAACTTAGAGCGAAAAATAGTCGCGTACGCATTAACACACACATATATACACATACATAAACTCGTAAATGCACACATATACTCAACACGCGCAAATCTAAAACTTCAATGATTTTCTATTAAATAAAATATTGCAAAATTTGAATTTTAAATGAATTTGAAAAAAAAAAAACCGAAATTTTTTAGTATGATTGCTTTGTATTTTGCGCCATTTTTGTTGTCATTATTTTTTTACTTCCGCCACTATTTGCTGCTGCACTTAGGCACTTCCGTTTTCCGTTTGAACATCTTAAAACACATAAAAACTAAGTTGCGACGCAACGCATAAAAGTATGCTACAATTTACTGTACTGGTTCTAGATAGATACTCGGCATGACTGCGCGACTCATATCGCCTGGCATCGTTCGTTGCTGCTCCTTGCGGCTGCAAGGATATTAAAAAAGCTGCGCATGACAAACACAAAGCGTAATGCATGCTAAATGTCAGACAGTGAAAGAAAATGAGTTGCAGAGAGAGTGAGAGAGAGCTTTTCTCTAAAAGCTTTACTTCGTCCTCTTCTTCAACATAGTGCACGTTGCCAGAAATTTTTATGGCGCCTTTTTGAAAATTCAAACAGGAAACCGTTTTTCTTATTTATTAAGGGTATACCATTAAGAACTTCCGATTTTTAAAATGCAACAAAGCAACAGATATTGATCCAGAATTCTATCGGAAAACTTTTTTTTTAAGCATAATTTTATGCCATTTATACTACATAGTAGATTAAATAATTTTCAGTATATAACAAGCTGGAGGAGATCATCTGAATGCAAGCCGAGTAGAATTGGGAAACCAAACAACCAGTGGAGAATATTCAGAACACTGTTCAATGAACCAAAGTTTAGACTTTAGACTCTAATAATGAAAATATTGATAAAAGAGAAATGTGGCCATCAGGAGTCATCAAAGTTTGGACATTCTTGTTGGTAGACCCCTTAGTATCTTAAAACAGGCAATAAAGACCATAAGAGACATCGTTAAGTTGTGGGACCGATTTGATGGCATTTCTCATTTAGCGAAACAAAACTCCATGCAACTATTTTCTATTTTCTAACTTGAAGAAGTTATATGGGTGGAATGATGAAATCAGATCAAAGCTGCTTCGATAATTTGCAGGATTATATATAAAAAAATTCTACTAAAAAAAAAAAAATGTTTTCTTCTCTAGTATTTTATATTGTCTTAAGGGACACAATTTTACGAAAATCATCCGAAAAAGAGTTATTCGATCTCACTAAAGCTGCCATGGTTTTTTGGTGATGGTGAGATGGATTAACAATTTTCAGAAACTCTGTACATCTCAATGAATAAGCTCTTTCGTTCATTTTTATTCAGTGAACTTCAGTGTACTTGTATGTTGTTGTTACTGTTCCATTGAGGCTGATTGAGGTTATTGAGCTGGGGTGAACAAAATTCGACTGCGCAGATTCCTCTATGCAGATCGATCAGCTTTATTCTTTTATTCACTTTAGTTCCTTCTGTCAATTTTGTTCCATATTTGTTCAGTTGTTCTTATTCCTTTGTTCGTTTTTATGGTTTTGTTTCTTTTTCTGTGAAGCATTTTTAGTACCAAGTATATAGTTAGGGAGACTAAATAAAAATGTTCGATTACAAAGAACATAACCTAAGAAATATCAATTAAACGAATTCGCCAGGAACATGGCATAAAAATGAATAAACCGACTGAACTTGTTCAATGAATAAGTTTATATTCTTTGTATTCATGATCGTTCGACCAATGCAACACAAATATACACAGTAATTTTTATAATCGATTGTTGAAAACTTAGTTCAGCACTTACTGAATATATTCATATAGTTTATGAGATCTTTGCATTCGTTTAAAAAAATGGGAAAAATGGAAAGTGGTAAAGTATTTGAGAACAGAAACATCCAATGGTTAGGAAAGTTATCTGTCGAAAACTTTTTGTGTAAATCTGAAGTCAAAGAAGCATGTATACACTAGTCATTACTTCTACAGTTGTTGTTCTGTTGGTTCAATTTTAACCAGTCTCAGCACCACTCCCGCAGTAAAGTGGAAACAATAATTGGATTGATTCGTGGATAGCCAGATCGATTCGTCTTGGAATCCATAATTTACAAGAATGATAGAATAAAATAATGACTAGCAATAGACAATAGTATCAATAATGCAGAGCAATTCCTTAAACTTTGAGTTCCTAATAGATCATACTTATATCAATTGGAATTTAGATACTATTTAAATAAGGTGTCAAAAAATCTTCTATATTCTAAAGAATTGTTTCTATCAATAAGCCATAAAAGCGAAGATTACTTGAGTTCATTGCTATTATCACCACAAGCACTTGTGTAGATTAGTACTTCAAAGTGATTACTCAATAAACACCCGTGATGCTTCTTTATATACAAATAAATACAAATGGTACTGTAAATATTTACAAAACTTTCTACAATATTTACTCAGCTACATCTCAATTGTGTGCATTGATTGATAAATTAAAAAAATTCGATGTAAAGGCGGGTGACTATTGCATTTTGAAGGTGTTTCAGAAATCACCATTATTCTATTTTGTGGGAAGAAATGCTTCAGTAAGACATTCAGAAGATTTATTTTAATTTTATGAGTAATGAGCAGAATATCAGCAGATGATGTAAGAACTAATTAAAATTCGCTTGCCAAAGAGTTGTGCAATCAATTTCCAATAATCTTTAAATTCAACTATTTCATTTAATCTAAAACAAGTGCTGTGGTGTAAAAAAAATATATATCTATACAACATATTTTATCGACTGCGGAATGAAAATATTTTTATCAGCTTTAGCAACATCAAATCAAATAAAACTCCTTCACACTATGCCACGGTTGCTCAAGTGTTGATTTGACAAGACAGCTTTTCACAGCACCCACATTGAGTAATACTTTCACAATTTTCATGTGAAATATATGTATGTACGAGTTTGGAGGAAGTGGTATAATACTGAAGTGTTTCAATGTTCAGAGGTGTTGAAGAATGTGCGCTGCCTAATGGAATTGATTGACAAGTGGCTGTACGTACTCTTTGAAACAACGTAGAAAGATGTATCACTCTCTGTTTGTTCAGCATGAAAATTGGTTGCTATTTTTGAAAAAGAAAAAAATAAGAATTTGGCAGAAGCTTTTATACCCTTTAAAGCTTAGAAGGGAAATATTCATTCGTAAATGACATTAAGATACATTAACGTAAATATCTGAGGTCTAGCTATCTCACATTTGAAATCAAAAGGTTCAAAGTCACCAAAACTCCAGGTTATCATGGGATATAGATAGAGTTAGACAATTTCAGAAATAGGTGTAATGTGTTTAGTATTTTTTTTTTACAGCCATGACTCGCATACATTAATCTCCCTCCCAATGGAAATAAGCTGTAATTGCGTTGGTTGGTCTAGAACCTGGTACATAGGAGCAACTTGTTGGATCTTACAGATCAATAACTCTTAGTCTTAGTTTGAGTTTAATAAGTTCACTGTCTACCGGTCAATAATTGTTCCTTCGTGTACCAAGACCTATGTGTGCTGTACACCTGTACACAATTGGCTACAATGAACGCCTATGAGCCTACACACCACGTCGGAGGAGACTTAACCGGCTTCGTCACAATGATCTGTGACAACGCTAATGTTTCAAATTTTTCATGAAGAGTGACGAGTTATTCTATCTATTAATTTTCATTGACTTTACGTTGATCCTTATTCTTCTAAATATATTCTTATGATTATGCCTTTAAACCTTTACACAAACGGATAATACTCTTTCATACTGTATGTATAGGGTATTAATGCACATACATACTTTGAATTTGTATATAATGTACCGGAAGTTGATTGGGCAATCACTTGCCAAAAATTTATCATTGAACAATGCGATTAAATCTCGAACTTTCACACGACTTTTCCCTTCTTCTCTTCCTGAAACAAGCTAAAATGATCTACAATCAATAAAGTAAATTTGATTGTTTTATAATGAAATAAATAATAAAAATGTTTAAATTGATTTTAAAGCGATTATATTTATTTAGTTTTATGTAAGAAAAAGGTTTTTCAAAACGGCGTTTTTATAAGGACACAAAAATGTTAATGTGATATCGTTTCAAACTTTATGCCAGTCATAAGGTTAAATAGCGCAGTGCCTTGTCCAGGAAACGCTCTTCCGGTGTGCCGGCGGTTTTGCGTGACTTCGGCTGCTTGTTGGCCATAGCCAGCGTGGACATGTTCTCGTACTGATGCTTGATAGTCTCGTCCAGTAGACGATTGCAGCGTGCCGCTTGTTCGGCAGCAATGTCCTGCGGATGCTGCATATCTGCTGACGGTGGTGCCTTGGCATATTCACGCTTAAGCACCATGCTTATAATGCGTGAACGTGTCGAGAGTTGACGCGGTTTCGATGGTATAACCGCTGAGCTGCGTGGACGTATGGAATGCATAGTCATATAGATACCCGATTCGGGTTCAGAATCAGATGCAGTACGCAAATTATTAGCGCTTCCTGTAGTGCTAGTCTTAGCGCTAGCGTTTACTTCACCGCAGCTGTAATAGCTTACATTTTTGCTTGGTGAACTTTGTTCGCTGCTATAAGCCTCATCGCTTGATTCGCCGGAGTTGGCATCTTTCTTCAGATAGTGGTCCATGCTGATATAGGATGGCAACTCTTTAGCCTCCAAATAACCCAGTGCTTCATCTTCGGCTTCATCAGCTGACGGCGTAGGACTAACACAAGGCGAAAAAATGCGCAATCTTGCCATGCGTTCCTCTTTGATTTTTTGTAAGTAGCGGCGTTCTTGTTCAGCATGACGCTCACGCTCCAAACGTGAAATGGTTTCCAGACTCTCCATAAAGAGCGACAGATCACGTGGTGCAAAACGCGATGCATCCAATGTATATGTAGTGGCCAAATTCATGGTTTGTGTGGTATCCATGTCGAAGTCGATATATTGACTGCAAGTGTATGTTCTGGTGGCCATAGTAACTTTATTTATTTTGTAACTTAAAGATTTGAATATTTAGTTTAGTAGATACGTCTGTCACGTTTGCTTGCTGGATTGCAATTGATATAGTTTGCTACAAATGCTTGCAGCTTATATAGTCACCGCATGTAGGCAAATGTCATACAGAATCCTTTGCTACCTGTTAATTTGCAGCGCGAAAAATATATTTCGTGCCTAAATTGATTCGCGAAATATTCTTTTATGACCTTTGTACCTTTTATGACCTGGTTTTGTGCTTGCTTGCTGACAAATTCGCGATTTATTGTTGTATGCGATTTATTGTTGCAAGCCAACTGTGTCCGAAATCTAATTCTGTGACATTTGTATTCTTCTTGATTGCACTTTAATTATGGGTTTTTACAAAGTATTTGTAATACGATATTTGCAGGTTTACAATTTCTAAGAAATTTTATATTGCCTTTGAAGATCATGTGACAGTTGCACTATATAATTTATGCAGAATATTTGCAAGAATACATACAAAACTGAAAAGATTAAAGAAGAGTAATTCATTTGCTGAAAATTTCACAGGACCGCAAACAAGAGTTATGGTGGTGAAAAAATCATAGCTAAAAAGTGTCCTTGACTACATTACATTTCTACATTAAAAACTTGGCATAAATAGTTACGGACAAATTTATATTCAGTCCACTTCAATAAAAACTAATCCCACATGTAAATAAATGCCTAATGCAAACAATTATTGAATATTTATTTAATGTCCGGCAGTTAATTGTTGGATTCGTCGTAGATTCCAACATAGAAAGTCTGCGTACAGATGTTTTGTTTATTATTATTCACATCGACTCATATGTATTTCTTGGTGCGAAAATGACATTGAGCTCATGGTATAAATAAATTATTTCAATTGATTATAGTACATGTATCTACTAATTAAAGGAGTGACACAAAATATAGGCTGCAGCTAAATTAAAGACAGCATAAATTACGATGCAGCTGGAGAAATTAAGTATTTAATGTATCTAAGCTGTAATTTGCTGAACTATTAATTATGAATCAAAATATACTGCGAATTGAGTTTGGCGTAAAACAACAAAAAAAAAAGGGTTTTGGATGAACATGGCGTAAAACATTAAAAGGAGGTGTTTTATACCAACTTTATGGGACGCAGAAGAAGTAAGTAGAGGGTACAAGATGACTTCTAATATGAGCTGACACTTTCTTCTCCTGGATTGGTAGTACATATATCCACAAACTCATAGATGGAAAGTCTGGTAAACCTCCATTTCGTTCGTCAATTTTATCAAAATTTGTGAAAAAGCATGGATCTGCAATCTAAGCAGCACACAAAGCAGTGATATCATTCTACAAACTAATATGTAATATGTTTCAAGAAAGATTAGTTTAGCTTTCAATGACCGATTAGGGATAGCCACGCTTCGCCAATTCGGTCAGTATTGAAGCATTTTTGGTAACCCCTTAATATCGCATATTTTACATCAACCATAGAGTGAATCAATATGTATGTACCAAGTATTTTGATAATGCTTTAAATTTCTTTCGAGATATTTGCGTAAGACTATGTAAGAAGGGACCCTCGAGCAACATGTGTCCTCTTCGACTGTAGTCCAGAAATTCTGCAACATGTAAGAGCTTCTAACGAATAGAAATATGTGGCCTTTATTGGCCAAACGAGCTTTGGAGGTTTAACAGATGCTTATATATTCACATATACATATGTTAGTGCGATCCGTAGCATATATTATACACAAATAGTGAGCAGCTCATCTCATTAAAGAATATGTAGCTTGTGGAAGTGTTTATTGAGTTGCTGTTGAATGTCCAGGTCCAAGGAAAATATGCCTCCTCCGAATCGCCCATCGAGCTTTGATTCGTTAGTCATCGTATTAATGGAATATTCTATATGATATATTAGAGCGTCCCACTGTGACTTAGAATAGATTAAGTATTTCTTATCAAAAGTTGTAGCCGGTATATGTACTGTTTGGAAGGCACGCTTAGAGTTGGAATATTTTCGAAAGCATTAGACTACCACAGCAACAAGGCAATGCTCCTTCAGCCTTATGGCTATGGGTGTAGCTCTCTCTCACTCTCTTTCTTGCAGTGTGATCAAACGACAGTAAGTGAGCTAAGAAGTTTAGTATTTCCCAGAGCTTCACTTATGTAGAAATGTGCAGGTTTTTGTACCAATAAACAAGAACACATCGAATGTGTGCGCGTTTGATAACTTTTCATTCCATACTTCATAACAATAGCTTAAAAGTAATCATCCATAGAAGCGGAGATTGTTTCAAGCAAAGTTAGGTAGATGCGGAGTTGTCACCAAAAAAATTAGTGTTTTAGAAGCAGTCATGCCCTCTAAAGTTTTTCTATGAAGACATTGCTATTATACTCGAGAATTTGTGGAATGGCAAAACGTTCTGAATATCATAAATACCCAAAAGTATAAACGTTTCTCGGGAATTGTCAACTTGAAGTACATTCCATGATGACTGTGTTCATACTTGCCCATCAGCAGCATTGTTTTGATTGTGAGACTAACAATGAAGTAAACTCACGAAATTCAATAAGAACAAGAAACTGATGAAGCATTTCGCCAAATCCTATGTTTTCTTGGCTTTTGAGTGACTCTTGAAGCAGATTCCACGCCTGTTGGGTGCAGTTCTTAACAAGACCAGCAAGTTCCTTGGTCTGATTTCGCATCAGCAATCTATGTTGGGCAAACATGAAGAATTCAAGTCAACCGTTAAGTTCCAGATGAAGAAGGTCTCATGTATTTGCTTTTGGTATTAATGAGAATGAACAGTTCCAGAATGTGCTTGAAAAAACTAGAAATCCAGGCGATAGCTAAGACTTTTATGGATAATGAGAATATCACAGAAATAAGAGTTTTAAATTGCGTTATTTTATATGCTTTTAACAAAAAATAACCCATGAATAATAGAGAACAAAAATCAAATAATCTCAACTTTTTCTGGTGGATGTTGTTTGTCTGAAGAAATCTGAAGCATGGATTCTTTATTAGTTTGCTGTATATATTGTTCATCGTTTTGAAGGTTTCTTCTATCAATATAGAAGAAATATATTTTGTAAATTTATGTACCTATTGCAAGCGAGAATATGACTGCAATTGCTGAAAGTGTGTCCAAACTACTTTATTTCTCGTCATGTTAAGGAAAAGATTTGGGAATACAACCGTAAAAGAACCAATGGAGACGGTAACTGATGCTCCAAGTCTATCAAGCTCGTTTTTACGCACGCTAATTGGACGCTATTGTTGGCATTTTTATTGTAAAAAAGCTTCTTAACCAAATGAAATTGTCGCATTTTAAGGAGATAGTAATCGACAGCAATATCATATGTCTTTATTGAATCCAAAAAGAATTACTGTTTGCAGTGGACTTTAGCATTGGACCATATATTTATCAAAAAAGATGGTGACTCTCAATGGTGAACATCACTGGATGACATCACTTTTGCCATTTTAGTC
Source organism: Leucophenga maculata (assembly GCA_035044805.1). NCBI lineage: Eukaryota > Metazoa > Arthropoda > Insecta > Diptera > Drosophilidae > Leucophenga > Leucophenga maculata. The sequence continues at coordinate 1,199,563 of JAWNNP010002066.1, forward strand.
TCTCTCATATTAACGCGTCAGTTCTGTGTTGAGAAACATGACATAGATTTGCTTCGTATTTGCGAGAGTGGCAAAAAAAAAAACAAGTAAGGAAATTTCAGTCGGGCGTAACCGGCTGAAAGAGGCCCTGTACCAGTTCAGGTCGCCTAACAAACACATTAAATGTTTCCCGAGCTTATGACCGAACAGATGACCACTTCTCACTGCGTGAATATGAATGAAAAGAAAAGGAGGGTCGTTCAAATTCAATTGCTTAGAAAATCGTCATTTATTATCCGATTTTGATGAACTTTTTAGATTTTTCATTAGAGGGACGACATCTTTATACTGGTATACTGTGCCGAAGAAATATTTTTCCTTGGGGGTGATTTTATGGGGAAGGGGGGGGGTGGGTGTGTGAGGGTCAAAATTTTAAAATAAACTTGTGAAATTTCGGAG